>JAPXFY010000020.1:14872785-14885285 GCA_030674185.1 Monoplex corrugatus
CATACAGGGAGACACACAGACAGGGAGAGCACATATAGGAAGACACTCAGACAGGAAGACACACATACAGGGAGACAGACAGGGAGAGCCACATACAGGAAGACACTCAGACAGGAAGACACACATACAGGGAGACACACATACAGGAAGACACACATACAGGGAGACACACATACAGGAAGACACACATACAGGGAGACACACATACAGGAGAGGCACATACAGGAAGACACACAGACAGGAAGACACACATACAGGAAGACACACAGACAGGGAGAGCCACATACAGGAAGACACTCAGACAGGAAGACACACACATACAGGGAGACACATACAGGGAGACACACAGACAGGGAGAGCCACATACAGGAAGACACACAGACAGGGAGACACACATACAGGGAGACACACAGACAGGGAGAGCCACATACAGGAAGACACTCAGACAGGAAGACACACATACAGGAAACACACAGACAGGCAGACACACAGACAGGAAGACACTCAGACAGGCAGACACACATACAGGGAGACACACATACAGGGAGACACACATACAGGAAGACACACATACAGGAAGACACATACAGGGAGACACACATACAGGGAGAGGCACATACAGGAAGACACACAGACAGGAAGACACACAGGGAGACACTCAGACAGGGAGACACACAGACAGGAAGACACACAGACAGGGAGACACACAGACAGGAAGACACACAGGGAGACACTCAGAGAGGGAGACACACAGACAGGAAGACACACAGACAGGGAGACAGAATGGAAGGCACATACAGGGAGACAAACATACAGGAAGACACTCAGACAGGGAGAAGCACAGACAGGAAGACACACTCACAGGAAGACACACATACAAGAAGACACACATACAGGGAGACACACAGAGAGGAAGACACACAGACAGGGAGAAGCACATACAGGAAGACACACAGACAGGAAGACACACGGACAGGAAGACACACAGACAGGAAGACACATACAGGAAGACACTCAGACAGGAAGACACACAGACAGGAAGACACACATACAGGGAGACACACAGACAGGGAGACACACATACAGGAAGACACACAGACAGGGAGACACACAGACAGGGAGAGGCACATACAGGAAGACACTCAAACAGGAAAACACACAGGGAGACACACAGACAGGGAGACACTCAGACAGGAAGACACACAGACAGGGAGACACTCAGACAGGAAGACACACAGGGAGACACACAGACAGGGAGACACACAGACAGGGAGACACTCATACAGGAAGACACACAGACAGGGAGACACACAGACAGACACACAGACAGAGAGACACTCATACAGGAAGACACACAGACAGGGAGACACACATACAGGAAGACACACAGACAGGGAGACACACAGACAGAGAGACACACAGACAGGGAGACACTCATACAGGAAGACACACAGACAGGGAGACACACAGACACACAAACAGGGAGAGGCACAGACAGGGAGAGGCACATACAGGAAGACACACAGACAGGGAGAGGCACATACAGGAAGACACACAGACAGGGAGAGGCACATACAGGAAGACACTCAGACAGGGAGAGCCACATACAGGAAGACACACAGACAGGGAGAGCCACATACAGGAAGACACACAGACAGGGAGACACTCATATAGGAAGACACACAGACAGGGAGACACACAGACAGAGACACACAGACAGGGAGACACTCATACAGGAAGACACACAGACAGGGAGACACACAGACACACAAACAGGGAGAGGCACAGACAGGAAGACAGACAGGGAGAGGCACAGACAGGGAGACGCTCATACAGGAAGACACACAGACAGGGAGACACTCAGACAGGGAGAGGCACATACAGGGAGACACACAGACAGGGAGAGGCACAGACAGGGACAGAGACACATACATGCAGAAAAACAAACACACAGACAGGGAATGAGACACATATAGGCAGACAGACAGACATACTGACACGGAGAGAGACACGAACAGGCAGAAAGACAGACACCCAGACACAGAATCAGAAGAGAAGCAAGAGAAAAACACGCAAGAGAGAGAGAGACAGAGAGAGACAGAGAGAGAGAGACAGAGAGAGGAGACAGAGAGAGAGAGGACAGACACAAGACAGAGGGGGGGGGGGAGAAAGCAAGACAGCAAGGCAGACACACACACAGACAGAAAAGACAGACATACATACAGACAGACAGACAGGAGAATTAGAAGACAAGCGAAAGAAAGGAGTGGGGGGGGGGGGGGGGGGAGGCAGAGACAAAGAATGTGGGGAGAGAGATTGATGCATACATTTATTACATATATAAATACACATAAAAGTTTAACTACTTTCTACAACAGGCAGACACAAAGAAAAGGAAAGAAGAAAGATACATACATTTAAACACACTTCAGCAGTTTATTACTTTTCAAAACGCACGAAAAAAACGACGAATAAGCAATGGAGACAGAGAAAAAGAAAAAAAAAAAAAAAAAAGGAAAAGGACATAAAAATAAAAACAACATGACATCATCCCCATAATGAAAAACAGTCAACGCAATTTCACACATATGCACAAAAATATTTTGTACGCAAACGAAGACGAAGAACTACATATTTTTTAAACTAACGCTGCAGAAAAATATTGAGCTCTATCGCCCCCTTAGGAATCCTGGTCTGTGCCATACGTTATTGTTATTGTTATTGTTATTGTTGCTTAAAGCCCAGCGGACTGCACAAACCAATATCACGACTATAACCATCTCAAAAAGCACACCATACCTCACAGAAAACTATATAAAAAAAGGGGAAAAAATCAAGCACATATATCAATGCATACGCGTACATAATGTAAGGATATACCCCTGGCGTTGACCACTCCATCCAATTTATCGCACAGGGGATTTTAAAAAAAAACGTATCTAAATACAAATGTAAACATACCTAAAGATACTAAAGCACACATACAAAATCGGGCCGATATTACCTAAAATTGCTTCCGCACATCACATTTCCTTAGAGCCAAAAATGCACCTAATACATGTACCCAATTATCAATCCTAAGACAAAGTATGTAAGACTTTATCGAACACATACAGATGATTGGACCAGCACGGCAGAATATCATAGGAAGAAATGAAAGAAAGCAAACGAACAAAGTAGAAACAAAGAGAGTGACAGAAAAGAGGAACTTTCTAAGCACAGAATTTCCAGAAGGTGGGGATACTATCTATACTGAAAGAGCCCCCGGCATCCCCACAGGAGGCGCCATGCGTTGAGGTCCTATAAGCGTTGAAATAGAGAAACATGCTTGCTTCACGTTTGTTTTTTTTCTTTTTCTGTCCTTCAGTGCCGTTAAGCGTCGAGGGGAGATGCAGCTTTCGGACGTGGGCCAAACTGGTAGCGTCTGCCATGGTTAGGTTGAGTCTCAGTTGTTTCTTTCACACCTTCTACCCATCTCTCCCTAGGACGCCCTCTTCCTTTGGATCCATGCCTTTTCGTGTTGTAAGCTTTGTATGCTACTCTTGGAAGCCTCACGAGGTGACCGAACCATTTCATCCTGTTTTTCTATATATTCTAGACATGGCACAGTCCCCACGGTGTCTCTAATGACTTCATTTCTGATCTTGTATCAGTGCGTGACATTCATCGTCTTTCTGAGACTCCTCATCTTGTAAACTGTAAATTTTGCTGTTCTCTTTGGTGTCCATGTCTGGCACTGATAACAAAGCGTTGGTATAAAAACAGAGCTTACAAGTTGACGCTTTGTATCCATAAGTACAAGTGGATGTGATAGCAAGAGGGGCTAGCTGTAAGTCACTGCATTTGCTTTCTGGATTCTTATTTCAGTTCCCTATCCATGCTACCATTCTGAGTAAAGATGCTTCCTAAGTATTTAAATTCTTCAACTTGTTTCAGTTCCATGTTGTTGACATGTAATCCCACTTTGCCTGTGCTTCTGCTAACCTTCATAACCTCTATTTTGGACTCGCTGGTTTTCAGCTTGCATATAAGTTACTGAGGTGTTCCTGTAACTCTTCTGCATCATCCTAAATTAGATCTTGGTCATCCACAAATAGCAATTCATTCAGGTCTTCAAGATTTGGATTTGCGTCTTTTGTGATCTTATCCATGTAAATAATGAACAACAGTGGGGACAAAACACAACCTTGGTGCACTCCTGTTTTTACATTGAACCAGTCAGTGAGGCCATCTGGTGTTTTCACTGCACTTCGACTGTGTTGGGACATCGCTATGACATTCTCTAATAAAAGTCCTTGAATTCCGTAGATCTGTAGAACTGCCCGTAGCATATTTCTCTCTAATCTGTCGAAGGCTTTCTCTTAGTCAAGAAATATCATATTTAGTTCTCTTTCATACTCAATAGTCTTTTCAGACATCTATCTAAGGGCGAAGATTGCATCTGTACATCCTCTTCCTTTCCTGAATCAGAACTGTGCCTCGCTCAGTTGCGGTTCAACGATAGGTCTAATTCTCTGTTCCAGTACTTAAGCATACATTTTCCCTATGTGGCTGAGAAGCTAGATGCCCCAGTATGTTTTACAATCTGTCTTGTCTCCTTTTTTCTTCCACTGGGGTACGACAATTGCTTTTAGCCAGCCATCAGGGACTTTTCTTTCCTTTCTCATAAAGCTTAACCCCTAGTCCTCGTCCTGGGAGGTGATAACGGGGTAAAGTAAAGGACTGCTGGTTCTGGGTGAAGTACGGTGTGGCTTTATGCCACTCGGGCACTACGCTAGCAGTGAAGGCCGATCCGGATCACCCTGAAACACTCTGGCTAACAGGGCTCTGGTGAACCTACGATGGGCGTAACAAGTTGGTAGTGGATTTCAACATGTTAAAAGAAACAATGGAGACAACAGGCACCCTTGTGAAAATGTCTTACATAAGACGAATGTGGGTTGCGCTGGGAAAAGCAGCCCGACTTTCACCTTGTAAATCTGTAATGATAACAAAGAAATCAATACAAATACAAATACTTCAACGAAATATCGACTTTTCGGTGCAGAATCTCCTCTAATGGATACTGTCACCACGACTTGACACAACAGCTCCGGTGGACTTTTGGCACTAGACAGAAAGAAGTGGGATTGTGTGCGCGAGAAGCTGAACTAAATGGTGTCAAGATAATGTCAAGGAAGCGGTGCAAAATATAGGGCAGAAGGAAAAAAAATAACCCACATTTTCCTAACTGGAAACTGTTAGACTACCACATGTTAAAATCTCATCCATATATCCATATGCATGCAGAAAATGAACAGCGATTTTTTTTTCTTTTCATGAAATTCCCTGTTTTTCGGATGCTTGTATACACGTTGTTCAGCCCATACGGTGAAAGTGGTATGCTAGCTACTACACGGCCTGCATACTCCCGTCTTCGGTGGGCGTGCATGCTGGCTGTTTCCATAAACCACTGGACACTGGCATGGCCTACAGGATGCACAACGAGCATACTTCAAGTTATACGTGCTCAGGACACACGGATGGGGCTCATGCACCAACAGGTCGGCACACATGCTGACCTGGGAGACTGGAAAAATCTCCACCCATTATCCCACCAGGTCGGAGGCAGGCCCTACCCAGGCAGGATCGAACCCAGAAGCTTCCAAATAAAAAATCGGCATCTTATCTACTTGACCGACTATCATGCCCTTCGACAATTTCTATCATGCAGGTATGCAACCTCTGTTCTTTCAGTGTGAACAATCTGACCGCCGAAACAGAAACTGGCCTACATTGGCTGTACCTCATCAAAGACGCTCTGCCTTGGTCATAATTACAAAAGGTGAGATGAAAATTGTGATAACATAAAAATGATCCAATGAAAAGGCAAATGTTGCTGTAATAAACTGAACGAACTAGCCGAGTTTCGAACAAGTGAGGGAGGCAAAAGCGAGAACTGTAAGTTGGGAGTCCCATGGCGATAGGCATAATTTTCTCATAGGCATGAAGAGATAGATTATCGAGTATGAACAATTGTTGCCCCTGGCACAATCCTTACCCGCTCATCATTATCATACGCTTCCATTTTTCATGGCCTCAAATGCTTTCTTCACTTACTGTGGTATGGTGCATTGAGTTGCATTGTGATATATGGAAGGCCAACTGGTTTCGGTTTGTTTTGGGGTTGTTGTTTTTTTTTTTTCTTTTCTCTTTTCTGTTCTTGTCTTTTCTCTTTTCTCTTTCTCTTCTTTTCATGGTGTCAATGCTTATGGAATTTATTCCGAGCGGTGGAGACGTCATCCTGAGAAACTGAAACTGAAACTGAAACTTTAAATTTCATTCGTTTGCTGTCCTACACTGGTATACTATCAAGGTTACACCACAGCTGAGTATTGGTATAGAAGACCAGCAGCCACCACATTCAAGGTCTGCAGGAGAGGGGCTGAGGACAGCAACTGTGAGAATCAAACCCAGAACCGCTCGCCTCAAACATGTATCATCAATCGTCATTATATATCACTAGTCTTCAGACTCATTTAGACTCTGCACATTTACATAATCAAACTTTTTCCATGGACCATACAGAAAAACCGCAGACACAATTTACACGATCTTTAACGTTCCTTTTTGAAATCTAAAACATGTGTGACTGCCTGCGTTCAAGCAAACAGAAACCAGAAAAAAAAAACACAAAAAAAGAATAAGAACGCGTATTTAATACAACCAGACAAGACAGGCGCAAATTTTCGGCCAACTAGCATTTTGTCAAGTGTAAGATCACAAACAAACAAACACCAAATACAAAAATTGGAGAAAATGGCTGTCTTAAATACGCATTCTTATTCTTTTTTCGTGTTTTTTTCTGGTTCCTCTTCGATAATCGTCATGCGTACACAGACACAGGAGAATTAGGCACTGACAGATCTGTACACACGGTGACCAGGCGGGGTTGTCGAGGTGGATTGAACCCTGTACCTTCACAATGGACGTCTGACGTTTACCCACTTGATTACCGTGCTCACCCAATATATGCAAGCCCACAAGCCAAGCACAGATGCCAAGCATAGATACACTGCTAACACAGTCTCAGCTAAGATGGTCTGGACATCTCATGCGCATGCAGGATAACAGGCTTCCAAAGCAGCTCTTCCACGGTGAACTGACAAACGGCCATCGACCAAGAGAACGGCCAAAGACACCCTGAAAAAAATGCCTCCAGAAATGTGACATTGATGAAAAACAATGGGAAATCATGGACAAAAAACGGGTCTGAACAGACGCAAGCTAGTTGCAAGGGAACAGAAGCTTAAGAAAATGAAAGACGAAGCAGCCAAGTGGAAAAGCATGCAGCAATAAAGGCCAGAACCAGCTCTCCATGTGTCCCATTGACTGTCCAGTCTGCGGCCGCCTGTGTGCATCAGACTTTGGCCAGAGAACCCACATGAGGGCACACAAATAAAGTACCAGGTTGGACTTTATCGACCACGATAGTCGACCATATATAAACACACATATATATATACATTCCACGCCCGTCCAACATACACACTCCAACTACTATCTCACACACACACACACACACATACGCGCGCGCGCGCGCACACACACACACACATACGCGCGCACACACACACACACACACACACACACACACACACACACACACACACACACACACACACACACACAATTAAAACATGTTACCGTTTCACTGCTACAAACATCGTTTATCTTATCGCTATGACAAAATCGAGGGCCGAAAAAACATATTTGCTCACCCTAACTGCACCTCACAGAACGTGGCCAATATTGATATATTCCGATAAACATGGTGATCATGAACCTGGCTAAAAACCGGGTTTGTGTCCTGAAGTATGCCAGTGACAGAAGGTGAAAGGTTATCGATAATATAAATGTCAAATTGAGGCGTTTGCAGGTATGGCTGAGCGTTTTGGAGCCTGTCGTGTGTCGTTCCTATTACAGCTAGTATTAAACTATTTGTGTATGAAGTGTTAATGCAAGGAACACACACACAACACACACACCACGACCAGCTACACACACACCACAGACACACACACACCACTCGCGCGGCGCGCACAACACATACACACCACGCACAAACACACACACCACACACACACCAGAGCCTGACTGACCTGGAGTCGACTGACTGCGACATGACAGCAGACAGAGACTGATGCCAGAGAGAGAGAGACAGACAGACAGACAGAGATACGAGAGAGACAGCAAGAGACAGAGACGAAGACAGAGAGAAGAGAAAGAGACACAGACAGACACCAGCAGACAGACAGAGACACACAGAGAGACAGAAGCAGCAGACAGAGCACAGAGGTCGACAGATGACAGCCAGGACAGAACGACACGGAGAAAAAAAAAAAGAGAGATGGAGAGATGAGAAACGAGGAGGAAAAGAGATTACTTTATAAAAAAAACAGCATGAATAATAACACAGGTCGTCTCCTCAAACCCCAGGCAGTGCTGAACAGCGAGTTGGCCGACTCCCCTCTATAAGTAATGGTCCTCCCATAGTTGTGTTCACGTTGAACGAGGGCCCAGCCGACCACCAGGCCTTCAAACGTCAAAATGTGACACTCCCAATCAAGACAGCTTTTTCTCCATTAAAACTGAAGCATGACTCAATAAAACGTCATCATAAATCAACTGGCCGTATGAAATACGCTTTTGATAAGAAACACAGAGAGAAGTGACAGACAGTACAGACGACAGACAAGAGCAGGAAAAGACAGAGAGAGTTGGAGACAGAGATTGAGAGAGAGACAGAGGAGACTAGAGATCGGAGAGGATGAAGGAAGAGAAGAAAGCGAGATAGAGATAGAGAAATAAAGAAGGTAGGGGGGGGGGAGAGTAAAAGAAGGAATAGTGTGTGTACAGCAAAACAAACATCGACGAAATTTCCAAATTTTCGGGGTACACCCGCCTTCGTGATACATAGGGATTTTATTGACTGTATGTATGTATGTATGTATTGTATGTATGTATGGGTCGTGTGTATGTATGTATGTGTGTGTGTTCGTTCGTTCTTTGAGTTAACGTCTTTTCACTATAAGTGATATTATGTGTGTGTGTGCATGTATGCATGTGTGTATGTATGTGTGTGTGTATGTATGTACGTGTGTATGTATGTATGAATGTATGTATGTATGTATATATGTATGTATGTATGCATGCATGTATGTATTATGTATCTATCTATCTGTCTATATATGTACATGTATATATATATATATATATATATATATATATGTGTGTGTGTGTGTGTGTGTGTGTGTTGTGTGTGTGTGTGTGTGTGTGTGTGTGTGTGTGTGTGTGTGTGTGTGTCTATATATGTATCTATGCATGTATACATGTATCTATATGTACGTATAATACAGTGCGGTTTCAAGAACCGAGAGCAACATGGAGACTTGTCTCTGGCAGAATTGCACAGGAAAAATCGACTCTGGTAGATCTTCGAATAGACACGTCCACAGGATGTGTGTGTGTGTGAGGAGAGGGTACTAATGGGCAGAACATTTTCAAAATGGATGACGTCGTGCTATCGCAAAGCGCTTTCTCCTTGGACACCAGTCTGCGTTTAAATTTTCCATAGAAAGCGTAGTAAACAACATAAACAATCAAACGAAATCCAACCCGGTCTAATTCTTATGAAAATACTTCCTGTCAGTTTTAGTCTATTCCTTATCCAATCCATTTCAAATCATGTACCTGATACATCCTGTCATTTCTAGACCATATCTACCTGAACTGCATCAGGAGAGTATAATTCATTTTATGCCCTTGTCGTATCGTGTCCTTAAACCCAGTCTTGCTACCATTCTTTTACGTACGTTATACAAAGGCCTCTCAGTTGGCCGAAAATTTGCGCTTGCTCCCCCTCCACCCCCCCCCCCCCCCCCACCATCTCTCCTTCCGTTACTTTCCCGCAGGAAACTGGAGGGTAGGGCCTGAGGGAGGAAAAAGCTTAAAGGCATGCTCTTATTCTCTTCTCTTGTGTTTCTGGTCCATGTCAACAGTGCCAACCAGGCAGGACCATTCTTTTGCATCTGACTGTTGTTCATTAGTCGTTGACCTCAGCAATATCATTACTTGTACAAAACACCACCATAAAACCTGGGTCACTGGGAAAAAAACGATTACCCCTAAAAACCAGGTTACCAATTCCTGCTGATAAACTTGTGCAACATTTGATAAGAGTTTATACAGGTTTGAGGACAAAAAGGCTGACCTTAGCATGTACGGAACTGTCTCACTGGTGTTGACATCTTTTCCTCAAGTACTGAATTCAGTCCCAAATAGATAGTTTCAACGGACTTAATTCGTGATACGCCAGCCACGCAAAAGTGTCGCCTCTGTAACGATGTACACCATGAAGTTAAATGTAAGCTAACCAAACCGGCCCTGATGGCTTTGCACGGTCGGCTGGGTGTTAAATAACAATAACGATAATTACCTGATCAGATGGGCGAGACAGCTTCGTGACTTGGGCGTCAAACGTCAATGGGCAAAGCGGCGATCTGTCCCAATCTCTCAAGTCAGCATATCTGCAGAAGTCAAACTGCCTGCATCCCCTTCATGTATATATGCCTGCAAAACACATTTTATATGCTGGTTAACCCTTTGAATCCCGCACCCTATCCACCAACTGCACAAACTTAACCCTTTGACTCCCTCACCTTATCCACCAGCTTCATGCATGAAGCTGGTAGACAGGGTGAGCGAGTCAAAGAGTCGAGTGTTTCACTTTGCTAGCATGGTTGGCAAATCAGGGTATATATATTTTACGTTCAAATATTAGATAGCATAATAGCATATCAGGCATCAATCAAATTTGAATATTGTCTCTTTGGCATATTTATCACAGTTTGTACGGTACTGATACTGATCGAATTCAAGTCAAATCAGGGTGCTGGTGGACAGGTGCGGGAGTCAAAGGGTTAAAGATCTTGTAAGTCATATCAGTGTTCAGTGGTGTATGGAAACATGAAAGTACCCTGCAAACGAAAACTGAGCATGATGCGCCTTCATGGAGTGGGTGAACGAAATCAACAAAACACGGCTACACACCACAAATCCTGACTCTGGCACTTCGGGATTGCAGCCGAAGAACGCAGGACCACAATAATGTGACCGAGCCATGTGCTGCGGTCAATTGAGCGGATCCTCCACCCTCACCCACCCCCATCCCTTTCTTCCGACCCGACTTAACTAAAGCTCAACTCTCGTATAAATCGCAAGACGAATAGTTCTGGAGGATACAGATCACCTTCTCCCATGTACTGAAGAAAAGTTTTCCCCTTATTTCATATTCTTAACAATTAAATAAGACATCCACGATTAAATTTTTGTTGTTGTTGTTTGCTGTTTTTGTTAATATTGATGACTATAATGATGGCGATGATAAAAACGACGACGATGATTTTCCATGAAAATGGGCAGAACAGAATATCAACACACACACACACACACACACACACACACACACACACACACACACACACACACACACACACACACACAAACACAAACACAACGATAAAACAAAACCAGAAAGCCTTTCCCTCTCTCTAGCAAACTGTCTTCCTAACATTTGCCGCACATACTTTTTAATCGAAGTTGAAGGAAAACATGATCCAGGCGTCTGTCAACAATGCTGTCCTTTACTGTCGTGAACATAATCAGTCTTTTCTTCGCACTAAAACTCCACCCAAAATTTGGTCATAGCCTACTGACAGTTACCACAACAAACAATAAACTCTATTGTTTCGAAACAATCATCACCTCAACACGAACTGCCTCTATGATTTCCGGACCATCTCTGATATAGTGAATAGCACAGCACAGACACAGCCGCCATAATCTCTCCATCTCCATACAGTCTCTCCGCCCCAGACCTAAAACACTTGCACTGTCAGCTTCATCGCTGTCATCGCTTACACAAAGAAACTAAATATCTGCCGGCCTATGATATTTTGGGGTTGTCAGTAACGCTCTCAGTTCTCAATTACGTGCGTGCATCAGTGTCCTTTTCAAAAGCACACTACGACTCGTACGTACGACCGCACCGCGTTTCTTAGCCATAGCGTTTTGGGACTTGTGGCGTTCACTATCAAAAATCTAACGCCAGGACAGGAGAGGATGCAACGGATGTATATCCTGTTTAGCTTAGCTATGAAAGTCTGTTTGCACCAGCGTTTGTATGTAATCTCTGGTGTGTTTCAGGGTTCTGAGGTGCTGTGGAAGTCTGGACCAGCGTTTGCATGGAACCCCAGGTGTGTTTCAGGGTCCTGGGGTGCTGTGGAAGTCTGTCTGCACAAGCGTTTGCATGGAATCCCAGGTGTGTTTCAGGGTCCTGAGATGCTATGAAAGTCTGTTTGCACCAGCGTTTGCATGGAACCACAGGTGTGATTCAGGGTCCTGAGATGCTATGAAAGTCTGTTTGGACCAGCGTTTGCATGGAACCACAGGTGTGATTC
>JAPXFY010000020.1:14890285-14907785 GCA_030674185.1 Monoplex corrugatus
ACACACACAACAAGAGAGAGAGAGAGAGAGAGAGAAAGAAAGAAAGAGAGGGAGAGAGAGACAGAGACAGAGAGAGAGACAGAGAGACAGACAGACAGACAGATACATATATTTATATATATATTTACATATATATATATATATATATATAGAGAGAGAGAGAGAGAGAGAGCACCAGGTAGACCCAGGGAGAAGATACCAGAAGGACTTGCAGAGTGGCTGAAGACAAGGAGGGTGGAAGAGATGTTTGAGGCAACAAGAGATAGAGACAGATGGAAGTCCATGATCGCCAACGCCATGCGGCAAGGCACCTGATGATGATGATGATATATATATATAGAGAGAGACACAGACAGACAGACAGATAGATTCCACAAAGGGCAAACCCAGCCACTCACACCCAAACCTCGTGGATACGCATCAAACCCTCCCACACCGTATCACAAAGCCCAATTTGCTCTTGCTTGCAACAAACAACACCACCAACAACAAAAACCGCACCATTACACCTAGCAAGCCGAAAATGAGTGTAACTGGACTCCAAAGGCAATCAGCTCGGCGGTAAAGGAAGGAGAGACATAATTCCAAAATGACACCAACAGTGTCACGTTGGCACAAATGCCAGTCAGCAAGTTATCAGCTGTGACCTACTTTGGCGTTGGCTGGGCGCTGACGACATTGCTTTTGACCTTGTGTCACGTGCACTGAACGACAGAGCGGACAAACTGACTCACAATAGTCTGGATAAAGCATCAGATTGATGATATACATGACGTTCAGTCAAACCGTCGCTATAGGTATGGATAACTGAAGCTATCTCTTTAGCATTCTGGATAAAGCATCAAATTGATGATATAAATGACGTTTGGTGAAATTGTCGTATAGCTATGGGTAACAGAAGCTATATCTTTAGCATTCTAGATAAGGCATAAAAATAATTACATAAATTATGTTCGGTCAAATTGTCGCTATAGCTATGGGTAACAGAAGCTATCTTTTTAGCATCCTGGATAAGGATCAAATTGATGATATAAATGACGTTTGGTGAAATTGTCGCTATAGCTATGGGTAACAGAAGCTATATCTTTATCATTCTGGATAAAGCATAAAATCGATGGCATATATGATGTTCAGTCAAACTGTGGCTATAGCTATGGGTAACTGAAGCTATCTCTTTAGCATTCTGGATAAAGCATCAAATTGATGATATAAATGATGTTCAAATTGTCGCTTTAGCTATAGGTAACAGAAGCTATCACCTTAGCATTCTGGATAAAGCAAAAAATTGAAGGCATATATGATGTTCTGTCAAACTGTCGCTATAGCTATAGGTAACAGAAGCTATCTCTTTATCATTCTGGATAAAGCATAAAATTGATGGCATATATGATGTTCTGTCAAACTGTCGCTATAGCTATAGGTAACAGAAGCTATCTCTTTATCATTCTGGATAAAGCATAAAATTGATGGCATACATGATGTTCTGTCAAAATGTCGCTATAGCTATAGGTAACAGAAGCTATCACCTTAGCATTCTGGATAAAGCATCAAATTGATGGCATACATGATGTTCAGTCAAACTGTCGCTATAACTATGGGTAACAGAAGCTTCTCTTTAAAAACAATTTCAGTTTTTCTTGAGATGACGTCTTCGAGCTCAAAACAAATTCTGATGCATTCTTCTTCTTCTTCTTGGCGTACACTGCTACACAATCATCTGAGTCCGGGCGATGAATGCAACCGTCTTTTCCAGCTCCTGTCTGCAGCCATGGAGTTTGGTTGCAGCGGAGTGTCTGTCGGCCGACGCCATAGATGCCATGAGATGGATAAGATCCAAAATGATTAGGGCATGAACCTGCGCGCTGGAAAGGTCCTGGCTTCAAAATAAGAAAAATAGAAGTAGTTACGCATGTGTGCATGCGTGCGTGTGTGCGTGCTTGCATGCGTGTGTGCATGTAGGTGTAGGTGCGCATGTATGTGTCAGTGTATATGCATACAAGCATATACGTGTGTTAAAAATGTACATATTTCTTTATATCCAGACTACTTCAAATGTCCGTCTATTTAATCTACCGCTAAAGCATCGAGACAGTTCATTCATAAAAACAGGCCTAATACAAAACAAAACACAAAAGAAAGGAATAGTTAAAGCACTTAAGGAGAAGGTGTTAAGGTGTATGCAGTGTTGAAAAATAGCAGTGTACACAGGGAAAGTGGTAAGAAGTGTAATGTGGTGGACTCCAAGTACTTATGGGGGGGGGGGAGGGGGGGGGAAGTATTCATGAATGTCATGTTACTGAATTATCTTTTTCCTCTCAGTGGTGACTGGCGGTGCTTAAGTTCTTCAACATTTGTTCTTATAAATTATATGATCATTGCTTTTATAAGTATTTCACAACCAGCTGATATCATCTGGAGCCTGGTGCTATACAAACTGAGCGCGTGTCTTTCCATGCAGCTGCATGGGTTCAAACTTGGTCAGTGAAAATGTGTGCAGACCCCCCCCCCTACACACACACACACGCATACACGCCGACGCGTGCGCATGCGCATGCGCGAGATCAAAGGACACCTCACTGCTAGCAAACATAATTATTTCCTAAAAGGCCCAAGTTTGCAAGTAACATTTCTTCAATATTTCCGCATAGACCGGAAAGTAGCCTACGTACCCGCAAACGGAAATAATGTTCAATACTTGAGCTAAGCTGAAAGGGTGAAGTCCAGTTGAAAAATTCAGGCCAAGTTGAAAAACTTCATCTGAACTTAAATGTATAGTGCTGAGGGCGGGGGAGATGTTTTCGCCTTTGGCCTATTCTCGAATGCAAATCCACACGCTACTGATACTTTCTGTTCACACAACACACACGTACACACACACACACACACGCCACACACACGCGCACACACACACACACACACACACACACACACACACACACACACACACACACACACACACACTCAATACACACACACACACACACATACACACTAAACATACACACACAAGGATACTAAAGAACAAACACACAAACACACACACACACACACACACACACACACACACACACACACACACACACACAAACATACACACAAACACACAAATACGCACACAAAGACAGAGAGGCGACACAGAGACCGAGACGGAAGGGATGAGCCGAGTACGGCCGTTTGCTTGTTTATTTGCTTGATTAAACAAGATTTCTGCATGACGCGAGTAAGCTTTATATTCATTCTTTAAAAGAATGACAGAAATTTCCAAGGCAAGTACAGAGACGGTTGTGCATATGGTAACAAACACTAATCTTTGTTATTTTTCGTTTGATAAGGGAGAAAACTCTTTCCCAGAAAATAAATCTGTGGCAGAAAATAAACACAAATACTTATAAAAAAAAAATTTTAAAGAAGAAAAGCGCACAGTCTGGAGAACATGCCTGCTCTTGTCGGAAAATAAGGACGAAACACCGTAACAACAATAAACTCAAAGTAATCTGTCATCCAGACGTAATGCATGTAAAGCTCTACTTCTGGTGACCCACGCAATTCCACACAATTTTGTCAATGACATTTTGTTCACCCTGTCCACACATCCGCTTATCCACGCAACAATAAATGTGCATCCGATTGCTGAGCAGAACAAGACGGTGCACTAGGATAGTTCAGCGAACAAGAGCATATAGTGAACAAGAGCATATAGTGAACTAGAGCATAAACATGCGATAATCTCTCACCCGCTCTTTAGCGTACGAGACAGACAGACAGACAGACAGAGACAGACAGGGAGAGACACAGAGAGAGAGAGACAGAGACAGACAGAGACAGACAAAAACAGAGACAGAGACAGAGAGACAGAGACAGAGACAAAAGAGACAGACAGACAGAGAGAGACAGACAGACAGAGAACTCAGAACTCAGAATTTTTTAATGTACATCGCCTTAGGCCACAATACAATAGTCGGTGGGAGAGGGGGGGGGGGGAGATAGGGTTTTTGTGGATTACACCAATATTGCAATGCGTATGATTGCATCGTGGAACATTGACACTTTCCGCGCTTTCCTCAGTTGAATACTTCGTTGGTGTAATAGTCAACAGATCTTTCTTTTGCTGACTAAATCTAACATTTAATGAAGTAATACACTAAATAATACTTGATTATAATTAAGCTTCATCAGTGCATTAAGGCATCAAACAAGTCATAAAGATATTTAATACATATACATATATCGTTCCATTCCTCCATCTACTGATCAAGCAATCAGTCTCTCTGTATAGCCAACAGCCGGTCAAGTAATACAATCATCACACAATCAACAAATAATTGGTAAATCACCTTGCTTGCGAAACATACTTCACTTTATCCATCTAATCAAACAAATACTTAGTACATTCAGTGTACCGTGGCAACGGTAATCAATCAATCAATCAACTGCCATTCTATCATTTAATTAGCCATCTGAATCCGATCAGTTAAAATACTGAACCGTTTCTCTACCAGTTAAGTTTGTCGCCTAATACAATTATACTCATCTATAAACCAAACTAGTTAGCGAGTCACCGAACAATTTGATCAGTTTCATATAAATCATTTTCCCGATCAGTACTTAGTCAGCAACTGATCAATGGATCAATCATTCAGTCAGTGCATCCATCAATCAATCAACGAATTAATCAAACAATCAGTTAAGCAGTCAATCAATGAATCATCAATTTACCAAATATTTGTAAAACAAGTATCAATAAACAATTCGATTTTTCAAAATTATCTTTACCCCCGCGTTTTTGTGCATAATTTACAGTCTGTACACAGTTTATATCGAAATGACTACAAAAATATAATGGAACAAGTGTTAATAGTTTTACCATTTATTATACCTATACAGCATTGTATAATTACTAATGTAATACAGTCATATAGTACTGGTGATGACTTATTTTCGTTAGTTTATTCATTCATGATTTTTTTGCGTCTGTTGATGGCATGAAAAACAAATCTGGACACATTGTATCTATGATGAGAATTTTCTGCTTTGAGCAGTAGATAAAGTGGCATTCTAGCTGAATCTTTGAGGAATTTTACTCTAATATCTGTATAAGTGGGACAGTCATATATAAGGTGATATTCATTTTCGATATGAGTTTTGCAAAAAGGGCATGCCCTTTTGTGAATACTCTCACTATAACGATGTGAATTGTTATTCAGCGGTAGTACATCAAATCTTAGTTGTGTGATTGCCACTCTGAGACAGTATGTATCCATGTCAGAAATATATTTTTCTTTTTCAAAAATTGTTTTGAATGATCATAGCACTCATATCTGTCACCATCTCTAATAATACTAGTGCATTCTTGGATAAACAGATCGACAAGTCTTTGTCTAAATATGTTTAAAAATAGTTTTACATCCCCAACTCCCTGTTGCAGCCATACAATGTTGAAACCTGTATCACACAGGATTTTCCTTACCTCTGATGCCCAACAATCCTTTCCATTTCTATCTAATTCCAGAAGCATTTGGTAAGCTTTATGCGGAAATCTTTCGGCACTCATTTGTAGCAATTTAAACCAATATCTTAAGCATGCGACCACAGAGTTAACGAATAATGGATATCTTCCCAGATCAGCGTACACCATCTTGTTTGGTGTCTTAACAGGCACGCCTAAAAATCTTTTGCACGCCATCATATGTACCTTTTCTATGTGTTCCATTCGTTTTAATCCCCATACTTCTGACGCGTACAACAGAATGGGTTGTACCTTTGCGTCAAATATTTTAAAGAAAGTATCCAGTCATTTCCTTGAATTTTTGGAGAACCCTATTTAGCTGTATGACAGCTTTCTTCCCCTTAGTTGCTAAATGTGCAGTACCTTTTTTGACACTTACCATTGTCGTAAAATTAAAACCTAAATAGCAATAATTATTCACATCTTCCAACTTATTTTCTTCATATGACCATTTTTCACGTTTTCCGAGGAACTCTCCGTTTCTAAACACCATGACCTCGTTTTGTCAATATTTACTTTTAATTTCATGTTGTTACAACACGTACTTAAAACGTTCAGCTGATTCTGTAAACCATTTGGTGTAGTTGAGAAGAGTACCACATCATCTGCAAAGAGTAAAACAAATATTTCCAACATCCCAGGTAGTAATTGGATGCCATGTTTTCCTTTATCACCCATACAATTTGCTAACTGATTTATAAATATCGAAAACAATGTAGGACTCAAGACACAACCTTGTCTTACTCCAACCGGACATTGAAACATCACTGAAAATTTATCGTTAACTCGGATACATGACACCAATGACTTGTACATTGCCATTAATGATGCGAGAAATTTCCCTTTAACACCCTCCTTTCTAATACAATGTAGGAGTTTATCATGTCTGACCGAATCGAAAGCCTTTTTAAAGTCAACAAAAGCAACATATAATTTCATCCCTTTCTTGTGCATGCATTTCCGAATGATAGCATGTAGTGTGAATATATGATCAACAGTTGAGTATCTATTACGAAAACCTGCCTGGCTCTCTGAGATAAATTATTAGCTTCTAACCAGGTGTATAATCTCTTGTTCAGTATTGTTGTGTAACATTTAGATATCATGCTTAATAAAGATATACCTCTATAATTATCTGCATTTTCAGGATCCCCTCTCTTGAAAATGGGGATGATAATGGCTTTGGACCACTCTTTTGGATAAATCCCCGAGTCAAAAATTATTTTGAACAGTTTTGTTAGAAAAGCTATGACATCGTTTCCCCCATTTTTTAACATTTCAGCTGAAACGCTGTCAATTCCGCTTGCTTTACCAGTCTTAAGTTTACCAACTGCTCGTTTAACCTCTTCTTCAGATATATCTCTATTTAGAGTATGCTCCCTTTCCTCAGATAGATCTACCTCAATATCACAATGTTCACCAACATGTCCCCCATAATTTTGAAAAATATTCTTGAAGTGCTCGAACCAGACATTAATATCAATATCATTTGAGACTTTGTCTTTGTTTCCACAACCCATACTTCTCAGCAGTTTCCAGAACTGTGATGAATTAGTAATTTCCATGGTTAGCGAATCTGCTTTCTGTTTCCTAAATGCTTGTCTCTTTGTCTTTAGTAAACGTCTGTACGTTTTCCTCTCTTCCACATATGAAATTCTATCTTCTTCCTTCCTAGTTTTCCTAAAATAATTTAGTTTACGCCTTGTTTCTTTTTTTGCTTGCTGACAGTCCTTGTCAAACCATTCTGATCTTTTGTTCCAGTAAACTTTATACGTTTTATACATACAGGCACTGGCATCTTTCAGACATTGTACAAAAGTATTCAAACCACTATCCACATCGCAATGTAGAGTATTTGTGGCCAAAATAAGTCTGTCTTGAATATCACTGCTTTTCAAAGTTTTGTGGAACTCGGCTTCCAGTTCATGTTTCCAAATAAATTTCTCACAAACCTCGTTTTTGGGCTGACTTGTTTTATCATGACCAGCCTCAACGATATCATTTTTAATTTCAACCATCATAACAACTGGTAGGTGATCAGAATCCATCATGTTCTCAACAACAATTGATTTGATGTGTATCATCATCATCATCATCAGTCCCGTAGTCTGGTTGACCGTTGGGGCACCACTGAAGATTTTGCAACCAACTTCCTCCACTCCTCACGGTCCTCAGCTTTCCGCAGAATGATATTCCATTCAAGGCCAGTCCACTCTCTGATATTGTCTTCCCATCTTTTTCTCTGTCTGCCTCTTCGTCTCCCTCCCTGTACTGTTCCCTGCAAGACGGTCTTGGCCAGTCCAGATGATCGTGTGACGTGCCCGTACCACCTCAGTTTGCGTCTTTTCACTGAGGTCAGGAGGTCTTCATACGGCCCGATGGCGTTATCGATTCGGGTTTTCACTTCCTTATTGGTTATATGATCTTTGTACGAGATACCAAGGAGTTTGCGGAAGCATCTCATCTCCATTGCCTGTATCCTTCTTTCAATGTCTGCTGTTATGGTCCATGTTTCGCATGCATACAAAAATATTGACCTGACCAGGGAACGCATCAGTCTGATCTTGGAGCCGATTGCGATATTCTTGTCGTTCCAGATGACTTTTAGCTTGGTCATTGCAGCTGTGGTCTGGGCAATCCTGGAAAGTACCTCGGGCTTTGATCCTTCATCTGATACTATAGCTCCCAGATATTTAAATCTATGGACGGTCTCAAGTTTCTTGTTGTCTATGGTAATGTCAGTGCTGATGCCATTGGTATTATTTGTCATCAACTGGGTTTTCTCTGCACTGATCTGCATGCCATATGCTGTGGAGGCCTCATCAAGATGTTTTATCAAGCTGACTAGCTCTTGCTCTTGCCCAGCTAGTCCGTCAATGTCGTCGGCAAAACGCAAGTTTGTGATTGTTCTACCTCCGATGCTGACTGTTCCCTCGTGGTCTTCAAGTGCGTCAGCCATTATTCTCTCTAAGAAGATGTTGAAGAGAGTGGGGGAGAGCAGGCATCCTTGGCGTATTCCAACTGTGGTTCGGAACCATTCTCCTATGTTGTTGTCATGGTAGACTGCACTGGTCGCCTTTTCGTAGAGGCATTCTATGGTTCTGATCAGGTTGGCATTGATGTTGTACAGCCTCATGGTTGCCCACAAGGCTGCGTGCCAAACTCTGTCGAATGCCTTCTTGAAGTCACGAAGACGTGGTAAAGGCCTTGCTGGTGTTGCAGGTATTTCTCACAGAGCAATCTGAGGTTGAAAATTTGCTCTGTGGTACTTCTTCCTGGTCTGAAACCTGCCTGCTCTTCTTTTATTATCTCCTCAGCTTGTGGCTTCAGTCTACTCAGAAGGATTTTTAGCATGACCTTACTTGGATGGCTGATCAGGCTGATGGTACGGTAGTTTTGGCATAGTTGTAGGTTGCCTTTCTTCGGGAGAGTGATGATCAGGGACTGGGTCCAAGGTGTTGGCCACTCACCTGTCCGCCAGATCTTATTGCAGATGATAAGTAACATATCTATCATGGCCTCTCCTCCTGCCTGGACCAGTTCTGAGGGAATGTTGTCCATTCCTGCCGACTTGCCTTTCTTCAATAATTTTACTGCAGCTTCAACTTCTTCTCGCACGATAGGGTAGCTGTCGTTGTTGGTTGGTGGAGGAACGTCTAGCACCTTGGGATCTCCTGTTGTTGTGTGTGTGTATAATTCGGAGCAGTACTCTGTCCACCTCTGCAGAATCTCTTGATCTTCTGTGAGACATTTCCCTGCTTTGTTCTGTATGGTAGTGGTTCTGCCTTGTTTTGAGCTTGCTAGTCCTTTCACAAGCTGGTAGGCTTTTTTGCTGTTATTTTTCTGCAGGTTTGCTTCGATATCTTGGCATTGTTCTTCAATCCATGTTTCCTTTGCTTTCCTCATGCCTTCTTTAACTTGTTGGTTGGCTTTTCTGTATAGTTTAGCACCTTCATCCGTACTTTTCTTTTGCTTTAGTTCTCTGCGTTTGTCGCTCAGCTTTAGTACTTCTTCCGTGACCCAGGGCATCTTTGTTGGTCGGTGTTTTCCAAGGATGTCGTTGGCTGCTTCGGTCACGGCAGTGTTGAAGTTGTTGATCAGAGTGTCTACTTCGGTGTCCACATTGTCAAGGACGAGGAGAGGAGCAAACTTCCCTCCTATCGTTGCTTGGAAGTTTTCAACTATGTTGGGGTCTTTGAGCTTCTCGAGATTGAACTTAATTCTTATGTTGCCCTGTTTCTTCATCCTCTGGAGGCGGAGTTTGAAGGTCATCATTACAAGCTCATGATCGCTTCCAATGTCGGCTCCTGGAAAGCTCCTGGTCTTTGCGATGTTAACACTTGACTGGAAGCGTCTTTTAACCATGATGTAGTCGATCTGACTGTGGTATTTTTCTCCTGGGCTGTGCCATGTCCAGCGTCTAGATGGTTTGTGTGGACCGAACGTGTTCACCACCTTCAGGTCGTTGTAACTGGCGAATTCTAGGAGCCTCAAACCTCTTTCGTTGGTCTCAGGGTTAAAGTATTGGCCACATATCCCTTTCCAGTTATTGTGTTCATCCTCTCCAATCTTCGCATTCCAGTCGCCCTGCACTATAATGATGTCTTTCTTTGGCGTCTGATCTACGATTTTCTGCAGTTGATCATAGAAATCTTCGACAGCCTCGTCATCATAGTCAGTTTTTGGGGCATAAGCTTGGATGACGGTGATGTTAAAAGGTGAAGCCTTAAGCCGAATAGTAATGAGTCTGCTAGAGACTGGTCGGCATCCCATGATGGCATTCACAGTGTCTTTGTGAATGAGGAATCCAACTCCATGTTCATGTTTGTCTTCACTGCCACTGAAGTAGAGTTTGTGGCCTTCTGGGGTAGACGTTTCTCCGAGGTTTTTCCATCGTACCTCACAGAGCCCAAGGACGTTCCATCGGTATCTCTTCATTTCATGCGTTAGTTCTGCAATTTTTCCTGCTGCTCTCAGCGATCTCACATTCCAGGTGCCGATAGTAACATTTTTTCTTGTACGTAGGGATTTTGGTCCACCAGTCACATACTTTTCACCTCCGCCCTGATGGCCAGCGACGGAAGGCGCGGTCCTTGTTCCGGGCGACGACCGGGCCGGTATGGATTGAGTTGCGGTTGTAATCTTCATTTAGTGTCTTGGGCAATGTCGCATGGCGGAGCCCATCCCTCTCCATGCCAGACCACAGCCGACGTCCTCCATCTAGGTGGTTCGCCTTGGTCTTGAACACATAGCCGTTGAGTTCCTTGCGGAACTTCGTCCGCCTTGGCCGGTAACCTGCATCGTGGAGGTTATTCGCCCAGTGATGCAGTGTTAACATCACCCCCTCACATGGTTTGGCACGCCTGCTGAGGCGAAGTCCCGGGATGTGGCGCTTGGAGCCAGCACGTGAGAGATTTAGAGGATGGACGAGGACCAGTGATGCCCGTCCACCCTACCAGGTAGAGTGCAGCAGCCAGACATCAAAGGTACTACCTCTATCCAGAGCCCCCTACATGTGTATAGATGGAAACAAATCAATGGAAGTAATGAAATAGTCTACTGTGCTAGTCCCAGAGGACGCAATATATGTACATCCATCGTCAAAATCCGTTTCACGCAATCCGTTTAAAATCATACATTCAAACATATTACATAACTCAATCAGCTGACAACCAAATTTATTTGTGTTTTTGTCCTGTGAAATTCTGGGAAATCTGTTCTCGGTATAAACATTCACATCGAAATCATCGACCTCTCCACTAAAACTGTAATTAGTATTCGCTGTTCTCGCGTTTAGATCCCCATTTACCAATAGAAAAGAATCACCACACAAGTCATATAGATCTAAAATGCATTGCTCCAGCACTTCAATACCATATGCACCTTCCTGGCTATTCCAATAGACAGAATCACACGGAGGAAGATATGTACAAATCCACAGTATGTTTCTGTCTACAGAAAACAGGTCTTTGTGGATTTTTATAGCTAAAGTGTTTTCAGTTTCTATTGGGATTTGCTCAACAAAACGAGAATATGATTTCCTTACCATTGCGATAACACCCCCAGTATATCTCCCTTGATGAGACAGCTTCTTGGCTTTAGACGTGAACACTACAAAGTCACTGAAAAGTGGTGATTCAAAGTCAGTTGCAACAAATGTTTCTGTCAAACATATAAAGTCATAAGTGAGAAGAACATTGGCAAAATCATTATTTTCTAGTTTTTCCAAAAGGCCATTTACATTATAATTAAGGAAACTAACATGTAATTTATTTGCAGTATTTACACGCAAAGTACATTTTGATTCCGATATGACACCTGGATAACAGCGAGCAAGAAGAAGACGACAACGACTGATGTAATGCAATCATCAACAATAACAAACGTATCTTCTGAACACACACCGATAACAGGGGGTTGCAATGTAATCCCATATCGTCACTGTGAGCAAGAAATGTGATATAACTACGTCGGATAAAGAACGGGTCATACGACGCGCGATGCGGGTTATCGATCACAGCGATTTGGTTATCGGTCACAGCGATTTGGTTATCAGTCTGATGGACTTAAGAACAGGAACAACTTCATCAGACATCACTTACTGCTACGGTCATTTTTCCCCCCTGTCGACTCCCCCTAGCTTGTCGTCTAAACACACGTGTTTACAAGGATACGAATCTGGCTTAGGAAACACTATTCGTGCGGCCTTCAGTTCACTCAGTTGTGAATGGGTACCTGGCCCTGTTCAGAAATCGGGAAGGGAACAGGTACTGGCCACAGCTCTCATGATCGTGGCCCTGAGAAAAGCTGAAATTTTGACCACCTCACTCTCCTACGACCCTATTATATGAGACTACGTTTACTTTTTCCACAACCCTTGCGAATGGACAACAGTCATACAACAGACCCTGACAGTGAATTCACCAGTTAAGAGCCTTGAATGTTGATTGAACATACAGTGACAAAGTCCCAGGTTCATTATAAGACTCCTGTAAGCTAAAGGACAGCCAAGCAGCAACTTACATTGGCCTCGAATGTGGCCACACGGTGGATTAACCACGAAAAATAATGTGTTGCTGACCACTGTAGTACGTGACCTACGTGCGGGTCATGACCTCCTGTCATGCTAAGGTCATGGCTAACGTCTGACCTGTACACCCCCCCCCTCCCCCTATTATTCACTAGCAACACAAATATCTCTAAAATTCATGAACTGGTTTAGTGAACTGGAGAACGTATTGCCACTAGCATACTTCTGTGTGTGTGTGTGTGTCTGTGTGTGTTGTGTGTGTGTGTGTGTGTGTGTGTGAGTACGTGTGTGTGTGTGTGTGTGTGTGTGTATGTGTGTGTGTGTGTATGTGTGTGTGTGTGTGTGTGTGTGTGTGTGTGTGTGTGCGCGCGCGCGCGCGTATGAGTATGCGTGTGAGTGTGCGTGAGAGAGAAAGAGAGAATATGTGTGTGTGTGTGTGTGTGTGTGTGTGTGTGTGTGTGTGTGTGTGTGTGTGTGTGTGAGTGGTATGTGTGTGTGTGTGTGCGCGCGCGCGTATGACTATGCGTGTGAGTGTGCGTGAGAAAGAGAGAATTCTTCTTTCTTTGATTTAACGTCTTTTCACTATGAGTGATATTAGACGGAAAAAAAAAAAAAAAAAAAAGTATGTGAGATGAGAGAGATGGGTTGGTTGGTTTTGGGGCATAGAGATACATAGTTATAGACATAAGTAGGTGGGAAATAGAAAAATGGAACAATAACTTAACACTAACATTTAACATCAACAATGTGTATGGAAAATTTAACTCTAAAGTACAAACTTCATAAACTTAAAGTAATGCATTAACAGGACTGTGAACCAACGATTCTGAAATTTTAACTGACAAAAATTGATCGGAAGTTACTTCTTTAAAATGAGTTTCAGAATAATTTTCTTGTGTACATATTTTTGGTAAAAAAGAACGTAGCATTTTGCAGTAAAATAGACAGTGAAACAGTGTGAATTGTTCGCCGCAAATACACTTGACATTTTTACAGCATTTTGTTTTCAATGCGTTTAGTTGAATACGAAAATGAACAGCAACAATCGTTCTCAAATGATATATGGAAGAAAACTGCAATTTTTTACACACATTTTGAAATGAAAGTTTTATCATTTGTTGTGACACAAACTTTTCATGGAAATGTTCATGAAAACGAATCCATGAGGCTGATTCTAGCAAGTTGCAAGCTTCTTTTACGGAAGTATTAATACGTAATTCTGTAGTATTATCAGAATTGTGTGCACCTTGCTTAGCTGCTCTGTCAACTACTTCGTTGCCGTGAAGACCAACGTGAGAAGGCACCCAGCATAAACTGAGATCTGTACCTTTTATCCTTAAACGATGTATAAGATGATTTGCCTCAGTAATTATATCAGGTCTTGTGTCTGTATCAAAAGACTGCAAGGCATATAATACAGATTTTGAATCAACAAAGAGAACTACTTTGAAAAATACATGTGTAAGGTTTACTAGATAATGCAACGCTTGTAAAATAGCGACTAATTCCGCTGTAAAGATAGATATATTTGCCCCAATGAAAAATGACTTTATTATTTTATATTTTGGGACATAAAATGCTGCTCCAGCACATTTATTTTCTAAGACTGATCCATCGGTAAAAATATGGAGGTGGGTACGGTATTTTTCATCGATATGTTCTCTTGCTCTGCATATCGAAATGTTAACGTTTTCATATTTCTTAGCATCTGTATAATCAATATAAAAAGTAGCTTTTAGCATTTCCCATGTAGGGATGGTCGTTGTGGATGGTGTTTCAGCTATTTCATCCAGATTTATGTTAGACTGTTTGACCAGGTCAGATACGTAAGTTGCAACAGTCATTTGTGATGAAATGTTCTTTGCTCGTTTCGGAAAGTCAACATCTGACCTGATTTTTACTTCCTTACTCACAAAATTGTCCGTTTGTGAAGAAATTCTAACGGCAAACTTTGCTGTCGATAACTCACGATATTTTCAGAGCAGAATTCTAGCAACTTTGTACGTTTCCAGGCAAGAAGCACGGACTGGTACACCTAGTGCAATTTTAAGACTTTTGCAGTCTAAGCTTGAATCTTCTTTAGTAAATATTTTGGTGCACTGAAGAACACTTCTTGTGCATAGGATAATTTAGATCTTACAAGTGCTGTTGACAGATGAAGTAGTATGTTTGTATCCATTCCCCAGGGTAATCTGCTTATTATCTTTAGAAAATTTAAGGCTTTCCTTGCTTTTGTTAAAATATAATCAAAATGGACATTCCAGGTTAATTTCGATGTATAAAGACTCCCAGAAATTTTACAACCTGCTTGTAATGTAGCACTTCACCATGCAGTTTGAAAGTAAGCAAGTGACTTAAAGTACCACCAGGATTAAATAGCATCATGTTAGTTTTTTCCGCTGATAACGACAGTCCATTTTCTAACATGTAGTTTCCAAGATTATCAAGATCAGACTGATACAACTTCCTGATGTAATTCTGTGCTCTCTGTGGAGTTGTCTTTTTTAAAGTAATATTCATCCAAATACATATATCATCAGCGTACTGTACCAAAACAACACGATTTGAGAGTGCATTAGGAAGATCCTGTATAAGGATATTAAATAAAATAGGTGCTATCACTGATCCTTGAGGGATTCCCATATCAAGACGTCGCGAAGTAGAATAACTTGTTCCCACTCTTGCTTGAATTGTTCTATTGGCTAAATAGGACTTAATATAATTATACATATTGCCAGATAAACCAATAGATTTCAGCTTGTACAATAAGAGAGAATGTGTGTGTGTGTGTGTGTGTGTGTGTGTGTGTGTGTGTGTGTGTGTGTGTGTGTGTGTGTGTGTGTGTGTGTGTGTGTGTGTGTGTGAGGTGTCTACGACCGCCCGTTCGTACTTGCTTTTTTTTGCAAAGACTAGGGAATCACTACAGAAGTAACTGAAGCGAGAGAAGTGGACGTCCCCTAACATCTCAGCTCTCCTACAAATTCAGGTGACCGGTTATACACACAGCAAAAGACTTATCAGGGACACAGAAAATGAAATCCCACCACTCGGCGAGTGAAGCTGTTGTTGTAAGCCATCCCCGTAAGACAAAAAGACAGACTGGTGCAGTCTTACTGACTGACATCTTGCCGTGAAACTGTTAAGCCATCTAACAAAACAAAAGATTGGTGCAGCCTTACTGTTATTGTTATTGTTGTTTAATTAAAGCCCAGCCGACTGCGTAGAGCCATATCAGGGCTATAACCGCTTCAAAACATACACAACTTCAAAAGGAAAAAAAAAAAAAGAAAATTAAGTACACATATCAATACATTCGCGCACATAATCTAAGGACATGCCCCTGGCATTGACCACTCCGTCCAATTTATCGCACGGGGGATTTAAAAAACACACCTGAATACAAATATAAGCATACCTAAGGACACAAAAACATATATAAAATTGGCATAAATTGCCTAAAACTGCTTCCGCATATCTCACATCCCTACAGCCAAAATGCACTTAATACATGTTCCCAATTATCAATCCTAAGAAAAAGTACGCAAGACTTTACCGAACACATACAGGTGAAAGGACCAACAAGGCAGAAATGACAGAAAGCAAAGGAACAAGGCAGAAACAAAGAGGAACTTTCTAGCACAGAATTTCCTGAAGGTGTGGATACTATTCATACTAAAAGAACCCCCGGCATTCCATGGGGGGGGGGGGGAGGCACCTTACTGACTGGCATCTTGCCATTAAGCTGTTGTTAAAACAAAAGACAGACTGGTGCAGCATTACAGACCGACATCTTGCGATGAAGCCGTTGTATTAAGTCACCCTTTGACTCCTGCACCCCATCCACCGACTGCAAAAACTCAATCCTTTCACTCTCTCACCCTATCCACCAATTTCCTGCAGGAAACTGGTGGATAAGCTGAGAGAGTCAAAGGGTTAAAATTTCGTTTTGCTTTCATGGTTGACAAAGCTCGATGCCAATGGATAAGCTGAGGGAGTGAAAGAGTTAAGCCACCCAACAAGATATAAGACAGACTGGTGCAGTCTTACTGACTGAAGTCACCCAACAAGACATAACACAGACTGGTGCCACCTTATTGACATCTTGCCATAAAACTGTTGTTGTAAGTAACCCAACAAGACAAACAGACATACTGGTGCAGTCTTACTGACATCTTGCCATAAAACTGTTGTTGTAAGTAACCCAACAAGATAAACAGACATACTGGTGCAGTCTTACTGACATCTTGCCATAAAACTGTTGTTGTAAGTCACCCAACAAGACAAACAGACAGACTGGTGCTAGCTTACTGACTGATTCTTGCCCCCTCCCAGCGCTCTGGCATTGTAGAATCGATCGTTGTTGAGTGACGACGGCAGTTGAGACAGGTACAAATCGATGGAGCTTACAAACTATTCGTCACCAGAGACAATCGCTGCACGGCTGGAGTACCGGGGATTGTGAAACTGAATACCTGTCTTTGTGTGTTCCGTTTTTCAACCTATCAGTTATAAAAGAAGAGAAAAAGAAGAAGAAGAAGAAAAAAAAAAGAACGAATAAAGAGAAAACTGTTTCAAATCGACCAGAGTGAGGTCTGTGTGTCTGTGACAAAAATGTGTTAATAACCGGTTTTCAGCTCCCTTTGTAGCCAAATGGGTAAGACATCACACTTCCAATCGGAAGGTCAAAGGTTCAATCCTATCTGTGTAACTGTCGCCAGGTGGGTAAAGGGGTGCAGATTGTCCAATCAGTCAGGTCAACTGTTGGCAGTCTCTGCGTTAGTCACAAGTTGGCTGTTTGTTCGAGAGAATGTCATTACAATCAATCATTTTCACACGCGCTTCGCCTAAGTCTGCCAGCCATTACTTGGCAGATTCCTTGAGCCAATACAAAACCTTACATGCGCTGACAAGATCTTGACATACGGATGAGGAGAGGACGGGAAAATGAGAAACCTATGAAACAC
>JAPXFY010000020.1:14912785-14922785 GCA_030674185.1 Monoplex corrugatus
CGTCCAAGCTGACTGCACGATGCCGAGTTTGGGTCGAAAAAACTTTGTGCGTGCAGCCCCAAACCCACATAGTTGTGAATCTGTGCTTGACCCTGTTCAGCACTGGAGATTTTAAAGCAGCGAGGAAAACAAGGGCATACCATCTTCACTATGCAGGCTCGTGAACAGTTGAGATTTCTATGACCTTAGTCCTCTACGACCTCCATGTTACACCACAGCAACGTTAAACTTGTTCACACGATACTATGTCTACGACCTCCAGGTTACAACGAGGCAACATTTACCTTATTAATAACAGGATACTATGTAAACTCTACTTTCACCAAACGTCACTTGTCATTTTTCCTACGATCGATTTACGTACATGCTGCCAGCAACTATTACTCATATCAGTAGCAGTTCGTTATCTCATTTCTCATTCGATTTTCACTTCGCGTTGCCAGCAGCTATCAGTGTTATTTGTGGCAGTTCGTTATCTCACTTGTCAGGGTCTCAAGGCCACAGAGGTCTGTGCTCAAGGCCAGCACAGCTCACGGTAACTGTCCTTCCTTACCCACATCCACCCCTTGACCATCTTCTGTGTCGTTACAGTAACATTTATCCCATGCCGCTCATTCCCGCTCCTCAACAGAAACCCATTCGAAGTCGCAGTGCCGGAAAATCTGTTGGTGACACTGATGACAAGTGAACAGTGTGTGTGTGTGTGTGTGTGTGTGTGTGTGTGTGTGTGGTGTGTGTGTGTGTGTGTGTGTGTGTGTTGTGTTGTGTGTGTGTGTGTGTGTCTGTGTCTGTGTGCTGTGTGTGTGTGTGTGTGTCTGTGTGTCTGTGTGTGTGTCTGTGTATGTTCTGTGTGTGTGTGTCTGTGTGTGTGTCTGTGTGTGCGTCTGTGTGTGTCTCCGTGTGTGTGTGTCTGTATGTGTGTCTGTGTGTGTATCTGTGTCTGTGTGTGTGTGTCTGTGTGTGTGTGCGTCTGTGTGTGTCTGTCTGTGTGTGTGTCTGTGTGTGTCTGTGTGTGTGTCTGTGTATCTGTGTCTGTGTGTCTGTGTGTGTCTGTGTGAGTGTCTGTATGTGTATGTGTCTGTGTGTGTGTGTCTGTGTGTGTATCTGTGTATGTGTCTGTGTGTGTCTATGTGTGTATATGTGTGTATATCTGTGTGTCTGTGTGTGTATCTGTGTGTGTCTGTGAGGGTTAGTGTGTGTTTGCTGGGCTAGGAGGAGGACGGGGCAGAAAATGTGTGTTTTACTATTTGTGTGGGTATGCATAGCCTATGTCTGTGCGCATGAGCTTGTGGTGTGTGTGTGTGTGTGTGCGTGGTGTGTGGTGTGTGTGTGTGTGTGTGTGTGTGTGTGTGTGTGTGTGTGTGTGTGTGTGTGTGTGAGAGAGAGAGAGAGAGAGAGAGTTGAAATAAGGGAGGTTAATGCGTGTTTTGTTTGTTTGTTTGTTTGTTGTTTTTTTTGACCAGTCGACATATTAAGTGGATGGTTTGTTAGAATGTATTTTTAATGCTTCTTTATCACTGTGTTATTACAGTTCATCTGTTTTCATCACAGCAGTAGGGGTTGACATGACATGTATGTGCTTTTCGTGTTAGAATGTATTTTTAATGCTTCTTTATCACTGGGGTTATTACAGTTCATCTGTTTTCATCACAGCAGTAGGGGTCGACATGTATGTGCTCTTCGTGTGTTTGCCTTTGTCTCTCATGGTTTTTTTTAAGCGCTTTGAGCACTCGTAAGATGAGGCGTTGTACAATTAGTCATCATTACCATATTGTCATATCATATCATATCAAAGATGGTGGATGAGATGCTTGAGGCAACAAGTGATAGAGACCGATAGAAGTCCATAATCGCCAACGCCATGCGGCAAGGCACCTGATGATGATGATCATATTGTTGTTGTTGTTGTTGTTGATGTTGTTGTTGTTGTTGATGCTGTTGTTGTTGTTGTTGTTGTTGATGTTCTTTATTATAATCATCATCATAAGCATCATCGCTACAATTACTACTATTATTATCATCATTATTATTATTATAATCATAAGATCATCAACACAATAATCAATATTATAACTATCATCATCATTTTCATTATTAAAAACACGTGTCTTTCTTCCTTCGATCAATTTTCCTGTTTCTACCAGTGCCAGCCCTATTTAACCCTCTGACTCCCGCGCCCTATCCACCAACTGCAAAAACTTAACCCTTTGATTTCCTCACTCTATCCACCAGCTTTTCACACACACACACACGCGCGCGCGCGCGCGCACACACACACACACACATGTACATATACAGATGCTATAAATAAATGTATGATTTTCTTAAAACTCTGAATAAAATTAATCTGAGAACAGAAAAAGAGAGCAAGCTGAAAAAAAAACCAACAACATAACAACCACAGTAACAACAACAACAATAAAAGTAAGAAAAAGAAATAAGACGGTCACATCATTCTAACAATCACCGTTTCTATACAAACATCACTACAGAAAATCAAGATGTTGTACTTCTCAAGGTCAATGTCGACTTCAAGCATAAAATGAAATAAAAGTCGAGGTGAAAAGGAGACAAGGGCAGACTACGTCAAAACAGTAAAAACAGAATGTTTATTGTCACAAGTCTCCATGACAGGACTGATTACATCTTCCTGTCAAACTACTGATTCTAGGCACTGTTTAGCGCGTGTGATCGTGACTTCCCAACTGAGGTACTAGCGACTCCTCAGCGGTACGCATCCTTGATCCCAATTAGGTAAAAGATCTAAAAGATCTGACCTAAAAACATCTGAAAACAATTTTGTTAATACATTTTGTCACACACACACACACACACACACACACACACACACACACACACACACACACACACACACATCACACACACATTCTCTCTCTCTCTTTCTCTCTCTCTCTCTCTCTCTCATACACAAACACATACACTTACACACAAACACACACACTTACACGCACACGCACACATACACACACACAACACACACACAACATACACACAAAACACACACACGCACAAAGATACACACACACACACACACACACACACACACACACACACACACACACACACACACACACACACACACACACACAACACAACACACACACACGCACCTTCCCTCATCGATCAGTATGATACAATGTCCCTTTTTTCAGGGAGATTTTAAAAAAAAATCAAAACAGAAACACACAAAATAAAGAAGACAAACAAAAGAAAGGAAAGACAAATACAAGCAAGAACAAACACAGGAGAAAGAAAAAGGAAATAACATAATAACTACAGAACAAATGCACCAATTCCGCTTTAAGCCTGCAATTCAACCCAGCCCCAAACAACTAGTTACATCGACAGAACTAGCAAGCTAGCGTGCTACAAACAGACGGGGGGGGGGGGGGGGGGGTAGAGAAAGGGGGAGGGGAGGAGGGACAGAGACAGAGAACGAGATAAACACAGACAGACAGACAGACAGACTCTACACAGAGACAAAGACACAGACTGATGGAAATGAAAGTGTATTTTTTGTTTGTTTGTTTGTTTGTTTGTTTGTTTGTTGTTGTTGTTTTTTGTTTTGTTCTGTTTTGTTTATTTGTTTTTTTGTTGTTGTTGTGGTGGTGGTTGGTTTTTGTTTGTTTGTTGTTTTTTGGGGGGTGTTGTTGTTGTTGTTTTTTTTTGTTTTTGTTTTGTTTTGTTTTGTTTTGTTTTGTTTGTTTGTTAGTTCTGAAGACATAGAATGACACGGACACCAGACGGGATGTTTTTCCGACAGAGGAAACCAGACGAAGGGTGTGGAAATAAACTGGTCTTATTTCAATTTCAATTTCAATTTCAATTTCTCAAGATGACGTCTCCTCGCTCTGAACGAATTCCATATGCATTAACGTCACGGGTGTCATGTGATGGAGAAAATCCAGAATAATCAAGGCACAAGCCTTAATTAAGCATGCACATAAACCCATGAGCTGGCCAGGTCCTGGGGTCCTACCTAGACAGTTCCATATCCCTGGGGTCGTAGGGGAGTGAGGTGGCAGAGATCTCAACTTTTCCCGGGGCCAGCACCACAAGGACGACGCCCATTCCCTCTCTCTCTCGCTTCAAATACATATTCATATTCTTTTCTTTTTAACCAAGACTTCAAAAAGGCAAGAAGGCTAATTGGTTTTCAAAGAGTCGGACCTGGGAAATCAACCAATCTCTCCAATGTTCTATACCAAGGCAGCCGGGCAATGTCCTGCTCTTCACGATTTTCAACTGCCGTGAGATCTTTAGCGTGCGCAGCCAGAAGGCACACGGGTCCGACTCGCTTTTCGTCCCCTTCCGAAGGACTAGACGTTCAGTTCTATTTTCCAGTCAAACTGAAGAGAAAAATCGAGGCCTCTATGGGGAGCGAACCCTGAAACTTCGAATTTAGTTATCGGCAGGCGAATGTCTAAATCATTCTGCCACTCTTCTCCCTAAACTGGTTCGAACATTCAATGACACACACAACTCCCCGTCCCCATCTGATGCCATGGCTGGATGTGCCATCCCAGTCCCAAATGTCATCGATCTTTTTCTACCCACAAGCAGAAGCAGCAATATACACAGGCTGACTTTTATCTTCTTCGTTCAGACTACTGCAGGCCTTTGATTCAGGGCTCAACGTCTTTTTTGTTTCGGCATCATTACAAAAATGTAGGCCTATCTGAAGGCGGTTGAGAGTCTGGTAAAGCAATAAAAATCTCCTTGGGGTAAACGAAAAAGTGGGCGGGGAGACCGACAGAAAGAGAGCGAGAGAGTGCCAAAGAGAACTAAACCTCTGTTTCTCATTCTCCCTTTCTCATCTACCCGTGTGCTCAACTTCACAGAGAGAGAGGAGAGAGAGAGAGAGAGAGAGAGGAGAGAGAGAGAAAGAGAGAGAGAGAAAGAGAGAGAGAGAGAGAGAAAGAGAGAGAGAGAGATCACGTCCCACACAGAGAGACAGAGACAGACACAGACACAGACAGAGAGAGAGAGATCACGTCACACACAGAGACAGAGACAGACACAGAGAGAGAGAGAAAGAGAGAGAGATCACGTCACACACACAGAGACAGAGACAGACACAGAGAGAGAGAGAGAGAGAGAGAGAGAGAGAGAGAGAGAGAGAGAGATCACGTCCCACACAGAGAGACAGACACAGACACAGAGAGAGAGAGAGAGAGAGAGAGAGAGAGAGAGAGAGAGAGAGAGAGAGAGAGATCACGTCACACACAGAGAGACAGAGACAGACAGACACAGAGAGAGAGAGAAAGAGAGAGGAAAGAGAAAGAGAGAGAGAGAGAAAGAGAAAGAGAGAGAAAGAGAAAGAGAGAGAGAAAGAGAAGAGAGAGAGATGACGTCACACACACAGAGACAGAGACAGACACAGACAGACAGAGAGAGAGGAGAGAGAGAGATCCACAAGAGTAAACAGACGAGACAGGCAGTCATTTTTGTTACAAAACAGGAGGATTACAGCTACAAATTCTCTCCCTTCTTCCAGACTTGTGCAGTCCTTGATTCAGTGTTACGGAATCCGTTTTCAGAGAGTAATCATAATCCGTCTTCTTCTTTTGATAGCATCCACAACAAACTTTGATCGTTATCGTAATGCTCGTCTTGTGCCTTCATCGTCAATCATTATCGAAGCGTTCGTGTGTGTGTTCGTTCGTTCGTTGCTTGATTTAACGTCTTTTCACTATAAGTGATATTAGACGGTTGTGTGTGTGTGTGTGTGTGTGTGTGTGTGTGTGTGTGTGTGTGTGTGTGTGTGCGTGCGTGCGTGCGTGCGTGCGTGCGTGCGTGTGTGTGTGTGTGTGTGTGTGTGTTGTGTGCGTGCGTGCGTGCGTGCGTGTGTGTGTGTGTGTGTGTGTGTGTGTGTGTGTGTTCAACTAGGATATTAATCGTAACGTTCGTGTGTGAATGTATGTTAAACCGTTAAGTAATGCCCGTGTGTGCTTTTAACCCTTTGACTCTCGCACCCTCTCCACCAGAATCCTGCATTGTCAACGATGCTAGCAAAGCAAAAACTTAACCCTTTGATTCCCTCGCCCTGTCCACCAGCTTCCTGCAGGAAGCTGGTGGACAGGGTGAGGGAGTCAAAGGGTAAAGTTTTTGCAGTTGGTGGATAGGGTGCGGGAGGCAAAGGATTAATATAGATCGCTGTAAACATATGAAAGCGTATATTCTTCTTTTCCTTTCAAGTTAGGTTTTTATAAGTACGAAATTTTGTCAGGGCAAATCTCTCTGCTGCCGTGGGTTCCCTAACTTGCGTTAAGCGCGTGTTGCAAACGGGACTGGTGCATCGTCTCATCCCAAAGACCACACTCAGAGACAGACGCAGAAATAAAATGCTTTGGAGCTACGTACTTCGCTTTCAGTTCGTTATGGGCTCCTCTTTCCTAACATGTCTCTTTTCCTCATAGGACTCTTCTTGTTTTTGCTTTCCATATCATTCATCTGTATTTCTTCCATATTCTCTCTGTCGCTCCCCGAAGATGGAGTACGACTGCCTTTAAGGCGGGATAAAGTACGGTCGTACACGCCAAAATCCGCTAGACGATCACTTCATTGTCAACAGATCCGAGTATTTTGTTTTGAGTATTGTGTCTCGTTTTGATGTGTTTGTAAAGCATTCCGATTTCTTTTCTATGGAAGTGTATGCGCATTGTTTCACACACACACACACACACACACACACACAACACACACACACACACCACACACACACACACGCACGCACGCACGCACGCCACACAACACACACACACACACACACACACACACACACACACACACACAATACAACACACACACACACACACACACACACACACACACACACACACACACACACACACACACAAGTGCACGCGTTATACTGCTCCACAGTCTGCATATTCTGTCCTACTCTGTGGACGTGCATGCTGGCTGTTCTCTCCTATAAGCCATGGGACACTGACATGACCGACAAGATCTTTAACGTGAACAGTTGATGTTCTGTGTACGTGCACACACGTAAAGGGGTCAGGCAATAACAAGTCTGTACATATGTTGACCAGCCAAATTGTAAATAAGAAAAAAATCTCCATCCTTGACCGATCAGGCGACAGGTACCCAGGCATAACCAGACAACAGGTACCCAGGCAGAACCAGACGACAGGTACCCAGGCAGAACCAGACGGCAGGTACCCAGGCAGAATCAGTCGACAGGTACCCAGGCAGAACCAGGCGACAGGTACCAGACGACAGGTACCCAGGCAGAACCAGACGACAGTACCAGACAGGTACCCAGGCAGAACCAGACAGCAGGTACCCAGGCAGAACCAGGCGACAGGTACCAGACGACAGGTACCCAGGCAGAACCAGACGACAGGTACCAGACGACAGGTACCCAGGCAGAACCAGGCGATAGGCACCAGACGACAGGTACCAAGGCAGAACCAGACGACAGGTACCCAGGCAGAACCAGACGACAGGTACCTAGGCAGAATCAGACAGAGGTACCCGGGCAGAACCAGACAAGTACCTCGGCAGAATCAGACCACAGGTACCAAGGCATAATCAGGCGACAGGTACCCAGGCAAAACCAGACAAACTACCGAGATAGAATCAGACAGACGTACCCAGGCAGAACCACACGACAGGTACCCAGGAAGAACCACACAACAGGTACCCAGGCAGAACCAGACGACAGGTACCCAGGCTGAATCAGACGACAGGTACCCAGGCAGAACCAGACGACAGGTGCCCAGGCAGAACCAGACGACAGGTACCCAGCCTGAATCAGACGACAGTTAACCAGGCAGAACCAGACGACAAGTACCTCGGCAGAATCAGGCGACAGGTACCCAGGCAGAACCAGACAAGTACCTCGGCAGACCCAGACGACAGGTACTCAGGCAGACTCAGGCGACAGGTACCAGACGACAGGTACCCAGCACGAATCGAATCCAGACCTACAGACTATCGGGCCCTGTCAGGTCGGAGTGTGACGTCTGCACCAAGTCTGTGTAAACTTGCCAGTTCCCAAAGGAGGGGATGTTTCTGTGTGTTGATGTCAGTGCCACATGTGCGGATGGAGACTGGCCGGTATCACTTTCCTCTGCTAATACCACAGACAAGGATAGGAAGACAGGGAACTAGCTCTGTCCCACTTCTGTTATAAGATGATATGCTCGTCTGGGTATAAAATGGCATTTCTGGGCTACACAGCTAAGTCACGTTTTTGTGCCATTCAACTGGATTCAATTCCATTCAGCGGAACATCTCTGCTGAGAACAAAACAAACAATGATGGAAAATCAACTTAAAACCATCCTGAACCGAGAACTTCCGATCAGACCTGTCCAAAATTGCACCGAAAACCGAAATTGATTTGAGAAAAACAGAAAAGAAAAAAAAAACACGTTTTGGTCAATAGCACCAAACTACCGCCACAAAAGTACATACAACTGTTTTAACAAGCAACAGTCTTCAACTCTCTCCATAATTATTCCAAGGTATAAAGGCATTAGTTCGACAAAACTAATAGGAATCGATACTGAGGCTGTATTGTATGTCAGAATGAACACTAGGTTGCCAATCTGTGTTACTATTTCTATCTAGGGCCCAAGTGTGTTACTATTTCTATCGAGGGAACTACTAATAGCCACAAAGTGCGCACATTCCCTGTGGACCCTACGGCCTGTCCAGTCTTGATGCAATCCATCAATCTCCTCCCTTCCCTCACTCTCTCTCTCTCTCTGCAGGAAATCTCTGCTTCCACAGTTCCAGACACGTTCTTGCCAAGCCTGATACCATTCATGTAGGGCGCACTTTTTGCGTCATGTACAAAAATTAAGTTTTACATATTAAAAGAATAATAATGACAATACTACAAACAAACAAAAAACAAATTTACAACCATATCAAAAAATACTATAAAAAATTTTTAAAAAAACACTTTACAGTCATATTAAAAAAAATACTAAAAAGAAAGTAACTAGCTTCATATCACTTGTTCAATCCATACGACCGCATTATTATCTCCCATGCAGGGCGAGACTGCGGTAAGCCACGGCTTGATGTTCCCACCCATGCTGCGTGATGATTACACCACACCGAATCCAGCTTTGCTGAAACCAAAGTAGCAAGACAAATATAGAAGGCGCAGGAGGATGGCGAGAGGGCAGAAAAGAAGGGGAACAAGTGAAGAAACAAAAGAGGAGAAAGATGGAAGGAAGAGAAAAAATATGGCTTCACCATTATCGTGATCCCTGCCGCGTGGCGTTGGCGATCATGACCCTCCATACGAATCTATCCCTTGTCGCTGCAAGTACATCTCTCACCCTCTCTCTGTCTTCAGCCACTCTGCAAGTCCGTCCTATATTTTCTCCCTGGGTCTACCCTGTCATGGTCGGCCAAAGTAAGAAAATACGGCCTGCAAGCATTAAACAGGATAAACGAGAAAATGGGAATCATCATCATCATCATGTCGAGCTTGCTCGGCTGTCCATGACACGTTTCCTCCATCCTTCCCTGTCAGATATTGCTGTAGGTAGTTGTCATTTCATTGCTTTCATTGGCTATATGAGCACTTGCGGTCGCCACTCCCTACAAGTGTGAGCAGTAGTTCTCTGACAGAACTAGGTGACCCTGGGCGTCTCTGTCCAGCGTCTTGTGTACTTCACTGTTGACTAGACAAAGTTCCTCCGCTGATGTGCACATCCGCCATGCTGCTCTCCATGGTTTCCCTGTAACCCTAGCAAGGGTGGCTGATGGGTGCTCGGCCTTGCCAAAGGGCCTCCCATGATGCTTATTGAATATTCGCAGCTACCCCATTACAGGGCATTCCCCTATCAAACGGGAATAATGAAAATAAATGCGTGGAAAATGGGAATTGTTTGAATGCAATACTGCTGTGAATGTGGAAAAAGGCTCTTATCTGGTTTAGGAAAATGGGAATAGTTTGAATACAGTACTGCTGAGAGAAAAGGCTCTTCTGG
>JAPXFY010000020.1:14935285-14937785 GCA_030674185.1 Monoplex corrugatus
CTCTCTCTCTCTCTCTCTCTCTCTCAAAACATGGACTGTTCTGGTTTCTACTAGTGCTGATGAGAGTGATAACCATCTGTATAGATTAAGATAGCATATCATCGTGTTTATAAACACTTTCATTGACTTACATCGTGTTTGTATTCATATCTTCAATGTTGTCCTGTGACACGATCAATTCGTAACTGCTATTTCCACAATCTGGTTCGCATGTCACGAAGCAACCCCGTCCCCTCAGTATTCTGTGAATGAGCCTGAAGGCCTGAAACAGAACATTTCTTTTCTCTGTCTGTCTGTCTGTCTGTCTGTCTGTCTGTCTGTGTGTGTCTCTCTCTCTGTCCTTGTCTCTCTCTCTGTCCTTGTCTCTCTCTCTGTCCTTGTCTCTCTCTGTCCTTGTCTCTCTCTCTCATCCATCTCTCTCTCTCTCTCTCTCTCTGTTTGTCTATCTGTCTCTCTCTCTCTTTCTCTCCTCTCTCTCTCTCTCGTTTTGAAATACCGTCCTATTCATATATGTCTCTTTCTCTCTCTCTCTCTCTCTCTCTCTCTCTCTCTCTCTATCTATCTATCTCTCTCTCTCTCTCTCTCTGGCTCTCTCTGTCTCTGTCTGTCTGTCTCTCTGTCTGTCTCTCTGTCTGGCTCTCTCTGTCTGTCTCTGTCTTCTGTCTTGTCTGTCTGTCTGTCTGTCTGTCTGTCTGTCTCTCTCTCTCTCTCTCTCTCTCTCTCTCTCTCTCTCTCTCTCTCTCTCTCTCTCTCTCTCTCTCTCTCTCTCTCTCTCTCTCTCTCTTGATGAGCGCGGTATTACACAGGTAAACGATAGGCTTCAGATCAAAAGGTCCTGGCCTCGAACTGCCTTGACACCTCAACCTGGTAGGTAAAGGGTGAAGAGTTTTCAGAACTAAACATGTCAATCTGTGTGCAGGCCTGCAGCGCCTCACCACGTCCCCCACCTCCAGTGTGCATACGCATGCAGAATACCAAATACGCACGTTAAAGATCTTGTAAGTCGTGTCAGTTAGCTGGCTTACGCAAACATCAAACAAAACACCCAGTATGCAAGTAAACCTCAAACAAAACACCCAGTATGCAAGCAAACATCAAACAAAACACCCAGCATGCAAGTAAACCTCAAACACCCAGTATACAAGCAAACATCAAACAAAACACCCAGTATGCAAGTAAACCTCAAACGAAACACCCAGTATGCAAGTAAACATCAAACAAAACACCCAGTATGCAAATAAACCTCAAACAAAACACCCAGTATGCAAGTAAACATCAAACAAAACACCCAGTATGCAAGTAAACCTCAAACACCCAATATGCAAGTAAACATCAAGCAAAACACCCAGTATGCAAGTAAACATCAAACAAAACACCCAGTATGCAAGTAAACATCAAACAAAACATCCAGTATGCAAGTAAACCTCAAACACCCAGTATGCAAGTAAACATCAAGCAAAACACCCAGTATGTAAGTAAACATCAAACAAAACATCCAGTATGCAAGTAAACCTCAAACAACCCAGTATGCAAGTAAACATCAAGCAAAACATCCAGTATGCAAGTAAACATCAAACAAAACACCCAGTATGTAAGTAAACATCAAACAAAACATCCAGTATGCAAGTAAACATCAAACAAAACACCCAGTATGTAAGTAAACATCAAACAAAACATCCAGTATGCAAGTAAACATCAAGCAAAACACCCAGTATGTAAGCAAACATCAAACAAAACATCCAGTATGCAAGTAAACCTCAAACACCCAGTATGCAAGTAAACATCAAACAAAACACCCAGTATGCAAGTAAACATCAAACAAAACATCCAGTATGCAAGTAAACATCAAACAAAACATCCAGTATGCAAGTAAACATCAAACAAAACATCCAGTATGCAAGTAAACATCAAACAAAACACCCAGTATGCAACTAACATCAAACGAAACACCCAGTATGCAAGTAAACCTCAAACGAAACACCCAGTATGCAAGTAAAATCAAGTTTGAAAAAAGAAATCGTTTTTAGCTAATAAGTTCTACTGCTGTAAAACAACTCTCCTCTCTCCTCTCTCTCTCTCTCTCTCTCTCTCTCTCTCTCTCTCTCTCTCCTCTCTCTCTCTCTCTCTCTCTCTCTCTCTCTCTCTCCTCTCTCTCTCTCCATCTATCTATCTAGACAAGGACACCTCTGGTAGTGCTGATGAGAGTGAAAACCACTTGTATAGATCCATCATGAGGCTGCTGCTGGCTATATCGACTGCACGCATATTACTGTGTCTATAAACACTTCCATTGACAGCATCGTGTTTGTATTCATGTCTTCAATGTTGTCCTGTGACACGATCAATTCATAATAACTGTTATTTCCACAATCTGGTTCGCATGTCACGAAGCAACCCCGTCCCCCGAGTACTCTGTGAATGAGCCTGAAGGCCTGAAACAGAACATTTCTTTTGTCTGTTCTGTCTGTCTGTCTGTCGTCTGTCTGTCTGTCTGTCTGTC
>JAPXFY010000020.1:14952785-14960285 GCA_030674185.1 Monoplex corrugatus
ACAATGTACAGTTTGTCTGTCGGTATGCCTGTCCTGCTACAAACAATTTACAGTTTGTCTGTCGGTATGCCTGTCCTGCTACAATATACAGTTTGTCTGTCAGTATGCCTGTCCTGCTACAAACAATTTACAGTTTGTCTGTCGGTATGCCTGTCCTGCTACAATGTACAGTTTGTCTGTCGGTATGCCTGTCCTGCTACAAACAATTTACAGTTTGTCTGTCAGTATGCCTGTCCTGCTACAAACAATTTACAGTTTGTCTGTCAGTATGCCTGTCCTGCTACAATATACAGTTTGTCTGTCGATATGCCTGTCCTGCTACAATGTACAGTTTGTCTGTCGGTATGCCTGTCCTGCTACAATGTACAGTTTGTCTGTCGGTATGCCTGTCCTGCTACAATATACAGTTTGTCTGTCGGTATGCCTGTCCTGCTACAATATACAGTTTGCCTGTCGGTATGCCTGTCCTGCTACAAACAATTTACAGTTTGTCTGTCGATATGCCTGTCCTGCTACAATGTACAGTTTGTCTGTCGGTATGCCTGTCCTGCTACAAACAATTTACAGTTTGTCTGTCGGTATGCCTGTCCTGCTACAAACAATTTACAGTTTGTCTGTCAGTATGCCTGTCCTGCTACAATATACAGTTTGTCTGTCGGTATGCCTGTCCTGCTACAAACAATTTACAGTTTCTCTGTCGGTATGTCTGTCCTGCTACAAACAGTTTACAGTTTGTCTGTCAGTATGCCTGTCCTGCTACAAACAATTTACAGTTTGCCTGTCAGTATGCCTGTCCTCCTACAAACAATGTACAGTTTGCCTGTCGGTATGCCTGTCCTGCTACAAACAATGTACAGTTTGCCTGTCGGTATGCCTGTCCTGCTACAAACAATTTACAGTTTGTCTGTCGGTATGCCTGTCCTGCTACAATGTACAGTGCCTGTCGGTATATGCCTGTCAGTATGCCTGTCCTGCTACAAACAATTTACAGTTTGTCTGTCGGTATGCCTGTCCTGCTACAAACAATTTACAGTTTGTCTGTCAGTATGCCTGTCCTGCTACAATGTACAGTTTGCCTGTCAGTATGCCTGTCCTGCTACAATGTACAGTTTGCCTGTCAGTATGCCTGTCCTGTTACAAACAATGTACAGTTTGCCTGTCAGTATGCCTGTCCTGCTACAATGTACAGTTTGCCTGTCGGTATGCCTGTCCTGCTACAATGTACAGTTTGCCTGTCGGTATGCCTGTCCTGCTACAATGTACAGTTTGCCTGTCGGTATGCCTGTCCTGCTACAATGTACAGTTTGCCTGTCGGTATGTCTGTCGGTATGCCTGTCCTGCTACAATGTACAGTTTGCCCGTCGGTATGCCTGTCCTGCTACAAACAATTTACAGTTTGCCTGTCAGTATGCCTGTCCTGCTACAAACATTTACAGTTTGTCTGTCAGATGCCTGTCCTGCTACAATGTACAGTTTGCCTGTCAGTATGCTGTCCTGCTACAAACAATTTACAGTTTGCCTGTCAGTATGCCTGTCCTGCTACAAACATTTACAGTTTGTCTGTCAGTATGCCTGTCCTGTTACAATGTACAGTTTGCCTGTCAGTATGCCTGTCCTGCTACAATGTACAGTTTGCCTGTCGGTATGCCTGTCCTGCTACAAACAATTTACAGTTTGCTGTCAGTATGCCTGTCCTGCTACAATGTACAGTTTGCCTGTCGGTATGCCTGTCCTGCTACAAACAATGTACAGTTTGTCTGTCGGTATGCCTGTCCTGCTACAATGTACAGTTTGTCTGTCGGTATGCCTGTCCTGCTACAAACAATGCACAGTTTGCCTGTCAGTATGCCTGTCCTGCTACAAACAGTTTACAGTTTACCTGTCGGTATGCCTGTCCTGCTACAATGTACAGTTTGTCTGTCGGTATGCCTGTCCTGCTACAAACAATGTACAGTTTGCCTGTCGGTATGCCTGTCCTGCTACAATGTACAGTTTGTCTATCAGTATGTCTGTCCTGCTACAAACAATGTACAGTTTGCCTGTCGGTATGCCTGTCCTGCTACAATGTATAGTTTGCCTGTCAGTATGTCTGTCCTGCTACAAACAGTTTACAGTTTGCCTGTCGGTATGTCTGTCCTGCTACAAACAGTTTACAGTTTGCCTGTCGGTATGCCTGTCCTGCTACAATGTACAGTTTGCCTGTCGGTGTGTCTGTCCTGCTACAAACAGTTTACAGTTTGCTTGTCGGTATGTCTGTCCTGCTACAAACAGTTTACAGTTTGTCTGTCAGTATGTCTGTCCTGCTACAAACAGTTTACAGTTTGCCTGTCGGTATGCCTGTCCTGCTACAAACAGTTTACAGTTTGCCTGTCGGTATGCCTGTCCAGCTACAAACAGTTTACAGTTTGCCTGTCGGTATGTCTGTCCTGCTACAAACAGTTTACAGTTTGCCTGTCAGTATGCCTGTCCTGCTACAAACAGTTTACAGTTTGTCTGTCGGTACGCCTGTCCTGCTACAAACAGTTTACAGTTTCTCTGTCGGTATGTCTGTCCTGCTACAAACAGTTTACAGTTTCTCTGTCGGTATGTCTGTCCTGCTACAAACAGTTTACAGTTTGCCTGTCGGTATGTCTGTCCTGCTACAAACAATTTACAGTTTGTCTGTCAGTATGTCTGTCCTGCTACAAACAGTTTACAGTTTGCCTGTCAGTATGTCTGTCCTGCTACAAACAGTTTACAGTTTCTCTGTCGGTATGTCTGTCCTGCTACAAACAGTTTACAGTTTCTCTGTCGGTATACCTGTCCTGCTACAAACAGTTTACAGTTTGTCTGTCGGTATGCCTGTCCTGCTACAAACAATATACAGTTTGCCTGTCGGTATGCCTGTCCTGCTACAAACAGTTTACAGTTTGCCTGTCGGTATACCTGTCCTGCTACAAACAGTTTACAGTTTGCCTGTCGGTATGCCTGTCCTGCTACAAACAGTTTACAGTTTGCCTGTCGGTATGTCTGTCCTGCTACAAACAGTTTACAGTTTGCCTGTCAGTATGCCTGTCCTGCTACAAACAGTTTACAGTTTGTCTGTCGGTACGTCTGTCCTGCTACAAACAGTTTACAGTTTCTCTGTCGGTATACCTGTCCGCCTCCAAACTCTATATCTGTTTATTCATATTGTAACAACAAAATGGCCAAGGCATTTTGATAGTATCCCTTTCTTACAAAATCATTTTTTCATTGTATTCAAGAAACCCATATTTGGTACTTTTCGTGGTCATTGTGAGGATGGTTCAACTGAAATGATACATGTACATAGTGGGCAGTGATAGGCTGTCACATAAGTGAAAACAAGTTGTAAATATTGTCACATATTCCTAAGAAAGTGGCTGTACACAACTTCCAAGAAAGCGCTGTTTTAGGCTCGCTCTCTCTCTCTCTCTCTCTCTCTCTCTCTCTCTCTCTCTCTCTCTCTCTCTCTCTCTCTCTCTCTCTCTCTCTCTCTCCCTCCCCATCTTATGGCCCTGACCTTGGAGCTTTCAAACTTACACTTTCGTGACTACCCAGTAGCCCACAACTTTGATCAATGTTAGTAAAGATCTATAAATAAACAGTTGAGCAAATCTTTTTTAAATTAATTGATTAATTAATCTATTTATCTATTTGTTTATTTATTCGTCTATTTATTTGTTTGTTTGTTTGTTTGTTTGTTGTTTGTTTGTTTGTTTATTTTATTGGTCTCTTTCTCACTTACACACACGTGCGCACTCACTCACGCACGCACGCACGCACGCACGCACATACACAGATGGCGTAAGAGTGCTCAAGTAGAAATTGCTTCATATTTGACACAATGAACCAGCCCTATACATAAACACTGTGTTGCTACCAGCCCCATACACAAACACTGTGTTGCTACCATCCCCATACATAAACACTGTTGCTACCATCCCCATACATAAACACTGTGTTGCTACCAGCCCCATACATAAACACTGTGTTGCTACCAGCCCCATACATGAACACTGTTGCTACCAGCCCCATACATAAACACTGTGTTGCTACCAGCCCTATACATAAACACTGTGTTGCTACCAGCCCCATACATAAACACTGTGTTGCTACCAGCCCCATACACAAACACTGTGATACTACCATTCCCATACACAAACACTGTGATACTACCAGCCCCATACACAAACACTGTGATGCTACCAGCCTCATACACAAACACTGTGATACTACCAGCCCCATACACAAACACTGTGATACTACCAGCCCTATACACAAACACTGTGTTGCTACCAGCCCTATACATAAACACTGTGTTGCTACCAGCCCTATACAAAACACTGTGTTGCTACCAGCCCCATACACAAACACTGTGATACTACCAGCCCCATACACAAACACTGTGATACTACCAGCCCCATACACAAACACTGTGTTGCTACCAGCCCCATACACAAACACTGTGATACTACCAGCCCATACACAAACACTGTGATGCTACCAGCCCCATACACAAACACTGTGATGCTACCAGCCCCATACACAAACACTGTGATACTACCAGCCCCATACACAAACACTGTGATGCTACCAGCCCATACACAAACACTGTGTTGCTACCATCCTCATACACAAACACTGTGATACTACCAGCCCCATACACAAACACTGTGATACTACCAGCCCCATACACAAACACTGTGTTGCTACCAGCCCCATACACAAACACTGTGATGCTACCAGCCCCATACACAAACACTGTGTTGCTACCAGCCCTATACATAAACACTGTGTTGTACCAGCCTCATACACAAACACTGTGTTGCTACCAGCCCTATACATAAACACTGTGTTGCTACCAGCCCCATACACAAACACTGTGTTGCTACCAGCCCTATACATAAAACTGGCGTTGCTACCAGCCCCATACATAAACACTGTGATCTACCAGCCCATACATAACACTGTGATACTACCAGCCCTATATATAAACACTGTGATACTACCAGCCCTATACATAAACACTGTGATATCTACCAGCCCTATACATAAACACTGTGTTACTACCACCCCATACACAAACACTGTGATACTACAGCCCCATACACAAACACTGTGATACTACCAGCCCTATACATAACACCATATAACAAACATGTGATTCTACCAGCCCCATACATCAAACACTGTGATACTACCAGCCCCTATACACAAACAACTGTATACTACCACCCCTATACATAAACACTGTGATACTACCATCCCCATACACAAACACTGTGATACTACCAGCCCCATACATAAACACTGTGATACTACCAGCCTCATACACAAACACTGTGATACTACCAGCCCCATACACAAACACTATGATACTACCAGCCCTATACAAAACACTGTGTTACTACCATCCCCATACATAAACACTGTGATATCTACCAACCCTATACATAAACACTGTGTTGCTACCAGCCCATACACAAACACTGTGATACTACCAGCCCCATACACAAACACTGTGATACTACCAGCCATACACAAACACTGTGTTGCTACCAGCCCCATACACAAAACACTGTGATGCTACCAGCCCTATACATAAACACTGTGTTGCTACCAGCCCCATACACAAACACTGTGATGCTACCATCCCTATACATAAACACTGTGATGCTACCAGCCACACAACATCCACCAACAAAACACTGTGATGCTACCAGCCCCATATACAAACACATGTGATCTACCAGCCCCATACATAAACACTGTGATACTACCATCCCCATACACTAAACACTGTGATGCTACCAGCCCCATACACAAACACTGTGATGCTACCAGCCCCATACACAAACACTGTGATACTACCAGCCCCATACACAAACACTGTGATGTACCATCCCCATACAAAACACTGTGATGCTACCAGCCCCATACACAAACACTGTGATGACTACCAGCCCCATACACAAACACTGTGATACTAGCCCTACACCGGAGCTCCATCCATACAAAACACTGTGATGCTACCAGCCCCATACACAAACACTGTGATACTACCAGCCCCATACACAAACACTGTGATACTACCAGCCCCATACACAAACACTGTGATACTACCAGCCCCATACACAAACACTGTGATGTACAGCCAACAAACACTGGATACTACCAGCCCCATACATAAACACTGTGATACTACCAGCCCCATACACAAACACTGTGATACTACCAGCCCCATACGTACACACCATAACAACACTGTGATGCTACCAGCCCCATACACAAACACTGTGATGCTACCAGCCCCATACACAAACACTGTGATACTACCAGCCCCATACAAAACACTGTGATACTACCAGCCCCATACAAAACACTGTGATACTACCAGCCCCATACACAAACACTGTGATACTACCAGCCCCATACACAAACACTGTGATACTACCAGCCCCATACACAAACACTGTGATACTACCAGCCCCATACACAAACACTGTGATACTACTAGCCCCATACACAAACACTGTGATACTACCAGCCCCATACACAAACACTGTGATACTACCAGCCCCATACACAAACACTGTGATACTAAGCCATACCAACTGTGAACTCAGCCCATACACAAACACTGTGATACTACCAGCCCCATACACAAACACTGTGATACTACTAGCCCCATACACAAACACTGTGATGCTACCAGCCCCATACATAAACGGCGTGATGCTACCAGCCCCATACATAAACAGTAGAACAGACAAGGCAAACTGACAGGGGATGGGTGGGTTCTAAGACATGTTTGCACACACTACCAAGTTCTTCTCTGTAAAATGACTTGGGCATTATGACATTAAAATAACAATACTTCTTGTTCAATATGAGACGAGTTGAAGACTTTTGATCCGCCTGTTTCCCTGATTGTTCGTTTCCTAAATATGGTCAGTCAAACTTTCTTGTTCTATCCAAATGTGTCATGATTTCTCTCTGTGTATGTCGTCAGTCAAACTTTCTCGTTCTATCCAAATGTGTCAAGATTTCTCTCTGTGTATGTCATCAGTCAAACTGTCTCGTTCTATCCAAATGTGTCAAAATTTCTCTCTGTGTCAAATTGTGTCAGCAAAAGATATTTATCTGTATTTAAGTATGTCAGCAAACGTCTCTCAGTACATAAAATGTCAAAATTTCTTTATGTATCCCTATGTGTCATTAATACTTTCTTTAACTTTCTTTTTGTTTTCTATTTATTTGTTTGTTTGTTTGTTCGTTTGTTTATTTGTTTGTTTGTTTGTTTGTTTTTCAATTTGACATTTTTGTGTGTCGATTTTTGTTTTATTTTGTATCGTTTTGTTTGTTGCATTGTTGTTGTTGATGTTGTTGCTGTTATTGTTGTTGTTGATGTATTTTGTTTGGTTCTGGTGGTGGTGGTGGTGATGGTGATGGTGTAGGTGAAGGTGGTGTGGGGGAATGATTTCTGTTTTCTTGTTT
>JAPXFY010000020.1:14970285-14972785 GCA_030674185.1 Monoplex corrugatus
GTTGGTAAATAGGGTGCGGGAGTTAAAGGGTTAAACAAATTCAAATTCAAATTCAAATCAACGTCATAATTTCAAACCATGCTGATGGATGCCATGAGCGTAGAAATCAAAATATCAAAACGTTACTTTCGTAAATGAAAGCAAAATGAATGGATTTTTTGTTTGTTTGTTTATTTGTTTCTTGTTTGTCTGTGTGTCTGTGTGTGTGAAATAAACAAATAAATAAATAAATAAAAATTACAGGAATCGACTTTCTGTATAAGCTTCAGAACAAAGTTGTTTACTGCAATCAGATCGCCGCCGCCCCAACCTCTACCCCCTTTCCTCTTCAATCTATTTCTATTTATGTGCAAAGGTTTGGCCTCGGGGACAAAGAGAAAATCATCGATAGGGAAACTGCCCGAGTGTGGTGAATACACCTCTTGAAAAAAAAAACTCTTTACTTCAAATTCAAAACTGGACGGTACATTCAAAGAAATACTCCACAGATAACCCCCTGAATAGGTGAAATTTAAAACAATCTAGGAAAGGTACACTAATTCTATGAGTAACTCATAGTTGTAGAACGGGTAATGTAGTGTAGTGTAATGCATTGTACTGTACTGTACTGTACTGTACTGTACTGTACTGTGCTGTACTGCATTATATTGTGTTGCAAAGGCATTATACTGCCTGTAACTGAGAGATGCTCCCGAACTCAAATTTTTTTTTCATAATTAATCCTTTGACTTCCGCAGCCGGCCCACCAGCATCCTGCCGTGCCAACCAACAGTGCTAGCAAAGCAAAAACTTAACCCTTTGCAAGAAGCTGGTGGATAGGGTGAGGGACTCAAAGGGTTAAGTTCTTGCAGTTGGTGGATACAGTGCGGGACTCAAAGGGTTAAAGGCCAGCAACAGGCATTATGGAGGCCAAGCCCATCTCCTCCTACTCACTGCTTTACCTTCCCTATCACTAAAAAGATATGGTGTTCATTTAACCCTTTGACTCCTGCACCCTATCCACCAACTGCAAAAACTTAAACCTTTTGATTCTCTCACCCTATCATCCAGCCTCCTGCAGGAAGCTGGTGGATAGGATGAAGGAGTCAAAGAGTTAAGTTTTTGCTCTGCTACCATGGGTCACAATGCAGGATGTTACTTGACATGGTGCGGGAGTCAAAGGGTTAAGGCTAAATGGACCGGGGAGCCGGCATTCAAACAATAGCACGAGTCTGGCCATCCATCCGTTTATCTGGCAAATCTTTCAATCGTGTTCAACGTGGGCTTTTGAGCAATTGGTATTGAATACTAAGCTATTCACTTTTCTCTATCTCCCTCATCCATCGGTCACTTTCATACATTGTTAATTAAGGAAACGTATGGCGCCCAGCTTTACGTCATCAAAGCCATAATCCTGAGCAGAAAGCAGTGAACAAGCCTAACAGACATGTCCATTATTGTGTTTGTCGCCGATTATGACATCAATCGGCATCGTTAACACGACTGGTTAACCTAATGCAAGATAAATGACCAACGACGTTCTTATCGCTATTTCGGCAACATTATCAGCGCAAACGTCTGTGTAGGGTTACGTCTAGCGGCAACTATTGCCTCTCTTAATCGATTCACTGCCCTGGGAAGATGATGGATAAGGTGAGGTCGTAAGTGGGTTAACACAGAACGTAAATGGCCCTTCCCTGGTCTTTGTTTAAAGAACATTAGCGCAAAGGACCTTACACAACAGATTTCTGGCTGCTGACTGCGCTGCCTGTTAACCCTTTGACTCCCACACCCTGTCCGCCAGCACCTTGCATTGTCAACCACGCTGGCAAAGCAAAAACTTAACCTTTTGACTCCCTCACCCTAACCACCAGCTTCCTGCAGGAAGCTGGTGGTTAGGGTGAGGGAGTCAAAAGATTAAGTTTTTGCAGTTGGTGGATAGCGTGCGGAAGTCAAAGGGTTAATGGTCTGTAGTGATATGTAGCAAATGTAATTACTCGTACATCACGTCACCTTTAGTGGTGCGAGCATGGATTGACTACTCGACTGACTCGGCAACTGTGGGGCTGTGACAGACAGGCTGGAACAGGTTATGATGCTCAGTTGTGTCTCAGTTATATTCCGTTCCACTGTACTGCATTTCGTTGTAACTATTGTTTTATATTACATTTACTGTATTGTACTGTACTGTACTATACTGTACTGCACTGTACTGCACTGCACTGCACCACCTGTCACAACTGGGATGTATTTCAGATCTCAATTTCTCCCAAGGCCAGCATTGTGTTGGGTTGGGTTGGCTTGGCTTGGCTTGGCTTGGCTTGGCTTGGCTTGTGTTGGGTTGTGTTGGATTGGGTTGGCTTGTGCTGTTGTTTTGTGTGTGTGTGTGTGTGTGGTGTGGTTGTGTGTGTGTGTGTGTGTGGTGTGTGTGTGTGTGTGTGTGTGTGTGTTGTATTGTGGTTGTGGTTTGTGGTTGTGTGTTATATTGTGTTGTCCGTGTTGTATTGTATGGTTGTGTTGT
>JAPXFY010000020.1:14980285-14997785 GCA_030674185.1 Monoplex corrugatus
GTGTGTGTGTGTGTGTGTGTGTGGTGTGCGTGCGTGTATGTGTCTGTCTGTCTGTGTGTCTGTCTGTGACAGTGTCACGAGTGTGTGTTTGTGCGCGTGCTTGCGTATGGGTGGCGTGCGTGCGTGCGTGCATGTGGGTGGCGTGCGTGCGTGCGTGTGTGTATGTGTGCGCGTGCTTGAGTACAGTGTGTGCGAGACAGAGAGACAGAGACAAAGAGACAGAGACAGAAAACACAGACAGAGAGACAGAGACAAAGAGACACAGAGAGACAGAGACAGAAAATGTCGAGTCATAAATACGTGAACCGATAAATAACGACTCTCACTAAGCCTGGTAATATAAGTCGTGAACTCAAGATCTGATATCTCGAGTTCAATCTCTCTCTCGAAAAAACATCTTAATGCTCGAATCACTTTCGTGGTATCAGCTTAATGTGTCATAGATCCTGTCCTCTCCCTCCCCCCCGTCATCTCCCCTCAAACCCTCCTTTCCAAGACCTTACCTGTGCACAGGTTTTTACATCGGCGCCAAGGAGTCTGCCGGGTAACAGATGGCAGATTGGGTGGAGCGCATATGGAATGATACGAACGCGACGATTAAACTCTAGACTCCAAATTCATGTTTCTTCCCATCTTGTTCCATTTCTTTCATGCTCTATTTCTCACTGATCGTTCTCCTTCTCTTCCTCCACAACCTCCTCTCCCCACCCCCACCCCCCGTCCTTTTCTGCGACTTCTCCAATGTGAGTGGAAAAAAAACACTTTGGACACAATAACGACTTTCACTGTCTCGAAATATCTCATAAGAGTCTTTCTCCGTTGTGTTTTCTTTCTTTCAATCTATCGGCAAAAGCGATAGTGTTAGTATGGTTCGACTTCTTTAATATGAAATATTAATAATGCAAAAATTATCTGCGTTTTGAAGGTGGTTCAGGCACTGTCAGGTCTGCTACCCGTGGTCTTGATTTGTTCACCTCTCTCCCAAACTCCCCGTCCCCTCCTCCCTCTTCCAGTTCTTCCTCCTTTATTTCCATCCTCACAGTCGCCTGTTCTGATTATGTAAAGACAGACAGGTTGCCTTGAACTTGGTAACGGGGCGATCATCCCAACACAGCGGGTGGCAGATGGTGAAGGCCTTTAAGCCATGAGCTAAGTGGCTGGATAACCCTTACAGAAAATCCTCGTACAGGGCTAATTTAACTCTTTCATGACTCCCGCATCCTGTCCACCAGCATCCTGCATTGTCATGCACGCTAGCAAAGCAAAATCATAACCCTTTCATTCCTGCAGGAAGCTGGTGGATAGGCTGACGGAGTCAAAGCGTTATGTTTTTGTAGTTGGTGGATACGGTGCTGGACTCAGAGTTTTCAGAACGGGTATTAGGCCTGCAGGCGCCTTTTTGACAAACCATAGTAGCATGCTATAAAAACGCAAATGTCAACACAGTCATCTGCATCAAATGAGAATGGTGGTGCTCGCTGACTGCCGTACCTTCAGGATAGAGCAGTGGTAGGTCCTGCATCTCCACAGAATCTATCCTCACCTCAAACTGACGCCTTCACACTGCGGTCAGGACAATGAGGTATGTATGTCCCATCCTCTGTGGGTCAGGAGGACTAAGCATCTAACACATATTACAACGATGTCGCCTTTACCAGGTGGGGCAACAGGACACATGGGCACCAGCAAGCTTGATGCGAGTGGCCAAGTTTATCGCCAGATGGCCTTGGCGAACAAAAGAAGAAAAGAAAAACAGTTACCGAAATGACAGGGCGTGGTAGCCAAGATTTAAGCGGCGGCTGCAGACCTAATAACTCTCTTAACCCTTGACTGCCGACCAATCCACCACTGCAAAAAGTTAACAGCGTGAGGGAGTCAAAGGGTTAACCTTTTGCTTTGCTAGCATGATTGACACCGCAGGATACTGGTGGACAGGTGTGGGAGTCAAAGGGTTAAATTAGCCCTCTACGAAGGATTTTTCTGTAAGGAGTTATCCAGCCATTAGGTCATGGCGTAAAGCCCATTCGCCACCTGCCACCTGCTCTATTGGGATGATCGCCCCACTAATACGGAAGTACGAGTCGACCCTGTTCTGTAGTACTTGGTGAGTAAAGGGCGGACATTTTCCAGATCTCCCAGGTAAGTGCACACCTGTTAACATCAAAACCCCGTTCATGTGCATATTCATACAGAACATCCAAAACGCACGTTAAAGATAATGTATGCCATGTCAGATAATGTATGCCGTGTCACTGTTCGGCGGCTTATGGAAACACGTAAATACCCAGCATGTATACCCTCATGCCTACCGGTATACCCTCCCCAATTTCCATTTCAGAACCTTCCAGTGCATATCATTTGGACACAGCTGAAGGGGACTGCCATATAACTGCTGGCGGATTCTGAATGGAGCACACAATACAGGATTGTCTGAGAGAGCGATGAATCCCTCTCAAACCATCTCTCCACACTTCCTCAACCCACGCACAACCAGCCCCTCCCCAACCCCCTTCTCACTTCCATTTCCCCCTCCTCTCGTCCATCTCCACAAGCGCCTGTTTTGATTATCGAAATGGAACCGGTTGTTGGCGTCTTCAGTGACGAATGAGAATGTCTGTTTCAATGACAGATGAAACATTCTCGTGTCGTACACTCGCGCTCACACACACTCACACATGCATGCTCTCTCTCTCTCTCTCTCTCCTCTCTCTCTCTCTCTCTCTCTCTCTCTCTCTCTCTCTCTCTCTCTCTCCCTGGATCTACAGAAACTGTGAAAGAGAATAAAGAGAAAGACAGAGACAGAATGCATACTCTGTGTGTGTGTGTGTGTGTGTGTCTGTCCATCTGTCTGTCTGTCTGTCTGTGTTTGTGTGTCTGTGCGTTTGTGTGTCTGTGTCTGTGTGTCTGTGTCTGTGTGTCTGCGTCTGTGTGTGTGTGTGTGTGTGTGTATGTGTGTGTTTACGTCAAGTTCATTGTACATCAGAATTACGATGATTAATGGCTGAAATAGGTATATATGACAGATACATATCTATCTGATGCTTTTAGTTTACGCCGCTGAAATGACATGTTTCTTCAAGAAAAAGTCACATCTCATCAACCTCCTCTCTCTCTCTCTCTCTCTCTCTCTCTCTCTCTCTCTCTCTCTCTCTTCTCTCTCTCTCTCTCTCTATGTCCTCCCCCCTTTTTTCTGCCTCTCCTTTCTCCTTCCAGTGCGGTCACTCGCTCACCCATGATAGCGGCAACATATACGCCTCGCCATTAAGGGTTAGTTCCATCATCTCATCATCTCCTTCACTTCGTTTGGTTTAAGAAAAATGAAAACTAAAGGAAAGACAATGATTGCATTCGACACATCCATATCTCGCCCCCCCCCCTCTCTCTCTCTCTCTCTCTCTCTCTCTCTCTCTCTCTCTCTCTCTCTCTCTCTCCACAAGCTCCCCTTCCACAGCCCCTCCGCTCTATATCTCCTCCTTCCCACAAAAAAAGACAACAACAACAACAAAAAGACGAGGCACGGCAAACGGGGATCGATTCTCGCTTTCTTCGTATATTTCGAGTCTTTTATGTAACAGAAAGCCCGTTCAACGATCCCTCCAGAGCAGGTCCGGATAATTGACTGATCGATGGCCAATGAGCTCGTTAACTGCAGTAAATGACTGACGACATGACGGATTCCTCGCGAGGCCAGACACTCGCTCTTTTTTCTTTCCTTCTACACACACACACACACACCACACACACAACACACACACACACACACACACACACACACACACACACACACACACACACACACACACACACACACCACATACACACACACACATGCATGCATGCATGAAACATGAGGGTGGCTGCACTTTCACACAACAAAGCACAGCAGTAAGCGGCAGAATCTGGCGATGAGCTTGTTTCTTCGTCCTCTTCTCTTCTTCTTCTCCTCCTCTTCCTTCTAAGCAGGAGGAGACAAATACCGGCGATGCAATTATCTTCTTCTTAATATATATGACGGAATGGATTAGACTAGATTGGATTTTCTTTTCTTTTTTTTTTTTTTTTTTTTTTTTACTCTTTTGTTTTTGGCATTGTTTTGTTCGTAACAATGGATATTTTCTGCTTTTCTGCGTCAAATGTACGTCACTTCCTCCCACCCCTCCTCTCCCGTCGACATAGAACGGCATCACTTTCCCTCCCTCCACCCTGTATGTGTGGGGTTTTGTTTATCGATGAAAATGGTGTGTGTGTGTGTGTGTGTGTGCGTGCGTGCGTGCGTGCGTGCGTGCGTGCGTGCGTGAGTGTGTTTTGTTTTATTTTATTTTGTTTTGTTTTTATTTTATTTTATGTTTTGTTTTGTTTTGTTTTGTTTTGTTTTGTTTTGTTTTTCGGAAGTTTGTCAGGAACAGTTGTTTTTGTTGCTGTCAGATGTTTTACGTGCGCAAAGCGTTCGCTGCATGCAGGACCTCGGGATCTTGTCTCACCCAATAGAAGGTTAGTACCCGGACCATTAGTCAAGGTCTCATGGAATGGGGATGGAGGGTGGGATCATCCAAAAGGCTTAGTAACAAGGTCACCACCCAAGTCTAATGAAGAGGGGTGGGAATGGGAGGGGAAATACCTGTCTGACCAGAGGTCAAACCCCCAGACATCTATACTGAGTTCTTCTATCCTGAGTGCTGTATCCACTAGGTTACCATTCCGCTTCTTCTGCCCTCAGGCAATGGTGTTTCAGGCGCGTGTATACATGATAAAGCCCACCAGTTCCATTTTCACTTCCAGCCTGACTGACACACCTGCACCAGGCCTGGACCCTGACCAAGCCCCCCCCCCCACCCCAACCCCCACCCCTACACAAAATGACCACCTGTGAGAGATACACTGTTTTAGAAGAACTGTCAACAAGACCAGATGAAACATGATCAGAAACACCCAGCTGTCTGAAAAAGCGTAAAACACAAGGACATGGATCTAAAACGGTAGGCAGACCAAGGAAGACCAGGACTGAAGGCATGAAACAGACCCTGATGTCACACGGCATTTCTCACTTTCAGGTCTTTCAGCTGGCTCCTGACTGCCAGCTCTTTAGTATGACACCCAAAATAGTAGGTACATGTACCCAATTATAAGTCCTAAGAGAAAAGTACGTAAGACTTTATATAACACATACAGATGAATGGACCAGCAAGGCAGAAAAAGATAGGAAGAAATGACAGAAAGCAAAGGAACAAGGCAGAAACAACGAAAGTGACAGAAAAGAGGAATTTTTTTGCTCAGAATTTCCAGAAGGTGGGGGATACTAGTTATACTGAAAGAGCCCCCCGGCATCCCTATGGGGGTGGAGGGAGGTCTTTCAGCGGGCTGCTGACTGTCAGCTCTATATCATGACACCCATGACACCCAAGATGGTACAAGCTGACAGACGCAAGAAGAAGAAAAAATAAACACAGAAATATGCATGATGTTACGGCTGCTTGGCTCACACTGTTCAGACAATAATATTTCATATGGCATTTCAGTATGCATGCTCCGTCTTCCTGGGGTAGTGCACGCCAGCTAGAATGTTACTGTTATTGTTATTTTTTGTTCAAAGCCAAGCTGACTGCGTAGAGCTATATCAAGACTATGACCGTTTCAAAACATACACAACACTTCAACAGGAAAAAAAGAAAGAGAAAAAAATCAAGTACATAATATCAATGCATTCGCGCACATAATCTAAGGTGATACCCCTGGCGTTGGCACTCCGTCATATTTATCACACAGCGGATTTTAAAAAACATACGCGAATATAAAGTTAAACGTAACTAAGGACAGTAAAGCATACATAAAAACAGGCCTAAATTACCAAAAATTGCTTTGGCATATCTCGTTTCCTTAGAGCCAAAAATGCACTTAACACATGTACCCAATCATTAATCCAAAGAGAAAGTACGAAGACTTTATCGAACACATTCATGTGAATGGACCAGTATTACAGAAATGCTAGGAAGAAATGACAGAAAGCAAAGGAACAAGGTAGAAACAAAGAGCGTAACAGAAGAGGAAATTTTCAGAGCAGAATTTTCAGAAGATGAGAGTTACTAGTTATACTGAAATAGCCTCAGGCATCCCTGCGGGGGAGGGGGGGGAGGAGGAAGGTCTCTCAGATGGCTGATGACTGTCAGCTCTATATTATGACGCCAAAGATGGCAGGTACAAGCTGACAGACAAAAGAAGAATAGATGAAATATGCATAATGTTAATTGTTATGGCTGCTTGGCCCACACTGTTCTGACAATACTATCTAATATGGCATTTCTGTATGCATACTCCATCTTCCTGAGGTAGTGAATGCCAACTAGAATAAGACACAAAATGTAGAAATAACAACAGTAATTACAACAACAACAACAATAATAATAATGATAACAACAACAATAAGAAGAAGAAAAATATAGTACTAATAATAACAACAACAATGATAATAACACAATCAAGCTGTCAAGCTATTCTAACAGCTTCCCTTTGCATAAAAATCACCAAAAATTTGTTCAAAATGAAAATCTAGATGTACTTCTCAACAACACTGTGACCTTGAAAAAGCATCAAATATTTTTTTTCAAAATGACGCGAAGCGAGGACAACGTTGGACTGTCAAAACAGTGACAGCAGATTGTAAATATTATCAAAGTTCCCGAGAGAGTGCTGTTCATACCATTCCTCAGAAAGTGGTTATTTTATGTGCTTCCCTAGACTGTGTGACTTTGAACTTGGTGGTATGACTTTCAAACATGTATTCTCCACTCCTCAATGGTCTACACCTTTGACCAAAATCTGGTAAAGATTCATCCGGAAACAGCTGACAAAATCTGGCTAGAAAACACACACACACACACACACACACACACACACACACACACACACACACACACACACACACACACACACACACACACACACACACACACACACACACACACACACACAACACACACACACACACACACACACACACACACACACACACACACACACACACACACACACACACACACACACACACACGGAACAATCTCCTTAAATTAACGGCGATTAAAAAAAAAACATTTTCTTATATCGTGGAAGTGAGTGGACCCATAAAGCAGAAAATAAGAAATAAAGAAGCGACAGCGGTGGTGTGTTTAAATCGCCCTGTCTACAAGAGACAATGACTGCCAGCCAGATAGACATTCAGACTGTTTCATGTTGATCGAAGGTATGCACTGAGTGCATGCGTGCGTGCGTGCATGCGCGCGCGCGCACGGCAGACCGTTTCATGTTGATCGAATTCAGGCCGACACAGACGTTCCCCTAGACTCTTAAAACTATTGGTACACGGCACTGGTAATGTAAATACTGATCGGTACCCGTGTACCGGTAACACAAAATACAAACTTTACCCGTGTACCGGTATTCAAAACAAGTGTGACTGCCCGCGTTCAAGCAAACAGGAACCAGAAGAAAAAAAAAACATAAAAAAAGAGAATAAGAACGCGTATTTAATACAACCAGACAAGACAGGCGCAAATTTTCGGCCAACTGGACTTTGTCAAGCGTAAGATCACAAAGGCCAGTTGGCCGAAAATTTGCGCCTGTCTTGTCTCATCATCGTCATCATCATCATGTGCCGTGCCTGCCACATGGCGATGGCGATCATGGCCCTCCATATGTATCTATCTCTTGTTGCCGCAAGCACATCTTCCACTCTCTCTGTCCCCAGCCACCCTGCAAGTCCGTTCAATATTTTCTCCCTGGGTCTACCTGGTGCTCTCTTTCCCTCCAGCTTTCCTGTTGTGATCAGGTCTTGTCTGGTTGTATTAAATACGCGTTCTTATTCTTTTTTCGTGGTTTTTTGTTTGTTTGTTTGTTTGTTTGTTTGTTTGTTTGTTTTTTTTTTCTGGTTCCCGTGCACCGGTAACACAAACCACAAACTTTCTATCGCCACCAGTCCTGAATTAACTGGCACAGCTTAAACGCTTCCGTCCAAACTAGCAGAGAATACAGTTCTGCCTCCCCTTCCTGCGATACGTGTTGTGTATGTGTATGCCTGCGTGCGTGTGTGTGCAGCGCATGCTGCATCTGTCAGTCAGTCTGTCTATGTGATTAAAATACAACACTGTTTTTCAATTACGAATAGCCCTAGAATGATTTCAGTCCGGATTTTGTATTGCCGGCAAAGATTTCTCAACTGTTCACAAGTAGACTTTGTTTATTTCATTTCATTTCATTTCATTTTATTCTATTCTATTCTATTTTATTTTATTTCATTTTATTTCATTTCATTATTTTATTTCTATTATCGTTGTGTGTGTGTGTGTGTGTGTGTGTGTGTGTGTGTGTGTGTGTGTGTGTGTGTGTGTGTGTGTGTGTGTGTGTGTGGTGTGTGTGTGTGTTTTGCTCTCTCTCTCTCTCTCTCTCTCTCTCTCTCCCCTCTCTCTCTCTCTCTCTCTCTCTCTCTCTCTCTCTCTCTCTCTCTCTCTGACAAAGCGCGTGTCCTTTATCCCTCCCTCACTCCCCTCCCTACCCCACACCCTCTTATCAAAAACAATGACGCACAGCAAACCCGAATCGATTCTCTGTCTTCGAGCGATAACGTCTTTATATGATGATTACATTAACAGAGATCTCGCACACCCGTTCAGCAAAACCCGGGTAAAAAGTGGGTGGTCAGAGACATAGAGAAACAGATCGGTCACTCGCTCCACGATGGCTATGTTGAGTCTAGCTGCGGCTGCCCCCGATCCTGACAAACTTATCTCTGCAGAGGGCTTGTTTATTGTTATTGTTATTGCTGTTTAAAGCCCAGTCGACTGCGTAGAGCCATATCAGGGTTATAACCAGTTCAAAACATACACGTTACTTCAACAGGAAAAAAAAAAGGAAAAGAAAATTAAGTACACATATCAATGCATTCGCCCACATAATCTAAGGAGATGCCCCTGGCTTTGACCATTCCGTCCAGTTTATCGCACACGGAATTTTTTTTTTTTTTAAAAACGTACCTGAATACAAATTTAAACATAACTAAGGACACAAAAACGTAATATATAAGAACGGGCCTAAATCAACTCAAATTGCTTTCACATATCTGATATCCCTAGAGCCAAAAATGCACTTAACACTTGTACCCAATTATCAGTCCTAAGAGAAAATTCGTAAGACTTTATCGAACACATACAGGTGAATGGGCCAGCAAGGCAGAAATGACAGAAAGCAAAGGATGAAGAAAGAAACAAAGAGAGTGACAGAAAAGAGGAAATTTCCAGCACAGAATCTCCACAAGGTGGGGATACCATTTATATTGCAAGAGCCCCCGGCATCCCCCTTGGGGAATGCACAGGGCTTGGGACCTAACATACAACATTATATCAGTACTGTCTTAGATTTACAGAACCGAAATGCTGACAGAAGAGAATAAAGGAAGGATGGTCAGATACAGACAGAGAGAGAGAGAGAGAGAGAGAAACAGAAAGAAAGAGACACACACTGACACAGACAGACACAGACAGAGACTGAGACAAAGACAGAGAAAAGATGATCAGATTGTGCATGTAACCAATGCTTTTCTCTTTCTGTCATACATGTAACCAATGCTTTTTCCCTTTCTACCACACATTTAATCAATACTTTTCCCCCTTTCTGCCACACATTTAATCAATACTTTACCCCCTTTTGCCATATATCTAATCAATACTTTACCCCCTTTCTGCCATTAATCACGTAATCAAAGTTTTTCTCCTTTCTATTGTCTATGTAATCAATGCTTTTTTTTTCTTTCTGCCATATATTCAATCAATGCTTTTTCCTTTCTGCTGTACATTGATTGTACAATAATCAATGCTTTTTTCTGCCCTACATACAGTCAATGCCTTTTCCTTTTTGCCCTTTCTGCTGCTACAAGAATCAATCCTTTTTTCCTGCCATTGTGAGTGTTCAAGTTTCATTGTCTGTAATATCAATAACGTAATGTATCCATGCACCATGCAAACATGAACTGCACTGTTGGAATTATTACGTTCAAACTGATCACGATTTAATCTACTGATGAGAAAAAGAGACCACATTATAACAAATGTTTGTATCACTCAAGTGTACTGATTACTCATTAAAACAAGATAGTCAGGCCATTCTAACAATCGTCCTTTTTATACAAAACATTATTAGACAACCCAGATCTGGTACTTTAAAGGTCACTGTGACCTTGAAGAAGCTTCGGTTGACACAAAACCTCCACAAGCACTGTCACAAAAGACACGACAGATGTTATTGATCACAGTAATTTAAAACAAAAATAACAAAATCATCTTTGTACAACGTTCCCCAAAACTCTTTTGGGACTAATCGTCCATTACATTTTTGATTTACAAGACACGACGAGTAATGCATATAGAAACATTAACATCTCTCGTATATATATATATATATATATATATACATATACAACACACAAAACTTACATATTAATACAGATTACAGACAGACAAATAGATAGACAGACAGATAGAAAGATAGACAGACAGATAGATAGATAGATACATAGATAGACAGACAGACAGACAGATAGATAGATAGACAGACAGATAGATAGACAGACAGACAGATAGATAGACAGACAGATCGATCGATAGATAGACAGACAGTCAGACAACAGACAGACAGATAGATAGGCAGGTAAAGAACACAGACAGACAGACAAAGAGGTGGTCTGGAAGCGAGTCTTATCAGAAGGGTTCAGATGAGTACCCCCTCTACTATAATCTATCAGACGAGTTTCCCCCTCAGTTATCATTTTATTACGTGATCCCCCCCCCCCCCACTGCGGTCTCATAAAATGAGTTAACCCCTCCACTATCATCTTATCAGATGACCCCCCTCCCTTGCCCTTCCACAACTACCAGATGAGTTCCCCCTGCACCATAGTATACCAAATGAGCCCCCCCCCCTCTCCTACCATGGACTATCAGATAAGGTCCTCTTCCTCTAGACCCTGAATGGCGGCCTGGGGTCATTCTTATCAGCGGAGACGATAAACAGATATCACGTAGGTAGCAAATGCTTAAGTGCACAATAAAGATCCCATGGCGTCAAAAGAGAGGGCTGTCCTTCGCAAGAGTCCACTCAAAAATCCACTTTTGGGGGGGGGGGGGGGTATACAAACAGTGCAAGCACACAGGAAAATGAACGGCAATAACGGGTGGTGATGTGCTTTCCTGGGCAAGAGTAAACTGCAATAATTTACACGGAATAATTCTGTTCTGACGAAAAAATTCTAAGATAATCCAAGAAGACTTTTGTTTGTTTGTTTGTTTGTTTGTTTGTTTTTGCTTTTGTTTTGGGGGTTTTGTTTTTTGTTCTGTGTGTGTGTTTTGTTTGTTTGTTGGTTGGGTTTGTTGTTGTTGTTGTTGTTGTTGCTTTGTGTTTATGTTGTTTTTTTGCTTTGTTTTTGTTTTGTTTTGATTGTTTTGTTTTGTTTTGTGTCACACAGGATTTACCAAGTGAAATTCCGGCTACAATTTTCGGGGAGAGCGCGTCGCCGCAGTACGGCGCCACCCAGTGATGTACCAGCATTAAGCCTCTTCAGTCAGCCTTACACGGCTGGGAATAGTACGAAGACGGTTCTGCTCCATGTAGTGAATGACGCCCTTGCTGCTATGGACGAGAATAAACTTTCTGTTCTTCTTCTACTGGACCACTCTGCTGCGTTCGACACTGTTGATCATTCTGTTCTTGTTTCTAGACTTGAAACTGTCTTTGGCATACGCTCAGAAGCTTCACAATGGTTTCAGTCTTACTTGAGTGAACTTACACACTGCATCTCTGCTGATTGCTTCACTTCTTCTCGAACTCCTCTGTCTCTCGCCATAGTCCAGGGCTCTGAACTGGGTCCTGTACTGTTCGTTTTGTAAACTATAGTATACCTCTTTCCAGCATCATCAAGCAACACGATGTAAACCTCTACCTTTTCGCAGACGACATTCAACTTCAACAAGCATGCAAACCATCAGATATCAACACATTCAAGAAAGACATTTCAAGAATGTACTGCTGACATCAAAACCTGGAAGACACAGAACAGTTTGAAACTGAACGAGGATTAAAGTGAAGCACTACCTGATGACACAGAACAGTTTGAAACTGAACGAGGATTAAAGTGAAGCACTACCTGAATGACACTGAACAGTCTGAAACTGAACGAGGATTAAAGTGAAGCACTACCTGAATGACACTGAACAGTTTGAAACTGAACGAGGATTAAAGTGAAGCACTACCTGGATGACACAGAACAGTTTGAAACTGAACGAGGATTAAAGTGAAGCACTACTGTCTGAAACTGAAACGAGGATTAAAGTGAAGCACTACTTTTGAAACTGAACGAGGATTAAAGTGAAGCACTACCTGAATGACACTGAACAGTCTGAAACTGAACGAGGATTAAAGTGAAGCACTACCTGGATGACACTGAATAGTCTGAAACTGAACGAGGATTAAAGTGAAGCACTACCTGGATGACACTGAACAGTCTGAAACTGAACGAGGATTAAAGTGAAGCACTACCTGAATGACACTGAACAGTCTGAAACTGAACGAGGATTAAAGTGAAGCACTACCTGGAAATGACACTGAACAGTCTGAAACTGAACGAGGATTAAAGTGAAGCACTACCTGGATGACACTGAACAGTTGAAACTGAACGAGGATTAAAGTGAAGCACTACCTGGATGACACTGAACAGTCTGAAACTGAACGAGGATTAAAGTGAAGCACTACCTGGAATGACACTGAACAGTTTGAAACTGAACGAGGATTAAAGTGAAGCACTACCTGATGACACTGAACAGTTTGAAACTGAACGAGGATTAAAGTGAAGCACTACCTGGATGACACTGAACAGTCTGAAACTGAACGAGGATTAAAGTGAAGCACTACCTGGATGACACAGAACAGTTGAAACTGAACGAGGATTAAAGTGAAGCACTACCTGGATGACACTGAACAGTTTGAAACTGAACGAGGATTAAAGTGAAGCACTACCTGATGACACTGAACAGTCTGAAACTGAACGAGGATTAAAGTGAAGCACTACCTGAATGACACTGAACAGTCTGAAACTGAACGAGGATTAAAGTGAAGCACTACCTAGCAGAATGAAACTGAACATAAGGTTCATCTGAAACTGAACGAGGATTAAAGTGAAGCACTACCTGGATGACACTGAACAGTTTGAAACTGAACGAGGATTAAAGTGAAGCACTACCTGGATGACACTGAACAGTCTGAAACTGAACGAGGATTAAAGTGAAGCACTACTGGATGACACGAACAGTTTGAAACTGAACGAGGATTAAAGTGAAGCACTACCTGGATGACACTGAACAGTCTGAAACTGAACGAGGATTTATAAAGGGTAGAAGCACTACCTGATTGAACTGAACAGTTGAAACATGAACGAGAATTAAAGTGAAGCACTACCTGAATGACACTGAACAGTCTGAAACTGAACGAGGATTAAAGTGAAGCACTACCTGATGACACTGAACAGTCTGAAACTGAACGAGGATTAAAGTGAAGCACTACCTGAATGACACTGAACAGTTGAAACTGAACGAGGATTAAAGTGAAGCACTACCTGGATGACACTGAACAGTTTGAAACTGAACGAGGATTAAAGTGAAGCACTACCTGGATGACACAGAACAGTCTGAAACTGAACGAGGATTAAAGTGAAGCACTACCTGGATGACACTGAACAGTTTGAAACTGAACGAGGATTAAAGTGAAGCACTACCTGGATGACACAGAACAGTCTGAAACTGAACGAGGATTAAAGTGAAGCACTGATTTTCTCTAGTTCTGTCACACTGTTTCATTCCTTGCCCTCTTCCATTTCTGTTGGCTCTAATGACATATCTATCACTAAACTGCCAGACATCCTGGCTTCTTCGTGGACTCCTCCCTTATGATGACAACAGGTTACGAAAGTCTGCCAGATCTACTACTATGAGCTTAAGAGAACCCGTTCAGTCATAAAGTTTCTTTCTGAAGATGCCATCAAAATACTTGTCACTTTCTGTATTATTTCAAGATTGCACTACAGCAACTCTCTTCTCGCTGGTTGCTATAACTCTATTCATCGTTCACAGTAGAAGATCCAGAACTCTGCTGCTTGCTTTATTTTTAAGACTCAACAGCATCAGTCCTGTGCCCTTTTGTTTTATCGTTGACGCTACAACGGTTCCCCTTCGTTTATTATCATTATCATTATTACTATCATTATTATTACTATCATTGTTTCTATTACTGTTATTATCATATATTATTTTACACATTATCATTATTACTGTATTCATTATTATTATTATTATTATCATCATCATCATCATCGCTGTTGCTGTTATTGCTCATCTCTTAACGCTTGTCTCTGCAATGATCGATCGTCAGTCAGCACGTTAATTAATGACTTGCCGTCTGATTCGTTTTATTGCCTGCCGCTCACTTATTTTCCCCTCACACACGCGTGCGTGCATTATACATGAGGTGATGAAAACAAGACATGGCGGCAGCGACCCCAGTGACAAAGAACCAAAGCAGACTCTATAGTCTGACATCGTGGTGCCAGTATCCAGTCTTTTTAACAGTTTGTGACACAGACAAAGAGACTCTGCCACAGACGTGGAATCAGTCAGACCCTACACTAGACATGGATAGGTTGCTATACCTAAAATCAGAAAGACAAAAAGAATGATAGCATTTCACGTTCATCGGTTTCAGGGTATCTGTCAATTTGTATATCTCTGTCAACAAAACGTCAACAAAAATAGCTACAGTGTTATTATACTACGAAACCACAATGTTCAATTATCATCCCAGTCGCCGTAGTGAAGTAATTATAGCAACGGAGAACGACTGGAAGGGAGTTTAATGGTTCGAATCACATCAAGCCTGTCAAAATCACTACGGGATATGGGGCACCAACCGGCTACTAAACCCAAAATTGAGTGCAGTGTGGGCTTATTGGCAACACTTGGGACCACACAGTCAAGTCTCACGCATCAGTAATTCACGAAATGTCACTGATGCTGTTGTTCAAATTTCCTGACCAAGAATCGCACGAGTCTCTATTTCAAGAGCCAGACCGACGCCAACAAATATTATGAAAGGAAGTGTTATAGCACAGCCCTGTCAGACTGTTTCAATCCGATAAATATTATGAAAGGAAGTGTTATGAAACTGAGCACTGAATGCACAGCCCTGTCAGACTGTTTCAATCCGATAAATATTATGAAAGGAAGTGTTACAGCACAGCCCTGTCAGACTGTTTCAATCCGATAAATATGAAAGGAAGTGTTATAGCACAGCCCTGTCAGACTGTTTCAATCCGATAAATATTATGAAAGGAAGTGTTATAGCACAGCCCTGTCAGACTGTTTCAATCCGATAAATATTATGAAAGGAAGTGTTATAGCACAGCCCTGTCAGACTGTTTCAATCCGATAACGAACTCCAAAGCATCATTATTATTCTCCCTAGTCACACTCTCCCCACGACAGTATCGTGAAAAATTGTCCAAGTATCCGTGTTCCACTAAAGAGGCACGGAAGTAAAACAAACAAACAAACAAAAACAAAAACACTCTACACTAATTTCAGACCACATCATTTTATAATCAGTGTACTTTGTCCCGTAACTTTTCCACTTGAGTTAAAAATAGATTAAACTAGTCTAGTCTAGTCTAGTCCAATCCAGTCCAGTTGTTCAGTTGAGCTGAGCTTAGTTTAGTTTAAAGTTTACTTTAAGTTTCATTTCAATTTAGATTAGGTTAGGTTAGATTCAGTTAGCTTACTTAGGTCAGCTTAGTTTAGTTTAGTTCAAAAGTAGTTTAGGTTAGGTTAGATTAGGTTAGGTAAGTTTAGTTTAGGTTCAGTAGAGCTCAGTTTCGTTCAGCTTACTTTACTTTACTTCGATTTGCTTTGCTTTTAAATTCAGTTCGGCTTAGTTTTGTTTAATTTAGTTTGCTTGATTTGTTTCATTTAGTTTATTCTGTTTTGGTTTAGTTTGGTTTGGTTTGGTTTAGTTCAGCTTACAAAGATATTAAAATTCGGCAATGATTTCGCGGCCATTTATGACTAGATTGCGCTTTTTTTTTTTTCTTGTCAAAATCATGTACTCTCTTAGACTATCAGTCTCCTAGCGTTGCTATCTAGTCCTCCCATGACCTGAAAATGAATGAGCCGAAAAACTCACAGTACCTGCGGCCACGATCCTCCAGACTTTTAAGATTAGATAGGAGGTGGATGGTTAGCGCCTTCCTCCCTCCTTTCTTACATACGTACGTACGTTGCCACCTCACCATCACCACAACACACACACAACACACGTACGCACGCACGCACGCACTCACACAAAGACGAACACACGAACACACAAACACAGACACAGAAAAGTGCGCGCGCGCGCACACACACACACACACGCACACACACACACACATATCTACACACACACAAACACTTGCACGTGCCCTCCCACCCCACCCTCATCTCTCTCTCTCTCACACACACACACACACACACACACACACACACACCACACACACACATACACACACACATATACACACACAAACTCATACACACACATCTCTACATGCCCCCACCCCTCTCTTTCTCTGTAACACACATACACACACGCGCGCGCGCGCACACACATACACACACACACACACACACACACACACACACACACACACACACACACACACACACGTCCGTACGTGCCCTACCTTCTCGCTCACATCAAGCACACACGTACGTGTGTGCCCTCTCCCCCTCGCACCAAAGAGAGTAGGCAAAAACCGTAGGCAGTATTCTCTTTGCTCACACACACACACACACACACACACACACACACACACACACACACACACACACACACACACACACACACACACACACACATCACACAACACACGCACGCACGTGCTCACACAAAGCACAGTACGTGTATGACTTCCTACCTTTGAGAAAAACCACTGCTGATGCCGCTGCTGATATGAAAAATAAAATCAAGAACTGTTGGTCTTTTGTTATCAGTTACCATAGCCAAACTGTGTCATGTAACCATATCTGAGTGCTTATGAAAAATGAATCAGACCTCGACAACACACAGTGTCTATTTAAAGTCATTAACTTCTCCCTCATACCAGTCGCCGTGGCGTAGTGGTTAGCGCAACGGACTGCTGACTGGAAGGTTGTGTGTTCGAATCTTCTTCAGTCCCTTAAAAAAAAATTTTATTATTATTATTGTGGGATTTTTCGGACTCCACTCGGCTCCCACACAGAGCTGAGCGTGCCGTGTGATTAAGGGGAAAACTGGGACTGCAGAGACGAGTCTCATTCACTTCACGGATGCGTCATTGAGGGTGTTGCTCAAATATTCTGACCAACACCGCAGGTGTCTGTAACTCTCGGGCCAGGTTGACGCC
>JAPXFY010000020.1:15005285-15022785 GCA_030674185.1 Monoplex corrugatus
TTCCTTTAGCAAACGCCACAGTGTACGGTACGTAACGTTTTCCTTTAGCAAACGCCACAGTGGTACATAACGTTTTCCTTTAACAAATGCCACAGTGGTACATAACGTTTTCATATAGCAAACACTACAGTGTTACATAACATTTTCCTATAGCAAACGCCACAATGGTACATAACGTTTTCTTTTAGCAAACGCCACAGTGGTACATAACGTTTTCCCATAGCAAACGCCACAGTGGTACATAACGTTTTCCTATAGCAAACGCCACAGTGGTACATAACGTTTTCCAACAGCAAACGCCACAGTGGTACATAACGTTTTCCAACAGCAAACGCCACAGTGGTACATAACGTTTTCCTTTAGCAAACGCCACAGTGGTACATAACGTTTTCCTTTAGCAAACGCCACAGTGGTACATAACGTTTTCCTTTAGCAAACGCCACAGTAGTACATAACGTTTTCCTATAGCAAACACTACAGTATTACATGATAACGTTTTCCTACAGCAAACGCCACATTGGTACATATTTTCCTACAGCAAACGCTACAGCGGTATATAGTTTTCCCATAGTAAACGCCACAGTGGTACGCATTTTCCTACAGCAAACGCCACAGCGATACATATATTTTCCTAAAGCAAACGCCACGATGGTACATTATGTTTCCTTATAGCAAACGCCACAGTGGTACATGTGTTTTCCTACAGCAAACGCTACAGTGTGTACATATGTTTTCTTACAGCAAACACCACAGTGGTACATATGTTTTCCTATAGCAAACGCCACAGTGGTACATGTTTTCTTACAGCAAACACTACAGTGGTACATATGTTTTCTTACAGCAAACGCCACAGTGGTACATATGCTTTCCTACAGCAAACGCCACAGTGGTACATATGTTTTCTTACAGCAAACACTACAGTGGTACATATGTTTTCTTACAGCAAACGCCACAGTGGTACATATGCTTTCCTACAGCAAACACCACAGTGGTACATATGTTTTCTTACAGCAAACGCCACAGTGGTACATATGTTTTTCTTACAGCAAACGCCACAGTGGTACATATGTTTTCCTACAGCAAACGCCACAGTGGTACATGTTTTCTTACAGCAAACGCCACAGTGGTACATGTTTTCTTACAGCAAACGCCACAGTGGTACATGTTTTCTTACAGCAAACGCCACAGTGGTACATATGTTTTCTTACAGCAAACGCCACAGTGGTACATATGTTTTCTTACAGCAAACGCCACAGTGGTACATATGTTTTCTTACAGCAAACGCCACAGTGGTACATATGTTTTCTTACAGCAAACGCCACAGTGGTACATATGTTTTCCTACAGCAAACGCCACAGTGGTACATATGTTTTCTTACAGCAAACGCCACAGTGGTACATATGTTTTCTTACAGCAAACGCCACAGTGGTACATATGTTTTCTTACAGCAAACGCCACAGTGGTACATATGTTTTCCTACAGCAAACGCCACAGTGGTACATATGTTTTCTTACAGCAAACGCCACAGTGGTACATATGTTTTCTTACAGCAAACGCCACAGTGGTACATATGTTTTCTTACAGCAAACGCCACAGTGGTACATATGTTTTCCTACAGCAAACGCCACAGTGGTACATATGTTTTCCTACAGCAAACGCCACAGTGGTACATATGTTTTCCTACAGCAAACGCCACAGTGGTACATATGTTTTCCTACAGCAAACGCCACAGTGGTACATATGTTTTCCTACAGCAAACGCCACAGTGGTACATATGTTTTCCTATAGCAAACGCCACAGTGGTACATATGTTTTCTTACAGCAAACGCCACAGTGGTACATATGTTTTCCTACAGCAAACGCCACAGTGGTACATATGTTTTCCTATAGCAAACGCCACAGCCGAACATGTTTTCCTATAGCAAACACTACAGAGGTACATGTGTTTTCTTATAACAAACGCCATAGTAGTACAATCGTTTTCTACTGCGAACTCCACAACAGTACATGCGTAACGCCACGATAGTACGTAAGTTTCTACAGCAAATGCCATAGTAATTCATACGAAACGCCACAGCAGTACATATGTTCTCTTAAGCAAAGCTTCGGTAGTACACACGTGACGCTACAGAGTTACATGTTTTCTTACAGCCTCAGAAACGCCTCAGAAGTACAGACGTAACGCTACAGTAATACACAAGCCCTACTTTTTCTTATAGCATATGTCACATTTGTACATATGTACCGTACAGCAGTACATAATGTTTTCCTGCAGCAGCAGCCACAGTATTAGATACTTTCCTGCAGCCAAACCCGCAGAAGTAACTGAACGCCACAGCCAAGACTGGCACTACTGAATTACGCAATGACACACAGAACCTTAACGCTCCCTAGCAGACAAAGTATCATGTAACATATCACCCGTAAAACGAAACAAATAGACATTGGCACTCATGGATCGATTACTAATAATCTAATCCTCGGTACAGACGACGACAGCACAAAGCCAAAACGCAGCCAGAAAGCGCTTGGGGGAAAAAACACCCAAAGACCATAAATTATACGATGCCCAAGCCATAACTAATAACATTATGTCTTATACGTGCAACGTTATGTATCATTAGAGTGTATGATCACTAAACAGTTTTCTTCGATTTTTTTCTCGAGCAAGGACAACACTTTTACATGGAAACTGTCTCCGAATAAATTTCACGCTGTATAATTTTCTGCCAATGTCCATGCACCCAACTAGCTGGTTGACAGTCCATTTATCAGTCCATCAACTCACAACAATCAACAGTCGGACGGCGGATGACCAATTTCTGCACACAAATATAAACTAAGATGGCAAACCCAACTTCAGCAGACAAATAAATACACTTACATGTACATGGTGAGTGTCCAGTTTCTGCAGATAACTAAAGACACTCAGGTGGTCAGAGTCCAATCTTCACAGATAAATGAAGACACTTGAATAATGCGAATCCTACTTCAGTAGATAAACAGATTTGTGAAAATACATGGATAGTGAGTGTCCAACTTTTGTAGATATTGGCAGGTCAGATACACTGGCATCCAACGCTGGCCCATCAAGGCAGGTAAGCACAAATTTGATCTCATACACCCACAGCAACAGCAACACCAGCACGGGGTATGCTGGACGAAGATACCACAGCCATCAACAAAAGCGTCTTCAACCTACGTCACGGTGGGTATGGAAACACCAGCTAGCTAAAACGTAAATCATTGACTTTCTTCTCTAGGCTCAGACGCCTTCTACCACCAGCCTGGCCCTGTCAGAAGATCTTACTTATGTCAGCTCAGCTAAGTAACGCACTCCTGTGGTTCAACTGCACAGCAAAAGGACTTCTGAACATGTGACGACACAATATGGCTAGCACGGTTACAGGTCTACAGAACTGAACTTAGTTCAAACACACACATTACCTGCAACACCTGAAGACCATGAAATACAGGTGACATCTACAACACCATCCAAAGCTAAAAGAATCTTACCTGTCTTGGTCATTCAAACGAACAGCCTGCCTGTACACTGTACCACTCAGCATACCAGACACGAGAAACACAGGTCCATGATCTCCACACCTCCCAAGCCAAGACTGACTTAAAAAAGAAGGGGGACGTTCGTCAGTGACACTGCACAGAGGAAACCACACTTCTACATGTTCAATGTTTTATCTGACATTATAGGCCTTTATGTAGAAAAATGACATTATAAGCCTATCTGTCGAAAACTAAATGCATGCATACAAAAATGGAAATGCGAGACGTGCCAAATGAATGGACACAAAGCACAGTCTGTGAAGCACTTGAGGAAAAAAAAAACATCAACTGTTAGTATCTCCTGTTAACCAGCTGCACATCTTCGCATTTCCCCCTTCAATAAAAAATATTTGTTCAACAAAACATGCCATGTTTTGAGTGACTGACACAACTTAAAAAAATGTCAAATACGGTTTTCTCATCCATCCTCCGCTCGTGGACTTAAACCCCCAGCGCACTTGACTATTCAAGTTGATTCTTTCACCTCACCATTTAGGCAGTCATACTCCACGTTTTCAGGGGTGTACTCGCTGAATCACGGTAAGATGTCAAGTTTCTATAAGCCACCGAACACCAACATGGCTTACAGGATGTTTTAACCTGGTATTAGATATTCTGCCTACGTTACACACGCTGGGAGTTTCAGACATGAGCATTATTGTCCTTATGTTTACCTGGGAGATCAGGAAAATCTCTACCCTTCAACCACTGAGAGGTACTCATCAGGCAAGATTGAACCCAATCCTTCCAACACAATGACCACAGGCTAAAAAGGCGTAATACACGAATTCTCTGCTTTAATCCTTTGACTCCCGCACCCTATCCACCAACTGCAAAAATGTAACCCTTTGATTCCCTCAACCTATCCACCAGCTTCCTGCAAGAAGCTGGCAGATAGGGTGAGGAAATCAAAGGGTAAAGTTTTTGATTTGCTAGCATGGTTGACGATGCAGGATGCTGGTGGACAGGGTGCGTGAGTCAAAGGTTAAAATGCTGGCAAATATATTAATTTTGCTAGTTTGGTGTTGAAATATGACAAGAAAAAGTTTCATTTTGGTGGCTTTTTTTTAATACTAACTCATTCTGAATCCATGAATATTTCATAAGAAAAGCATTCTTTTACGTTTTATTCACAGATAGGATGGGCGCGATAGCCCAGAGGTTCAAGACACTGGTTTTCAATAGCGGTGATTATGAGGATGATTGCTTGTTGCTGGGTACTTTTGTACACGTGTATGAGTGTGTGCGCGCGACGTGTGTGTGTATGAGTGCTCGCACGCGTGCGTGCCTGCGTGCATGCGAGTATGTGTTTGTGTGTCCGTGCACAAACTAGCACGTGTTCTAAATTGATTAATTTTTCTTTACTGAAATCTTACGAGGTTTGTATTAGCATCACTCTAAGTAACCACAACGGAATTTCTTACATTTGTTTTTCATTGACCACCTCTCTCTCTCTCTCTCTTCTCTCTCTCCTCTCTCTCCTCTCTCTCTTCTCTCTCTCCCCCTCTCTCTCTCTCTCTCCTCTCCTCTCCCCTGCCCGCCCCCCGCTCTCTCTCTATCTCAAACTAGTCAATGGCCCTTACACACACAAGCCTAAGAGCACAAACGCGTAACACACACACACACACACACAAAACACACACACACACACACACACACACACACACAACAAACAAACAAACAAACAAGCACACACAAACAAGCACACACAACACAACACACACACACACACACACACAACACAGGGGGGGAGACAGAGAAGAGAAAGACAAGACAGAGAAGAGACAGAGAGACAGACAGAGGAAGGACAGAGAGACAGAGAGATTACAGAAGAAGCCTGTATGAATTGCCAGAAAGAATGTGCTCGCGTTACTCGTAGCTACGCAAACTGTCGGTATATTCGCTTCAATAATGGGAAGGAAATAAGAGAAGTGATTCCACATTTCCTGTAACCGTTTATACTCCTTCTTCCTCCACACCCACGCCATCCCCATCCCTTTCAGATCAAATGGACTGTATGACAATGGGTTTAATATATAACCGTATGCAGTATTGTTGACGGTGTATCATGATCTCGTTTCCTTTCATGAGACTACCGGAACCCTGTGTCACCCATGTGAATGGACCGAAAAGACTCTCTCTCTCTCTCTCTCTCTCTCTCTCTCTCTCTCTCTCTCTCTCTCTCTCTCTCTCTCTCCTCTCTCTCTCTCTCCTCTCCCTCTCTCTCTCTATGTATTAATATATATATATAATATATATCCCCTTGTGAATGGACCAAAAAGCCTATCTATGTATCTGTCTGTCTGTCTGTAGTCTCTCTCTGTCTTCATCTATCTATCTATCTACTATCTATCTATCTGTCTGTCTGTCTGTCTGTCTGTCTGTCTGTCTGTCTATCTATCTCCTTGGAAATGCGCCGAAAGGCCTATATCTACGAGCGTCTCTCTCTAACTATATGCATTAGGGTCATGGCATTTATTGAACAAATCATCGGCAATCTCTCTCTCTCTCTCTCTCTCCTCTCTCTCTCTCTCTCCTCTCTCTCTCTCATCTCTCTCTCTCTCTACTCTCTCTCTATCTACTCTCTCTCTCTGTTCTCTGGTAAAAAAAAAATAAAAATAAAAAAATTCACGCAAACGCGCGCAACAGAAGATATGTGGTTGGGCCAGTTTTGCTTGGTTTAAAAATATCAATTAAATGCACACAAACTGCTATGCGAGATTTCACAGCCGTCTGAGCCGTACTTTTGCCGTAAAACTTGATCCGAAGGCACAAATACGCCCATCCGCATACGCGTGCGCGTGCGCGCCAAGCATAACAACACTACTGGCAGATGCTCTGTGTTTATTTCCACCATAAGCCAATGTGAAGCCAAACCATCGTTCCGTTTTCTGATCCATATTCAACTCTCTCTCTCTCTCTCTCTCTCTCTCTCTCTCTCTCTCTCTCTCTCTCTCTCTCTCTCTCTCTCTCTCTTTGTGTCTGTCTGTCCGTCCGTCCATCCGTCCCTCTCTCTCTTTCTCACACACACACACACAAACAAACACACACACACACAACAAACACACACACACACACACACACACACACACACAAACACACACACCAAAACACACACACACACCACACAAACACCCACACCAACACACAACACACACACACACAAGACACACCCCAACCACACACACACCAGCAGCATACAACCACCACAACCACAACCCACACACACAACCCCCACACACCACAACACACACACACCACACCCCACACAACACACCAGTCCTACGGAGTACGAGTCTGACAGAAGATGGATAGAGTTTGGAGACCGCGGTTTATTTAGGAAGGATTTGCTAAACCGTGCCAATTTCTCACACATGTGTGTATGTATGCGCGTTGCTTTTGCCCACACTGTGCAGACGGTACGTTGCTGCACAGTCTGCATATTTGTTGTTGGTGGTCGTGCATGCTGGATGCTTTCCATGTTTCAATAAACCACTGGACACTGACAATAACTCACTGAATCTTTCATGCGCATATTTCATGCTTTGCGTGCGTTTAACCCTTTGACCACCGCGCCCTGTCCACCAGCATCCTGTATTGCCAACCATGCTTGCAAAGCAAAAACTGAACACTTTGATTCCCTCACCCTTTCCACCTCCTGCAGGAAGCTGGTGGAAAGAGTGAGGGAATCAAAGGGTTCAGTTTTTGCAGTTGGTGGACAGGGTGCGGGATTCAAAGGATTAAACACTAAAGGGCCTAAGGCAAAATAGATCGAAAAACACACTGACTTGGGAGATCAAAAACATCCCCTCCTCCCCAACCCTTTAACCCTTTAAGCAGGAAGTACTCTGGCAGGATCGAACCCACTCCTTCAGTTTGGAAGACTACCGTCTCACACATTTGACTATCGAGCTCGTCTAAGACGGATTTGTCACACTACGACAAACCCAAGTCCGCTCCACCCTAATCTGCCAGCGGTTCTCCGGCAGGCTCCTACATCATCATCATGTGCTCTGCCACATGGCGTTGGCGATCATGGCCCTCCATATGTATCTATCCCTTGTTGCTGTAAGCACATCTTCCACCCTCTCTGTCCTCAGCCACTCTGTAAGTTCGGCCAATATTTTCTTCCTGGGTCTACCTAGTGCTCTCTTTCCCTCCAGCTTTCCTGTTGTGACCAGGTGCTCTAATTTCCCTTTCCTCGTAAAATGGCCTACAAATGTTGCCTGTCTTTTCCTAATCTTCCTTATGAATGATCTTCTTGTGTCTGCCTCCATCAAGACTGTCTCGTTTGTTTTCTTTGCTGTCCATGGGACTCTCAACATTCTTCTTACAAACCACATCTCGGTTGCCTCAATCTTGTTCTGGCTTTGCTTGTTGACTGTCCACGCCTCACAACCGTATAACATTATCGGTTCTACATAACATTCAAGAACTCTCTTCGTACAGTCTGCACAAAACTCTGTGCACTGCTGGTTTGGAGTCTGCAGTTAGTATAACAAGGATTTATCGCATTCGGGCAATTCCATACACGCTCCACAAAATCTGCCAGTAATTATTTGGTAGACTTCCTGAGGCTGCGCAAAACCCTGTATCTCGCCAACGTCTTGAAATGGGGAGGGAGGTAAAACAGACGTGTGAAACACTTAACCCTTTGACTCCCGCACCCTATCCACCAGCATCCTGCATTGTCAACCATACCAGCAAAGCAAACGTTAACCCTCTGACTCCCTCACCCTATCCATCAGCTTCCAGCACCAGCATCTTGCATTGTCAACCATTCCAGCAAAGCAAAAACTTAACCCTTTGACTCCCTCACCCTATCCACCAGCTTCCAGCACCAGCATCTTGCATTGTCAACCATTCCAGCAAAGCAAAAACTTAACCCTTTGACTCCCTCACCCTGTCCACCAGCTTCCAGCACCAGCATCCTGCACTGTCAACCATGCCAGCAAAGCAAAAACTTAACTCTTTGACTCCCGCACCCTGTCCACCAGCATCCTGTACTGTCAACCATGTTAACGAAGCAAAAACTTAACCCTTTGACTCCCTCACCCTATCCACCAGCTGGTGGATAGGATGAGGGAGTCAAAAGATTTTTGTTTTGCAGTTGGTGGATAGGGTGCGGAAGTCAAAGGGTTAAAATCGGAATCTCGAGCTCTGCTTTACCAGCATGGCGCTGTAACAAACTTAGGAAGAGGAAAACACACAGAAACAGAAACAGTGACAGACAGAAAGAAAGAAAGACAGAAGAAAAGCGGACAGAATGGAAATGAGAAACACTGACAGAAAGACAAGGACAGATCCTCTGCGTTTATCTCCAGGACAAATCGATGGAGGAAACAACTGTGCTGTCCGTTTTTCTCTGCTGTGTAATGAGTCTTCTCTCTCTCTCTCTCTGTCTCTCTCTCTCTCTCTCTCTCTCTCTCTCTCTCTCTCTCTCTCTCTCTCTCTCTCTCTCTCTCTCTCTCTCTCTTTCTTTCTCTCTCTATCTACTCCCCCCACCCCTCCAAGAACGACTATGTATTATATTTTGTGTTTGTATAATGTTTATAATGTGTCCACGTCCCTTCAAATGTGGTTTTGGCCTTAATGAATAAATTTCTGATTCATTCTCTCTCTCTCTCTCTCTCTCTCTCTCTCTCTCTCTCCTCTCTCTCTCTCTCTCTCTCTCTCCTCTCCTTCTGCTACTTCATCCTCTTCCTTTTCCTCCTCCTAGCTATCTTTTCTTGATTTGTTTCTATGTTATTTTATAGACTTATCGACGTCTCCTTTTTCTGTTGTGTTTGTATTTGTATGCAATCTTTACAGATCAGCAACGGCAAGTCTAAAAATGGCTTTCAGCTTTCAGTCATTGCCTTTTATCGACAGACAATAAATAAATAATAAATCTCTCTCTCTCTCTCTCTCTCTCCTCCTCTCTCTCTCCTCTCTCTCTCTCTCTCTCTCTCTCTCTCTCTCTCTCTCTCTCTCCTCGCTTGCTTGCTCCGGCTTCAATAGCACAGTTGTATTAGAGACAGGTTTGTATGCCAATGTATGTATGGTGTTTATGAGGTCGAAGTGGCCTTCTGGCTACACGTCTTCATAAACTGTTGTTCGGTAGTGTCAATGTAAGATTAGGTGTCGGATGAGATAAGCGCTCCTTTCTCCACTTCCCTGGTGTGGGTGCTGCGTCGGCCTTTATTACTTGAGGCAGACGCTGACACAAAACTGAACGCAGTCTCTCTCTCTCTCTCTCTCTCTCTCTCTCTCTCTCTCTCTCTCTCTCTCTCTCTCTCTCTCCTCTCTTGTGGATATTAGTCAAGTACACACATATACAAATGCACGCTCACATGTACACGTAGTGACACAGATACGCGCGTATACAAACACACACACGCACCACACACACACACACACACACACACACACACACACACACACACACACACACACACACACACACAACACACAAACCACACCACACACACAGGAATACACTAGGCATGAATACACACGTTCATTTCACATTAACTCACTCACCAGATGACACAAACACAGGGAGGTCAGTATGGGAGGGGGGGGGGGGGATACAAAAATTGGATACCACTAATTCAAAAATCGGAACGTACCACTAATTCAAAAATCGGATACTACTAATTCAAAAATCGGATACACTAATTCAAAAATCGGATACTACTAATTCAAAATCGGATACTACTAATTCAATGTTATTTGACAGAACACAGTCTGTATCCGATCATGAAAAGTGACGTGAACAAAACATACAACAGCACGTTCTGAATAAGTAGTACATGTACAGCGTTCTGAAATTTGAAAAAGAAAATTCTTTCGTTTTGTTCTGATGGTGTGTATGATGTGTGTGTGTGTGTGTGTGTGTGTGTGTGTTGTGTTGTGTGTGTGTGTGCGTGTGCGTGTGTGTGTGTGTGTGTGTGTGTGTGTGTGTGTGGTGTGGTGTTGAGTGTGTGTGTGTGTGTGTACCTGTGCGTGTATGTTGCCTTGTTATTTGATTTTTTGTATTTTTTTAAACTTTATTCATTTTTAGCAAAATGCAAAGATAAATACAATCAGCAATACAAAATCAACTACGTAAAGGAGTTCAGATCCAAGACCTTTGTATAACATCCACAACGCCAAAAAAAAAAAAAAAAAAAAAAAGATTTACGTATGTGCATGAAATGACGTCAATACCAAAAGTTTTACTAGAAAAACGTACAGGTAAAGCGTAATAAAACATTTATATGTCATAAAAAGACTCTGTAACGCTTCATCTATAATAAATGGAAGACATGGCAACCATTTTTCTCTAAAAATGTGCAAGTTCCACGTCACTTTTGAATTGCATTTTTCTGTGTGATGTTATGTGGTTAGGTACCTTGCAAAAACTGAAGATACATTGGGGAACGTTTTTTTTTTGTTTGTTTGTTTTTTTTGTGCTTGTTTGTTTTGTTTTGTTTTATTTTGTTTTGTTTTCCATTAATACGCTTTTCCAGGGAACGTTTATTCACAATCTATTTAACCATTTTGAGCAGGAATTTGGAAGTTCAAAATCTGTTGTTAAATATCATACTACAGCCATGATCCTTTAGGTATGGAGAAATATCTGTTAGTGCTACAGAAACATCCCGTGCACATCCACCTATTTGTTAATTCTTTTATTAAATTCGTCAAGCACCATAAATGATCCGTTGTTTAAAATGTACATAAAATGAATTCCTTTTTTAATCCAACTTTCAGATTTTATCGTATTATTTTCAATCAATTTTTCATTACAGGAAATCGACTCTGAGAGTAAACAGTTCGCAGCGTTGGGTTTACACTTTTACAAAAACTTCTGTATATTTAAAAGTGTGTAGTCATTATAAATTATCATGAAATTTCTGTAACACATAGTAAGAGCCACGCTTTCCTCTTTCAGTGAAAGAAAATGGTACATTTCGCAAGAAACATTTTTCCATTTATTGTTTCTGGTTTTAAATCTCCTCAGCAAAGGCCACAACATAGGATTTTTTGTCTTATATCTTATTGTCCAGTATGTTCAGCTATCCATTCCGTACGCTTTTCATGGCTGTCTTTCTTCCGATTCCAGGGTGTCCGCTGCTGCGATATAGGGACATGTTTGCAAACGTGACCTGAGTCTGCTGATGTCAGTGTGGACACCTGGGGAGAGATAAATCGCTGTGCCTGGCGACAGGCTGTACGTGTAGGCATCGCCTTTAGAGAGGGAAAAAACGAACTAGACTGTCATTGGACAGAAGAGAGAAAGTTCCTGCAGCGACACCTAGCCACAGCCATCACGTACATCAGCTGTGCCGAGGGCTGCCAACGGGCACATCCATTGTCTATTTTAAACAGACGGTGACATCCTATCGTCCTACTGATTCTATGATGTTTACCAAATGAACCAAAAACACATTTTCTGGATTATTCATGAATTCCTCAGGGGATCTGAGAGCAAAATGTAGAGATGCATTAGTTTGGATAACACTGGAAATTTTAATAGTGCAAATCTTTCTTGAGGAGTTATACTTCTTTTCAACCAAATTTTAAAAAAGCCCTCACTTCTGATAACTTTTTCCAGTGTAACTTTTTCTTCACATCTTTTTATGTCATTTGAAAACCACACGCCCAGTATTTTAAATCTTAGGGGATACCGACTTATATTCAGATGTTGCATATATTTATGCATATTCAATTTTAAACTTCCTAACAAGATTGCTTGTGTTTTGTGATTTGTCAGCGTTCATGAAAGTCCTGAAGCACTTCCAAATTCCAAGACGGGGGAAACAGTTTTTTCAAAGGATGTCTTATTTCCATGATTCATTAGCTAAGCATCAATCATCTGGAAACTGGGATATTGTGTGTTCATTGTTATTAGTGACAATCTCCTTTATATCTTTATTTTCTCTCTTCACAATAGCTAAAATTTCACCGTATAATACAAATAAGCAAGGAGACAGTCGGTCACGTTGTTTTCAACCTCTTTCTAAACAGAACCAATTCAAATTTTGTTAAGTTACGATAACTATCCACTTTATGTTTTATAAAATGTATCTACCCATTTACATATATTTTCTCTAAAGCCATACACTTTTAAATCTATGAGCAGAAACTGCCAGCCCGCATTTCTTTGATAAAATCAAAAGCTTTCGCAAAGTCCAAGCAAAGTAAGAGCCCAGGTAATTTCTTTATATCCAAGTGAACTGATAAAAACAAAGATTAATCTAATATTGTCTCCGTATATCTCTTTGCAACAGTCAAACATTAAGTTCGGAAGGATTATTTAAGTAAGCATCCAGGTAATTTCTTCATATTTAAATAACTGATTAAATCGTAGATTAGCCTAGTATTGTCTCCAAGGCATCTGTTTGCAGCAAAGCCTGTTGTATGCCTCAGATTTTATGTATTCTCTTGGTTTGTCAGGTTTTTGTTATGCAGAATATAAGTCCTCCTTTTTGGGTTGACGAAAGTTCTTCTTTGAATGACTGGTTAAAAGCTCGTACAACAAATGGACCAAGCTCTAAAAGAATAGTTGCCTTTGGGGTTGTTGCTGTTGTTGTTGTTGTTGTTGTTGTTGTTGTTGTTGTTGTTGTTGTTGTTGTTGTTGTTGCTGCTGCTGCTGCTGGTTGTTGTTGTTGCTGCTGTTGCTGCTGATGCTGCTGCTGACCAAGCTCCAAAAGAATTGTTGCCTTTGGTTTTGTTGTTGTTGTTGCTGTTGTTGTTGTTGCTGCTGCTGCTGTTGTTGTTGATGTTATTTCAACCGATGTTGTGGTAGGCCTATTCACAAAGAGAGACATTTAATTTTAAGACGTGGCTTTGAATTTCGGCGCCCAACATAAGAACTGACATATAAAGCAAGAATACGCATACCGGTATTCTTTTTCCCTGTCTCATCTTTTGCACCGCCTCAGAGGCATCATTAACCCTTCAGCGCTCCCATCCTGCAATCCAAAAAACACTCACCCACCAAACCCAGCCAGATTCACTCTGTATAGTCAGTCAGTCCCTGCGTCAGTGAGCCCACCCACAAGAAGCTATCAACAGAAGAGCAACGTCAGTGTTTCTTGGTGACATCAATAAACTCACTTTTAATGACGGGTACCACAACATACGTACATATACACACACAAGCACACTGAATGGCGGGCTAATTCGCGAACAAATCTGGCGATGCCAGACTCTTTCGAGCCCGTTTTATTTTTCGCCGAGGCTTAATCGATGCTCCATTAATAAGTTACATGTAAGCAAGCCAAGAGAGAGAGGGGGGGAGGGAGGGAGGGATATACAGCTCTAGAAAAAGACAGAATGAGACAGAGAAAGAAATGGAGGTGGGGAAAGAGGCAAAGCACGAGAGAGAGAGAGAGACAGACAGACAGACAGAGACGGGAGAGACAGAGAGACGGAGACAGACACAGACAGATAGACAGACAAAGACAGAGACACAAAGAAACAGTGAGACATAGATAGACAGACAGACAGATACAGACAGAGAAACAGAGATAGAGAACGAGAGACAGACAGACAGACAGTCAGAAACAAGCCTGTTTATCTTTCGCACAAACCTGTGTAGACAGTTTCCCTACTGATTCTGCCATTTACACGATCAATGCACCATTCGCAGACACGATCTTGTTATAATACAATCCTGCCCCAAAAGAATAGCAACCATGATTATCTGCGTTGGAACAGAAGAGAGAGAGGGGAAGGGAGGGAGGGGCAGAGACAGAGATACAGACACACAGACAGAGATAAGAGACTAATAGACTGACAGACAGACAGACACTTCAGACTTAAGACGTCGACGATTTAATGCATATAACAGGTCACTGTCCTCACGAATGAGCACAAATACATACGCAGCACGATCATTTGACGTCATTTGACGTCAGGACAATCAAAACTTTGTACTTAACACTACAGGAATAGATCTAATCCGAAATGCCTTGTACGAGCAGGCCTACTTGTAAACAAAGCGACAGATTTCTAATTGCGCTTTCATATTTCGAAGCCACAAGCACACGATGCACAAATTGCTTGGGGAATCTTTCGAGAAAAAAACTTTAAGGGCATGCATTGCGTTCTTAAAGCTCTTTGAACAAAGAGAATGACAGAGAGACAGACAGACAGAGAGACAGAGAGAGGGAGAAGATGATGTATGGAGGTAATGAAGGAACTCGGTGCTTTTGTTTGTTTTTGTGTGTGTGTGTGTGTGTGTGTGTGTGTGTGTGTGTGTGTGTGTGTGTGTGTGTGTGTGTGTGTGTGTGTGTGTGTGTGTGTGTGTGTGTCGTTGTTCTTGATTTAGTCTTTCTTTAAGTGTTAACGGTGTGTGTGTGTGTGCGTGTGTGCGTGTTGGTTGTTGTTTTGTTGTTGTTGTCTTCTTTTCTTGTTGTTTTTGTTGTGTTCTTGTTCTTCTTCTCTTCTTCTTCTTCTTCTTGAAGAGGTCCGTGGTAACAGAATGTCAAGAGCACCGTTTATCCCCGGCACATATCAGGCAAAGCTAGTCTCCTGTTTTCCCCTTTCTGTTCAATGCTCCTCCTGTACAGTCTGTACACGTCTTCTGTGAGCGTACATGCTGGATGTTTGCATGCTCTCCTATAAGCCACCAGAGACGTCATGACTCAGGATCTTAACGTGTACATTTGATGCTTTGCCTGTGTGTGTATATGCACGAAGGAGATTCAGGCACTAACAGATCTGCACATATGTGACCTGGGAGACGGGGAAAAAATCTCCACCCTTTACTCACCAGGAGGGAGGCAGTCGGGCAGGATCGAACACAAGACCTTCAGACAGACGTCTGACGTCTTACCCACTTCAGTACCGAACTGTTCATCCAATGTACCACTGGCACAATTCGAGTGAGACAAGGTCTCCCTGTCCCACTTCTTTCTAGCTATTTAACCCTTTGACTCCCCCACCCTGTCCACCAACATCCCGCATAGCCAACAATACTAGCAAAGCTAAATTCAACCTTCTGACTCTCCCACACTACCCACCAGCTTCCCTACGAAGCTGGTGGATAGGGTGAGGGAGTCAAAGGGTTAAGTTTTTGCAGTTGATGGATAGGGTACGGGAGGCAAAGGGTTAATGTTCCTGCATTAGCGGTGTGTGTGTATGTGTGAGTATGTCTGCGTCTCTGTGTGTGTTTATGTGTATGTGTGCATGCGTGTGAGTTCGAGTGTCAATGCGTCTGTGTGTGACTAAACAGTAAAGGCAGGAGACAGACAGACAAACAGGGAGAGCGAAGTGGGTGGAGAAGACAGGGAGAGCGAAGTGGGTGGAGACAGACAGACAGGGAAAGAGAAGTGGTTGGAGACAGACAGACAGGGAAAGAGAAGTGGGTGGAGAGACAGACAGACAGACAGACAGGGAGAGCGAAGTGGGTAGAGACAGACAGACAGGGAAAGAGAAGTGGGTGGAGACAGACAGACAGGGAGAGCGAAGTGGGTGGAGACAGATAGGGAAAGAGAAGTGGGTGGAGACAGACAGACAGGGAAAAAGAAGTGGGTGGAGACAGACAGACAGGGAAAGAGAAGTGGGTGGAGACAGACAGGGAAAGAGAAGTGGGTGGAGACAGACAGACAGGGAAAAAGAAGTGGGTGGAGACAGACAGACAGGGAAAGAGAAGTGGATGGAGACAGACAGGGAAAGAGAAGTGGGTGGAGACTGACAGACAGACAGACAGACAGGGAGAGCGAAGTGGGTAGAGACAGACAGGGAAAGAGAAGTGGGTGGAGACAGACAGGGAGAGCGAAGTGGGTGGAGACAGACAGGGAGAGCGAAGTGGGTGGAGACAGATAGGGAAAGAGAAGTGGGTGGAGACAGACAGACAGGGAAGAGAAGTGGGTGGAGACAGACAGACAGGGAAAGAGAAGTGGGTGGATACAGACAGGGAAAGAGAAGTGGGTGGATACAGACAGATAGGAAAGAGAAGTGGGTGGACACAGACAGACAGGGAAAGAGAAGTGGGTGGACACAGACAGATAGGGAAAGAGAAGTGGGTGGATACAGACAGACAGGGAAAGAGAAGTGGGTGGAGACAGACAGGGAAAGAGAAGTGGGTGGAGACAGACAGACAGGGAAAAAGAAGTGGGTGGAGACAGACAGACAGGGAAAGAGAAGTGGATGCAGACAGACAGGGAAAGAGAAGTGGGTGGAGACAGACAGGGAAAGAGAAGTGGGTGGAGACAGACAGGGAAAGAGAAGTGGGTGGAGACAGACAGACAGGGAAAGAGAAGTGGGTGGAGACAGACAGACAGACAGGGAAAGAGAAGTGGGTGGAGACAGACAGACAGACAGGGAAAGAGAAGTGGGTGGAGACAGACAGACAGACAGGGAAAGAGAAGTGGGTGGAGACAGACAGACAGGGAAAGAGAAGTGGGTGGAGACAGACAGACAGGGAAAGAGAAGTGGGTATAGACAGACAGACAGATAGAAAGAGAAGTGGGTGGAGACAGACAGACAGGGAAAGAGAAGTGGGTGGAGACAGACAGACAGACAGACAGGGAAAGAGAAGTGGGTGGATGCAGACAGGGAAAGAGAAGTGGGTGGAGACAGACAGATAGGGAAAGAGAAGTGGGTGGAGACAGACAGACAGGGAAAGAGAAGTGGGTGGATACAGACAGGGAAAGAGAAGTGGGTGGAGACAGACAGATAGGGAAAGAGAAGTGGGTGGAGACAGACAGACAGGGAAAGAGAAGTGGGTGGAGACAGAAAGGGAAAGAGAAGTGGGTGGAGACATGACAGATAGGGAAAGAGAAGTGGGTGGAGACAGACAGATAGGGAAAGAGAAGTGGGTGGATGCAGACAGGGAAAGAGAAGTGGGTGGAGACAGACAGATAGGGAAAGAGAAGTGGGTGGAGACAGACAGACAGGGAAAGAGAAGTGGGTGGACACAGACAGATAGGGAAAGAGAAGTGGGTGGAGACAGACAGAC
>JAPXFY010000020.1:15032785-15037785 GCA_030674185.1 Monoplex corrugatus
TAAAATCACCAAAGTTTTTTGGAAGCTGTGAGAACAACACTTTCTCTGAAAAGTACAAATAGTATTTACATCCTCTTCTCACTTACGTGCGGTCTGCCAACGTCCTTGTCTCGCGTCAAGTTTTACTTTATGCCATGCTTCTTCGCGGTCACAATGGCCTTGAGAGGTACAAAATCTGGACTTTCTGCGATGTTTTGCTTAAAGGGGGAGATTGTTGGAATGTCTTTACCATCTTGTTTTAATTCATCTTCATCATCATCATCAGGTGCCCTGCCGCATGGCGTTGGCGATCATGGACTTCCGTCTGTCTCTATCTCTCGTTGCCCCTAGCACCTCCCCCACCCTCTTCGTCCCCAGACACTCTGCAAGTCCGTCCAGCATTTTCTCCCTGTTTTAGTTCAATTTTACATTTTAAGTTAAGGTTTTGGAGGGGTTTGTTTGTTTGTTTGTTTGTTTGTTTTTTGAAGGGGATCTCTCTCTTTCTTTCTTTCTCTCTCCCCCACCCTCTCTCTCTCTCTCTCTCTCTCTCTCTCTCTCTCTCTCTCTCTCTCTCTCTCTCTCTCTCTCCCTCCCTCCCTCCAAGAGTGCTTTTTAACGTTTTCCTCACATTATCTAAGCATAATAAACTACAAATAAACTCAAACGCCTCCAAGCCTTACAATCGCCGTTATGAATAAAAGCATTCTGCTTCGGGAATGCTGTGATGTATTACGAGAATGTCACATAGGAAACAGAGAACAGTTAATTAAGGGCTGGAGGGAGGGAATAAATGGAAAAGTCTGTTCATATGTTTTTGCTTGTTTTTGTCTGCTAGTTTGTTTTTTGTTTGTTTGTTTGTTTGTTTGTTTGTTTGTTTTAACACTGATAACTGCACGTTCGATAAGTGCTTTCATCCAGAAAGGCATTCTGAACAGAAAACCAACAAACGAACAGAAACTACACACACAAAAGAAAGAAAAAAGACGTGTCGTGTTTTCCCTTTGTTTTAAATACATTTCACAGTGAGCTCTGAATTTTCAGAATACGGTTCACCGATTCTCAGTTAAGAAAGAAACGAATAATCAAAAAACAAAGCATATATTTTCAAACATTTCATGTCTTTCGTTCATGAACTTAAGGGCATCTTGGCCCAGATGCACGATACAATCGCATCTCCCGGAGGCATTCTTACAGTGAAAATGACGTCTATTTCACGTACGTTCGCGCGAAAACTCGTCATATCAATTTTACATTTATAATGCCTTGAGGAGATCGAAATGAGTTCTGCACTTGGGCCCACATTTCGTAAAACAGGGTTATGCATCGTGTGTGTGTGTGTGTGAAAGAGAGACCTTGCCGCAAGCGGTGTTCTTATCTTCAATGACAAACGAAATTGTATCCTTTATTACAATGCATTAGGTATTACCAAGACGATGCTCTGGCCTGATAACATTAATGCACGTTAACCTTTTTCCTCCTCCAGGCCTGATAACGTACAGGCAGCGCTACTCTTCTCTCTCTCTCTCTCTCTCCCCTCTCTCTCTCTCTCTCTCTCTCTCTCTCTCTCTCTCTCTCTCTCTCTCTCTCTCTCTCTCTCTCTCCTCCTTTAATGAACCAATCTCTCCAATATTTTATGTCAGGGCAGCCGGGCGAATGTCGACTGCTCTTAACGATTTTCAACTGCTGTGGGATTTTTCAGCGTGCGAAGGCCAAAAGACACACTCACGCATATTCACACTCCGCACACATACACATACACATACACATACACACAGGGGTTTTATTTTGTTTTGCTTTTTTTTTTTTTTTTTTTTTTTTTGCAAATTGTTTTTTTGTGTTTGTTTGTTTGTTTGTTTGTTTGTTTGTTGTTTGTTTGTTTGTTTGTGTAAGATATTAATTATGGAATACCATACAGGAAGATGGGAAGGGAAAAAATAAAGATACGAGAGATATTGGCGGAGGGAGGGTGAGGAAGAGGAGAGAGAATGCGCGCGCGTGATGATTATTTTCCAACGGTACAGGTAATGCCTTTAAGATATGTGTGTGAGAGAGAGAGAGAGACAGACAGACAGACAGACAGACAGATACAGAGAAAGAGACAGACAGAGACAGAGAAAGAGGCAGTCAGACAGACTGAGAGACAGGGACAGAGACAGTGAGAGAAAGAGAGACGCAGATAGAGAGACAGAGAGAGCTCAGTTACTAAAGGAGGAGCATCATATGAACGGAATGAAACACGGAGAACCTTGCTTCACCCGATTTGTGTGACATAACATATAACAAGGAAGGAAAAGATGGAAAAGTAAGGCAAGCAGAGAAGTAGCTAGCCAGCCAGCCAGCCAGCCAGCCACAGACAAAAGTGAATCTGTTCATTGGGGAATTCGTCTCATTTGAACTATGATGCACACGTCTCACCTCACAAAGTAATCACAAGATCTACCTAGTTATATTTGGAAGACATCCCGACCCTAAGCAAAACAGTGGGAACCCAACACGCGGGCGAAGTCCATGAGAAAGAGGCATAGAGGCCTGTGTTCTGTGAGCTGAAAACACTGACTCTGCCACTCGCACTGCCTACGAACAGCATATAAGTCGGGATTCTCCACTAGGTTAACTGCCAAGCCTTGCAAAACATGAAAGCCTACACTATGGAAGAATGGCATTTAAAACGAATGGCATACTGTTCTACATTAAATACAGTATTATGTATAATGTATAGTATAGTACTCCATTCATACTACGCCATTCGTTTCAGGACTATTCGTATGTAATTACATTTGCTATTATCTTAACGACTCTGGGGTCTATTGATAAGCACAGTAGGTGTTGAGAATTTGCAGGCGTGGGGTATGGACGGCTACAGACCACGTCAGGTTCAAGCATGAACTAGGCGTTTTTTTCCCCTAACCTAAAGGTCTTACCGTTACTAGTATACCAGCAAAAATTATGCCCTTTACCCTCTGGAATGCCTTTTTTTTTTTTTTACTTCTTTTTAAATGTGATGAATGCTATCTAAAACAGCACAACACAATCAAAATATTCATTCATGTGTGTGAGTAATAAGAGAGTTGAATAGCTATAATTTATACTGGCCGCTGACCACCACCTACAACAACAAAAAACCAACACCTTATGTTCACAACTACCCACTGACATTGCAGAATATTAATTTTTTTAGCATTAAATACAGTAGTGTACAAGTTTTCATCTCTACTTGGATAATTAACACATGATAATAATGCAAAATCACCCAATTCATTACACAGCTTCTGAGAAGCTGTTGGTCTTACAAACTTACCGTTCAGCCACACACTGCTGCAGCTAAGAGGCATATACTTAACTGTTTACCATCCTGAACAAGTCAAGGTCAGGTAAGCATCATCTGAATTTAAATCTGGAAGGGATACCAAACCCGTACGGTTCTGGTCATACTCAGGTGCAGAGTTTGAATCACAATTAATATTTCATTGTGTGCGTGTGCGTGTGCGTGTGCGTGTGCGTGTGCGTGCGTGCGTGCGTGCGTGTGTGTGTGTGTGTGTGTGTGAGTGTGTGTGTGTGTTGTGTGTGTGTTGTGTGTGTGTGTCTGTGTTAGTGTGTGCATGCACACATTTGCATATATGCATGTGCTTTTAATTTTATGTGTGCATGTGAACATGACCTGAAAAGTTTTTAGGTCAATAATGTATACATGTGCACAAAGGGACATTTGGGGTGGGCATGTTGTGAACTAATAACTTTTATATTTCAAGAAAGTCTCCTTCCCTTGTTTGCTAAGCGCCATCCCTGTTTTTCAATTCATTTCAATTTAAGTCCCGAGTCTGGTTGACCGTTGGGGCACCACTGAAGATTTTGCAACCAACTTCCTCCACTCCTCACGGTCCTCAGCTTTCCGCAGAATGATGTTCCATTCAAGGCCAGCCCACTCTCTGATATTGTCTTCCCATCTTTTTCTCTGTCTGCCTCTTCGTCTCCCTCCCTGTACTGTTCCCTGCAAGATCGTCTTGGCCAGTCCAGATAATCGTGTGACGTGCCCATACCACCTCAGTTTGCGTCTTTTCACTGAAGTCAGGAGGTCTTCATACAGCCCGATGACGTTTTCAATTCTGGTTTTCACTTCGTTATTGGTTATATGATGTTTGTACGAGATACCAAGGAGTTTGCGGAAGCATCTCATCTCCATTGCCTGTATCCTTCTTTCAATGTCTGCTGTTATGGTCCATGTTTCACATGCGTACAAAAATATTGACATGACCAGGGAATGCATCAGTCTGATCTTGGAGCCGACAGCGATATTCTTGTCGTTCCTGGTGACTTTTAGCTTGGTCATTGCAGCTGTGGTCTGGGCTATCCTGGAAAGTACATCGGGCTTTGATCCTTCATCTCATACTATAGCTCCCAGATATTTAAAGCTTTGGACGGTCTCAAGTTTCTTGTTGTCTATGGTAGTGTCAGTGCTGATGCCATTGGTATATTATTTGTCATCAACTGGGTTTTCTCTGCACTGATCTGCATGCCATATGCTGTGGAGGCCTCATCAAGATGTTTTATCAAGCTGACCAGCTCTTGCTCTTGCCCAACTAGTCCGTCAATGTCGTCAGCAAAACGCAAGTTTGTAATTATTCTACCTCCGATGCTAACTGTTCCCTCGTGGACTTCAGGTGTGTCAGCCATTATTCTCTCTAAGAAGATGTTAAAGAGAATGGGGGAGAGCAGGCATCCTTGGCGTACTCCAACTGTGGTTCAGAACCATTCTCCTATGTTGTTGTCATGGTAGACTGCACTGGTCGTCTTTTCGTAGAGGCATTCTATGGTTGTGATCAGGTTGGCATTGATGTTGTACAACCTCATGGTTGCCTACAAGGCTACGTGTCAAACTCTGTCGAATGCCTCCTTGAAGTCCACAAAGACGTGGTAAAGGCCCTGCTGGTGTTGCAGGTATTTCTCACAGAGCAATCTGAGGTTGAAAATTTGCTCTGTGGTACTTCTTCCTGGTCTGAGACCTCCTCAGCTTGTGGCTTCAG
>JAPXFY010000020.1:15042785-15055285 GCA_030674185.1 Monoplex corrugatus
GTGGAGATGGCGTGTCTTGGCCCAGGACATCTGTCTTCTTAAGACTGATGGTCAGACCAAAATCTTTGCAGGCCTGGGAGAAGCGGTCCATTAGTGACTGCAAGTCCCGCTGAGTGTGGGTCACAACTGCGGCATCGTCGGCAAATAGCATGTCTCTGATGAGGGTTTCACGGACCTTTGTCCTTGCTCTGAGGCGGGCGAGGTTGAAGAGCCTGCCATCTGATCTGGTTCGCAATGCTTATTCTAAGCTGTCACCAAAATTAAGGTCAGACCTTTTCACCTGAAGAAGTCTACCACTACTGTAACAAGCAGTCTCCGACACCCTGCCTTAATACAGTACCAATATGTGTAATAAAATTTACTTTTACCTAAAAATGACTGAATGTCCCTCTGCTAAAAACATACAGTATAGTTTGTTTGTTTTTTTAATGGAGCAAAATAAATATTGAAATCAGTCTCTTTTCTGCAAAAAATTAGTGTACTTCCTGATTACTACCTAATACATTTGTAGTATGCCAATGGCATGCAGGACATCAATGAAGCTTGTTCTCCACTTCTGTGTATTGTGGGCTAACCTTTCTGTATACTATCCCAAGTGTGTTTTAGGGCCTCAAGGTCTTCTTTTACTATCGCCAGGTGTTCTTGGGGCTTCCTGTCATACTTCCTTCTGGCGTCCTGAGAAGGGCAGTCCACGAATGTTATCCTGATCTGTTCAGTTGATGCAGGCTGTATATCCAATCTATCTCCATCATCTCTTCACGACTATACTATAGTGCCATACTCAAACTGAGAACCAGGAGGAATGGAGAACGCTGGCTGCGAAGTTTTCTGTGGCGCCTGAACGGTCTTCAAGACTCTGGGATAGATGAAAGTGATGATTGAAAAAATTGATAGACACTACTGATCAAATTGTTGTTTGGTTGATGGATGAGTGATTCAATCATTGGCTGAATGGATGGACATACAATAAATGGATGCATGAAAGTATGAATGGTTGATGGTTTGACTGATTGAATGATTTCTGATTGATCAATTCATTACTTGATTAGCTGGAGGTCAGACTAATTAATTAATTGATCGAGCAAGAGAGCAAGCAAGGAAGTAAGTATGGGATGACAGTCTGACTGGCAGAAGGATTGATTAAGTTAATTGAGCGATCTGTTGAATGGTCTATGGATAGTAAGTTTCACACATTCAAAAAGTAATGTGAGCATTGCTAGTGCAGTTGGGTTAATTACTTAATATTGGTGCTTACATTTTTTGAAAATGAAGATTCCGATCATGTCGATGATGTGCGTGCATGTGTGTCTGCACTGCTTGAAAGTGCAACAGCATACTGAGCAAACGTATAGTACAACTTCAGTGTGTGTATGTTCGTTTTTTTCTACATTCATGTATGTATGCATGCTGTTTAACTGGACCATTTTTTTGTTTTGCCATGCCAATTCTTGTTTTCATATCTTTGGTGCAGGAGCTGTCATTTGCTTTTACAGATCCTAGATACTTGAATTGTTGGACATTTTCTAAGTCTGTTTTATTTATTTGAATGTTTGGATGTTTCTGGCCTTCTTTCTCGCTATGTGCATGACTTTGTTGCAAACAGGTATCTTAGAGATAACCTAAGACCTATCTATGACTTGTTCAGTTACTTGGATATATGTAAATAAAAATTCTACCAGAACTTTTACTTTGTCTAGACTTTGGGCAATTTTTGTTTAAGAAACATACATGTGTCTTTAAGCATATAACTATTTTGCATTAATTGGAATTTTTCTTATGAAGACATTGTCATTACATTTTGCTATTGTTTGTATTTGTATTACTTTGTTTAAAATCAAATTAAGAAAAGTTTGAAAGAAAAAAAAAAGGTAGGGAAAATGAGAAACATATATATGGAAAATATCATTATATGTTTCCTCTGAATTTGATTTTTATGTTGGTCATACTTGTTCAGACAATTTATACGTATCACATTAAATTAAGTCAGACACTGAGATATCCAATAGTTTTATAATTTTTACATGTGTACTCTATGCAGTGTATGTGTATGTATACATGCATTGCTAATGCTAGATAATAGCCAAACTGGAAATGTATGCACGCGCGCACACACACACACACACCACACACACACACACACACACACACACACACACACACACACACACACACACACATGTGATACACACACACACACACACCACACACATATTTTAGGTGCTCATACAGATACGTACTCTCTTTTAATTTTCTTGTTTCATCACAGAAAAGTACAATTGTGTTCCATAACAATTTACCAGTTGTATTTGTTTTTGGTTTTTTTTGTTTGTTTGTTTGTTTGTTTTTTGGTTATCAAAACACAGATAAAGAGACAAATAAAAAATATACACTGAAATGCTTGTAAATATATCAGAGGGTGGAGAGAGGACAGTTACTATTACTAAAAGAAACAGAATTTAACCTTATCATCTTTTTCCCCCCATTATACTTAGAATTTCACATAATTACGACTGATACCATTGCTATCTAGTATCTTTACAGTAAATTTCCCAATCCTACAAATTTTATCCAACTTATACAGCATTTGATTGTGTTTCTGCAAGCGTAGATCAAATCAATAAACTTAAACTAGCTACAGATTCCTGGACCCCTGTAGCACAAATCATAAAATCAGACTTAGGTAAGACAATGGTAATATGAGGATTATTTCATTGAAGGCAATGATTACTCTAATTTACTGTAATTCATAATTTACCAGTAGTAGGGATGTCCACAGCAGTATCATTAATCATCACAACCATGTGCCATACTGCAAGGCATTGGCAACCATGGCCCTCCATACAAACCTAGTGCTCTAGCTTTAGAATTAGAGCTAGCTTTCCTGTGTGACTGGGCGCTCAAATGTCTCCTCATAAAATGCCCTATAAATACTTAAAATAGTGCTTGGGTTTTTTCCCTATTCTTTTTCAATAATGTTCTTTTTGTGTTTGCTTCTTTCAATACTGTCTCATTTGATTTCTTGACTGCTCATGGACCTCTAAACATTCTTTAAAAATTAGAAATCACATTTTAGCTGCCTCAATCTTGTTCTGACTTTGCTTGTAGACTGTCCAGGCTTCACATCCATACAACAGTATTGGTTCTACTAATACTGAAGAACTCTCTTCCTGATGTCAATTGATCTAGCATTTGTTGCTAAAAACACTTTTCATTTTCTTGAATGCTGTTTTAGCTTGGCCAATTTTTCCGGATCTTTTTAAAGTGCATCTGTCATCTTGTGAGATGACTGTTCCCAGATATTTTTAAAAACATATCAACTTGTCTCAGTGTTGTGCCATTCACTGTTATTTCACATTGCTGTTATTTCTGATTACCATGACTTCAGTCTTCTAACTATTTAGCTCAAGCCCTTCATTTCTGCTTTCTATTTCTATTATATTCACCAAATTTTACAGGTCTTTTTCATTTTCTGCAATCAGAACAGAGTCACCTGCATAATGATCGTTTACAGTTTTTCCTCCAATCCTTATCCCAGGTCATTCTTCAAGATTTCTCATGATGGTTTCGCTGTAAAATGAGAATTACTCTGGTGTCAGAACACATCTCTGTCTAACCTCTCTTTTGATATTTAGAAAAAAAAATCTTATAGCCTACCATTTTCTCATCACATTGCGACTGTTTGTTCCCATTACATATGCTTCATTATTCTTAGATTTCTTCCATCAAGCTTTTCCAGCTGGTTGATTAGTTTTTTATGTCTTTTTCATGTATCATGTACCTTGCCACACGTGTTGGCAATCATGGCCCTCCATACAAATCGACCTCATGTTACTGCAAGTGTATAGATCTGCTACCCTTCTTATCTCCATCCACTCTGTAAAACTGTCATATATTTTCTACCTGGGTCTACTTGGTGCTCTTTTTCCCTCTAGCTTTCCTTTGAGACAAGGTATTCAAATTTCTCTTGCCTCATAAAATGTCCTACAAATGTTGCTTGTCTTTTCCTACTCTTCTTCATTAATATTCCTCTTGTGTCTGCTTCCCTCAAGATTATTTCATTTGATTTCTTTGCTGTCCATGGAACTCGTAACATATTTCTTAGAAACCACATTTCAGCTGCCTCAATCTTGTTATGAATTTGCTTGTTGATTGTCCAGACCTTGGATCTGTATAACAATATTGGTCCTATATATACTATATAACACTGAAGAGCTCTCTTCCTGATATCCACTGAGACAGTGATATTGACAGACATTTGCTGGTAAGAATACTTTTCATTTTCTGGAATGCTGATTTAGCTTGGCCAATTCTGCTAGATATTTTCAATGTGCATCTGCCCTCTGGTGAGATGACTGTTCCCAGATATTTAAACTTATCAACTTGTCTCAGTGTCACGCCGTTTCCTGTTACTTTACATCAGGGGATTTCTTGTTGTTTTTTAATGATTACCATGACTTCACTTGTCTTGAGTATTTAGCTCAAGCCCTTTCTTTTTGCTTTCTATTTCTATTATATTTACAGATTTTATAGATCTTTTTTATTTTCTGTAATCAGAACAGAGTCATCTGCACAGTGAGGACTTTCTAATATTTTTTCTTCAAAGAGTCATTTCCATAGTGAAGACTGTTTATTATTTTTCCTCCAACTTTTATCCCACGGCCTCCTTCAAGGTTTCTCATGATGGTTTCACTGTGGAATGAAAACAAATCTGGTGACAGAACACATCCTTGTCTAATCCCTCTCTTCATATATGTTTAAAAAGAGTTTATAATATAAGTGTTTAATATCATTTTCTACTCTCGTTGCCGCTCCCTGTTTCCAATACATGTTTGTTATTATTCTTAGATCTTTTCCATTAAATTAGTAATAATAATAGTTTTAATACTCATCTTTTCCAGTCGGTTATCAATTTCTTCCTGTCTTACCTGATCAAAACCCTTGGTATCATCAACAAAATATAAATAAATAAAGATCCTTCTTCAACTCAAATGATCCTTCTATGAGAGTTCTTAGGATATACAAAGCATTAACAGTTCCTTTCTCTTCAACAAATCCACATTGTTCTTCTGCCATTTCTGGTTTGATTCCTATTTCCATTCCTTGTTCTCATCATGATCATTTTTAACAGAATCTTTGTCACATGACTCATCAGGCTGATTGTACAATGGCGTTCGCATTCTGTAGCCCCTGCTTTTTTTGGGAAGCACAATGAAAATTGAATTTTCACATAACTTTACAGATTTTTCCGGTATAATAAAAATTTCATTTAAGAAGATTGTTACTTTTTCAATATCAAAATACAAATTCATTTAGCGCCTAAATCATTTCTATAATAATATTATACTATCTCATCCCGGGGCTTTTCCATATATATATCATCTTTTTCATTGCTGCTCTAACTTCTTCTTCCATTATTCATGATCCTTCAAAGCTCTTTCTAATGATGAGTTCCTCTCCTCATCATCAAAAACATCTTCAATCAATGTACTCTCAATCTATCTGATATTTTGTGTTTTTCCATATATTAATAATCATACCATCTTTTCATTTTAATCAATCAGTTGATGTATATTATAACATTTTCCTGTGAACAATTTCTTCAATATTTCTGTACACAAACCTAGGGTCTCTTTTGCGTCTACAGGTCTTCTATTTCTTTGCACTTGATTTCCAGCCAAGCTTCCGAAGCTTTACTGCACTTACTTCTGATTTCCTTTTATCTTTTTGTTTTCTTCCTCTTTTCTCTTTACCTACCTTAGTAATAGTACCTATGTTCATTCATCAAGCCTAAAATTTCTTTTGTCATCCAATTCTTCTTTGCTTTTCTTTAGAACTACTGTACGGATTTCTTCACAAGTTTCACTTAAATCAGTTTTTCACATTTGTTTATTGTTCCTCACTGTCCCCAACATTTTCCAGAGCACTGAATTTGTTTTGAATAGACAATATAAATTTTGCAAGAGTAGATTCATCTGCCTTAATGTAAGAGTCCAGGATTTAGTCTGATGTTACTTTTGGTTTATTTTCATCTCTTCAGTTTCTGCATAAATTTTCCCAATACAGGATCGTGGTCACTGTTGGCAATGTTTTTGCAATCACGAATAATATCAGTGAAGATTTTCTAAATCTCTTTATTTATCAGGACATAATCAATTTGATTTCTTGTGCTGTCTCCTGGATTCATCCATACATGTCCATTTTCTTCTGTTAACTTCTCAAACCAAGTGTTTCCTAAAAATTTTTGAATTTATTTACATGTGCCCATTCAACAAGTTTCTCTCCCCTTTCATTTCGCATGCCCAGGCTATGAGATCCAACTGTATCATCTACTTTTTCCTGTCCCACTTAAGTATAATTTAAAATCTCCCAATATAACTCATTAACTGTAACAACCTGTGATGTACACTGAACCTTGGCTGTATCTAATTCTACAGAGAAGTTGTCAATTTCTTCTTCAATACTTGTGGATGTTGGTGTATTGACAATGACATGGACAATGTTGGTATCAAATGGCTTACTCTCTAACCTAACATTAGTAAAACGAGGTGTGATACACCCCAGTATCCTTGGAGTTTGATAGACTTTGACTTGCCACTGCCCATTATGATGCCTACCTCTTTTTCATACATGTCCCTCCAGAATGTATAATTTTATGCTAGCCCAACGTTATCACTCCTGCTCTCTTCCATCTCACCTCTCCTACACTTACAATATTGATGTTCAATCTTTTCATGATCTATCTTCACATTTTAAAGTTTTTTCTTCTGGAGCATTGCTCTAATATTTCATGTTGCAATTCTTACATCTTTTTGCTCAGCAATTTGATCACAGTCTTGTGTCACCTGTTTAACATGACTTCCCCTACTGGATGAGGTGCTCCAGTGGAGCCCTATTCATGTCAATCACTTTGATTTTATTGATGTTCTTGGGAGAATATCGCAGTAATGTTCCTTATCACTATTACTACGATAGTCTATAAAATAATAACTTTTTTCAGGTGTAACTTGAGTGCATCACTGTGTGTCAGAAAACTGTCATATTAATTCTGCACTAACAGTAACACTAACAGTGACATCAAAAGAACAACAATTATGTTAAGAAGGGCAGAAAAAGGAGGTCAGTTGAGTCACTATAGATGTGTAGTGCACCCCAGATTCAAACCCACTACCACTGGCACTTGAACTCAATGTTCTAGAGCTACCGAGGCCTGCTTCACTGACAGGACAAAAAAAAGTACCTATCCAATGGGAAATCAAAGTCAGACCCCTCGTATCCTAACCAGATTCTTTATCCACTTGGCCATCACTCCAGTTCTATTAAAGTCCAACCAGTTCTCATACTACAAGTAATACAAATTATGAAATTCATAAAACTGCAACACTGATTCAGTTTATTTCTGGCCTGTAGGCCTGTAGCCAGAAAATAAGTTCTATGTATTTTAATGTACCCAACTACAATTACTACTGTACAAAGTATTGTAAGTTCTATGTATTTTAATGTACCCAACTACAATTACTACTGTACAAAGTATTGAAATAAAACAAATTAAAAAGTAACATTTCTAATACCCATTTCAATTTCTCCTACAAATAAAATGACACAAGATAAGTTCTATTCAGAAACACATTTTACAGAATTTCATCTTCTGATCCTGTTTGCCTTCACACAAACTTAATTACGTGACAACCAACAGACTACTCGTTTGTACTTAACTTTGAAGCAAAATAATTCAAAAGAAAATTTTAACCATCATTCTCAAGAACAAAAAAAGGTGTACTCATCACTTAGCCAAATAATGTTGCCATCCTGAATTTCACCTCTGGCAAGCTAAACTGAAGTGACTGATGATAGCTATATCAATTAATGGTGAGTGGGCTATCAAATTATCACAACACTCCCTTACCACCGATCCTCCAATCATCAAAACTATAAAATAAAAACAACAACAAAACTCAGAAGCTAATTATGAAAATTAATTAATTTAATCTAAACCTGATGTACAGCAATAGATAAGTATGCGTGTCAGTGTGTGTGCATAAATTTGGGAGTGGGGTGGGGATAGGGGTGTGTGCATGTGCATGCGATGGGGTGTGCGTGAAAGAGAAACTGGAGAAATAGAGACAAAACGTGTCACTGGGCTGTGTGTGTGTGTGTGTGTGTGTGTGTGTGTGTGTGTGTGTGTGTGTGTGTGTGTGTGTGTGTGTGTGTGTGTGTGTGTGTGTGTGTGTGTGTGTAAGGAAGGTTAATGGTGGAAGGGTGTATTAACGGTATATAAAAAAAAAATGCATGCACAAAAATAGTGTCTTCTGCAAATATACCATAAAACGAATGGTCTCATACATAATACGTTTAGTATGCATGACCTTTCATTCTCAGCGATCAGGAGTGTTGTGTTATTTCTGCCTTGTGTTATTGCTGGCCTAGTCGTACAGTATTTCGTGGTTTCTTCTCAGATCTGTAATGGCTTCTCAGGCAGTGATGCCGAAAACAAGAATGATGCCACGTACAGTCATGAAACACGAATGCCTGTCAATGTCACTGACAGGCTACTGTAAACCACTAACTCAACTGTGAGTCAGAAAGATCCGAGAGATGTCTTCATTTAAGTTACGTCGAGCGTACGCGCCTTTCTCTCGTTAATGGAAATGATTACACGCTGCAATCACGCTTACCTTTAAATCTTGAGAGCAGACGTAAAGACGTTGCTGCTAGCAGTGCTGCTTGTGTGTACGATCCCAAGAGCTACACATTTGCCACCACAAACTGTCGTCCAGTACATACAAACAGAAGCCTTGAGCCTAGAACGAAGCCAAGAACTAAGAAACTGTTCAGGCGTGTGCCCCACATTCCACCTTGGTTTCAAACTCTATAACAACCAACACCACACACAAGAAAATAACACTCGTAGATTCAAATTGTCTTGATGCTAGGCCTATTCTCGTACAGAAAGACACAGAAAGGTGAAAGTCGCAGAGAAAAACACGATGGAAAGTCACTTAAAATGCGTCGTGAATCCACTTGCTACTCAAACGCGATTCTTCCAGAGTCGACAGTCGAGTGCAGAATCGATCTGAAAGATGCTGGAGTTTCACAGCGCGGCTGCTTCCACTCTCTGCAGACATGCCAGTCTGCGAGTACGAGACTGTTCTTTCGCTGTTCTTGCAGTGAGTCTGCGAGAACTGACCGGAAGTTCAACGCAGTTTTGGTTGGAAGTGGGCCGCTTTAGAAGGTTAACTTCGTTGCCAAAACATTGCTTGGGGAAGTGTGAAAATTTGCTTTATCGTCTGGACTGTTCAAACATATTTTTGTTGCCAGGATATTTAAATCGTTGCTATGGTTGCGTGCTTGATCGCTATGAAGCTTGCCAACAGAGGCACAGCTGCAGAATATTGATCCAGAGGGGTTGCAACCCATGACAAAATTAATGGCAACAATAGCCTTTGTTTTCTCCCCTTGTTTCGCAGCCGCGATTTGTGATGGAGACTTTGGTGTTGATTGATTCATTTTTCTGCCATGTGCTCTCATTTCATTCTCTTTGTTCTTGTGCGTTGTTAGTAAAGTCAGTCAGTCAAATGTGTTCTTTACCTGAATACTAGAAACTGGCCATTGTCAAGCGCGCAATAACAGTTATGGCCACTTGCACAATGCCTCTCATATGAGCCCAGAGCGCTTCACTATTTTATACGATACGATACGATACGATACGATTACAGATTATCTTAGGTCATTATGACCTCTATCTGATCTTTTGATCAGCAGCACTAACTAGTCTAACTGAATATCTAAGTACCTAACAATCTTTTGATCGTGCCCTACGCTAATTACTGACTTTCTAAATATAAAGTATGAATGACAGAGACAGACACATAGTAAAGAACATGTACACATGCAAACCCCTATTGACATAATGAGAACAGACGAACTAAAAGGCATACAGTATTAAACAATTAAAATGAATTACTATAAAGTATCTACTTCCATGTCAGTTGGTCATTGCCGTACGACTGATGAGTGGTAATTCACCAACAATGAATACATCTCCTCTCTCTCTCTGTCTCCGTCTGTGTGTGTGTGTGTGTGGCTCTCTCTCTCTCTCTCTCTCTCCCCTCTCTCTCTCTCTCTCTCTCTCTCTGTGTCTCGTTCTCTCTCTGTCTCTCTGTCTCTGCCTCTGCCTCTGCCTCTGTTTCTGTCTGTCTGTCTCTCTCTCTCTCTCTCTCTCTCTCTCTCTCTCTCTCTCTCCCTCTTTCTCTCTCTCTTTCCCTCCCTTCCTCTCTACCTCTCTCTCTCTCTCTCTCTCTCTCTCTCTCTCTCTCTTAGACACACACACACACACGCACACATATACACACATTTACACACTCTAACCAAACACGTTTTCACGCACAATAAAGAAACGCATAGGCCTACGCCGTCGGACATGCATGAATCTATGCATAAACATGCCCATTAAGATTAATGTTTTTTTTAAAAACTGTAATCTCTTTTCTCTCTCTCTCTCTCTCTCTCTCTCTCTCTCTCCTCTCTCTCTCCTCCTCTCTCTCTCTCTCTCTCTCTCTCTCTCCCCTCTCTGTGATTATGTGTGTGTTTCAATAAGTGTTTTAAGACCACTTGCAGAAGGAAGGACTGAAATTCTGTCACGTATCTTCCCTACAATGCTGTATGGTCCGTATAACATGTGCTTGTCATTCTACATACTTTTGGTTCTGTCTTCACATCTGTCTGCTTGCGTATCTGTCTGTCTGTCTGTCTGTCTGTGTGCCCATCTGTCAGTGTATGTGCCTGTCTATGTGTCTGAATGTCTGTGTGCCTGCATGTTTCTCGCTCTCTCTCTGTAACAACGTTTATCTTGATCCCTTCCTGAATTGCTTTTTATATGTTTTCACTGTATGTGTGTAGACAAGCAAGGTTGGATTAGCTATAAGGCAGGTCTGATGGGACCTTATGCTACTATCCTTGAGTGACAAAGTGTTTTGAAGTTGAAAAAGAAGACAACAAAGGAACGATCTAACTTAAAAGAACAGACGTCTGATCTCTTGTTTCTGTCTTAAGTCCTGTTCATCTGTTTCTGTGTTGTATTTTGTGTACGTTTGACATCGGCCAGTTGCCTGAAAGTTTGATCCTGTCTTGTTTCGTCAATAAAGTAAGAGTTGCCATTCTATTTTGATATAGGAACCAGAAAAAAGCACGAAAGAAGAATACGAACGCGTATTTAATACAACAATACAAGACAGGCGCAAATTTTCGGCCAACTGGCCTTTGTCAAGCGCGAGATTACAAACAAACATAAGATTACAAACAAACAAACACCAGATACAAAAATTATGAGAAAAAAACTGAAACTTCCCTGCTGCTGTGTCCAATGTGAGAAAAGGAATTGCCCTATTTTCATATGTTAATGGTTTCCAAAAGTTGCTTAGTTAATTGGTCAGTGAGTTAGCGTGTCAAATATGTTTGTTTGTTCGTTTGTTTGTTTGTTTGTTTGTTGGTTGATTGGTTGGTTGGTTGGTTGGTTGGTTGGTTGGTTGGTTGGTTGGTTGGTTGGTTGGTTGGTTGGTCGGTCGGTCAGTGGGTCGGTTGGTCGGTTGGTTGGTTGGTTGGTTGGTTGGTTGGTTGGTTGGTTGGTTGGTTGGTTGGTTGGTTGGTTGGTTGGTTGGTTGGTCGGTCGGTCAGTGGGTCGGTTGGTCGGTTGGTTGGTTGGTTGGTTGGTTGGTTGGTTGGTTGGTCGGTCGGTTGGTTGGTTGGTTGGTGTCACGGACACACCTGCCCCATTACGATTTGAATCGTGTTTCCTGTCGTTCTGTAACAGTTGAACCACAATAAATTGCCCTATTTTTTCTCTGTGCACAGTTCAAGTAGGCCTCTTCAAGTTTTGTTTTATCTGTCCCCAAAAATCCATGAGCAGATTACGCAAGGACATTGCGTAAAGCCACTTGTGTGTGTGCAGATGTGGATTCCTGTGCGTGTTTGAGTGTTTATTTTTTATGTGCGTTTGTGTATGTGTGTATGTCTGCGTGTGTCTGTGTATCTGTCTGTGTAGCTCGTATGCGTCTGTGTGTGTGTGTGTGTGTGTGTATGTGTGTGTGTGTGTGTGTGTGTGTGTGTCTGTGTGCGTGTGTGTACTTGTGTGTGTGTGTGCGCGCGTGTGTGTGTGTGCGTGCGTGTGTGTGTGCGTGTGTGTGTGAGTGGTTGTGTGTGCGTGGTTGTGTATCATCATTATCATCATCATCATCAAGTGCCTTGCTACATGGCGTTGGCAACCATGGGCCTCCATATGCATCTATCCCTTGTTGCCGCAAGACATCTTCCACCCTCTCTGTCCTCAGCCACCCTGCAAGTCTGTCCAATGTTTTTCCCTGGGTCTACTTGGTGTTCTCTTTCCTTCCAGCCTTCCGGTTGTGTATGTGTATGTTGAAAACTTGGGCTGTCCGACTGTAACTTGTAGTATGTAATATATTTCTTGAACTGAAGTGTGTGTATATGTGTGTTGTATGTGTGTCAGA
>JAPXFY010000020.1:15057785-15092785 GCA_030674185.1 Monoplex corrugatus
AGAAAACTGCTGACGAATTTGAACGACACCCGTAAAAATCCAGATTTATGTGATGCGTATGTTTCGATTGATGGACATAAAATCAGCGTCCAGAAGAACGTTTTGTCGGCAGCAAGCCAGTATTTGAGGTGACGTTCTTAGTTTCAATAAAAATCAAAGTTATTGTAATCATTTTCGTCTGCTCTGCTGAGTGAGAGTATTATGGAGTGGTTGGTCCAGAACGGATAGGGTAAAGGCCCAAAGGATAGAGTAATGTTAAGAGTTCTGATTTAACCGTAACTCTGAGACTCAAGCTTAGGCCTAAACAAAGTGTTTTCGAAGTGGAAGATAAAAGTTGCGCGCCTGCCTTGATCATGACGGAGCGAAAACTGCTTCGCATCATCATCATGATCATATGATATTATCATTACTATCATATGATGTACTGTAGACAGTGTAGACCTCGGTCTAATTGTTGTTTGTTTTGTTTTTGTTTGTTTTTTTCAAAAACTTATGTAAAATAATATTATTCTTGTGTACCACTCAAGTCCACACTCATTTGGAGTCACTGTGCATTGCACATTTACGGTGTACACAAAGTATAAATAATGAATAGGCTTCAGAGGCACTGAAAGATTCAGATTAGACTTTGGTTTGTTCAGTAACAAGGATTCCTTGCACTCACCTCAGGCTATTTCATAAGCATATGCGCTCCATCTGTGTTATCTAACAAGACACCTTGATCCTTTGCAAAATCCTTTGTGCTGACAAGGTCTTCAGATGGAAGGGGTGGAGGGATGGAGAAGGAGAAACAGGGTTTATAAAAGTTTTTAAAGCATTGGTTAAGCTGACAACACCAGAATGACTGGAGCATTGATTGATTGAGATGAGTAATTAGAAGTGGCAGTACATGCTGATGGAAGAGTAATAATTAAGAATGGAAGGCCTGAGTGAACAGATAAGTTTGACCTGTGATTTGAATTGAGAAAGGATAGGCAGATCCCTAAAATCAGCTGACAGTGATTTTCAAGCAGATGGTGCAGTTAAACTGAAAACACGTTTTGGGATGACTTATGACTGCATTTTGGCATCCTCAGAAGCCTTAGAACTGAGGATCACAGAGAATGCATGATGCTTGATAATTGCAGAGGCAGTCTGAAAGCTCAGGTGGTAAACAGCCATCAGAATGGTGATATGTAAGGCTTGCAGTTTTATGCTGGCAGCAAGATATGATCGGAAATCAAAAGTGAAGTTGTTTGAACAGTTATGATCGGAAATCAAAAGTGAAGTTGTTTGAACAGTGTTGTTACATGATTATGCTTTCACTATATTACTAAATGTGCTGTTTTCGTCTGAATCCTATGCAGTCAAGAAATTTGTCCTGCTAGCAAGCTAGAACTTGGTATAAAATTATAGTCATCTTGCCAGACAATTATTATGGTAGAAGCAAATTTGTAATAACTAATATATATGCAGTTTTAGACATGTCAAATTATGGTTTGATGGTAGTGAACCAAGTTTTTTCATCATTCTACAGATATAAAGAAAAACAGTTAACAATCCTTGTTGCATCATTATTATTCAGTGTGTGCTCTGCTTGTCAGGTTAATTATAGGTCAACATTAAACAAATCTAATTCCCATTTGTATTTCAGAGCCACATTCTAGTATTGGTTTTATGTAGACTGGAATCAAGGAGTCATTGCAGATCATTACGGACCTCTAGAATGGAATGTTTAACTTGTATTTAGTGTTTATGAAAATTTATAATAAATTACTGGTCCTTAACAAACTGCACAATTTGTTTTAGGGCTTTGTTCACCTATGATGGCAACCTGTCACAGCATAATGGGAAGACATGCATCAGCCTCAGCATTAGTGTAGACAGCTTCCAGAGCATCCTGGACTACATCTACACCTCAGAGATTGGGCTGACAGAAGATAACATTCAGGATGTCCTCCAGGCTGCCGATCTCCTCCTGTTGACTGACCTCAAGGACATGTGCTGCAAGTTTCTAGAGGAATGTATTGCTGCCCACAACTGCATTGGGATTCGTGACTTTACTGCACAGTTATCCTGTCCGTGGCTTCACCTCAAAGTCACACAGTATCTGGATGAACACTTTCGGTGAGTGCTGGTAATCTCTTACTGTAGCGGTGTTTAAGATTTAATTGTGGGAAAATTATATCGAAAGAAAATGAGTTTAGTTTAATATGATCTAATTGTTGAAACCAGTGGCAGTCTGTATAAATACTAATAACAGTAAGCTTTTCCTCAGACATATGTTGGAAAGTTTTCAAACTAAAATTTTGTTGCCAGTACAGTATTCTAGTCTGATTGCACACAGTATGCATTGTATTGTGCTGTTCTTAGGCCTGTTGATCACTTGACAATAAGAACACTGAACAGTGTGCACAGATCATTAGCATTTTGAGGTTGGTTCAGTAAAATATATATGCGACTTGGTATGATTTGTTTGGTGCTCTCATTTCTAAGATAATAGTTGAGCAGACATTGTTCATGCATACTGTAATCTTTATTCTTGAAGATCATGCATAGCATGGAGAAGCAGATGTGGAATCAGAATGTGTAAAATACATGTATAAGGAGGGGCAAGGGGGTTGTGATGATGGTAATAGAAATAATTGTGCTGAACCATATAGGTGCATCTAATGAAAATGGAAACCTTTGATCTGTCTGTCTGTCGATCTATCTATCTATCTGTCTGTCTGTACACACACATACGTATGTATTTTTTAATCTAATGTACATAGATGCTGAACAGATCTGTCAGGTAGTCTGTGTTCAAACTTTGAAGTGATGATCATCATTGTTTTTGTGTGCTTTATAATCTGTGAGACATTGGTGTGATCTTTATCAGGGAGGCTACCTTCAGCGAGGAATTTCTACGCATGTCAGAGGAAGATGTGCACAGTCTACTAACCCGAGACACCCTTCAAGTCCTCCATGAAGATGATGTACTTGACGCCATCTTACGATGGTGCCGCATGGACATGGAGAATAGACGAGTCCTTCTGCCTAGTCTGATTGATCGCTGTGTGCGTGTGAACCTTATGTCAGAGTACAGATTTTCTAGCTTTGCGGTGGAGCCAGAGCTGAAGGCAGAAGTGATGACAATTCTGCAGTCCAAACAGCAACAAGCGACAAACGATCTTCCACGAGGCTACCAGCAGGTCCTTGTTCTGTGTGGGGTGAAGGACTGACTAGCAAGTGAGTTGACCCTGTGGGTTGGATCTGTATACACATCCACGGTTGCAGTGGTAATTTACTCTGACTGCCAGTGCTGTTTTAGGTCAGGTGTTTTCCATATATTATATACTGTGTACATTAAAACTACTGTGGCTTCCATATTTGTAGAAATCTATGCATGAAATTACATAACATGATGCATTAGGCATAACAAGTTTTACTTTAACTCACTCACTACATACAATCATGCCCCTTGCCGTTCCCCTGATACGCATCATTTGTATAGGTCATGAGAAAAATTCTCATACAAACACATGAAAACAGAGAGCTTTGAAATTTGGCAGGTCATATATAAAAGATTGGTGTACAACATGCTGAAATTTCAACTGTCTAACCCACATGTTTGTTGAGTAATGGTACAAGTAAAATAGAGAAATTTTCGGGTGAAAAATGTCTTCCAAATACACAGTCAGGTCAATACATCAATTCCTACAGTCACATTTTGAATGAAATTTCATAAAATCCAACATGCACACACTCCAAGTGCTCTGAAGGAAGAGATCGTTTTGAAGAGCGCTGAGATGTTGAGTATTGTTCAGCTGTTTGGTTTTCCGTTGTCTGTTTCGCTGCAGAGCTAGTGGGTCGTGAACTTTGCACTGTCTGCACACCAGCTGCAGAATACAGAGACCTAATGGCCTGAAACGAGGCTAAGAGTGACCGAAGAATCTATTTCTGGCCATTAGTTTCGGTTAACGGAAATACTGAAAACCCCGCGAATTTTCAAAACCCATGTCGGATTTCTCTGATGCTTGTACACAAGCATTGTTTAGACATGATCAGGAAATCCTGAGGCTCGTAGCGAGAGTTTTAAGATGTTATTTAGTAATGTCTTGAAATTACTGTATATTTGTAATATTTTGTGAATATCCGCAAAAAAAGCTGACAAGTTTTCAGTATAGAAACAAAAGAAAAGGATTCGTGGCTTCCTGACAAATTCTGAAAGTGTTCTTTGAATGACCACATGCCACCAACTGACTGCTGTGCTGAAGGAAGAGCCTACCAGTGCATTGAATAGCTCAGCGTCCTGCCTTCTGGCGCCATGCTCCCCATCATCATCCTATTCCTCCCCTTCCTATTTGAAATAGTACCTCTCTGTGGTGAGAGGTTCTTGCCACTCTTGCGATGAATAACCAGACTGTATATTATACATGTGTATACAATCTCATGTTATTGGCTGGTTGCCAGAATCATCTGTAGCCACAAACCCTTCATGAATGGGCTGTGTTTAGATTGACTTTCAGTGTTTGCTCTGTGCTTTGTTTGCATATTTCTCACCAGCAGCAGGTAATTAGCTCAGTTGTCAGTCTCCTCTTCTGCGCTGTTTGCGCACCAGCAGCGGGTAAATGACTCTGTTGTCAGTCTCCTCCTCTTCTGCACTGTTTGCACACCAGCAGCGGGTAAATAACTCTGTTGTCAGTCTCCTCTTCTGCACTGTTTGCGCACCAGCAGCGGGTAAATAACTCTGTTGTCAGTCTCCTCTTCTGCACTGTTTGCGCACCAGCAGCAGGTTATTAGCTCTGTTGTCAGTCTCCTCTTCTGCACTGTTTGCGCACCAGCAGCAGGTTATTAGCTCTGTTGTCAGTCTCCTCTTCTGCACTGTTTGCGCACCAGCAGCAGGTTATTAGCTCTGTTGTCAGTCTCCTCTTCTGCACTGTTTGCGCACCAGCAGCGGGTAAATAACTCTGTTGTCAGTCTCCTCTTCTGCACTGTTTGCGCACCAGCAGCAGGTTATTAGCTCTGTTGTCAGTCTCCTCTTCTGCACTGTTTGCGCACCAGCAGCAGGTTATTAGCTCTGTTGTCAGTCTCCTCTTCTGCACTGTTTGCGCACCAGCAGCGGGTAAATAACTCTGTTGTCGGTCTCCTCTTCTGCACTGTTTGCGCACCAGCAGCAGGTTATTAGCTCTGTTGTCAGTCTCCTCTTCTGCACTGTTTGCGCACCAGCAGCGGGTTAATAACTCTGTTGTCAGTCTCCTCTTCTGCACTGTTTGCGCACCAGCAGCAGGTTATTAGCTCTGTTGTCAGTCTCCTCTTCTGCACTGTTTGCGCACCAGCAGCAGGTTATTAGCTCTGTTGTCAGTCTCCTCTTCTGCACTGTTTGCGCACCAGCAGCGGGTAAATAACTCTGTTGTCAGTCTCCTCTTCTGCACTGTTTGCGCACCAGCAGCAGGTTATTAGCTCTGTTGTCAGTCTCCTCTTCTGCACTGTTTGCGCACCAGCAGCAGGTTATTAGCTCTGTTGTCAGTCTCCTCTTCTGCACTGTTTGCGCACCAGCAGCGGGTAAATAACTCTGTTGTCAGTCTTCTCTGAATCATCGTACAATCAGTCATAGTTTCATCAAGCACCTCAAACGGTCAAATATTGAAAACGTGCACAATTTTGAGATAGTCCTGGCATTACCATTTTGGTGAAGATGATTTTGAATTTTTGGAAAAATATAACCAGTTTGTTCAGAGTTGTTTTGTAGATCATTGAGTTATGTAAGGGAATCAGATCCCTTTTATGAACCCTTTCTGAGACTAGCAACATCAGTCTGTTGTTCTCTTCCATTTACATTACTCTGAAATGTGCGACAAACTCTCTCTGTTAATTCTACATCTGTAGGCATTACAGAAAGCTTTTTGTGAACTCTGCAGTTTTTACGTTGATGGCGGTCAAGGGATTAAACTAAGTTGCAGTGCTTGCATTGTATGTGCTCACATGCCTACATAGACAGGTTCACACATGCATATAACTGTATGCACACATGCATGCACGCGCACCGCGCGCGCACACACACACCACACACACACACACACACACACACACACACACACACATACTTTCTTTCTCTTATGTACTGGTATTTTTTTTATAAATGTTTCCAACATGTCTTCATTTTTGAATGCAAATTGATGAAACCTAGACTTCTGGATCTGTCTATTCTGAAGATTACCATGATGTAGAGGAGTTGCTTCCCTTGGTTTCTTTGTGTGAAAGTGTGTGTATGCATGTGTGTTCTTTGTCACCCAATTATTTGCAGCATTTTCTGGCTTTTTCATGACAGCTACCCAGGAATAGGATAGGTGGACCTGCTTAGTAGTTATCAAAGGACACTTTGATAAATGTGTCCAAGAACTGTAACAGGTCATGTAGGTCATGCAAGAAGGTGTACAAGCCATAGTAGGACTAGAAGCTAGCCATCTTTCAGTGCATATGCATTTGACCTCTCTATGTGTTTCTTGCATACTTTGCTTGTTTTCTATACATTTCTGTTCTTTTTCAATGTGTTTTCTATACATTTCTGTTCTTTTTCAATGTGTTTTCCCCCATTTCAAGCATAGTGTCTTCATATTGAATCAGTGAATTGGATTTGTTCTTTATTATTCATTGTTTGGATTCATGCTTGAATGTAGGATTAAGAAGACATTGGTTGAATATAGAATCAGAATCAGTATCAGCTTTAATGTAAATACAACAACAACAACAACAACCACTTTGGTCATAAAATACAATACTAAAGACAGAAACAAACAAAAATAAAAGATAGTAGTGTTAATGATCTGGTGTATTATATGTGTGCATTTTATAATCAGGTCCAGTGAAGATGTGGAGGTGAAGGCATTGACACGGTTCATTACCCTGAAGCCACAGGCATCAGAGGCCCCCACAGGCTGGTTAAACATGGCTCCCATGTCCACTCCACGTTGTGGACATGGCTTAGTGGAAGCAGGTAAGAGTTAAGACTAAGTCTTTATACCAGTGATGATTATTTTATAAAGTTTTGGGGGGTCTAAGTTAATGCTGTCGAAGCTATCTATGTGAGAGGGTCCTAGTAAACTCGGAAGGTCCCAGATTTTCAAAGGATCCTTGTAATTGTTGTAAAATATTATGTAAATATTTGCAGGCACACAGCTTCATAAAATATGTAAATATTTGCAGGCATACAGCTTTTAAATAGCAGCATCACCACATATGATAGCTTTACGTGCAGTTGGTCGCTTTCCCAAGGATATTCAAATTTACATTGATGGCATACCAGTCAAGGCTTCCTCTTCAGTCAAATACCTTGGACTCATATTTCAAAGCAATGGCTGTTGGTCAAAACAAGTTCATCATGCTACTCTACATGGACGTCGAGCATTAGGCTTACTTCGATCTATTCGCAGAGAATCCTGGGGACAGTGTTGAGAAACGCTTGTTCTCCTCACGCAGAGTCACATTCAATCACAACTTCTTTTTGGATCCTCGGCCTTACATGATCTCCCCGTCTCATACTTAAAACAACTTGCCGCAGTTGAATGCACTGCTCTTCATCTAGCTTTAGGACTACCTCAGTCTATTCCATAAAGACAAGTTTATCATGAAGCTGGCATTCTTCCATTTTGGCACTGCATTCAAAGGACTGCTTGCAACTACTTTTTCGTTCATCTCAGGTTCCTGATTCAACTGATGTTGAATTAACTGATGATTGGAATTCAGTACCAATTATAAATTGTCATCACAGCTTAATGACTTCCACCAAAGATCTACGATTCACAGCTCATCTCCTGAACCAAGATCGGCATTCCCTTAGCAAATTACCTACTGACCCAGCACCACCTTGGGATTGTGAGCCTCCAGATATCCTGGATACCTTGTCACGCTTTTCCAAAAAGGACAATCCCCATCCTCGCTAACATTGTTCGAGAACTTCTTGATGGGCCCTTCCTCCTTGACTATCAGATATACACTGATGGTTCTGTTTTAGACAATGATAACAGTGGTGCTGGAGTATACCTCGCCTCTCCGAAAATTTCCATCTCCCAGAAACTGTCTTCCACCAACATTCTCTCAGCGGAACTGTGTGCCATTTTCACGGCTCTTTGTTACTTAAATCAACTAGACGACCCTCCAAAACTTGTCACTGTCTTCACAGACTCAAAATCTGCACTGGATGTATTCCTCAGGGAAGAATGTATTTCCAGGCCAGACATACATCATGCTATATACAAAATATTACTTCTCATCTTCAAACCAAAAATTTTAAGGTTCGATATCAATGGGTTGCCTTCCATACTGGCCTTTGTGGTAATGACAAGGCTGACAGAACAGTCAAAGATGGAGCCATGAAGTCTGGTAATCTTGACTTTATACTTCCTTTCTCCTTCAATGACATTAATCGCAAAATCAAGAAGGCAACATGGTCTCTATGGAAATAATAATCTGAATACAAGACTCATACTATTCGACACAACTAGCCAATTCAAGATTGTCAAGGTGAAACCAAAACTACTCTTTTTGTCAACCACCCTCCACATATTGCGCATCTGATGTCCAGGATCAGGACTAACTTTTGGACATCCAAGTTCACTCCAGCACGGTGTTCTTGTATGAAGGAAATTATCTCCTGCCAGCATTGTCTTTTTGATTGCAAGTCTTTACGCAATCATTTTCAACCTTTAAGGACTCTTTTTACAGGGCAAACAAACCCTCTTCAATTGCTTCAACTCACAAATCACAACAGTATCCATGGATGGGATCCTCTCGTCTTGGCAGCTACTCTCTCCCACTTTTCGGCAGTTGGACCTTATTTATAAAGATTCTCCGTCACCTCCAGACTCGTCCTCCTCTTCTGTGACTTGAAGCTCTTCACACCCCAGACATGGAAATATAAGACAAATCTTATCTTCTTTAATTATATGACAAGATTCATCTTACGACAGTCGCTAATCGTTATCACGCTGGGACGTTAATACAATTGAAGAAGAAGAAGAAGAAGAAATATGACAGCAACACACACATGAAAGAAAGAAAAGTACAATTTTTCTTACATACTGACCAGAATACAAGTTAAAACACTCATTGACTCAAACAGCACACTGTTCAATATTTTTAAGTTTGGAAAGGAATGCTAGATCCCATCTGTAAATGTTAGGAATGTATTGACGCAGTTAAAGGCCTCGAAAGATTTTTTAGGGTAACCTCTTTCTGTAGCTGATGATGATCTGATACCACAAGACGCACTGAGGTTGATCACTGTTGCGCTTGTCAGCTAGTGGCAAAATATCAGCATTTGACTTCAACTTGGATTCAGTGCATATGCACAAAGCATCGTCCTATTCATGTGCCTCAGCCTTTTAAGCTATGCTGACCAGTAATGCTGAAATGATAATGCTTTTGGTATTTCATTTAGTGGACCCTTTCGTGTTTCTAAATTGTAATTACATGTATGATGTTAGTGTTATGCAGTATAGATACACCTGTGAAACGTTAACTCCTTTCTTGTTGATCACGGTGTACTTTATCATATATTTAATTGTTTTTGACTAGTTTAGCTGGTGTTTTACAACATTTGTGCGACATTCCATAAAATAACTGTGTGTAAGGTATTCAAGACTGGATGTGTGACATTTGATACTTCACTTGTATTCTATACAAAACTCAAAGTATATTCAAGCTGTTTTCTAGTTGCCAGTTTACAACACAGAACATAAGCTTTCTAGCAGATATTTTTGTATTACTTATGACTAACCCCAGAACTAAAAGAATGAATTATTCTTCAGGTGGGTATCTGTATGCGGTTGGTGGGAGAGACCAGCAGTGCCAGATCCTGAATACAGCAGAGAGGTATGACCCCAAGACCAACACGTGGACCCCCATCGCCCCCATGGACCATGCCGTGTTGGCTTTGGCCTGGTGGCTGTGGATGACAACATCTATGCAATGGGAGGCAGTAACGACATGACGGATCCTTTGGTCACAATGGAAGTTTACAATATCTTCACTGACAAGTGGCGGCCCCTCCCTGACATGATCCTGAAAAGAGTGTGGTCAGCCTTTGCCAGTGCCGACAAAAAGATCTATGTTATTGCTGGAGGAATTGTGGGCAAGTTTTATGAAGCTGTCGAGTGTTTTGACACCCGTACTGAGACCTGGGTGTCAGTCTCGCCCATGAGAGAACGACGGTGTGATGCTCGTGCTGTGGCTGTCGACAGCGACATCTACGTGTTTGGAGGTTTTCGCCGTCTGGAATGCCCCAGTGCTGTCCATTCTGGCCACACCCTGAAATTCTGCGGCATGGAGATATACGCCTCCAAAAATGATTACTGGATGTCAGTGCCTGGTCGCCATGGGGCGCCTGGCCTGTGTACAATGAGCGAAAACTGCAGCCTGTACGGGGCTGTCTATGATGGGGAGGATATCCTGGTGGTGGGCAATCTGGAGGTTGGCAACAACCAGTTCAACTGTGTTCGTGGCTTCAACCGCCACACTGGCTCCTGGCACAGTGTAGTAGAGGAACTGCCAGAGTTCCAGGACCGCTACCAGTGCTGTCTCCTCAAATTTCCCGTCGCCTCTATTCTCAGGCTTCAGCAGAACCAATTTTCAGTGAATCCATGAATTGTCTTAATGTCTTAAGTCACCGTCAAGTTGGAGTGGAGTTTAGAAAGGGGGGGCATCCAGGATAGGACAGATCAGCAAAACCATGGTCTGTCAAATAAGATTTTTTTAAAACCAGTTAGTATTTTTAAACACATTTGCTAAAATAGTTTCTTGTTGGGTGAAGGCAACTTGAAAGAGAGGAAATATATGTCGATGAACATGAAAAGGGACCATTTGAGCAGATTAGGAAGCAATGTTCCTATAAACTTTATACCCACCTATTCTCTTCCCCCCTTCCCCCTCCCCCTCCCAATTTGTGTGTTGTATGTCCAGGTCAGCAGGTGACTATTTTGTGAGGAGACAATGTAAGTAGGTGATTTAGGGGTGATGGTGGCAGTTGACAAAGGATCAGTATGTATCATGTGCTTCTTTTCATTAGAGTTGAACACTTGTGTTTGATTTGAATGAAGACTGAGAAGAGTGTGAAAGATGTTCACTTTTGGTCTGTGAAAAAGAAAAGGAATTGAAGTGGATGAAGAGACTTTTGTGTGTGGAAACAGGTTTAGACATGTTAACATAACAATGTGAACAGAATTACGATGGTGGTTCTGGGACAGCTAGTAGCTGGTTATCAGCATATGAGGATTTGTTGTTATAAATACAAGGATCATTAAAGAGATGACGAAGACAGATCACAAGGGTGGTTTTCTCCCTTATTTATATGGAATCTGTATTGAGAAAAGAGTAGTTTTTTGAAAAAATTTTTTAATGGAAACTGAAAAAAATCACAAACATACTGATCCATGTTTTCTAATCCCAGTATAATCTTTAAGGCCACCATCTGTAAATTTGAGGCCTGTTCACCATCTTGTACCCTAAACCTAATACTTTCACTTGTGTGATGTTCCTGTTAGCTCTGCCTTTTAGCTGCACGCTGAGTTGTACAGTGTTGGTAGGCTTGCCCAGTGGGCATCAGGTTACTCATGAAGTGTTAAAATCAGTATAAGGATGCAATTCATTATGTATGAAAAAGAAGCTCACATGATTCACCGTGATCAGGGACTGCAAAAACAAATTGAGAAAAGAATGGCTTTATGAACTTGACAGCAAGTATGGCCTGTGGCTGAAGATGATTGACCTGTCAGCTGCTATTACCATCATGCTGCACATCTAGTTTGCTTTCAGCAGGTCCCTGCTGATGTTTACTGCCTTCACTTATTGTTTGTGGTACAGTACCTGTCTGTTTTACTGCCATTGCTTATTGTTTGTGGTACAGTACCTGTCTGTTTTACTGCCATCGCTTATTGTTTCTGGTACAGTACCTGTCTATCCATTTGGCATTTTCAATGTCTACTGGTTCATTGTTTTGTGCTCAGATAATTAAAATCAATAAATTAGTAGGCCTTGAACCTTTTGTTAGATTACAAATGTCCTGTGTAGAAATATTTTCGGAAAACCACCCCAGAGATCACAGAGAAGGATAGATAAAGAGAGGCTTGAAAGACTGTGATAGGAGACAGATGAGATTCTCTGGTGTATTCTTGTTAACTTTTGATTAATGCTTTAACAGCTGTCTACATTCAGTTTGTAGGCTGGAGAACCCTTTCATGATCCAGTTTCTAATGTTGTTCACCAACTACACGATCAGGCCACATGTGATAAATGTGGGCCACCCCTTCCAGCTCCGGACAGCTGCCATGGCCATGTCTCCTTGTTGCTCTGCCTAATACAGGTAACATTGCTGCAATACGTGTCCACCCACATGGTCTTCCTGTCTGCAAGGTCCCCCCATGGGGATACCAGGGGCTCTTTTAGTGTATCCCCACCTTCTGGAAATATTGTGCTTGAAATTTCCTCTTTTCTGTCATTCTCTTTGTTTCTTTCTTCCTCCTTTGCTTTCTGTCATTTCTTACTATCATTTTCTGCCTTGCTGGTCCATTCACTTCTTAGTGTTCAATAAAGTCTTTCATACTTTCTCTAGGATTGATAATTAGGTACATGTATTAAATGCATTTTTGGCTCTAGGGAAATGAGGTATGTGGAAGCAATTTTAGATAATTGAGGCCTGTTTGTATATTTTATTGTCCTTAGGTATGTTTATATTTGTATTCAGATATGCTTTTTTTTTTTAATTCCCTATGTGATAAATTGGACGGAGTGGTCAACGCCAGGGGTTTCTCCTTAGATTATGTGCATGAATGCATTGATATGTGTGCCTAATTTTCTTTTCTTTTTCTTTTCCTGTTGAAGTATTGTGTATGTTTTGAACTGGTTATAGCCCTATTTTATGGCTCTTCGCAGTTGGCTGGGCTCTAATCATACATTTTTTTTAATAACAGTTACAGTAACTGTCTGCAGGGGCAGATATGTGAAAGTATCAATTTGAACTGAGGATAGATCTTTTGAATGTGGTACTGCTCCACCTTCAAGGGATTTCATGGGTGAGCATCATTCTTGTCTGATATTGATGACTGTGTAGATATTTGCATAGTACTGGTACCATAGTCTGAAGGTGCCTGCAGGCCAGGTACTTTGATTTCAGTCTTACAGGTTTTCAGAAGGGGTGGTTATCCCACCTTAAGTCCGTGGCCAAAACTGGCAAAAGACCCATTGTGTGAGTGTAGGGATCTAAGGCTTTGGGTAGTCTTTAGTTGCCTGATGGCTTCATCATGGCTTCATATGAGTAATATAGGGTATTTCTTAGGTGTGGCTTTGCCATGTGTCACCTGCCCCATCCTGGTAGAAACCATCACTAGTTAGTCCGGGACTTCTTATTCATCTAGTCAGGCCTGACTTATTTTGCAGGCAACCTCCACATCTGAAGGCCATCTGCTACCTGCAGATTTGTGAATAGAGAATGGTCACTTCACTACTAAGCTTGGACATAGCTTTTTTGTGTCATAAACTAGTAAGACAAGTCGGGTCATTTTCAGCAGGATTTTTCCCCCTTCCATCCTCGGACATAATAAAAATGCATTACATGTATTCAGAATGCTACAGATTGTGGAAAGTCTATTACATGTATTCCAAATATAACAGATTGTGGAAAGTGTGTTATATGTGTTCCAAAATAAAACATTGTGGAAAGTGTATTATATGTATTCCAAATACAATAAATCGTGGAAAGTAAACGTATGCACCTGGGATGTTATTTGTAGTCAGAAAATATAATGCATCTATAGACATGAGACTACTGTAGGATTAATTTGTTAACACTTTCAAGAAGAGCATGTGCAAAATGTGTTTAATTAAGGGAATCCTTGTTTTCGTGTGAGTGCAAAAGCTCTTAAACATCCATTATAATGGCAGTGTTGTCCGTATCTGTCAGAACTTGGATTGAGAGATTGTGTGTGTGTGTGTGTGCGCGTGTGTGTGCGCGTGTGTGTGTGCGTGTGTGTGTGTGCGTGTGTGTGTGTGTGCGTGTGTGTGTGTGTGTATGTGCGTGCGAGAGAGAGAGAAGGGGGGGGGGGGGTATTTCTTGTCCCTGGCTCCACTTTTTTTAAAAGGAAGTTCTGCAGCCTTTTGAATGTGAGGACTAAATATTATCTATTGCTATAGTATGCGTCATGTCACTGTCAGTATGTATGCAACTACACATCATGTAAGCAACTACACAGCTTGTGTTCCAAAAGTTTTCGTATTAAAAGATCATAAATCAGAATGTGTTTTGTTCACCAAAATTGTCACATGCTAAATGTGGAATTCAGTAGATATGTCTACACAATGTTTGTGTACTGCCTTTACTGCCTTTTCTGGGTGGGTGGGTGGGTGGGTAGGGAGTGTGTGGAGGGAAGAGCAATAAAAACCTAATTTGATTCACTGTCTAAAGTTTTCCATCACTGTTTATATTTAAGTAGTACAAGTCCTACTGGATCATCAGTTATTATCTATTGCAATCCTTTTCTAAATCTGTGGTATTAATACTATTATGCATACAAACATATTTTTGCTGGTGTTAAGAAAAAATTCTTGTTTACAAAAACAGCAACTCAGCAACCGTGGTAACCGACTACAGTCCGTATTTTACCGATTCAAAACACTGAATACTGACTGTGATTTAACCTGTCCTTACACAAAACCGAAAAAAAATTCATTGTACCGGTTGCTTCATTGACCTTTTTTCTCCCGGCCTAGTCCCATGTTCCGCATAGTGATATGAATCACTCAACCAGTTTCCGGTAGTCTACCAGTTTGTTCCCCTCCTTCTCCCTTTCTATTAGCGCGGCTAGTGCCCATCCCATCCCCATCCTCCCCCTTTCCCCAGCCTCCCTCCTTCCCGTAGGCCTAGTCCCCTTTCCTCTCGCAGTAATCTGAAACGGCATCTGGTTGGTCTCGCCCAACCTTTCTTGCTGTTGTGTCGTATAATTTGTCTTCATGGGTCTTTTCTTGTTCATGATTTATCAAAGAGCAGAGATGAACGAACAAACAATCATAAACACTTAGAGCTAGGCCTACCATGGTGACCAGACACCTGCGCTGATAGCAGCAGCGCTTGTGTGTGTGTGTGGGTGCGTGCGTGTGTGTGTGTGTGGGGGGGGGTGTCCGTGCGTGTGTGTTTGTGTGTGCACTCATGCGTGCGGCGGATCAAAAGGCACTAGCTGCGTGACAAAAACCATAGCCTGGGACTGCTGCGCTGTTATAGGAAGGGCAATTAAAATTGATAGAACAAGCCTACTGATTTTTTTTTTTTGTCTGTACCGGTTGCATTTTTGACATGTTATAATTGCCGTAGCTAGTACCGGCTGTGAAAAAATCTAGCGCGATCGCTGGCAGCTGTACAAAGAATAGGACCAAAAACGTATGTTACTGTTTAAGGCAATATTGAGCTGATGGTGTGTTCTCTTCTATTACAAAAAAGTAAAACCTTATAATTGAAATATTGTTTGTTTTAACAATATATCAATTTTTATTGAATAATCAGAAAGCTGAATGTTCAATCAGGACATATTGTTCTTTTCCATGGCACAAGTCTTTTTTTGAATTTGTTAGTATATTCAGGATCATATGATTAACTGGAATGGGGTCTACAGCAATATGATATTACTTGTATAAAATATGCAGTGTTTGGTAGTCAAAAGCCTTTGAAAATATATTGATTTCATAAAATTTAGAATATAAGTGTTTGTCTACACATCTTTTTTTGCTTATCATTATTAACAGCTGTGTTGAAATGTACTTTATTACATGTACTGTATATATGTATGTAAATAGAGCTGTATTGGAGAGTACATTACTTTCTAAATTTTGTATAAATACTTGTGTATCAGTAGCCTCATATGAAACTGAAAACACATCGAAGAATAAACCTGGTCTTTATTCAGACTGCTGTTGAGTAAGTTCTTTATGAAGTTGTGTAAAATATTTGATGCTGTAAGGTTGTGATTTTGTGAAATGTTTTTTCCATGTTTGATTATAGTGTATGCGTGTAGTGCTTTGTTTTGTTGTAGTCCGCTCCACTGCAGTTTTGAGTTGTGTGTTACATACTAAATACCAACTTGTTGGGTTGCTTTTTCTCCAAAGCAAAGTCAACTTTGAATGAAGAGTTGTTAGGTTGCACAGATCCTGAACCTGCAGATATTTTCTAATATGTCCTTCCTATGTATCGTCTGGAAAAAAAAAATGTTCAGGAAAGATACTTTCAGGTGGACAAGCCATAATAATAACCCCCCTTTTTTATGAATTCCCCGCAAGCTCATTGATCCTCAACACCACACAACACACACAACACAAAACACACACACACACATGCATGCGCATCGCACACACACACACGCTGAGCCTCCCTTGAGTTCATGTGATACAGTATGCCATTCTTTAAGGGAGATTGAAAAAAAAAAAGAAACTTCTCTTTGAATGAAATCTTCCATTAGCTTTCCTGTAAACTGGTGGAATGCACATCAACTTACTGGATCACAAGAATATAGAATATGAAGTTTCATGATTTTGTACACAAACACACAAAGTTTGTGCTGAAAAAAAAAGAAAATACTCATGAGTATACCTACAGTGTTCTGCACAGTCAAAACTGGGTGTAAGTTGAGTGGTGCAGCTGGAGTGGTACTTGGAAACATAAACACAGTTTTTGTTCAAACGTCATTTTTGCATATGGCCAAGTTTAGGTGGTTAGTGTGCAAAATGCCCTTTATTACTTCTGTTCATTGGTGAGCATAAACAGGAGAGAGTGTGTATACATGTAAGCGCGATGTCTTTTTTAAAAGTGTTTTCCACTAACACACAATTGTGCATTTCTGACGGATACTAATTTCGCTGACAATGTCAAATGGCTTTAGTATAAAGTATGAAGATTTTTTTTTTCTGTTTAGTTTGAGGATTGACTGACTTTGCTGTATGTTTTTCTGTCTTTTAGTTAAGGATTGAAGGACATTGCTGTATATTTTATCACATTGCCTGTGTAAGACAGTCACTGAGTGAATACTGTCATTCTAATCAAAACAGTAACCACCAGTACAATGTTCTTTGTCATATAAACTTTTGTCGAAAAGATCTCTTCAAAAGGTGGTGCTCTCAACATGTACAACATTGCAATTGGATCGAATGATTTGTTCTCCATTGTGACATGTCATTAGAAATTGGTGAAGATCTTTTCTTTACCCCAGTTTGAGTTTCTCAAGATAACGTCTCTGCACTTGGACTGAATTCCATAGAACTGATGTCATTGATGCCATGTGATGCAGAACATCCCAAATGACCATGGCATAGATTTAAGCCTGTGTATAACTTATGTGTCCTATGTGTTGGCAAAGTCTTGAGGTCCTACCTGGTGTATGGGTTTATATTTTCATTGTATGTCTGTCTAGGGTACGTTGTAGTGAAAATGACTGAGCGAATTTCCCAATATAGCGCTGGGAACTATATAACTAATGCTATAGGGTTGCAAGACTTGAGGATCCCCTATTGAGTAAAGGCTTCATATTTTGTGGTGATGTTTCATATGATAAAGCTTAGATGGTTTCTTTGCCATATGAATGAGATATATATGTGAAAAATCGTAAACTTAAGAATATAGAACGTGAGTTGATCTCGATGCGGAAGACCGTTTTGGAAATGAAAATTAACTCAACCGGCTGGAATAGAAAACCAAAATCTTTATTTCAGCTTGCAGCTTTTGGTTTTGATGTGTTTGTGTGTGTGTGTGTTGCTTTTTTGTTTTGTTTTGTTTCATTTTTGTTGTGCATCATTGTATTTGCACTTATTGTACAGTAATTAATATGCACTTATTGTACAATAATTGAGGCAAACAATATTAGAAAGTGCTGACAGATACTTCAAAAAAGCATGATGTGAATCGATGTTAAAAGAAATAACAAACTTAAGAAACATACTCACACTGAACATACAAGTAATGAAGTATTCAAAAGGACTGTAGATATATGAGTACATCTTTTTGCAGAATCTTGCCTTTTTTTTTTTTTTTGTTCAAAACAAATTCCTGTGTGTTAGCTGAAGGTCATATTCACTTGTTTGATTGATTTATATTTTGGTGTGTAGAACTGTTTTTCCTTTTTATAACTTTGTGAACTGCTTTTTGTCGCAACAACTGTGAATTTTAAGAATGAAAGTATGATGGGAGTCTGGAAGATTCCAAAGTGCAGGTGCATGTATGTAAGTGTAAGAGAGACAGAGAAGTGTGTATCTGTGTGTGTGTGTGTGGATGGTGAGGGAAAGAGAATCATGCTATTTTTAATGCATCATTTTAGCAAATGTATACATTTGCATTTGTATAAGAAGAAAAACCACAGTAAGGTGGTATAAATGTTTCTAGACATTATTTGGTACGGTCAGTAAGATACATCTTTTACTTTGTTGTGGATGTATTTTCACCAGGTAATGGTCAGAAGTCGGTTGCATGGAAGACCACATTAATTTTTGCAGAATTACTGTTAAGGTTGCACTTGTATCAAAGTCCCTTTATTTCATAAAACCAAAGTAAAATGTTTGGGAAAACATGTTATTTTGCCTTCCCCTCCCTTTTTCAACTACATACTCTAAGCCTTCACAGATGTAACACAATAAATGTATGTTACTTTGCCTCCCACCCAGTAACTTTTTTTTGGCAACTATGTACTGTAAGTTTTTCACAGATGTAACAAATAAATCCTACGCATATGCATGTGTGATGTGACATGTCTAGTGTGTTGGCTAATGACTGTGTGCTTGTCACCTCTTGCTTTTAGCCTGCACTGCTTGCTAGCATTGCTGCTTGCAGCTCTGTGAAAAGGAGAGCAGAGTGCATAAATCTCTATTAGTATGTAGCCTCTCCATCAGCAAGCTGTATGTAGTAACACACAGTAGTTAAGCACCTCAGGACTCAGGATAAACCCTGGAGGGACTTGGAGGAGGTCTGTCCCTCAGACATGCAGCACATAGGCCCACCAGAATATGGATATAGTGTAGGAACTGAACATCCATTATCAGTCAAGCCTAAAATTTCTGTTGTCTAACCTTCTTTGCTTTGCTGTCCACTCTAGGACTCTTAAAGACAGATGAGTCAACTTGTGCAAAACTTATCTTATCTGGTCAAAACAAATTCAGTGCTCTTGAAAATAGTGGGGACAGTGAGGAATAATGGATAAATTTGAAAAACTCAATAAATGAAGCTTATTAAGAAATCGCTACAGTTGAAAGACAAGCAAAGAAGAATTGGATGACAAAAGAAATTTTAGGTTTGACAGATGAATATAGGAAGGTCAAGTGGAAAAAGGAAGAATACGCAAGGAAATCAGAAATAAGTGCAATGAAGCTAAGGAAGCTTGGCTAGAAACAAAGTGGGAAAAGACATGCATATCAACTGGTTGCTTAAAATCAAAAGATGGTATGATTATTATTGAAAAAGAAAAAAAAATATATGGTGAGAGTACATTGAAGACCTTTTTGACGATGACAGACGGGAGGAACACATGGTACAAGATATTACATGAAGAAATGGATTTTTATTGTTAAGTCTGACCGTAAAATTGAGTTTAAGTTAACGAAGGTCCATTTTCACAGTGATACTTCCATTAACTGAGAAATTCTTGCATGCTTGTTACATATTCATAATAATGGTTAAGTTTTGTAAAGATCTGTCCCCACAATGATGAATTCAGTTTCCTAAAGATCCATCCGTATACAGAAGAATTAAGTTTCACAGTGGTCCACACAATGATGAATCAAGTTTCAAGAAGATCCATCCCTAAAGTAAGAAATTCTTGTTGGTACATGTGCATGGACACATGCACAAACACAACCACCCCTTGGGTCGTTTTTTTTTTTTTTTAAAGGGAAAATGAAAATGAATTATAAATCAGTTTAAATTATCAAGTTTTGGCCAGCATTCTTTTGCTGTCTCAGGACCTTCAGCCTGGAATAGACTTCCGTTCTGCCTTCGCCTAATATTTATCCTTTCTGCTTTTAAATCCAATTTAAAAACTCACTCTTTTCCCAGCAATGAAATCTACAGCTACTTCTTTCCCTCAGTCTGTGTATTAAAGATCGTTAAGGTGGTTGTTGTCGATTGTATGCCTAGTGTGTGATGGTGCTTTGATTTGAATTGTCAAGGTTTGGCGCCGTATAAATACTGAAATTATCATTTGTTAAATCATAGAATTATGAATCATAGAGTCCATTGTTTAATTTCATCCAGCTAACCAGTTGATGTAGTCTGATGCATTTTTGTTGACAATTGCACAGCATGATTCTGGGAAAGGAAAAAACCAAGACAGAGTCAGCTAATGTGCATCTGTTCTCTTAAACATGGCCCAGAAGAATGAGGCATGATATGATCTCTTAAACATGGCCCAGAAGAATGAGACATGATATGTGGAACCATTCAGCACTCAGTGAGCTGTGAGCAGGGTGGATCATATGGGAGCCATGGACAACTACATGACTTTTGGCCAATGACAGAGAGCTATATTGATCAGGTTAGCTATGTTTTTAGTATACTAGTTAAACAGGGATTTGAGACAAAAATCCTTATTTTTTCAGGGAGCACAAAACTATTATGTCATAAAATCCATTGCTTGATTTCATTCAGCTAACTAGTTGGTTTTCCAGTGCATTTTTGTTGACCATTGCACAGCATGATTCTTATCATGTATCAGTATTAATTTTTCTCTGAGGCAGAACAGCACTTACTCGCCTAATGTTGATACTTAATAGGCCTCTTTTTTGTCTTAGATGGACAGATTAAAGCAAAAAAGAAAAAAGCAGACATTTTAAGGTATGTACAGAAAAGAATACAAAATGAACAAAAAAACAAAAAAAAACGCACACACATAAAAATACCATCACCCAGCCAACTGTACAAAAGGAACAAATGAAATCCCTGGTGTATTCTCTTAAAAGTGTCTCCATAATTATGTTGCATTTTCTCAGCACTGACTATTAGTCCACAAGACACATTCTCACACAGGCACACTAAATAAAGTAAAAACTGTGTATGAGACAGAAACAGATACTTTATTGATTCTACACATAGACAGTTTGTTGGACTGAAGGAAAAGACAGTGTGCTATTTCTGGACAAGACAAGCTTGATGAGCATACAGACTGAGACTGACAATTAGTCTGCACCTGGCAGACAATCCCTTCAAGCATGGAGAGTACAGTACAAAAACAGCCACAGGAAGAACTGGTAGTACGCCTACCAATGTCACACTTAACAGACTATACACACATCACTGTGCACAGATTTTAAACCATGTAATTAACTAATCAGGGAGTGGGGGGGGGGGGGGGAGGCTCCCTCCCTTTGAAATGATGGAAGTTTCTAACACTGAATTGTACACAAAACACAACATACAAAGAAAATAATTGCAATGTTGCATGTCAATCAAATTGGCACCAGAACACGGACATTTTACATGTAAATATTATCATTCTAAACGATGGCAATGAAAATTCAAAGGCATAATATATAACAAGACCTGTGCATCTATGGGTCCTGTCGTATACATATTCTCGTTTTGTATCATATACCAACTGGGTATTATTTTATTGTCTGTCATGCCAATTGGGCACAAAATGAGAGCTGACTATGTAATTGTGGTACCAAAACTGAATTATTTTCTTGTCTGTAAATTACAAGATGTTCAGATAACATACAACAGTCATGGAAAAATCAATAATGGAACAAGAATGAACTGTCTCTATAAAGAATGTTCTGGACTGAATTACGAATAATCAATTTGTCAGATGTAATCATACAACCAGTAAAACTGATCAAGGTTCTGTCTTCAAGTATAGTGTAGCCGAGACCTATTTGATATTTGGATGAATTAACTCACTATCTTGCCAAATATTTGGACGAAATAAATCATCTTCAACCTTTCTCAGCCCTTATCTGATGGTGATTATATTATCCCAACCATACATCTTACGTCAACCACACTACCTTTGCCAATTTTTTTTTACATCCAGACGGTATCAAATTCATTATCATCTGCAATCCTGATAAGTTTCATGGAGAGATAAGAGGTGAGGAGACGTGGTGGGTAGAAACAAATGTGCTATCACTTATCCAATACAAGCCATGATTCTTTAAAAAGAGTTTATCTGAAAAGTGTCATGTTATATTGGCAATCAGGGCTCAACACTGCACTGTCACATGACCATATTATCAATATAAGCGTATAAATAAACATGCATAAAGATGGAGGCCTTATTTTTAAAATGGGTTAATCAAAGTATACATTTTATTATTTGTGATTAAAGGTGCTATAGTCTATACATTTTAAATGAGCAAATGAAGACAGTTTTTTATAGCAATGAAGGATTGCTTTTCTCTCCTCTCTATATATAGAATATGATGACAAACAGGTAAGACCTTCACAGCACCTATCCCAACCCACCCACTCAAAAATCAAAAATAGTAAAAAAAAAATTATTTTTTTTAAATTACAACAACAACAATGATATGCAGCAACAGTTACACACAGAAACCACAGACAGTGTGAGTGATGAGTGATAACATGACAACCATAACATTTCCAACTCAACCATTTCAAAGGAAGACAGTTGGTCCCACAACACAAGGTGGGATTGTCTCATGATTGTCAACTTGAATTTCATACAAACAAAAGCTTGTTTTAATTAAACTTGATGCAGTTTAATTGTACAACATAAAATAATGTCTGCATTTACTCAGGCTTATATTATAAAACCCTTCAGTCTTGTATAATGAGGACTTGGTATCTCTCTTTTTCACTGATCTGCTTAGCAACAAGAGAAAGCTTGACACATGGACTGCAGAATTTCAATGGCAGCATGTTATGGTACGCTGCAGTCTGTATGATGGACAAGATGTAAATCATTACTTAGGCCTACCTTTACAATCTTGTTATAAGATCACTTGGTTGTCTGGTTTTAGGGATGCTGTTCTTTGAACATTAGAAAAAGCTTGAGCAATGAGTGTCCATACAAATTTCATTGTCTGTTTCTGAAATGGTACAGCCATTCAGTTCTGCCACATTAAGCTAAAGTGGAAAATGTGAAGAGACAATAAGATTTTTTTTTCAAACATCATAACGTTGTGAAAAGCCTGTACTTAAAATATCAAACATCATAATGTTGTGAAAAGCCTGTACTTAAAATGCCAGAACTCAAGGTACCATATTTCTTGTCCCCTTTCCTCCCCCTTTTCAAGAAATTTGTCCATGAACAAAATGTACCCCAAAATCTGCCTTTTTCACAACAATATCCGCTAGTTGTTAATGCTGATATTGTTTACATGAAAAATAATAGTGTAGCTGCATCAGATCCTGTTTTATTATTTTACTTTTTTTCAAGGCCTAATCTGCACAATCACATGCATCAAGTATGGAGGTAAACTGAACAAAGTAAGCATACTCTTTGGTGTGCATCTGGACCTCTGAGAATAGTGAACTTTGCTGGCGGAATTGCACTTTTATGTTTCATTTGATTAAAACAAGAAGAGAGTCCATCTATCAACTCCCTCAAATGCAACGAACCAAAAACAAAAATGACTTGTGCTCATAAGCACTACTTAACGCCATATCTTGCAATATGCATCTTTTTAAACACACACCTCTTCAGCACAGAACAGCGCCTCTATTTGCTGCATATTAAGTCCGTTCAGTGAACACAGAATACAATTTCAGTGGCTTACGTTACTTCAGTGATTCAATGATAAAGAAAACAAACAAACAAAGGGGGAAAGTATCCATTCAAAAAAAGGATGAAAGAAATTGATCAAAAGCTGTAAGTACAAGACAACGTCATAGATGAAATATGTATTTTATTTTATGTTTAGGTACAAACCATCAACAGAGAATGAGACACCTTTACAGGTTACCATTTCACACAGAAAGGACAAAGTGCAAAATATGACAGTCATAACTGAATTATGTGGTCTTTTGATATCATATGTCCATGAGACTACATCAGAAGCACATTCAACTCCACTCTACAAGGAACATGACCAACAAAATGAATTACCCCACATCCCAAACCAAAAACGCTACAACGGGACTTATCACGACTCAAACTGACTTGCATTTGAATGAAGGACAAAATGTGGAGAATCATCTTGAGATGCACAGGAGCCAAAAAGACAGAACAAGCTGAGAATGGTGCCCCATACTCATACATAACACAGGACTGGTGACAATGATCATGACTCTCATAATGAACGAGGTTACAGTTTTACTAAATGATGGCTGACCAAAACTCAGCACTGTTTTTGTTATCATGAGTAAATGCAGACCAAGGATAAAGAATGTGAGCAACAAAAGTCAATCTTCAAATAATAAAGACATGAACTAACACACAACGCGGCTGATGCAGACACCACACAAACAGTAAAAAAAGACAGTTCAACTACATCCAATCAATATATGGCCGTAAGCATGACAAGTACAAGGTAAAGACTGACAGACAATACAACATGAACAAGACAAACAGGACAGAGGCCAATACAGAAGATATGGAGTAAGGTTGTACAAATTTCATGACATTTGGGCTGACTCCTTTGATTCCTTCAGCCTATTCACCAAACATAGGCTGAGGAGTCAAAGGATTAACCCTTTGACTCCAGCAGCCTGTCCACCAGTACCTTGCATTATCAACCACACTATCAGAGCAAAAACTTAACCCTTTGACTCCCCCACTCTATCCACCAGCTTCCTGCAAGAAGCTGGTGGATAGGGTGTGGGAATCAGATTCTAGTTTTTGCAGTTGGTGGATAGGATGAGGGAGTCAAAGGGTTAAGAACCCAGAAGCGGAGGAAAAAACTAAACACAAAGTGCTCCAGTTTTCACTTGAGAACAAAACTAGATTCCTAACAGGAATGCAAGTTCAGTGCAACGTAACAGATGGGTTTTGGGTTAGATAATGAACTGTGTTACTGAATGATATTCACATTCTAATGTTTTGTAACATCTTCAGGTTCTGATCATTGTGACCTTGAATCATAAGCCAGGTTTTATTTAGATTTGACTTCCCGAATCATTGCTGAGATGATGTTCTGACTCTCATCTTGTGAAGATTCATTTTATGATCCACTGGTGGCAAAAACTTGCTTGACACCGACCTTCGAAAGGTAACAATACCGTGAAATTGGGCCATGCAAATACAATTCCACATTGGCCACCTCTTCCAAAGCCATTCCCTTTTTTCTGCATTGCCCACGTCTACATGGGCTGGTTGGTTCTTTTGACAGAGCCATGGAATCAAGATCTGATGTCTCGAGTTCAATCCCAACCCACAATGTAACAAACTGGCCCATTAGCTGCCCACCTTTACGCATCAATCATTCTGGTGGTGTCAGCTTAGGTTTCATAGGTTACATCTGCCCCCTTCCATCCTCCCTATTTCAAGACCTTGCCTGTGTATAGGATTTTGCACAGGTTCAAGGAGTCTGCTGTATAACTGCTGGCAGATTTGGGTGCAGAACATATGGTACTGCCTGAGTGTGATGATTCTCTCTTGAACAACTCCAAACGAGCAAGCCCACCTCTTTTCCTGCCCATACCCATTTCACTCTGCACTGCCAACCTCCTTAGCAGACCATGCCCACATTCAGTCCTATAGATCAACACCCTGTGAGCTAGGCATGTTAGTTCTGTAGTTCTGCACTGCCTGTTTGTAAGTGGGTCATACCCATTCAGTCAGTTATACAGTGCTTCCTTTCCGAGTTAATGATGGTCCGAAGTGGGTCACTATCCAATAACATGGGCAGATCCATTCTGCTCTATCCTGAATGGTGAAGCATGCAGACATCAAAGCCAAATTGAAGCATTCTCTTAAAAGCAGGATGACCTTATATTTTTTTTAAAAAGGTATAAAGAAGTGGAGAATCATCAGGTAGTCATCTCGTAATGCTGTAAGCACTGATGACCACATCACAGACTGCAGCAAATTGGGAAAACAGAGGACTTTTGAAATCAATCCCAACAATTGGACAAATATGTGGCACATAAGGAGAAGAGGAGGTAAGATTTAAATCAATGAAGACAAACCCTTATTCCATGACACTGGGCTTTCTCTAACCAACCACCACTACAACAAAACAGTGCCCCCCACCCCCACCTCCCCTTCTGAATTTTCCTTTTTATTTCTATGCAATGTAACTACCGGCTTTGTATGTCTTATTTCACAGTCAAATAATATGAACAAAGGAGCAAAGTAAACATTAAAAGTATCCCACTGTTCTATTTATAAATATGAAACATGCATTTAAGAAAGGCTTTTATTTTAATGATTTCATCTGATTTAATCAATAAACACAGGTAAGAAAAAACAGACTGACTTGGAACACTGATCACATATAACCTTGACATTATCACAAAAACAATCCAGCACAATCATACTGAACTAACACAGCAGAAAAATTATTGATTGTTGCAAATACACAATTACTCACATTAGCACCTTGTAAACATGTCTTTAACTTGTTCAGCCCTTGTGTGTTTATGATACGTGATTTCAGAATGAGCTGAAAATGATGGTTGGAACAACCATAAGATTGGTAGAGTAAGATTTTCACATTACACAGTTGTAGAACTTCTTACAGCTGTAGGGAAAGACTTTACATGTTTACAGAACTTCTTACAGCTGTAGGGAAAGACTTTATATGTTTAATGAACTTCTTCAGATGTAGGAAAGACTTAATGTTTACAGAACTTACAGCTGGTAAGGAAGACTTTACATGTTTACAGAACTTCTTACAGCTGTAGGGGAAAGACTTTACATGTTTACAGAACTTCTTACAGCTGTAGGCAAAGACTTTATAACATCTTTATATGTTTACAGAACTTCTTACAGCTGTAGGCAAAGACTTTATATGTTTACAGAACTTCTTACAGCTGTAGGCAAAGACTTTATATGTTTACAGAACTTCTTACAGCTGTAGGCAAAGACTTTACATGTTTACAGAACTTCTTACAGCTGTAGGCAAAGACTTTACATGTTTACAGAACTTCTTACAGCTGTAGGCAAAGACTTTACATGTTTACAGAACTTCTTACAGCTGTAGGCAAAGACTTTACATGTTTACAGAACTTCTTACAGCTGTAGGCAAAGACTTTACATGTTTACAGAACTTCTTACAGCTGTAGGCAAAGATTTATATGTTTACAGAACTTCTTACAGCTGTAGGAAAGACTTTACATGTTTACAGAACTTCTTACAGCTGTAGGGAAAGACTTTACATGTTTACAGAACTTCTTACAGCTGTAGGGAAAGACTTTACATGTTTACAGAACTTCTTACAGCTGTAGGCAAAGACTTTATATGTTTACAGAACTTCTTACAGCTGTAGGGAAAGAATTTACATGTTTACAGAACTTCTTACAGCTGTAGGCAAAGACTTTACATGTTTACAGAACTTCTTACAGCTGTAGGGAAAGACTTTACATGTTTACAGAACTTCTTACAGCTGTAGGCAAAGACTTTACATGTTTACAGAACTTCTTACAGCTGTAGAGAAAGAATTTACATGTTTACAGAACTTCTTACAGCTGTAGGGAAAGACTGTCACTCTACACAATTACAGAACTTCTTTGCGTTGACTGAGATGTCAGTAAATTTCATCAACCTGTAAAATTGTGACAACAATGTAATGATCAATTCTATTACAATGTAGTGATGCTTTCATTACATTCTGCATATGAAACATTGGGTCACACAACTTCCTGTGGTAGACCCATCAGATTTATTTCCAGTTTTGAGCTCTACAATCAAAATACTTACTAATCTTTTCCAAAAACTGAGTGGGACCTGAGCATACAAATATTGCACTCTTGTTTAAATATCCCCCTAACCTTAAAAGATGACACCACAGGTATTCATTGTGCTTGGTTATCAAGCATTGCACCACATATTGGTGACAATTTCATGACAGACAGAGGGAGGAGAGGTAGAAGCTGCTGTAAAATTTCAGTAAGAGACAGGAAGAGAGTAGAAAGCTGCTGTAAATTTCAGTAAGAGACAGAGGGAAGGAGAGGTAGAAAGCCTGCTGTAAAATTTCAATGAGAGACAGAGGGAAGGAGAGGTAGAAAGCCTGCTGTACAGGTCAAAATATTTAAAAGAAAAGATGTTATGATGTTTCAACTAAGCTAAAATGTATATGTCATCACTGGCAGGACTTTGACATGATCCTGCAAATGTCTTTTCATCTTACTTGAACATAGATAACAGGTTAAAATGGACACACTTTTCAAAATACTTATTTTTCATAGACAACAAACCCTTGAACAATAAAATAACTTTGATGATACCTTCCAGAAAAAGAAACATGCCAACTGCAAATGAAAGATTAGTTTCAGAAATTGGCATTGCTGACACGTTTTCTTGTCTCTACTTTATTCCGATATTGATAAACATCCACAAATGTGATCTTCCACCAGGGAATGAGTCTTTTGTCATCAGATGGTCAATGTTAGATTATTGCATGCTTGTTCTAATGATGAAAACTGTTGTACAATCAGATGTTTACTTTATCAGATATGGACTTGAAGATGAACCCCTCTGATTCATCATTTTAACAAAAAAAATGCCATATGGTCAATCTTAGATTGCTGCAGAATCTGAATATTAACTTTTATGCTCATTCTAATGATGAAAACTGTTTTAAAATCTGAAGTTTACTTTGTCAGATATGGACTTTGAAAGACAAACTCTGATTTGCCATTTTGAGAAAAACAAGGAAAACTTATTCACAATTTCAACAATACATTTTCCTTAGCAACCAACACTCGATTTTCATGAAATTTGGCACATTTGTCAATCACGTGCATACATCTGGTTTGATGGGTCTATTGCAGAAACTGAATAGGTAATTGGTTATTGAAAACAAGCATTTTGAACATCCTTTTCCTTTAACAAAAAAACAACCTTTAAACTGTTGGGTATGTGATTTCAAATAACACTTTAACTAGGAAAGAACCACGTAATCAGACTATTAGAAGTTACATGTGCAGGAAAAGTTGAAAAGTTTTAATCAAAATCTGCACTTCAAGCCCTGACATCCCCTGTCACTTACTTCAGCTGCCAGAGGCAAATATTGTTATTCCATGGTGGAAGGTCAAAAATGGTTCACAGAAGTGTTGATGAAGACACACAGATACTTCAAAAACCACACACAAAAATTATGTATATCATATATGTGCGCATTTTATGGCATGTCTTTAGACAAACAAATTTACAAAACAGTCAGCTGAAGAACAAGCTCGCAATGCAGTACACAACACCGAAATATGTATTGTATATTTATGTATGCATTCTAAGTTTAAATCTTTGTAAAAAGAAAAACTATGAAATGCAAAGTGCCTCCAAGAAGAACAAAATGTTGGAAAAGGTCATGTAAGACAATCATTTGTCTACTCTCATTATTGTAGGCCAAACCACACAAAATATGGTGATCTTACTTTCCCACATTAGTACACAAAATGCTGGATGACACAAAGCAAACAAAACTTGCAGATAGCTGATGATGTACTTATATGTTTATGTCTACACTTTCAACAAGTAACCAATGGCCTGCTACTAATCATGCATGCATTGTCGCATCAAATCAGTACCAGCTGAAATGACTAGACCAATTCACCCTTAGTCCTCAATCTTCAATTAATCTTTTCACATGAAGATTTGTAAGGAGGCATAAAGGAAACACCAACTTTTATTCTTTCAGTATCTTTGAGTGCTATGTACTCTTGAGCAAAAACAAAATGGAAACACAATGGTAAGTACACTGTTGCGTAGTCTGTGTGTGATACACATAGTATTTTGCATTATCAATTTTAATTTTAGTGAATGTATGCATACACTAGCTCTATTCAACTTAGGTGATAACAGCCTGAAGTGCTAAAGGACATCATTAAACAAAAAGCATGTTTCATAAATATCACAGAACTGATAAAATAAGTTTTGCATGTGACAAAAGAAAACGGAAGCTTAAAAGAGTTAGCAGAAAGCAACAGTCAATGCCACCAGCACCATACAGCATGGTTCAGCACAAGCAAACACTCACAGCAGGCACAGAAATGATAAGAGAAAAAAATTTGTCACATCAAAAATCTTTATTCAGATGACAAGATTGGATTTGAATCTACAACACAGAAGACAATGTTCACAGTAACTCAAACAACTCACATCTGAACAGAACACTTGACAAGACAGATGATACATGTTAACTGTCAGATAGTTATATTCGCACAGATGCAAGCAAATACACACTCTCACAGCCACTTCAGACTTACAGTGATGTTAAAGTTGATTGCAGCACTGTGCGTTAGCCTAAACACAATGCAGTTTTCACATATATGAAACACCATAAGTTCTCATCATGAAATGCTCCCTTCCAAAATTAACTGAAAGGCAATACACACAAACTGAACAGAACATATATGCAGGAGTAAAGGCAGAAAATAACCAAACACACTTCACAGAAAGAGACAACAAATCCAAAAACTAGAGACCTATCAAAGGTTTGTGAATCCATTCATTCCACACTCCATTACTGAGACGAAGACGATGTCACAAAGGTTGTTATCATCAGATATAATGAGGGTTATTATATTAATGAAGTACCCACCAGAATGACACATACTGCGCTAGTCAAGCAGCTTGTTTACTAAAATGTTTGCTGTCGTTGCTGAATAAAAAAAGAACTTTTGATTGCCCAGTTTATTGCACAGTTAAACCAACACAAAGATTGCAATATTAAGAACACAGTGACACATATATACCATCACAGTAACCTAACTATACAGGGCAGCTGTAGTCAATACATGGAAGAAATGCTTGACAGATAACTAAAGGTGGAAAACTGAGGAGCTGAGCATATATTCCATTATAAACAAGAAACCCTGAAAATGTTGGTGACATGTAAAAATGACAAACCTTGAAAATGTTAGCAAACATGTGAAAGCAACTAGAATAAAGATGAAACAGATGACAAGGATGGGTGCATAATAGTATATCTGGGGCACAGAGTGGGACAAAAAACAGACAAGTGGTGGACATTTCACAGTAGAAATCTAAATGCTGCATCTCAAAATAACATGCAATTGGCAGCATGGACAAATCACAGTAATAATGAAGTACACCACCAATAAATTATATCATGTACATATACATACATTTATACTGTACAAATCTTCTCTCTGTTCTGCTTTCACAGATGCCATGACAATGAATCTGTATGATAACAGGGAAACACAAATACTTTTCACAAGGTCTTTTCTCAACTCTCCATATAATTACTTAACATACACATTTTCAGAATGACACAAGTTACAGAAGTGTCCATGGCAAAAGGACTGCAGTGAAGCTGTGAACGGACAGTGTGCAAAGTGAACTGTGTGTCCTGGGATTGAGTGGGAGTGTGTTCACATTTATCTGAAAATGGTACAGCAAAAGCACAAAAGATGAATTATACATAGTGAAATCTGGTCGCTGTAAGCATGCACTTGTCTGGTGTTCAGTGTGTCTTCCACTTTGACACGACAAAATAAAAATAAAAATAATAAAGTTCACATCACATTCCTAAGACTGCTCCAGCCAGCACAGACATAAGAACAAGATTCAGGAATGTCAAAGCATCATCATGTCTTCCTCACGTTGTCTTACAGGCTTCAAACCTTTGTATGGCAATTCACTGATAAACAAAACACAATACTAAAACCACCACCACAACCTTCCATAAATAATAAATTAATAAGTACACAATTTCAAAAGAAAAGAACAGAAATTTCAATGGGAAGGATACTCCTTCATAACACAGATCTGTGTAAATGGTAAATAATAGTCAAAATGTGAAATAACCTCAGATTTTTTTTCTTAAACCTTGAGAAAAGATTTCAACCAGATAATACTACACTTTTCAATGTTCCAAATGCACATGTGTGTAATTATTCCTGTCTTGATTTTCAAGTACTATTTAGTTCATATCTACAAATTTATCTATTACAAAGTACAATGAATATTAATACTTAGAAATTAAATGAAAACTAACTAAAAATTACAATGATCAGAAATGAATTGAAAACAAATTAAAAGCTACAATGAATATTAATACTTAAAATGAAAACTAACGAAACTACAATAATAGAAGAAAGTTTATGCTTATACAAGTATGGCTCTAATTGCCAGACAACACAGCAGCCAGAAAGGTATGTATTGTATGTAACAGTTATCATAAAGCTAAATATTTTACTTACATACTGAAATATAATGTTACATAACTATGAAAACAAGGAAGCTTTAGCAAAGTTTTTAAGATCCACACACACTTGATTATAAGTATTTTTTCCTCAACAAACCAACACCACATATTTTCAGACAGCATGCATCTATCATCTTTATGTCATAAGTTCATTACCACACTTTTCTGCCTTTTCATGTTATTTTAAATTCAAAAATTTGGATGGACCTGCCACCATTTTCTGTTCATGCTACATGCTATAATAAGACAAACGCTGTCAGTAACCCAGCAGTTTTAAACCTAATGGACACAGTTCTACATAAGATCAGCTGCAACTGACAGCTGCGTATTGCTTATTGATGCTTTTTAACAGTATTTTGTTCTATGCATGAAATAACATTACTTAAAAAAATGACCACCAAAAAAAAAAAAAAAAAAAAAAAAATCAAGAAAATCCAAACAGCTTTTCCTCTTTCAACCTCAAACCCACACTCCCTCTCTCTAAAGAATGGTCAACCCACACAGTTCTGGGTACGGTGATGCCCAACATGTCTTCTTTATCATGACCACTTTTAGAGATAGTAGCAGTAATACTGAATGACACAATGTCAAGCCTCCCTGGGTTTGCTGGTTTGCCAGAAAGGCAAGTGCTCACAAGTGAGCACTGTGCAAACCAGGAAAGATGTCCGGCACTTGCCACCTGCATGGCCTGACGAATGTCAGAATGACAACATCACCTTTCTAGTCTTCCAACGAACTCCAGGTGAGTCTCTCTCTCATACAAGTGGAGTGGGTTATCAGTTTACGTTCTCAAGTAGTAATACTAACATTTTATTGCCCTGAACATGACAACAACAAGAAAAACATACCATTTTCACCTGGTAAGTTGACTCAATGATAATAGCAGATGGCACACCTATTTTTTCTCCTGATCTATCAGACTGGCTGGATTTACTTTTTACAAAAAAAATCAGTTTACACTATTTGTTGAAACGATTTACTGATACCAATTTTCTTATGGACTTTGACTGATGAGAGCGGATGGATAAATCTACTGGGCCTTTAAAAGCAGCAAGACTATCATCAAGACCAATAGAGTATTTGTTGGTCTGAAAATATTATCCAAGTCATGTCACAAGTACCCTAGAAATCATTCAAAACTGTAGGCTCCATCCCCCAGTCTTTTTTTGACAAGAAACAGGAAAAAAGACTAACAGCCATTCAAACACACTAAATAATCCAGCATAATCAATGACAGTCCAGACGAAACCCATCCACAGCCTACCAGGAAATCATCATTGATAGCTGACATTTTGTGTTACATTACTAGTGTTGTCCCCCACCCCATGAAAAATCCTTCCATGTATTGCAACAACCTTTAACCCTTTGATTCCCACATCCTATTCACCAACTGCAAAAAAGTTTAACTCTTTAACTCCCTCACTCTATCCCACAGGGTAAGGGAGTCAGAGTTAAGTTTTTGCTTTGCTAGCATAGTTGACAATGCAGGATGCTGGTGGACAGGGTGCAAGAGTCAGAGGGTTAACATACATACACTTCATGGATGTCACAGATGGATATGAAAATGTACCAGTAAACATAAGTACTTCCTTCTTTTGATTATGCATAAATCTGTGCATCTCATCCTGAAAGATGAACAGAAAATGATTTACTTGCTCCTTTATAAAGTAGGTGGCAATGATCCTTTCAGAAGCAGTCAAGCACTCTGAACAAAATCAACAGTTTATTTTTTCAGGTCACCATCACCACGGTTCATATAATATTATCAAACTTCCATGTCAGTATCCAAATCTTCATGTCAGGTAAAATTTTGGATCCCAATTTGATAAAGAAATACTTATGAATAACACAGAAACTTCTCTCTCTCTCTCACACACACACACACACACACACACACACACACACACACACACACACACACACACACACACACACACACACACACACATACACACACACACACAAGGACTAAGCAAGCTTATTTAGTCGGTGTATCGTTGTGTGTGTCCATGCATGTTTGTAGATAACCATAACATTATCATTAACATCAATAATAAAGAGTTGAAAAAACGAAAACCACCACCCCAAACCTAAACAAAACCAAGGGAAGAAAGAACAATCCTTTACGTTCACTTTCAATATACCAATACCACATACCAACTTGTGCAGCCCTCCCTTCCTTCCAATAAATAAAACAACAGAATAAATACATAAGCATTGACAAATTCTTCGTGCAAGCGTGCACAAGCTTTTGTGTGTGTACATAAAACTCTGCATGTCCATGTGAACGTGGGTGGTGCACAATCATACATATCAAAATTCCATAGCCAAGGGAGCAAAGGGAACTAACTGAATTATCTGTATATTTGACTCGTATGTAAAGCAACCAAGTCCTGCTTCACATTTCGTCACTTGCCTCTTTACTCCAACCACTGAATGTCACATCTGACAATGACACACAAGCCTCGACCTCCACAAGCGTGGTTTGTTTGGGGATGTCTAAGACCATCCCCATCAGGCACAATACATAAACGAGGTAATTAAACACATCTGAGCTGAGTTTGCACAATCCACTGGGACAAGCAGGTCATTAAAAAACAAACTTTTTGCAATCCTTGAGGTACTAGATTCCCCTCAAGCATTTTCAGAGTATGTTGGGTCCCCTTCAAAATCCCTGCAGTACCTTGGTTTTCCTCAACCATAATCTTTGTGATGCCTTCATTTCACCC
>JAPXFY010000020.1:15097785-15100285 GCA_030674185.1 Monoplex corrugatus
TTTTGTGCTGATTTTGACCAAATACTTGTGGGGAAGACTGAGCATTTGAAAAATATCTACTGAACCTACAATTAGTTCTCCTCCTCCTGTCATGACTTCTATACAATAACTCCACTGCATTTAACTTTAAATGAAGGTAAAGGCTGTCCCCAAAATTTGAGTTCACAGGCAAAGTGAGGTGGTATATTTCTCAACTTTTATCTGGGCCAGCATTATCTGGGCACTGCTTCATTACTCTTCTTTGCTGCATTATTATACCCAACTCTAAACAGGGCGAGAACTCATTCAAATCAAAAGCAAAAGACAAAACTCTATACATGTGTTGCCTCTAATCCACAGTAAGGTGGATTAGAGGCAGTGCATGCATAAGGTTAAACACAACAGTTAAAAACCAAGCACATGATCATCTTTTCAAGTCCTTTCAATATCTTTCCCATGTGTGGCCAGGAATAATTTTGTAATTGTCAGTTTTAAGAAAGGAAAAGAGTTCAAAGAAATTTAGAAGCTCTGGGTGGCTGATGTTACCACAGCAGCTGTCTACAAAGCGGAAAGGGAGTTTGAAAAGATGAGAAAATCTTCATGCTCGGATTGGAACACTTTTCAGCATCAAAATCAGAGCAGTAGTGTTTTCGGTATCAAAATCAGAAAAGTCAGTTCAGCAGTATCTGTGGGAATCTGTGCTGAAAATGGCTGGCTGTGAAGAAGCAGCAACACTTTTGTCACTTAGAACCATCTGTGAACATTCTGTGGGTTGACAGAAAAGTTCTGCATAACAGGATTCATATGCCAATGAACTGGTGGAGTCTTTATGGAAGAGAGCAAGATCAAAACGGACCTCAGGTGTGAGACTGATCAGTCCCAATAAAAAATATAAAAAATAAATAAATAAAGGCTAGGACAGTTTTCAAAATGGAAACAGTAATCTTTGCATTTCTTTCAAAAGTTCACTTTGAAACAAAAATTCTTTACCTGCCAAACTGACCAGCCCTTTGTCAGTGACGGGTGTCTCACAAAGGTTCAGCACCTGCAACTTCTGCAGGTGTTCTGAGATGAGCTCAAGACCAGTGTCACCAAACTGAAAGCACATCCATCAAAAATACCATTTAGACTTTGTCTTATTTCTGTTAAAACAATGAACTAATTAAAACAATAACAACAATGCTCAAGATGAATCCTCATGCCCCAGACAGTTCAAAACACAATCCACATGATGCATATGTAATGATGTCGAGGATTCCTACCTGAAGCATTAGCTAAATATCAATGTGCAGGTGCGAGAGTATTAGCTAAATAACACTGTACAGGTGAGATCTAAACATACAAAGGAGGAGAAGAGGGTATCTATATCCTATACCAAACACTGTGTTTATGTCCAAAAAAAAAATCATTAGCACAAAGGACAGACACATAGGTACCTGATGTGTATTGTAACATTCCTGTAGCATCTTTATTCCAGACTACATAAGACACATAGGTACCTGATGTGTATTGTAACATTCCTGTAGCATCTTTATGCCAGACTACATAAGACACATAGGTACCTGATGTGTATTGTAACATTCCTGTAGCATCTTTATGCCAGACTACATAAGACACATAGGTACCTGATGTGTATTGTAACATTCCTGTAGAATCTTTAAGCCAGACTACATAATAATAATAATAATAATAATAATGAAGCATTTGTATAGCGCACTCCTCCAACAAGATGCCAGAGCTCTGTGCACTTAACAGACGTTATCATAAGCAGCAATCCATGATAGACAAGCAACAGTGATGTACAAATCAAGTCAAAATTAAAAATAGTGATAGATAACACATTGGTAACTTGTTATAAAAAACCTAAGCAACATTAAGTTAAGGATAAAGGATCACACACACACACATACATACACACACACACACACACACACACACACACACACACACACACACACACACACACACACGCGCGCGCGCGCGCGCGCGCGCGCATAGACACAGACACACATACACACGCACTGATTCAATCACTCACTCACTCACATACACACATACAAACCTGAACACAGATATACATACACAAGAGATTAATTATACAATCATTACTAAATAACATGTCACTTAATAAACAACACGAAGCAGCACACGAGACAGCCAAATAAGCTAGACATTAAAGGGTAGGCCAGAAGAATTTAAAGGTTATAGTATTTCTTGAAAAGGTGAGTTTTCAGAGCTTTTTTTGAAAGACGGAGTTGATGAGATTTCTCTAATTTCACGTGGAAGGGAATTCCATGTTTTGGGGGCTGCAAAGGAGAAAGAACGTTGTCCAAAGGTAGCAGTTCTGACATGAGGAACGTTAAGTATTTTTGAATCAGAAGAGGAACGAAGTTGACGTGATGGTGTGTATACAGAGAGAAGGTTTGAGAGGTAGAGAGGTGCAGTTCCAGAGAAAAAGGAATGGCAGAGAGTTGAAAGTTTGTAATCAATCCTTAAGACACATAGGTACCTGATGTGTATT
>JAPXFY010000020.1:15105285-15185285 GCA_030674185.1 Monoplex corrugatus
TGGAACCACCCCTCCTTGCCCTCCCGTATACCCAGCAGAGTCTGGTGCACATCGCACGTCTTGTCAGCTGCAATGCGCTGGATGGCACGTTTCATATTCCTGCATCAGATCAGATACATGTCTGGTTAGAAACAATGCTTTTGACTTAAAAATATGAAATGGGCATGGTCACAAGAAATTCTTCAGCTAATTGCAGAATTTAATAGTTCAAGTGGTTTTACATGCCACAGTATGAGAATGACTACAGTAAATTTCTCACTGTCCACACTGATACGGTACCATTATTTTGGTAATGTCCGCTGTGTGTTAGATAAATCCTCCCTCAGTCTCTGAGGACTTATCCTTGTCAGCTATACATCATATGACATAAGTGTCAAAAAAACTGGCATAGTAGCGATATTGACTAAGTCAATTAACAATTCAAACTAGATGAATTCCAAATATCTCGGAAAACAACTTATTACACCCTCCTATCCCCTTATCTCTGCTATAGTCCAGTGTGGCAAAAATTGGATCTCAGGTCAAGGAAAGCAGATACTTAATTAAATCTCGAAAAAAACAACTTATTATTCATTCACACCCTCCTATCCCTTTAACTCTGCTATAGTCTAGTGTGGCAAAAATTGGATCTCAGGTCAAGGAAAGCAGAAACTTAACTACTTTTGTGAATCATCATTTTTACCTACAGGAACCAAATACTGACTCTGATCTGGTAAAAGGCCATTTATGTCTGTAACATAGAACTATAGCTTTGTCTCCACAGTAAGCAGGACAATATTATCAACAGAAGATCTGGAAATGTTCTCTTTCCTCTGTTTTTGTTTTTGTTTTGTTTTTGTTTTTTTGCTTGCTTGTTGTTTGTTTTATTTTGTTTTTTTCTTGGGGGGGGGGGTTATGTTTTTTTGTTTTTTTTAAGTAGATCCGAAAACAGCCATTAAACAAATATTACAAAAGAAAAAATATAAAAAGTGAGGAATGGAGGAACACTCGGAGAAAGAAATGCAGAATTTGTATAAAGTTTTAAAAAACATGTGCTTTTACTATTTTGTGAATGGGTTGGTGACAAAATGATACAGACTTCAAATGGTAAAAGGGGCCAGACTGGAATCAATTTAACCCTTTCACCCATTTAACACTGTCTTGTTGACCGTAGGATTTCATAACTGTATGTAACGTCAGTTGACAGGCCGTCAAACCCCTGTGGTCTACTTTTCATGCTGCTCTATTCTGCACAAGTACAACTGATGGTAAGGCTCCAAAGTTAATGAAAATGTGCAAGTGTGGTGACCATTCAGTGAGGTTATCCAGTGCTCGGCTTGCCTTTCCATGAAGCTGTATGTACCAACTGTCTGAGGACAGTACACAGCAGCAGTCTGCCTGGAGGAGCAGTGGTGAAAGGTTTAATGTGCTGAAAAAAAAAACTTTTTTTTTGAAGAATCATTGCACTAGGACAGTTTATTTGTGCTCACTTCTTTTTCCTATTTTGTATGCCACCTGCATGGCCACAGAAGCTGGGCCAATTTTCAAATGATGATGATGACAATGAGATTGAGAATGATTATCATGATGCTATAAAGTTCTAACTAGGAATTAAGACAGCATGGCTGGGCTGTTTTCTATGCTTACTATCATAATATACCCTGGTGTCTACCAGGCTGGAGTGATACAGACACCTGTGGTGTTTGTCAGAGATTTGAGTGACACCCTCAATGAGACATCCATGAAGTGGATGAGACTCGACTGTGTGGTCCAACTTTCCCTAATGAGCCCGCAGCACACTCAACATTGGGTAAGAGCTGGTTGGGGCCAAAAAATCCCAAAATGATTTTGACAGAATTGATACTGATTCAAACCCACAACCTTTCAGCTGGTAGTTCATTGCATGAACCATGGCACTACGGTGATAATTATCAAAATGAGAATGATATAAACAGGACTGTAAACTGTTGAAAAGGGATGGGGGAAGGGGGGGGGGGGGGAGTAGGACATCTTAGTGGTCCAGGGGCATGCTCCTCCAAAAATTTTTTTAAGGGATTAGAATCTGTGCAATCTGGCACATTTTAAGGCACTATATCAGACATTCAGAATGCATAAAAAAAAGTGTTTTCCACTGCAATCACACAATTTTTGTTTAAATTGCACACATTGCACTTACTTTACTTTCAGGGAAAAAAAGATGCTATGGATATGGATTTTCTTATGAAAGGGCCCATGCAATCTGAGAAAATCCACTCTTTCATCTGAAAATCAGTGGAGCTGAGAATCATTCCACCACTGTATAAAAGCCCAACAGCCACAGCTTGCAGAATGATGGAGCACCAGTTGATCAGCCTATTTGTGACACTTTCAGACTTGGTGTCCATCCATCTATCAAATGCAGGCTTGCTTTGTGTGAAAACAAATAGCTACTTGATGCAGGATCAATATCAGCAACATGGACTGACATGTGGTCACTACTGCATCAGCCTTGCTGGAATAAGGATACCAGGTCTGCGTTGATAGGGAGCACACATCGCTAGTCACTAGGAAAACAGATACAGCGCCTATCACTTACTGCTCTGCTGTCAGATAATGGCAAAGTAATCAGTTTGTGCAGACAGATGGATGCAAATGACAATTCCTACTGTTACACGGTCTGATGTGGTTGTATCAATGGTTTTAACCCCTGCAATCCCATGAAAAATATGAAAAGTTGTCATTCCACTCAGTTTTATCACTGATAGTCTACCTCAAAACTCCTAGATTATATGTTGTGTAAGCAAGTGGTGCACAGCACTGTTCTTACCGCCCCCCCTCCCCTTCTCTCTTCCATTATACCACCTTCAAATACAGCATTCTTGAAAAATTTAAATGCCTGCTGTAATTTGCACAGCTGTGTCATGCTCTCCTAATTCCATTATTTATGGCTGAGGAGTTCTCCAAATCTCCAAATCATGAAAACCCTGTCTACACTGTGAACCACCACTTTAATGTCAGCTGTTCACAGACAAATGTAACAGATCTGATACACAGCTTCCAATGGGCAAGACATTCTTACTACATGTACTTCGTCCATACAGAGACTACATAAATAATACTGATAGCAGTCATTACAAAAAATGACTGAATGGGTAAGTCTGTAAAAGCCAAAAAAAGTAGCTTCAAATGTATTATTTTCTAAACGCCTGATATTTATGTCATTGTCCACCTTAAAGATTAAATGTCTCCATTGCTGATCCTTAAAACAAACTGACAAACATTCACATTATTGATTTGGAAAGGTAAGGGCCACAGCAGTTTTCAAGAGTATTGGTTTGCAGCAATGTATGCTGGTTCAATGTGCAATGCTCCATCAGAAACATAAAATTTGTAATCGTTTTTTCAACCAATAACCAGAACCAAAGCCTCATTGCGGAGAGTAGGTGTAAACACATCTTTGTCTGTCCTCAACCTTCCCCTCTCCCTTTCTTTACTGTGCAAGGGAAAAATCCAAGCCAGGTCAGGATATGCTTTGAGTACTGAAACCTAGAAATGAACTAAATGCACTCCCACACTTGACAGAAGCGGGTTGGGGTAGGATGGGGCAGAGGGAAACAATGCAGAGGAGACAGTGTACCTTGACCAATATTGCAAGCACAGCAAGTTAAACGGTCCTTAATCACTGCACAATGAACTTACTGATTTTTCTTTTGTTTGTGTTTCTCCACCCCCACCCCCTCTTTCTCTCTGACTTGCTCCAGAAGTCTGTGTAAGTCATGCCAGACACACACTAGCATGTTCCCTGCCCAATGCAGTTCTTTGAAATACCTTCTAAGATCGTGAGGAATTGATCTGTGTTTTCGTGATTTTGTGTCAAGTCATTCACACGACATATCATTATTTACATAACCTTCAGGACTGGTATGGATAATTTGATCGTGGGATGTCACATGACGGCTGAAAGGGTAGCTATTTTGGGTTAAACGAAAACACGTTCTTGTTCTTCTTCAGGCTCAGAATTTTCTAGAAGATCATTAATGGCACTCCAAGGTGGCTTGCACAAAAAGTGGGAAAACGAAACAAAGGATGGTCAGGTCATACAAACTTTTTTCCACTTAATTGTATATTTTGCCTCCAGAAGTACAAACGCAGACCAGGTGCAAAACAAACAAAAAACAAAACAAAACAAAAAACACAAACAAGAAACAAAGCAAAACTAAACCCAAGACTATGCTCACTCAAACTCAGTGCTAAAAGTCTTCACTGTGTGCTCTGCACTAAAGGTCTTTACACTGTTTAATCTTTGCCAAACATCTGGCACAAAACTGTCACTTGACAGCAAAGACTGTTATCATTATTATCTTTGCTGTTCTTTAAAGCCCAGAGACTCTACAGAGCCTTATCTAAAAACAACAACAACAACAAAACTGAAAAGAAATTTTAGTACATATGTACTGATCCAACTTCAACCTACCATTAAACATACAACAGTCATGAATGAGAGATTCAACTGCATCGCTTTATTCAGAGAACAGTTACATGGCTGTGGTTCAAGGCGTCAACCATTCTATTTATTATTACAGGATCAAAATTATCTTTAAGACCCTTCCAAAAATTTTTTTAAATTTTTTTCTTAATTTTAAATTTTCACACACACACACACACAACACACACACACACACACACACACACACACACACACACACACACACCACACACACACACACACAACACGAACAGTTCAGATATGTGACACAAGTTAAATCATTTCAACAGAATTCAACTATAAACACTAACAATCCTTGTACTAACCCCACACCTGCATAAAAATAACCTTGACATCAGAATCACTAGCAACGCTGATACGGTGATTGCTATGGTCCATGTCTCTCATAGCTGCTTAACGACAACATTCTACCAAGTTACTGGTGCGGTGAAGGGGGCGGGGGGGGGGGGGGGGTTAGCTGAGAAAGAAAGTAATGGTTGCCTGCATTCTTCTCGCCAAGTGAACGTTATCAGTCATCTCATCCCTCTCTCCCACTCTCTGGGGCCCTTTCATCATCGACTGTTTACCACTGATGAACCCTTTTAAATTTCATTACCTGATAATAAATCTGAACGAATGCTTTTAACTCATGTCCACCATAAAACGCAACCTTGTGCTTTATGGTTTTCTAAACGTTTCCTTTGCTAATATTCAATACTCGTCAACAGCTGATCCACTTTAGTCAAGACTGATATTGCTTTGGACTGGGGATGCTTTACCTTAATGTTTAGCAGTTTCACTTTCAGTTTCTCAAGATGATCTTTCTACTCTCAGAATGAATTCCATACGCACTGATACCACCAAGGTCATGTGATAGAGAAGATCCAAAATGATCATGGCACATGTCTTAAGCCTGCATTTGTCCCATAAGCTGGCAAGGTCTGAGGTCCTAGTACATGGGTTTCGTATCTTATATTTGTATTAGTCTGTCAATCGAACAATTTTCGCTACACTGTAATGACATGTGTATCTGAGTATCTCGTCTGTATAAACATAAAAAAAAGGAAGAAAAAGGAACAATGAAAACACAACCAGCCACTAAGCATAAATTAATCATCTAAACAACGTTTTATACAATCATATCAAAGCAAGCTCCCCCAATCAATACAACAAATAGCCTCATCTGCCTATCAACATAATTAAAATAATGTCTCCCTCACCATACCTCCTCCAGTCTATCGTTTGCCCCCAAGAAACAGAAAGAAAGAAAGAAAAAAAAAAGAAAGAAAGAAAAAGAAAAGAAGGACAGAAAGAAAGAAAGAAAGAAAGAAAGAAAGAAAGAAAGAAAGAAAGAAAGAAAGAAAAAGAAAGAAAGAAAGAAAGAAAGAATTAAAAAAAAGAAAAAGAAAAAAAAAACACATGCATACATCATGATACCAGAAAACAACGCAAAGAATCGAGCAAGTAAACAAAACAAAACGAAACAAGTTCCACAATCTGCAAAAACTAGATATTCTTGTCTGTTCCTGCTGCCTACTTTTATCCATACAAAGACAGACATAAAACTTATTAAACCCAAGCACAAGGAAGAACTTCAAGACCAGGCAAGTTCACAGGGTTTATGCCAATTGCCATGATCATTTTAGATCTTCTCCATCACATGACATCTGTCATATATGTGCATACGGAATATATTTGAAGGTGGAGATGCACTTGGGCAATTCCACACGTTTCACCCAGGTCTGACAGTAGTTATCTGGCAAACTCCTTGACCTTGCACAAAACCCAATGCACCAGCAAGGTCTTGTAATGGGGACAGGCAGGGTAGAACAGGGCTTATGAAAGACTGTGTGGACATCACTAGAATCAATGGAACATTTAGATGGGCAGCGAACAGGCCAGTCGTTTTGTTTTGTTGTTGTTTTTTGTTTTGTTTATGTTGCTGGCTTGGAATGAATTTAAAACATCAGATCTAGATTCCAAAGCTCTGTCAACAGACCCATTCAAGCCCACAACCCTGCATTATCAGCATGGCACTCTAACTGAACAAACATAACTACTTAAAATACAGACAACCAACAAAAAGAAAAATTAAAGCATCCTCGTACAACTCAATCCAAACAAACAGCAATCAAGCTGTTTTCACAATATCCTGTCATCAAAGAAACACACACACACACACACACACACACACACACACACACACACACACACACACACACACACACACACATACCCACCCACCCCCACTCATACAGACACACATAGACAAATGCACATAGACACACACACACTTATTTAAGGACTTTTGTGGAGAGAGAAATACATGGAAAAGATGTGTATGTTTATGTGAGTGTTTCCACATTCCAGATGCACCAGCGCCACAATTTCACTGCCATTCGAAAGATCCAAAACGACCATGGCATATATGCCATGAGCCTGTGTGTTAACACCACGCATTGGCAAGATCTCAAGATTCTCCCCACTAATAAGTTGGGGGGGGGGGGGGGGAGGTTGTTTGTTTGTTTTTAATTTTATCTTTACTTTTTTTTTCTGTATTCCCATAGGAAGGTCTAATTAACGAGAATTCCAAGCCATTCATATGAAAACCTTGATCGCAGTTGCTAAATAGTCTCAGGAACAGGCAGCCCACATCCACACCAAATTACAAGGTGTACTCCAAAATATACCGTCAGGTCGGACCAAACTTTTTATTATTATTATTGTCCTCCTCTTTTAACGTTGTCAAAGGATAACAAATGCCGTAATTCTCTGATTTCCCTGTGTATTGAGTCTTACATTATTGATTTATTGATGGATTTCTTATCCAGTATTTTTTTTTTTTTTTTTATCTTGGCAGATAAGTAAATTTTAGCAATGGCAAGTTAAAAACAGCCTTAAGATAGTAACTTCTTCGACAGGAAAATGAAATATAATTACCGTTGTCTATTCTCTCTCTCTGCCCCCTCCCTCCTTCCTCTCTCTCTTTCTCTCCCTTTCCCTCCCTCTCTCTCACTCTCTCTCATACACATATACACACATACTTGGTATGATACATTTGGAAAAGATGTGATTTCTCATGACTGACCTCAATCTGTATCTTTTTTTGGGGGTGGGGGTGGGGGGGGGAGAGCAGCAGGGGTAGTGTATCATTAATGTCACTTATTCCTTACTTCACTCACTGCTACAACTTCAGAAAAAACAATGGGAAGAGACAAAACAAAGTTTATATCCTGAGCAGGACTCAAGGAAGTGTTTTTCAATACATATGTAAGAATAAATGTTGTTTGGGACAGTATAACCAAATTTTCCCTGTCAATACCTATCGATCAATTGGTAAAATTGAGCTTCCGTGTGAATAACCTTTTTTTTTTTTTTTAAAATAATGTAGCAATATTCTCCTGGTTTCTGAGATCAAACCACGGCACATCAACACACTAAAGAACATTATATCTAATTACATGTATCAACTTTTGTTCTCGAATGCGTATAGAAAATTGATTCCTTCAATTTTGGACAATTTCTATTTCATACAGCATACTTACATAGATAAAGATAGCCCTGAATTTCAGTCAATGTGACCTTGAAAATACTTCATGATGTGCAGTGAGTCTAATAGTAGACTACCTGAAAAGCGAAATTAAACAGATTTCAAATACTGTCAGAAGTTCTTGAGAAAAAGCTGTTCAAACATCTTTTTCAAAAGCTGACAGTGGCACAGTTTTGATCCATGTGACCTTGACCTTTACACCTTGTCTTCCAAACTTATGCATCTAAAGATTTTCAAATGGTCCACACCTTCAACTCAAATAAAGATCTATCCAAAACCAACTAAGAAAATCATTGCTATTGCTAACACATTGTGGTAATGGAGAGAGAGAGAGAGAGAGAGACACACACACACACACACACACACACACACACACACACACACACACACACACACACACACACACACACACACACCACACACACGCACACACACACACACACACAAGGAAAGTAAAATAAAATAAAATAAAATAAAATAAAAAGATAAGAAAGTGGAGGGGGTTAAAACAGAATTTTTTTACAGTCTGAACTAACACATACAGAAAGAAAAAGAAAGCTAAACAACGCATACAACTAAATGCATGAACAAACAGAAAACAGAGGGAAGGCAGAAGATAACAAACATTACCAGCAGATGGATTTATTGAGTGCTATAATTCACGTTTTGGGCGTGGCCGCACTGCCTGCCCTCACATGCGCTATCCTAAAGCCAGCAACGATGGAGGTTGCTCCACACTGTCTGTCTTAACCTTATGGCTCACAAATTTTAGGTGCCATCAAACTCAAAACCTTGTTACAAATGTGCCAAAACTGATCAATGAATAAATATCAAAATGAAAACATTATCCAGGTCATCTTGCTTCTAGAATGGGGGATATTACACACTATAACGAAAAGTTCAAACTTTCATGGTTTGTAAACAACAAGAAGGCATCTAAAATTTGCTAAAAAATGTCTTTAAACAGATAGACTGCCATGTGCCAGCTATACTCAATTTGTTCATATCACTGTTCATATCAGAAAGTTTGATTGTGTTTGTTCTTGTTCTAAGTAGAAATACGATACACAATCGTCTTACAAGAAAATGACATAAAAACTAAAAAAATTAAACAAAAATAAGCCCAGCGCCTGTGTCCCAAATCCGTATATCACAATTAGTAAACTTGTTGACACACTGTTTCAGTGCTGGACTGTTCTAAGTTCCATGAGTGGTCAGATTTGTTTTCACTTTCACCCATGACACTTTGGAGGATGACGAATGTCGAATTCTTACAGACCACAATTTTCCATAAACCCTAACCCAAAAAACACCAATACATGCGCAAGTACGCTAGCACTATCAAGCACACACATATGCATGCCCACACACACACATGCCCACACCCACACAAACACACACACAACCAGATGAAAAGCATTCATTTACTCAAAAACTTCAAACATTTCTTTGGAAACACAAAGACTTGACAGGCAAAGGCACATAAGCACACAACTGACACATATATACACACATACACACAATTATCACACACAGAAACACTAACACAAGCATACATACAGACATACACACAACATACTTACGATGTGAAAACAGTGTCTGCGATGGCACTGAAATAACAACAAACAATTATTAGCCTTGAGCTTTCTTTCACTCAGCACAACAAAACAAAGGGCACCCAGTAAACAGTGATAATATCCCAATAACTAAAAAAGTAACCATCACAGTGCTTTGAAATTATGCAAACACGTGACCAAATTAGTCTGTGATCTCATTATGAAATTACTGCAAATATAGTGATGTACTTTCTTTGTTTTCAGCAATTTTCACAAATAAATCTGGTCCCGCACTACCTTCCTGAAGAAAAAAACAGGTGTATGTCACTGTTGCAGACTGCTAAACAGGTACAAAAAAGAAGGTGGTAATTTCTTAAATTGGATAGTTGCCATCAGTGAAACCTGGATTAAAAGCTATGAACCAGAATTAAAGGGAAAATCATCAGCCTGGCATCAAATTCACAGGAAAGTAAGGAAATCTAAGGATGATGATGACATATGTCAACAATAGCGTTTTGATGGCACATTATGTTCCAGTGGGACAAACTATTAATCATGACTACTACAGATGTTTCTGATGAAAATACTAAGGTCTTGAATCCGGAAAAAATGTAAAATACTGTTACATGATTCATCATTATATTGCATGACAATGCATCTTGCTACAAACCGAACAGGGCAAGATCTTTAACGAACATCATATCACCCGGACACTCTGCCACACCCTGCCATTCTCCACACAGGAGTCCCCTAGACTTTGATCTATTCCCCCCGAGTTGAAAGAACCTGTCCATGATGTGCTTTCTATGGCTTACGTAACTTGGAATGGGGGTGGCTAGGCATGTACACCAGATCAACTCTGGTTGCCTAGCAACAGGCATTTCGGCTCTTCCCAACACATGGGAATCAATCGTTCAGGAGAACGGATGTATTGAAGAAATATGACAGCTACTGATCATGTATCTTAATTTTTCAAGGACACATTCTCACTATTTACTGGATGACCCTCACACAAATGAAAAACGTCGCTTGACATTTTAGAATACAACTGCAATAAGCTAAATCAATGACTGTGGCTAAGTATTTGCTATCAACTGTCAATAAAATGCAAGCATTTCACATGTAAAATAAACAATCATCTCTCACGCTCTCTCTTTCCATGTTTTCCATCAAATATTGCCTGGAGAACCCCCCCCCCCCCCCACACACACACACACACTTACTCATCAGGGAATGGAATGGGTTGCAGCAAACTGCCCAGTGTCAGCCGCCAGTCATTGAATTCAGACCTGCAAAAGATAACGTAAGTGAAAGAGAAAACAAAACCAATGTTTCCATCTCAGACCCATCTTCCTGTTCCTTAACCATCAAGTGGTGTCAATTACGCATCCACATTAGCCGTCCCACTGAATTTTGGACCACATACTTCCAAGTTAAGGAAAGCACACACACACACACACACACATTCCCAAGTGTCCTAGAACGAGCAGCAGTGAAGATTAGTTTTAATACATCAATGTACACAGCAGAATTTTACTGAAATAAGCAAACAGCTTTACCAGTGCAAACACAATTAACCACCCATTCAAATAATAAGAGAGCTGTATACAAGCTGCAAGAATGAAGCCTTGTCTTTTCCCTGTGAGATCAGCAGGTTGACCACAGAATAAAGCTAATGAAAAATATAGCTGTTTCAATCACTTTTACTGGTAGTCAAAAGAGAAATTCCCTCTCTCTCATCCTAGGATAAATAAATGAATTGTCTTATTCAAACTGTCCCTAATGTATAAAGTTTAATATCTTCCATTTACTCCTTGTCTCTCTTCTGTGCACTTCTCATCCAAAACAGATACTAAAAAAAGACATATTTCAGATCTGACTTACATGGTCTCCATCATATTTATGTAGCATAACAGCTTGCTTTCCCAGTCCACCGAGTCAAACACTGACTGGCTCATGTTGTCTTGCATAGCGCTGAAAACACACACACCCAAACACCTTTGTAAACAATATATTCAAATAACAACAAACATTTAAACAGGACACTTTTACATTTGGTCAGCACTGGAAACTTGACCTCAATCATCTTACTGCTGCTTTCACTTCTTGGCTGCTCACTTGCTTGCCTGGCACCTGGACCAATAAAAGATTGCTGGATGATCATTCAGAAAAGGATCCTAATCTTTCTTCAATGTAAGAAAACTTTTCATCTTCTACTGTTATTACATATGTCTCCATGCAAAAATTTCACACATGAGGAAAATGAGTTATCTTAAATAAAAACATAAAGGAGGGCAGATACACTGATTAAAGAAATATAAAAATTACCCTGCATTCTGATATTTTTGTATTTGATATCTGACGCACTTGTACGTATGGCTAAGAAGCAATTAGCATACAATGAGACTTTTCCATTTAACTTTACTCCTTGTCTACCCAAAGGTAAAAGAAACCAAACTGTTGTAGTAGGTAGGCTACAGTAAATATCACATGAAAATAGGATGAAATCACAATACTGGTGCAGTGCGCCCACAAGACAATGAGATGGAGGTGTGCAAAGACACACAGGGCAATACTCCAACAGTTTTATGACTATCAATACTGTACTATCGTATCTCAACTACATAGTAATACTCTTAAAACTTTTAGTCAGCTGCTGCTTATCATCTCCGTCTTCTCTCAATTTTTCTTCCACAATAAATATTATGTATTATACCTCCTTTTCTTCACCTCTCTACTGTCATCACTATATAAAATTATATCTCCACTCTCCATTTCTTTGTTTTATTTAATTCTAAAGAACATCCTGATTATCTATTAAAAAAACAGCTGTGTCATCTCAGAGTTACTTCTACATATCCATCTTTCTTTCTGTCTCTTTCTCTATCCGCTTTCTGTTCATCAGTCTTATCTCATCACTGCCTATGAAAATAACACACCCCTCTCTCCAAATTATCCCGAACAGATGATCTCACAACTATGCATGCATCTCCTCTCCAAAAAGAATGTTTTAGACTTTTACTATCTCCTCCCTTTTCTTCTATGGTACACTACATGTATACACAGTTTTTTATTATTTTATTACTATCTCCTCACTTTTCTTCTATGGTACACTACACAGTTTTTATGAATTTACCATAATCTCTACTCCTCATTACGTGTACATGCCTACCTAGTCTCTCAATCTCACAAATGCACGTAATAATCTTAACCCTTTGACTCCCGAGCGCCGTCCACCAATTGCAAAAACTTAACCTTTTGACTCCTACACCCTATCTGCCAGCTTCCTGCAGGAAGCTGGTGGATAGGGTGTAGGATTCAAAGGGTTAAGTTTTGCTTTGGTAGCATGGTTGACCATGCAGGATGGTGTTTGACAGGGTGCGGGGGTCAAAGGGTTAATCACTTTATCCACAGTTCAGTTTCTCTGTAGTGTAATGTACCAAAATCTCATCTCTTGCTTTAACAGTTTTATGATCAATGCATAATCACTGATCTCAATCATTCATTTTTTCTTGTTTAGCAAATATCTACATCATCAAATCTGTCTCATTAATTGCATGCTTATGTTATTCTCTATCTCTCAATCAATACCTGTTTAATTTATTTCATGCCTGTGCCGTCTTGTCACTTCTCATTTTATACTGTAATTAAATTCACGTTTTTGTCATCTTGTATCCCTCATTTTATACCCAATTTATGTCACATTTATGCCACCCTGTATTTCTCATTTTACGCCCAACATTTTTCACATTCATGTCACCCTGTGTCTCTCATTTTATACCCAATTTATTTCAGGTTTAGCGTCATCCTGTATCCCCCATTTTATTCACTGTCCATTTCACGTTTATGTCGCCTTGAATCTATCATCTTATACCAAATATATTTCACATTTATGTCATCCTGTATCCCTCATCTGATATCAATTTATTTCACATTTACATAACCCTCTATCTCTTGTTTTATACCCAAAATATCTTGTTTTTGTCATCTTGTATCTCTCATTTCATACCCAATGTATTTCATGTTTATGTCATCTTGTATCTCTCATTTCATACCCAATGTATCTCATGTTTATGTCATCTTGTATCTCTCATTTCATACCCAATGTATTTCATGTTTATGTCATCTTGTATCTCTCATTTCATACCCAATGTATTCATGTTTATGTCATCTTGTATCTCTCATTTCATACCCAATGTATTTCATGTTTATGTCATCTTGTATCTCTCATTTCATACCCAATGTATTCATGTTTTATGTCATCTTGTATCTCTCATTAATCCTGTATCTTCATTTCATACCCAATGTATTTCATGTTTATGTTATCTTGTATCTCTCATTTCATACCCAATGTATTCATGTTTATGTCATCTTGTATCTCTCATTTCATACCCAATGTATCTCATGTTTATGTCATCTTGTATCTCTCATTTCATACCCAATGTATTTCATGTTTATGTCATCTTGTATCTCTCATTTCATACCCAATGTATTTCATGTTTATGTCATCTTGTATCTCTCATTTCATACCCAATGTATTTCATGTTTATGTCATCTTGTATCTCTCACTTTCATACCCAATGTATTTCATGTTTATGTCATCTTGTATCTCTCATTTCATACCCAATGTATCTCATGTTTATGTCATCTTGTATCTCTCATTTCATACCAATGTATCTCATGTTTATGTCATCTTGTATCTCTCATTTCATACCCAATGTATCTCATGTTTATGTCATCTTGTATCTCTCACTTTATACCCAATGTATCTCATGTTTATGTCATCTTGTATCTCTCATTTCATACCCAATGTATTTCATGTTTATGTCATCTTGTATCTCTCATTTCATACCAATGTATCTCATGTTTATGTCATCTTGTATCTCTCATTTCATACCCAATGTATCTCATGTTTATGTCATCTTGTATCTCTCATTTCATACCCAATGTATCTCATGTTTTGTCATCTTGTATCTCTCATTTCATACCCAATGTATCTCATGTTCTTTGTCATCTTTGTATCTCTCATTTCATACCCAATGTATCTCATGTTTTGTCATCTTGTATTCTCATTCATACCCATGTTCATGTTATGCTCATCTTGTATCTCTCATTTCATACCCAATGCATCTCATGTTTATGTCATCTTGTATCTCTCACTTCATACCCAATGTATCTCATGTCTTTGTCATCTTGTAGTTCTCATTTCATACCCAATGTATCTCATGTTTATGTCATCTTGTATCTCTCATTTCATAACCAATGTATCTCATGTTTATGTCATCTTGTATCCCTCATTTTATACCCAATGTACCTCATGTTTTTATCATCTTGTATCTCTCATTTCATACACAATGTATCTCATGTTTATGTCTTCCTGTATCTCTTATTCATAATCTCATTTTATAACTATTTATTGTGATTATGTTATCATGTATCTCATTTTCTATCTTTATATTCATTTGTTGTTGTTTTTTTCATTTTTGTTCCATCCTCTACCTCTCATTTCATATGATTATTTCATGCTTTTCATGTCATCCTGTATTTCTCAGTTTTAATCAGTTTTAGTACTTTTACACCCTTACTCCAATCACGTTTATCTCTTTTATATGATGCACTGAAAAACACAATTATCTGGCTGGCTGATTAATTCCTACAAGTACAAGAATATGTCAAGATACACAAATATCTGATTGGCTAACTAATTCCTACTAGTACAATAATATGGCAAGACCTAACTTCTGCACCTCTTATTCAAACACTATCATGTCTGCACTCAATAATCACTTGTATACACATTTCTTTACAAACACACTTACTGTCTGCTTCTCTCATGTTTATGTTAACGTCCTCACTTCTATGTCACTTACCCTTATCTCTATTTGTTGTCTTCCATACACTCATTGGTGGCATTTACAGCTTCAAATCCCATTTACTTTTTATATACAAACATCAATCTTTCAAGCAATCTGCAAGACATTAGGCTTTTCTTAGGTCTCCTCCTTTCTCCCTTTCCTCCCCTACTCTCACTGCTCCTCTCTCCTTCCATCCTCCTCTCTCTTTCATGTATGATTTAAGCCTTTGCAGGAGGGGTAAACAACAGACATGGTATTTATAATGAAGCATTTGCAGGAGGGTGAACAACTGAAATAGTATCTGTGAGCGCCATATGCTTTCTAATATCATGTCTTCAAAACAGCTCACCCCTCCCCACCCCCCCAAAAAATAGCTCATTTCACCCTATTTCCAGTCCCGGTCAATAACTTTGAGAGGACATACAACTCCACAATGTCCAGACACCATATACAATATGACCCTTGAATCAAGACGTTTGTCTCCAGATGTAATCCCATTCCCTACAGTTCTGCACACTCCTTGAAAGGCAACCCTCTAAAACACTTCCCGTGAAATTGGAATTTAGATTTTGCTGCTGGTGTCAAATGAAGTAGTAATGAGACTACATGCTGATGTGGCAGCAGTCATGCACCTACAGACATATGTGGTCAAAACACATGACAGACATTATCTCTTCCTGTCTGCAGTAGATGTTCTCTCCACCTTAACCCTTTGACTCCCGCACCCTGTCCGCCAGCTTCCTACATTGTCAACCATGCTAGCAAAGCAAACACTTAACCCTCTGACTCCCTCACCCTATCCACCAGCTTCCTGCAGGAAGCTGGCGGAGAGGGTGAGGGAGTCAAAGGGTTAAGTTTTTGCGGTTAATGGATAGGGTACGGGAGTCAAACGGTTAACCACCTCCCACTTCCTTGCTATCTTTTTCTTGCTTGAAGTTTTGAAAACAAGTACAGTAGCTGTTTTGCAACAACAAAAAATTGCACTCAATGGTCATTCAAGTGCACTAGATCCCCTCTATCTTTAATTGCTATGGCTGGAGTCTAGATCCCTTCTACCTTAATTCATGAAACATCTGATGACAAAATCCAGAGCCAATATATTATACAATTATTAAAAACTGGCAGTACAACCACTGTGCTTTCCTCAAAACAAAACAAAAATTCAACATTTTAATAACCTTCATTAAATTTGAATGATGATCACACTTACCAAATTCTTATATTTACTTGTCTTTCTAAATTTAATCCATCTACGTTTTTATATCCCTGAGCCTACCAGCCATTTTCTGATTCCCTATGTATACACCTAACTACTAGTAACTAGCTATCTACATGTGCCTAGCTTAGAATGACTGCCTACCACTGCACATTATCAAACTGCTTATCACACTACTTGCCCCTCTATCCATCCACTGATTTGTATCTGTAACTCAAGTTCCCCCAAATCATTGTGCATCTACTAGTCTCTGATCTTTCACCTCCCAATCTATAATTGTCTACTCATCTCAGATTCACGGTCATTCAATTTTCCATATATTTTATAGAGATTCATTTACCTGTCTGCAATCTATATGATCTATTAAATCAATTATTTCTTGTTATAATAAAGCTGTCTGTCCTCGCTTGTCCACTAATTTAGACACAGGTTGTTGGAGTATTAAGCAAGATGAGGTGCTACACAGTGATGGACGTGGTGAATGCGGCTGTAACCTTTGCTGCCGTTCTAATTTCCTGTTGAGTTTATAGAAGGCGTTACGTCTGCGCATAGGGCTGAGTTCCAGACAAATTTGCTCAATAGTCAGATTATCCGTACTCTCCCCTTCTGTCTCTGTCAAGTTCCACTGTGTTAAATCTTGCTTATCACTGGAAACAAAACACAAAACTTTGACTTTTTAGTAAGTGCTAGAAAACAGATCTTGTTCAACATCAAAAAACACAAAACCCTTGCCTATTAACTTTCACATGAAAACCAACTCTTGTTCCATCGTTGGAAAAGAAGTCCATGTAGATCATCACTGGAAACAATGAAATCCTGTTGTTTCCAGATGAAACAAAAAATATCTTTAAAGATCAAAAACACACAAAAATATATAACAAACCTTCCTTTCCAAATAAAAAAAACAACTAAAAAACAAACAAAAAATTTAATTAAAAAAAAAAGACCAAGAAAACTCTTCAAACTGTAGTAAACACATGAAACATGTTTAACATTCTGAAAGCAAGCTGGTTCATTGGATTGTGAAAATCTCATCATCACCACAAAATTCAAAACGCAAAGACAATACCACAAAATTCAAAATGCAAAGACAAATGTCAAATACAATAAAATTCTTCTTGAGCAGAGAAACAAAGTTCACTGCAAATCCAAAATGCAAATGTCAAATAGAATAAAATTCTTCCTGAGCTGAGATAATAGAATAAAATTCTTCCAGAGCTGAGACATACTGTAAGTCATTAAGATCTTCAGTTAAAATGGACACGGGGCATTCAAACATACACACTGCAGCTCTGTGTTTAAACAATGTCCAACATGTCACAAATCATTGATGAAAAGATTTCAGCTGAAAGTGGTACATTAAGATTCCTGTCAGGTCATCGCAACTTTGAAAATATCCTTTGGGAAGACCATTTTGATTAGTTTTTCTAAGGTCCTAACCAACTCCTGTAAAGGCCATTGACATTTTTAAAGCCTACTAATGTCATTATATCAAACTTAACAATGACCTGTTATTATGTAAAGTTCTTTAAATTAAGCATACTTTACACAGACTGGCTTGCACTATACAAATGAAATTATGATGATTACCACTAACTCCTCTGGAAATCTTCAAACATATACAGAGAAAACCGAATATCATTTCTACCAAACATAAGTCATAAAAGTATGAACAGTACTCTTCACCAAAGACAAAATTTTTCAAAGGAACATTAGAATAAAAGCAACACACATTTAACCTGTGAGCTTGAAATATGCAGTACATCAACACACAACACAACTATAATACAATTATAATCATCTCCCTATTTTGATAGGAAAAATCGTTGTTTTTTTTTAACTGTTAAATCTTCATCACAGATATACAAAAATATGGGTCATGCCCAACTACACTTAATATGATGGAATCCCTAAGAAATTGAACATTTGGTACAATTTTTACTCTGATCTCTCCATAAAAGACCACGAAACTGGCAGCAATACATTTTCAGTTTTTGGGCATCTGAGATCTCAAAATGGGTCATGCTTATTTTGCCTAAGCTATTATTCTCAATTTAAACTTCTGGACAAAAAATACTCCAACTTGGTGAAAATTTAAAAGAAGATATTTGCTCCTGATCACACACATGTGCACAAACATGCACACAAAGACAAGCAAACAGAACTGCAGCAAGTCTCTCCATTCAATATTAACAGATCTCTTTTTCAAAAAGGGAGATTAAGAAACAACAAGTACAAAGCAAAAGAACAAAACAAACATAACAGATAATCTGAAGTCCTAAGCTATAGCTCTACATTTGCCTTGAACACAAGAGAGAGAGAGAGAGAGAGAGAGAGAGAGAGAGAGAGAGAGAGAGAGAAGAGAGAGAGAGGAGAGAGAGAGAAAGAAAGAGAGAGAGAGAAAGAGAGAGAGAGAGAGGAGAAAGAAACATGCAACTATATAAATTCTACCTAACATGCTCACTTTAATGTCTTAACTTCAGGCAGATTTCAGACAATGTAAATACAAAGACAATATCACAGTTTTTAACCCTTTGACTCCCGCAGCCTGTCTACCAGCCTCCGGTTTTGTTAACCGTGCTAGCAAAGCAAAAACTTAACCCTTTGACTCCCTCACCCAATTCACCAGCTTCCTGCAGGAAGCCGGTGAATTGGGTGAGGGAGTCAAAGGGTTAAGTTTTTGCAGTTGGTGAATAGGGTGCGGGAGTCAAAGGGTTAAACTACAATCTGTGTATGCACACACACACACATCCTCTACATATACATTGGGGGGGGGGGGGGGGGGAGTCAGTGAATGAGTGAGTGAGAGAGAGAGTGAGAGAGAGAGAGAAACAGAGAGAGAGTGCATTCTGAGAAAGCACTCTTCTTCCAACTCCATGAAGAATCATTGGAGCACCCATTAAAGCACTGTTCACCAGATTTTTCCAGCTCTGTCAGTTATGTGTCAAAGCCTGGGTCTCAGCAAATGATTACAGAGAGCATGCACAGATATTATTATTATGCAATCTGCAAATCACTTGACTAGTAAGGGGAAAACAAAGAAAAGCAGGAACAGACAACAGAAGAAAAAACAAAAAAGACAGAAAGAAAACAGGAAAAATGATGCAAAATAAAATACACAAGAAAGAAAGAGAACCAAAAAAGAGATAATAACAAGCAAACAGACAATATAACTGCTTGCCTGGACATATCAAAATCATGTTTGCCAATACAGATGTTTTCATTTTTTTCTTTTTCCAAATGATGTTGTTGCTGCTGCTTGTTATTGTTGTGGTGTGTGTGTGTGTGTGTGTGTGTGTGTGTGTGTGTGTGTGTGTGTGTGTGTGTGTGTGTGTGTGTGTGTGTGTGTGTGTGTGTGTGCGTGTGTGTGTGCATGTGTGTGTGCATGTGTGTGCGCGCGCAGCGCATGTGCACATATGTGATGCAGTCTCAATGTGAACTGGAACTCCTTAGTATCATCACCATTATCACCATTCTCATCATCATAACACTGTGAAAAATGTCATTGATTCTATGGCCTCTCATGCCCTTCTGCCATGGTAACTTCAGTTTCAGTATGTTTGGAGGTTGTTGGAGAGCCAAACTGAGAAGAAGAGGGGTTGTGACATGGAGCAAGACAAAAGAAAAGCAACAGAACAAAAACAAAATGCTTCAGTAATTATATGGTATGGGTTTGTCCTCAATTTCATCATTAACTGTACATTTAATCTTCAAAACTTAGATTTCTGTGTAACTTTTAAAACAAAACAGGCAACAAAATAAATGTATTTCTGAGCACAGACACTTCCATACATCCCAGGGTCTCAGGGAAAGTCCAGCATATCAAAAACAAAGCATTTGCCGATTGGTTTAATTTTAAACATGCAACTGGAACAACACCACTGGATTCAATGACAATAAGGTTGATGAAGATGAGAATAAATAAACTGAGCATTAAGACTGAACACTGCACACGTTTTGCTGTAAATCTGATTAACACATTCCCATAAGCAGGGGTAGGCTACTTTCTCATTTACAATGATCGTCGCTGATATGATGGGGGTTTTTTTTCATAGAAGTTTTAGTCATCTCCCACATAATAGGAGGTTATAGGTGGCTGGAATTTTTTCTTCTCTTTTCTTATAAAATAATTATATTAGATGGACAAAGATGGTATGTGCATTATTTCTCTCTCTCTCTCTCTCTCTCTCTCTCTCTCTCTCTCTCTCTCTCTCTCTCAATTTCTTTCCTTCATAGTGTGTTCACAGCAACCTCTATTTTTCATTTCCTTGGCCTTTCTTCTTCTCTGGTTGACTGCTTTGGGTTTTGATTTTTAGTCTTGGTCACATGTCGGCAGTGCGTAGTGAACAGTTCTGGTTTTAGTTCAGCTGTTTGCTGATTGCGTTGGCTTAGATCTTCTTCACATGTGTTTCTGGTCTTCACGGTTCATAGTGAACTGTGGGTTACTGGTAAGGTTATTTGCTGCTGGCATAATGGCTTTCTGTTTTTGTCTTCTTTCTTTTTTTTTCCTTTTTTTTTTAAATACACATTCATCAATCAGTCCCATTCTTTGGTTATTAATACATTCATCATTCAAACCTAGTTATCATTCATTCTTTTTGTTTCTATTCTCATCATGTCTGACTAGTTTTTTTCCTAATTATTCTCATTTTCTGTCAATGTGTTTATTTCAACATCACATATCAAAAGTAGTCATGACACTAACAATAAAGTTATTAATTTTGAAAGTAGTCGAAATAATAATACTGACAGTAGCAATCAGGTCATTGCTTATGTCAATGTCAGTTGTCTTGATCTGCAGATCCCACTAAGTTGCCTTATTTATTGGTTGTAAATTGTTCATACCATACTGTACTTACAGTATTTGTACCACATTGTATTGTATCACATCTTTAAAACCATCAACGGGTGTTTTTTCTTGAAGCATTTTGCGGTCTTCATTATTAATGTTTACACCAAGCCAACATCACAAAACTATTTTATCTGAGCTTTACCATCTCAAAACACACGCAACACCTTTTCGGCCCTAATAAAAAAAAACTGGAAAAGAAAGTGCACATATCAATATATTTCATGAACATTCCACCTCATTCATCACCAGGATATTAAAGAAAAACTGATAACAAATGTATGAATGTATGTACACATATAAACAATAACATATAAACAGGTCAAAATTTACTAAAACTATCTCTGCACATCACATTTCCTTAGAGCTAAAAATGCAGTGAATACATGTACCCATTTATCAATCCTAGCTGGAAGTAAGGCTTTACAGAACAAATACAGGTGAATGGACCGGCAAGGCAAAAAATTATAGGAAGAGATGACAGAAAGCAAAGGAGCAAGGCAGAAACAAAAGAGAACAACAGAAAAGATGAAATTTCTAGCACAGAATTTCTGAAGGGTGGCAATACTCCTTGTATTGAAAGAGCTCCCGGCATCCCCATGCAGAGGTTTTGTCATCCTAAAACTCCCTAAGTTGGGAATCAACTGTTTCACAAAGATAATCAAACACATTAGACTCTAGGAACTCCTGCATGCACAATTATTCATCATATGGCATCCTCAACTTTAAAAGAAAAAGCCTGTACCATTTTTTTAAAAAGCCCAAACACATATCATGCAATGATCAAAAGTGAATTCAAAAATAAAAGAAAACAAAAAAATGTAATTGTAACTGAACATATACATGCATAAAACAATCACTATTTTTAGAACCACACACAAATTGAAATTTCAAACATCAACCAAGAAAAAGAGGAAGCACTCACTTTTTCTTCTCCTCATACAGATTATAGATGGCAGCCAGACAGACGGCCACAAGATTGGGCAACACCCGAGGGTGTGGACAGTTGCTGCCAGGACCATGCATGCTGCACACATATTACATAGCCATCAATATCACTGCTATTGTAACAAGTAAACAAAACAAATGGTACAACAGCCTTATACTGTATTGCATCATACCATTATGCCATATTGTGTTCGTCACTGAACCAGTTACAATGATGCGATGATGCGTGCTGTCACTGTGTTGTCCTATAGCGTACTCTGTTCTATTATCTGTACTGTACTGTGTTTATTACATTGTTTCTATTGTATCAATGTTCTATTATCTGTACTGTACTGTGCTGGTATTGTGTTTATTACTTTGTTTATATTGCATAGCTTGCAATACATCATGCTGTGCTGTACTATGTTGCGCTGTATTCCAGGAAGGACTTTAAGTAATTCCAAAAAGGATTTTAAGTAATTTAAGATAAAAAAAAAAGGAGGAAATCGGGGACTGAAACACTACCTGAATTGCTCCTTCTTTACAGTCATTTATGTCCAACTAATCCCATTTCCATTGGTTTTCACACTTGAATCATGGAACTTATTTTCAGAAGTTCCATACAGCACAATCAATTGTGTCATCATTTTGAAAGTGAAATTTCTTCTTCTCCTTGTATGAGTATTTATGGGAATTCAAGCACAGAACATGATTATCTCCCAACCCAACCCATAACAATGGGAAAAAAAATCTTTTCTTCAGAAGAAAATCAAAATAATACAACAGCAGACTTTTTGACTGATTTCAAGACAGGTATGTTGAGTTTTAAATCACATCAAGTTGTATACTGTCAAGTGACAATCAACAGGAGCTTCGTGCAAGGCTTTCTTAGAAAACCTATAGGTGAATGGATTGATGGGGCAAAATATTGACTGATGAAGACACCCGTGGCGGGGTGGGTGGGGGGGGAGAGCATGGGCAGAAAAGAAAGATTGACTGATAGACACCCTTGGGAGGGAAGGGGGAGCATAGGCAGAAAAGCTGGAAATGGAAAATGGAGCAATTATTTATAATTTTAAAAGTAACCAGGGTATCCCAACAAAAGTTGGTACTGGCTATATCATAAGACTGAACATAAAGATACATTTGATAAAAGTAATTAAGGACCTCTTCTTCTTCATCTTCTTTCCTTCTAACTCCTTATTCGTTAGTGCTGACAGTAGTTAGAAATTCTGGGGCCATGCTGCATAGAAGTCAGGACTCTGGGATGCCTTTCTGCTGTCACCATTTTTCCCCTCCACCCGAGTTCAAACCTCCAAGACACCAGCCGCCTTAAGGCTTATATCATATTTGTGACAGATATCTTAACCATTAAGCTATCGGACGTCTATTGTACGTAAGAAAACTTAAGCCTTATGAAGTTCATTTTTATTCCTCCTCGACCAGATCTGGCTGAACCTCTTTTCAGAAGCTTCTTCCATTGCCTCTAGGATTTTGGTCCTCTCTTTCCCAGAAATCAAGGGCCGTTTCATGAAGTCAAAGGCGTATATCCAACCAACCTCTGCTCCAACCTTGGATGTTGGATTCCCTTAAGTTGCTAGCTAAACTGGCATACTTTTCAGTCTTGCACATGGGCTTCCTCTATTCTACTTTTATACAGGACAGTGAATTAAATCAGAATCATTTGTTTTGATGAATGGGTGTAAAGAAGTATATCCATTTCACGCAATGTCTCGTGTTGATTGTTGACAATTTCTGTATCTTTTTTTCATTCTGGCAGATCTGTCGTGTACTTCAAGTCATCCACTCCATCAAGTAGATCCCACTTCCATGCTCTGGATGTCACAGGTTTTCCAGGCCATAGATTGCGGTCTCCTGCCATGTAGAACACTGCTAGAGTTTCTGGCTGTGTGCTTTCCGGCTTAATTAATAGCTTGTACGATTGCTGTAAGCATGTGATCATGTTCCCATGTGTACCTTCCTTGGTTTAACACTACTTTGCATGAGCTCAAGACATGTTCCAGCATTTGTCTGCACAGCAAAGTGGGCATGCAGGGTCATCTGATTTCCCCCGTTTTACCTTATTTGTATCTGAGGGCAGGAGGTCACTGTTATTGTTGTTTAAAGCCCAGCCGACCGCATAGAGCCATATCAGGGCTAAGGAGGTCATATACAGACTTGAGGATGAAACTGATCCTGAGATGGGCCATATTTCATGTCATTACTGATGAGTTTTCTTAGAGTGCACTTCCCCATATTGTCTATTGACCTTTCTGGCCTTACATATACAGTATTTCTGAATTTATACTGAAAGAGTACCTGGCATCCCCACAGGGGAGGATCTGAGAAAAGGAACTTCTGATCAAAAGAGAAATGAGGGAGAGCAGAGATTCAGGGAGTGGAGGTAAAGGCCTATGAAAACCAGTATTTTCACCTTGACCGCAAGGATGTGGATATCTATGCGACCCACTTTGAGAGAGTTGCTGCCCTCTACAACTGGCCTACCTGTTTCAACATGCTCCTCCGCAGTGAAGCTACAGGCAGTTCTGAGACTGAATACAAGTGATCTCACAGACAATGTAAGGTGAAAAGCACTTTAACATTTTTAGTCACTACTTGTTGATAGGCTGGTAATTCAACATGAAATAGCTGATAATTGGAGATTACAATATCCTATTTTTCTTTATTAGAATATACCAGTGCCACTACCTTACTGTTGCACTAGTAATTCACCATGACATATTTGACAATTGGACCATTTGGAGGTTACATATCCTTTTCTTCTTTGTAAGAGTATATCAGTGTCACTATCTTGTTACAGACTAAATATATTTTGACACAGACATGGTAGGGCCGCATCGGTCTCTATAAAACTGTATTAAGTGTTAAGGCTTTATCATTGGATCCTAAGTCCACAATGGGATATCTAATACTAGTAATAGCCATAAATTCCAGCTATATATTGCCCTTGTGAAAATATACTATGCCTACTACTGACTACTGTACTGATATTGTGCTGGCGACTAAATGCGGGACATTAATCATAGTATGTAAGATCAGAACTTGTGTACCTGTGCCATGAGCTTACTGTTGCACTGCAACTCCATATATCATTATCAGGAAGCTAATTCTCAATCATAATTTCTGACCTATGGCTGTGAATGACAGTCAGTTCAATGCTCCATAGTGTCATGCTGTTTACTGTTGTTCTACGTTATGTGCATGTGTGTGGGAAAGGGGGGAAAGGAAGTGAATAAAGCTATCTTGTTTCATCAACCATCTATCACGTGCAGACTTGGTGATTTGTTTGTGGTTGCAATTGGTTTAAGTTCCTAGGTGTTCTTTTGTTTTGTTTTGTTCAGACCTTTGCACTGTTTGACACAAGAGGATTTGATGGCAGTATTCTGTCCAACAGCTCTTTCAAATCAGTAAGACCAACGAATAATTCAGCATTACCACTGTCATCATCATTAATTTTATCACAATAAATTGCAAAACCATGGTTTATTTATATCAGGGACTCTGTCAAGTCCCCATCCAATCCCTCTAAGTATGAAGATTAGAATTGATTGTAGTGGATCTCTGTTGGGCACAAATATTTACCCATCAATATTAAGTGTTCATGACTAGCCAACAATGGCTACTAACATCACTACTGTCTGCCCTGTGATATAGCACCATGCAGTGAATCCTGCTGGCCTCCATCGTCCTATCATTTGATGTATGATAGCTGGGAACTGAACCAATAAGGCTGATGGCCTAATGGTGGTCAGATATTGATCCAGTCCCAACAGAATTTGGAGGGCTCTTCAGATTATCACCTGATCAGAAGAGTACAATGAGCAAACAAGATTGTGGATATTTACAATTCTCTGAATAGTCTTACATTTGCAAACATCTGCTTAACTGTTCATCCATTTTCTGATATTCATCTATTTTCTCTTTCATACTGTGTAAATTGTGGGAACAAACTGCATGGAATTTTATCAGACCAAAGCAATCAATAAAAATGCAGATAGTGGGCTACATGGAGACAGGAAGAAGAGGAAGGGGAGAAACATGCAGACAGGGACACACAGACACAGAGAAAAGAGAGAGAGAGAGAGAGAGACAGACAGACAGAACAGAGAGAGAGAGAGAGAGAGAGAGAGAGAGAGAGAGAGAAGAGAGAGAGAGACGAGAGAGAGAGAGAGGCACACAAAGAGCAGTGTTGTTAATCCATTACCTAAGACACAAGCATTCATCACATATGGTGCTTTTTCAAATAGTTGAAAATCAACATAAAAACAAGTTTAACATACAATATTTGGTGACTTGATCTACAATTTTTAGCTTTAAAGTTTATATAAAAATAGTAATAATATTATGACTAACAATTTTTAACTCTGAAGCTTACATAAAAATAATAGAAATGTTATGACTAACAATTTTTAACACTAAAGTTTCAATAAGAACAGCAGAAATGTTATGACTAACTAGAAAAGAGTGTGAACAAAAAACTAAGCGGACATGTTCAGGTAATAAAAAAAAAGAAAGCTGCATAAAAAGGATACAAGAAACACTCTGAAACTGAGGCTGGAAAGGCTGCAAAAACCTGTCAACTTTTATCTTTAAAGCTGATAGTATATCCCAGTTCTACCTGCTATCACACATTATTCCAGCATCAAGCGGTCACCAAACTGTGCCTGCTGTAATTAATGAGGTGAATGTTTGCTACACCCACAAAAAATATCAGCTGGCCTGACAAAATCTTGATATCTCAATCCAACAGCATAAAATATTAAATTACATGGGCAGTTATTTCACACACAAAGCACTGTGGCCGCTGCCGCGACACACACCAACACCTCTGAAAACAAACTGCAATGTTCATAACCTAATCCAGTGAGGCAGTCTGACACGCCATAAAAGAAATATGAATGCTTCTTTCAATAAAATAACTGCATCAATGCACACAATTTCAATTCTCTTTCCTTATAAAACTTGCTATGAATGTTTCCCTCCTACTGCAAGTTCCCAGCGATAATGGAATCCTGTACTGAATAGCAATTTCAGTATTTCACTAAATCCACTAAAATGTCATATTCCAACAAGAATATATCACTTGTTTCTGATCAGTCAGTCTACAGAACTCACAATCAATTGTATACAGAAATTGATTCACACTTGAATCATGCATAAAATGATGGTCTTTCTCATCATGTATAACAGAAGATAATAAATGATCTATCAATAAACGAGAGGATCTCCAGACATAGAATTCACGAAAGCTTATCATTTTGAAGCAAACACACGACTCTATACAAAATAATATTAAAAAAAAACACACACAAAACAAAAATAAATAAATAACTACATAAACTGAATCTCTATCTTTTTTTTCCTTATGCACATCGAGGGAAAAGTGATCAACACTGATATTTGGAACGTTGCACTAAAAGTGCCTGCAGAGGTGTTTTACAGTTCAGGACAAAACAGATTTTAAAACAATGCTGAAATATTCTAGTATTTCCTGACAAGAGTTATTTTGCTTATCATTAGTGGTTGTAAAGTAGAATTTTCTGAAATCGTACCAATCGTGTGCTGTACTGCATAAGTTGGATATGGTAGAGTGCATGACTGTAAATTACTATGCACTCAACTGTGTGTGCCAGTCAACTCGGCTTGGTAATAGTGGACAGAAGTGCCACGCAGGCAATAGAATGTTGCACTATGCACAGGAGTGTACACTCCACAAGGAATAAGTTCAATGAGTAGGGATAATATTCTATAAACAATGACTCTAGTGCCTGCGTCGGTGCACTTCTAAACATCACTCATTAATGCTAGAGTCTCACGTCAATGCAGTCATAGATGCTGTAAGGAATGCAAGACTTGGTGCCCTGCAGGTGACTGGCATTTTCTGCAGTACTGTCACTGTGTTGCATTAATATAAAAACCTGAAGCCTCTCTCACACAGGTAGCTTCCCCCTACTGACTAAATTCATCAAAATGGGTATCCAGTCACAAGATAGCAACCCTGAACAAGATGTTGATCTGTATGTTCTAAATAACAGAGCAACAACAGTTTTGCCTGGCATTTCAAATTTCCATTACAAACATCCCCATTAGCATTTACACAGACATTACTGGGTGTATTATCATTTAAGATCCCCCCATGCACAAGCTTTCTATAGCCTGGCAAATGGAATGGAACTCGGTTATCACAGATTAAAACAAGTTTACAAAATACAAATGTTACTTATCGAAGGAGCCAACTATTACTTCTATCTTTAAATCTTTAAAAGATAGATTTGAATATCATTTTACTATACTGACCGTAGTGAATTACTCTGGTTTGTAGGTAGTCTCAAATTATAATCAGATGCAAACTGACAATGTGAAGATAATGATGTTCCAAAGCATCTAAAAACATCTCTCTGATAATCCTTCAATGTTCAACAGCTTCTCTTCAATCAAACCACAAAGAAGCATACCAGTTAAAGTTATCCAATCATTAAATCAGGAAAACAGGAACCCCCTCCCATTTCTTTTTATTCGTTTAAAAAAAACTATATTTTTTCCTTCCACCTATACCATGAGGTGTTGCAGAGAGATACAGGCATCTGTCTGTGGTGAGGTGGGAGGTTTCAGTAAGCAACATGTATGTGCCCAATGTTTCTGCCACCATGTCACTCCAGTGCAGACTTGGTCTCCTTTTGGCTCTGGAGTTACAACTTACATGCATGCCGGGCTGGTTGTTTGGGAGGCATTCTTGTAACATGTCCATGTGATGCAGGACGGGTGTTGCCCCTACCATTTCTCTGACTGACTCGTTTCTGACCCTGTCTCTCAGTTTTGTCAGCTGCTCTCCAGAAACATGTCATTTCGCGGAACACTTACTTACTTTTGATCGATTTTGTCAGTGACCATGTCTGGCACTGGCATGTGACAGCTGGGATGAAGATGGCACTGATTACCGGTAGTTCACTTTTCACGTTCCATGGGATGCTTGGACATCGAAAGAAAGGGTGCTGGTTGGTAGCCAACAGTGCTTTGCTTTCTGGCAGCATGTTTTCAATTTCTTCTAACTTTCCATTTTCTGTAAAATGCTACAGATATCTGAATTCTGATGTTTGTTTCGACTGAGTTCCATCTATATTTTTATGTCCAGCTTCCCCAATGTCCAGCCAACTGTCATTACCTCTGTCTTTCTAATGCAAATCCTCATGCTATACTTCTTGCAGCATGCAGTCAGTTGGTCTAGATGATCTTGGGAGATGGATTTTGTTGTTGTTCATCATGGCCTGATCATCAGCGAATAACAACTCATTTAATGTCTGGGTCTCGATCTGCCTCTTTGGTGATGTGATCCATATAAACGGCAGAGAGCGAGGGAGAGAGTACACAACCCTGTCTGACCCTGGATGTCACTGGGAACCAATTTCCGAGCCTATCTGAGGTACCTACTGCACTCTTGCTGCATGCAGGTATACATGACTCTCACATCATCTAACAATTGTCCCTTGGAGACTGCAGAGTCTAGTTTAAGTACGCTGTGGCTCTGCTGAAGCTATACGACAGGCCTAGCAAGCCAGTAGTGGAGTATTAACTTGCTCAAGAAAGTTAATGGAGACTGACCCCTCCCAGCAGCCACTCAAAAAGTCAGAAAATTACTAAGTGAAACGTGCCGACATTAACTCCCTTGTTCATCAGATCTAAGAAACAAACTTCCAAGTCAGGTATGCATATCAAAACTTGATCTCCTTTGCAAATTAGTAAGACACCCCAATCAGAAAGAAAAGGAAAAAATCACAAAACACAAAAAAAACTTGCGCAGAAGTCTGAAAATTTCAATAACAAGTCCCTAAGTTCCTAACGTTTGTTATTAAAAAGTCCCCAAAATTCCCAAACCAAAAGGTCTCTAAAACTCCACATCCAGTTTCTAAAAGGAAAATTCCCCTATCACAAGCCACAATGAGAAATTCTGCAACTGAGAATATTCTTCAAACACTTCCAAAAATCATGGAGGCCCTAAAATTAGTCAGCAGATAAAGACATTTTAAAGTCTGCAATCAAAGTTTGAATTCTTCAGACTTTTAAATCTCCCTCTAAATTAATCCAATATGAAAGCCACACAAGGCTATTTCAGGGTATGGCTCAAACTTTCACAAAACCAAACAAACAGTTTTTATTTTTAATCTTGACTGAACAAAGCAATATAAAAACATCACAATGAGCCATCACAATATTTAAGTAGATCATTAAACCCACAGAGAAAATCCAAGCTGCCCTAGATGCAAAAATCTTTCCACGTATTCATCTCCTCCGGGTTTTGTGAAAAGACAGTCAAACAGACAGAGGCAGAGACACATAAACTGACAGACAGAGACAGAGACACACAGACCGACAAAAACAGACATTTACAGACACAGGATGCAGGAAAATACAATTAGGACCAAACCAATGCAACAATTATAAAACAAAATTTTTGTATAACAAAAAACATTCAGGAAAATAACAATGTTCAACGGACTATCGGTGTCCATCATATGCCCATGAAGCATGCACACAATGATACCCTGCTATTCACCATGGCAAAAATTACACCTCAATAATTTCCCCCACCCCACCCCCAATGAGAAAGCGAATAAGAAAAATTGAATAAAACCCTAACTACTCACAAAGTCCATAAAAATCCTTAATCGCAGAGTCCATAAAAATCCCTAATCTCAAAATCCATAAACCCACCCCCCACCCCCATCCTCCCCTAACTGAAGAGCATGCAAACTCCCAGTCAGAAAAAAAGTGACTAGCATTTTTCAAAGAAAGCCCATAAAGCTCTTTAGGACTTTCAGTTTCAGTTTCTCAAGATAACATCATGCTCGAAATGAATGCCATATGCACTGACGCCATTGGCACCACGCAATAGAAAGATCTAAACTGATCATGTGCAAGCCTGAACACAAGCCCCATGAGCTGGCAAGGTCCTGAGGTCCTATCTAGCTTACATGTTTTGTATCTTATATTTGTATCAGTTTGTCATTGGAACATTTTGCCAACACTGTAATGACCTGTGTATCTGATCTGTATTTTAAAAAAAATACACACACAAATAAAAACACAACCATCTACCAGTATTGCATATAACAACATCACAGAAAGCATTTCCAATGAATGCAACGTATGGCCTCATCAGCATAACAACATGATTAAAATGATGTCTGCTCTATCGTAGTTCCTCTAGTGTATGGTCCATCCATGAGAAAACTAAATAAATAAATGAACATCAGATATATAAATGAAGACAAAAATAATAAAAAGAAAAGTAAATACGTGTACACATACATATCTACACGTCCTGATACCAAAAAACAATAATCATGCAAGTAAACAAGACACAAAACACAAAACAAAACAAGAACACACACACACACACACACACACACACACACACACACACACACACACACACACACACACACACATACACACACACACACACACACAATATATATATATATATAATAATTATATAATATTATATATATATAATATATATATATATATATATATATATATAAAGAAAGCAAAAGAAAAGAAAACAAAAAATAAAAACAAACATGTACACAAACACTGTGACAAATTCAACATCTCTCCCGCTATCTTTTCTATTTCTTTAAATTTCTTTCTTCTCCAGAACAGCCCAAACACTTTCCAATCAAAAAAATATGTGGCCCACCAGGAGGTTTAACCCACAACCCTTGCATTGTGAGCATCATGCTCTAACAACTGAGCTAATGGGCCAGACACACTAGGCTTGCCTGAGGATTGAACACACAACCCCTGTTATGAGCATAGCACTCTAATATCAGCAGCTAGTCTCTAATAATCAAAATCGCAAAATCAGAGATCTCATAATAATCCCTAGTTCTTGTGCTTGTTCTTGTTGTTTAGTGTCCACAATCAACACGTTGATTATTCTGACACTATGATTATTCTGACACAGTGAGTCCATGAAAGTTTCCTAATCTGGAAATCTCTGAAAATGTCACAACCACCAAGACCTCAAAATAGGACATGCATATTATGAAGGGATGGCATCTGGCAACAATATACATGAACCACACCGCTAATACCATCATGGAGACAATCACACCCTTCTGTCTTCAGTGACGGACCCAAACACTGAGCAAAGACAAATGGTCTCCACAATTAGATTCCAAGAGCATGCTTCCTAAACAACTACAAAGGTCAACACCGGTCTCTTTATAGCCCGTTTTTAATGTTCAATCAACTGAACCTTTCCCAACAAATGTGGGGGGGGGGGGGGGGTTGCCTGCTTTGAAAATCAATACTTAACAGGGCTCCAGACTGCTATGACCATAAGGCAACTGCAACTGCCTCTGCCAACTCACTGCACCCTGCATATGAGCAATGACACAAAACCGTTCTACACACATGTCATAAAGCTCAAAGTTCAATTCTTAAAACTGGTTTATCTTTTTAACATCTGAACATAAACAATTATGAAGGGGCACAACTCTGTGTTACAGACTTCTTGGTCATCTTCAGTAAAACACAGAAAGGGCACTATCTCTAGTATCTGTGTAATTTTCTGCCAGTTTTCTACAACAGATATCTGGTGCCTCAGACAAGATTTTGAAGCAGACAGTAAAAGAAATTGTGAGAAATAAGAAATTCTTCCTAAAACCAAAAAGAGAGTAAAGATTACTCTGACACTGAATTAGATGGGATCATTGAGCTGTGAATCTTGACTGGTTTTTAAGGTTATGTTGAGACTATATAAACTTGTGTTGAGATTAAAAGTTTATCAAAATCATTTAAATTTATACAAGGTACAAAACTGTAAATGTACGAAGTTTTTTCCTACAATTTGCTGCTGTATTTCATGAGTTATCAGAGGTTTTGCGAAGCACCTCTCTATTACAACTCTGTCATAAGCAGCATATCCAAACATCGCCAGGCTGGGAAAGCTGTCCAGGATGTAACTTGTTAGCCTCGCAGGGCTGATAGAGTTAAGACTACAAAATAATCCTCTGTGCACATAATATCATTACATTCAACTCAGATTTAAACTGCACTATAATCAACAAGTGAGTTAGTAAAGTGGGTAAACCTCAAACTTCTAATAAGAAGGTCCTGGGTATGATCCATCTAGATATCTCCACCTGGCAGCTAAAGGATGGATATGTTTCCAATCTGCCAGGCCAACAAGTGCGCAGACCTGCCAGTGCCTAACCCCCTTTCATGAACAAGCAAAATATCAAACATGCATGCTAAAGATCCTGTAAGTCATGTCAGAAGCTGGCATATGGAAACATGAAATAACCCAGCATTCACACCAACCACAGATGCAGGTTGTGTTCAGCTTAGTGAAATGTAGTCAGCATGCCTGATGGCTTGAATTCTCAACGCTCCACTAAAAAGTCTGATTGTGTGTACCACGCAGAGTCTAAGTGAGTGGAGAATAGCACTCTGTAAGAATGATTTATAACAATTTAAGAAAACTTTGTTGAAATGACTGTGTCAAGCAAATTATGTCTATTTTTTTAAACAGGCTTGGGCACAGAAACAACAAGAAAAAAGAAAAAGAAAAGAAAAAAGAACACAGGAGAGTTTCACGACTCATTTACAATATATAAATGTTACATCTGAAACCATTTATTTTCTATAACATGTAAAACAATGTTATATTACACTTACACTAGGATGGGGCCATCAACAGAATGCAATGTCATCCACTAGTTTATGTTAACGGGTCATACTATAATAAATCAAGAGCTGTCACTGCATAAGTGGGTGACATCAGTAGTGAAGTATTGCCAAAACAGCGATATTTTTCCAAGTGATTTACTGTGACAACTCATGTTATGCAATCGAGCATAGTCATGCCTCAAACGGTCAGTATATCTGTATGAGGCATGTCCAAGATGGTTTGGATGCATGTATGCAGATTGTTCTGGTGGACTGATCCAGACTGTCCAGCTTTAGGCTGCTGCACAGTCTGCATATTCTGACTTCAAAGGCTCAGAGGACAGAAAAAATTTGCAAATATTTCTTGAGAAAATACAGATGAATGCACCAGTGAGGCAGAAAAAAAAGACGGAGAAAAGGAAAGGAAAAGCTGAAACAGAGAGTGTAAGAAAAGATGAAAATTTCTTGCTCGGATTTCCAGAAGATAGGAATATTATGATAGAGCCCCCAGCTTGCCTGATCATGTATCACCATGGATATGGCAACAAACAGACGCCAGTCCAAACACATAATGAATGAACAGCAACATTTTTCATGCTCCTGAATTCTGCATAAGTTCCATCCAAAAGGTGTCACAAATGATATCCAGGTCCATAAAATTGAATGGTTTCACAAGCAATTCAAACACAATTATACGTGTGACCTTTCTGAATGGCCCTTTTCAAAAGCAATAAGTGAAATTCATCAACCTGACATACACACCAAATGAATCTTTTATCATATTTTATGACAGTTCCGTGTTTGCCATTGTGCCAGTTGACAAGTGTCTAGCTCGATTTCAGCTTATCCTATCCCTTTTATGCCATGTCATCCTCTCATAGATGGTTATGGGTGTGCTATCTTCCGTCCCATATTAAACTGATCCACCATATATATATATATTATGTGTGTGTGTGTGTGTGTGTGTGTGTGGTGTGTTGGTGTGTGTGTGTGTGTGTGTATTATATGTTATGTGTGTGTGTGTGTGTGTGTGTGTGTGTGTGTGTGTGTGTGTGTGTGTGTGTGTGTGGTGTGTGTGTGTGGTGTGTGTGTGTGTGTGTGTACACAAGACTCATGAAATCCTATTTGTTTTCACTGACATTAATTATAGCCCTGCCAACCACTCCTGAGCATTTCAAGGCTAATATAAATGACAAAAACTTTTTTTAATAATTATGAAAGTAACTAAACAAGGTCATCTCTGATCAACTTTCAATAATGCTATGGCAAAAATATACATTTAGATAATGTGTGCATGTATGCATGTGTGTGTATGAATGTATTCAAACATGTTTGACTGCCTGACTGATTGATTGATTGATATATTCATGACTGATCCATTTCAAGGATTGAATAAGCTAAGTGATGGTGGTGTCTGTGATTGGGATGTGAACAACTGCTTTTATATAATTTTATTTTACATACAATTTTGTGTTTATTATGCATGCACTTATGATGCATTTAATGTGAATGTTTTATGAGTTTATAATGCACCCTTGTAGACAAAAAACATGGAGTAATTTCTCTTTCAGGGATAATAAAGCTGACTTGACTCGACTCACTTGCACATGCACTCACACAGCTCAAACACACTTTAAGCCTACAGCCATGTCCTGTTTCTGATTACTGTTCCATTTCTGTTCAAAAGTTCAATAAATCTGGAATGAAGTTGGACTTTGTGGGAACAGTTTTGTATTTTAAAGAGCAGACACAACGACAATCACAACAACAACATACACACATAAGAATATCACCTCGTATGTTACCCATGGCTGATCACCATGTGACTAAAACTTGTCACTGTAATACCAGCAACCAAAGCTCACTATTTTACTGAAAACTTTGTGGATTTATGAAAACAGACTATTTCCTAGGCGCAAAAACATTTCTCGAAAATGGCCAACAGTATGGTGGACCAAATGGACAGATGAAAAAATGGAGGGAGATTATAATATATATGTGCTTGCAGAAGAAGGAAACTAAGCGAAAAATTGGACGGAGAATAATATATGTGCTTGCAGAAGAAGGAAACTAAACAACTGTCCAACAATTTACAACACAGGAGGAAACAAATTGTAAAACCACCCCCCTCCCTCCCTTTCAGTTCTTTTCATAGAGGACAGGAAACTAAGTGCAGAAGGAAGGACAGACAAGCAGATACACATGTGGCCTAATAAAACAGTGCAACACTCTAAAGATGACAGCATGAAACTTATTTCCTGATTTTGCTATGAAAAAAGTTTAAATGCTCAATTTCTTAATAAGTTTTTGATTTCAACAAGAGAGATTTGTAGGGATACAAAAAGCTTGTAAAGATTACTGAGCATTTCAACTTTGCAGATGAGACATCTTCATTACAGTGAAGATGACTGCCTCAGGCAGCACACTCTATCCACACAAATAAAAGACAAGAATATTTGTCTTACTTCTCTATGAACGTCTGCACCACTCGTGTCCCATCGTTCTGGCAGTTGAGAGCCTGCAAGTACTCCTGGACAAACGTCCTCATCCTGGGATACTTGCCAAAGTCCTGTAACGAAAGCAATCTTGCAGAGACTCATAGGACCACACTGCATTCTACAGTATATCTTAAGTTTTTTCAGCACATTATACATCACTTCCTCCATTCACTTCGACATCCCCAGTCTCCTTGCTTTCAAAAAAAAAAAAACAGAAAGTTTGAGAAACATGTTCCATGCTAAGCATTGCACACTTACAAGACAGAGTGTAATACATACAGCAGCACCAATATACTCGTGCGCGCGCAGCCACACACACACACACACACACACACACACACCACACACACACACACACACACACACACACACACACACACACACACACACACACACACACACACACACACAAGCAGATCAGATTTACACATGCACACAAATGAATAAACACTATTTTTATTAACAATATCTTACCATACATATACCTATACCTATGGTCATAAACGGGTACACATATAATTCACACAATGCCACATGACCAGCAGTTAGAAGCTGACACTAGCTGATAAGCAATTATGATACAAACAGTTGCTGTTTGAAGGTCTGAGAGTAAAGACAGTCTTAGCCCTTTGACTCCCCACTCTATCTACCAACTGCAAAAACTTAATTCTTTGACTTCCTCACCCTATCCACCAGCTTCCTGCAGAAACTGGTGGATAGGGTGAGGAAGTCAAAGAATTAAGTTTCTGCTTTGCTAGCAAGGTTGACAATGCAGGATGCTGGTGGACAGGATGCGGAGTCAAAGGGTTAACTGACTCAAATTGTGAAAAGGAGGGCAGATCTCTCAGATTAGCTGGCAGTGACTCAACTTAATTTGGACAGATGGCACAATGAAACTGAAAGCACGTACCTCAGCCAACCTGATACTGCCTTTCAGTACAATCAACTTTCATTTTGAGGATCATGATGTCTGATATGAGCAATGGTGATCTGAGAGGTAAAGTGGTAACATCTATCAAACTGACACTATGCAAGCTTGCAATTTTTTTACCGACAGCAAGATTTCTCTGCAAACTAGATTATACTTTCTTTTCTTCATGTTCAGACATACTGCACTGTTATGAAACATTTGCAATCAAGAACTTTTGTTATATGAATAGTTAGCACAGTATTATAATAGTCTAGCCCTGAAGTTATTGTTGCAAAGATCAGTCATTTACACACCATTATGGATAGATATGGTCTGAGTGTAACAATCCTATGCTTTAGATAAAAATTGCAGCAGATGTTACTGACTTGTTCTTGCATTCTGGTCAGTCTTGATTCTACGGCAAGATATTTCAGAGGTTTAGAATAAAAACAGCAATACCAACAACATCCACTGACATCTGCACAATCACTGCAAAACAATCCAAGCTGAGAAGTAGTGCCAGCAGGCATCACCTCTATGTGCAACTCTGATTTGTTGCAGTTCATTCAGGACAACACATCATCAATACAGACCTAAATTTTACTCTGAACAGAGGATAAATCAAAAGGTGAAGAACTTTTTGAAAAGTTCTGTGTTATCTGTATACTTTTGTACCCAGCTGTTCAATCAAATAATTATTTATCCCATCAATACCAAGTGGTTCAGTCCATAAAATCTTTATTTACCCTATACCCAGCTGTTTTGTTAATCCATGAATTACCATTACCCAACTATTCAATCAAACCATTAATTTACCAAACACTGCACAGCTGTGTAGTCAATGTAACCATTCAAACTGTAAACCACTCAAGTACTGAGTAGCCAATCAACCTATCATTATTACTTGACCGGTGAGTTGGTATGCTGGTCATGGAGCCCCCATGATGTAGTTATTGATCCAAACGGGATCACAGGCACTCTCATATGTCTCTCTGCATTAGCTCTTATCAGCAGCTATCCATGCTGACTCTCTTTCATTCTCACTTGGGGCTACATGCTACAGAAGGCTCCAATTTCCTCTCCCAACTCCCACCCCAATTTCCCAGCTTCTAGGTCCATTATCAACATGTCAGTACAATGTTTTATCATTCAATGCTGGTGAGAACGGGGTAATGACAATACTGCTACATGTTTCATTATGACGTGAGATTGTTTTCACTAGGCAGCCTTTTGACATTTGCGATTATCATATTTTCTGCAATCAATTCTTGTTATTTGTAGCCATGTCAGGCCTCAAAAGTACAACTTAAATAAACACCGAACAAACATTTGCACCGTATGACATGTCAGCTCAAAAGAAAAACAACAACTGAACAAAAACATAAAACAGAACACCAACAATCAACAACTCTTTTCAACAACAACAACAAAAAAACCAACTCTTGAATGTTATGACAGAAAATGCTTCTATACACAAATACAACCTTTCCAGCTTTTTATTAAGAAACATTTTTAAACTATTCCAATACAACCCTTCGTTTTACTGAAATCTATCAATGATGATGATGATGATGATGATGATGATGATGATGATGATGATAAATAACAGTAACAACTTCTGAATGCAGTGACACCTTTCTGGAACAAAGTGAACACTTACCATATTGTGTTTTAGAATGCGTTGCACAACGGGGGTGAACAGATCCATCACAAGGCTGGACCGAGGACACGTCCTGCAATGCTGTTGCAGAGATACAAGCAAGCAAACATGCACACGCGCACATTCAAAACACACGCGCACACATACACACAAATACGTACAGTTTTTACAAGGCAAATCAGTACAACTGTACATTACTCATTACATCAAAACTGATGACAAGGCCACAATCTATCACTATTACACTTTTTCTGACAGTTTCAGGTGCTGTTAGGTTTTGCACAAGGAGGACATTGGAAAGTCAGCCAGGAATGAACTCTGAGGATACATAACCACTAATGCAACCTGGTAACTTTTGTTTGTACTTTGAAGTGAGTTTGTGTGGGTTATTCAGTGGCAACCAGGAATGAAATCTGAGGATACATAACCACTAATGCAACCTAATAATTTTTGTTTATATTTTGAAGTGAGTATGTGTAGATAATTCAGCTTTGAAAGGTGCTATGTTGCAATACTAAAATAACATGCACTATACTTTCATATCAAGACATGCTGAACATGAGACCTAAATAATAGTAAATTAATCCACTCATTTGTGAGACTAATAACCAGACCACCAGTCAAGGTTAATTGAAAGGGACAGGGAAAAAACTAACTAATACCAGGAATAAAACAGTGGATTCTATTCCTAGGCAAATTACCTAACAACATGACCACCACTTTATATGGTCAGAAAGATAATTCTGAGATCATTTCCATTGCAACATTTCATACATTTGTGTTACTGTTTTGCAAGTTGTTTGTTTAGGGAATTTTTGCGGACTTTCTTCTTCAGTTGCTGGTTTATTTCTGTACTAACAGGTACTCTGTGAACTGTATCACAAATTTTTGAAGGGCCCTGTTTCCTCACTTACTTAACAGCACCATGTTGATAACGCTGAGAACATGGGTTTGACCTTCAGGTCACTCATATTTTCTTCAGTGGCCCTGTTAGCTCCAGTGGTAAGAATGCCATACTGATAACACTGGGATTGTGGGTTCAATCCTCAAGGAAAGGCACAAAGGGGCAGTTTTTTTTATAAACATCAGTCTGGCTTACAGAGCCACGGACTCAAGTTCTGACATTTCAAGTTCAATTGCATCTTGCAACATAAAACTGGCCTTTTTGCTGCTTATAATAATGCTCCAATCATTCTTTGAAGTCAGCTTAGTGTTTAGAAGGTCCCATTCTCTCCATCCCTCACCCCATTCTAGACCTTGCTAGTACATAGCTTCTGAGAGGACTCGATGGGTCAGCTAGGTAATTTACTGACAGATCTGGGTGCAGCACATTATAGAACTGTTTGACTTTAAAGAAAACTATAATTGTGACTGGCAACAATTCATTTAATTTCTTATTGAGATAATAAAGCAGCACATTATATAAGTCTGAATGTAAAGAAAACCATAACTGTGACTGGCAACAATTCATTTTTTATTTTCTCTTTTAGAGATAATAAAGTATTCTGAATCTGGAATAGGGAAGTAGTTAAACCTACAACATTTCTAAAACGGTTTTTAGATTGTGAAACAACATAACTGATACCACACCATACCCATCAAACTTGCTTTTACGTTTACTAAGAAACAGGAATGGCAGTCTTCTCCTACAGAAATACACATTATATACAGAAAACGACAGTGCATCAACTGTGTGTATCCATTAATGGAAAACACCCAAGGAAGTATCAATTTACAACTGCCAGACAATCAGTGATAAATGACAAAGGGTTGAATAAATTTAGAATCTGTCTGATAACCTAGTCTACACAATCTTTATATTTGATACAACTTGATCAATAGTGTCTGTCTCCACTGATAATAGCGACAGCAATTTGATCAAACGATAATGTTTTTTGTTTTTTTTCATTCACTGAATGAAATGTTGAGCTGTCTTCTTTTATTGTTAGACACAGCAACATGTCATATTGCACATGTGGAAAATGGAATGGAGGATTATTATGCATTAATACTGTATTACACGCTGATACTTCTACCTAAACATCTAATCACTGATTGTATGTGTTCCATGGCATTTGACCTCTATCATACAAATCATTCTTTTAACAAAGAATCAAAATCTCTCATTCATTCTCTCTCTTCTACACAAACACATTCCTACATACACTTCCAACAAAGTGCATTCATTCTTTACTGATATTCATTAATTCATATCATACAATTTACATGCAGGTTATCAAAAAAGAAAGAAAGAAAAAAAGGAAAAATAAAATAATAATGAATACTTTAAGATTACTTTAACAAAAAACAAAATAAAACATATGGTCAGGCCATTCTAAAAATCCCCTTTTTCCTTTAAAAAATACAGAAAATCCAAATACTGTCCTTCTCAAGATCACTAAGACTTTGAAGAAGATTCAGTTGAAATAAAACTTCATATGAACAGAGGACACCATCTTCTTTAGAAGAAAGAGCACTGATTTTAGATCTTTTTATTTTTATCTAAAAAATGTTGACTCCTTGTCCTCCAAACTTACACATTTGCAACTCTTCAATAGTTTACAAATTTGATCAAAACTCTGGTTGGCTGGATCATCATGAGTGTGATGATGCTATCCTGAGAAACTAAAACTGGTCAAGAAACAGCTGAGAAAATTTTGCTGAGACAGTTTGGTTACAGAATCACACACAATCCTTCCCATTTTTTAAACAGATTTCAGCAAAAGATCTTTGACTTTTAGGTATAGTAATAACAACAATAATAACAATTTCAAGAAACAATTCTTTACCAGATTAAAGAAATGCCAGGTTTCTTGAGTAGGATGGTCAGAATTAACCAACTGGTTTGTAGCAACAACAAAAACAAACCAAAACAAAAACTGCTTTGAGGCATAACAATAAAAGCAACAACAATACAGTAATGATCATAACAATGCTTTACCAGGCTAAAGAAATCACAGATTTCCTGAGTAGGGTGGTTGTTTTCTAACAAAGGGGAGATGGCAATGATGATATTCTCGAGGTTTGATCGATGGAGCTGCTCTGTGCTGAGCTGCAATCACACAGAAAGACACAACAGTTTAAGTTTACTTCAGCAGACTGATACAGAATGAAGGAATTAGCCTTTCTTTTTAAATCAATTAAATAACTGATCAATCGATTTATGAATGAATGAAAAGCAAAAATTAATCGACCAATACTAATCAAGGACTTATGTTTTTTTTTCTAAATCGATTAATGAATCAACTGATCAATCAATTTATAAATGGATGATTGAATTTAGAAAAGTGAAAGAATGTATGGTTTCATAAACAACTTATGTCTACTCAACATCTCACTTTTTCAACCTCAAAAAATGAACTGTAAACAGAATGAATGCATATCATAATCGGTCTATCAATTCATCAATCAAACAATCAACTGATCAGTCAATATTGATGAAAGGATGAAAGAAAAAGAAAAAAGAAATTAATGACTAAAATTTAATAACGTCTACTCATGTTGTATTTTTCCACTTTTACTTGTCTGAACAGATTGATATCCAAGTCTAAAGAGGCTATGTGCTTGGTAATATGAAGAGGTTTAATTGCTTGGTATGTTTGAAAAGGTTGTGCTTGGTAGATCTGAAGAGGTTAACTGCTTGGAACAAACAGGTAAAAATCATATGACTGTGTAAATGCTTCAATGATTTTTGTCTACTCAATACCCCATTTCTGTCCATTCCATTTTTGTACTATTAACAACTTTTTGAATAGTTAACACCTACTTAATATCCCAGTTTTATCCCTCCTATCTTCCCATGATGAAGACCTGTTTAAACTGTTAACACATATTCAATGTCCCCATTCGTCCAGCCCGTTTTCCCATCACCAACTGTTTCCAATGTTAATGTCTACCCAGAGTTCCAGTTTTGTCTGTCCCATCTTCCTGACCCTTTTTTTTTTTTTTTTTTCACTGTTTTAACTGCTTACTCCATATCCCAGATCTGTCCATACCATTTTCCTACAATTTGCAACTGTTTGAACTGTTTACATGTACTCAATTTCACAGTTCTGTACTGTTTGAGCTGTTTGAGTTCAATGTCCCAGTTTCTTCCCATCCCATCCCATCCCATTTTAATTTTCAAACCCTGAACAACCATTTAACTATTTACAACTACTAGATTTCCCACTTTTCTCCAATACATTTTCCCACTTTTTTTTTCCTGAGGAGCTATCTGATTTGTTAACACTTATTCAATGTCCCAGTTTTATCCGCCCTATTTCCCCATTCTTAACGACCACTTGAATCATTAATGCCTATTGAGTGTCCTAGTTTTGTCTCTCCTAATGGCTGCACAAAGTGTGTTTACTCAGATGGCGTCTTCTATGGGGAAACAAATCTGCTGTAATGAAAAAGCAATGCCTATAAACTTCAGTCACTGCTTCAGCTTTAAAAAAAAAAAAAAAGAAAGAAACCTAAACAATCTTTCAAATACTTGTCTACTCCCTCATCCCCCACCATGTCCCCCCTCCTTCCACCTCCCCAGTCTTTCCAATGTACACAGTACACAACATATAACCTACCCCTACCACCCATGACATGTATAAATGTATATACTCTCATCCCTTCCCCTCTCCTATGGAAAAGTAATATTGTATTGGTATTTTTGTTTAAAGCCCAGCTGACTGCTTAGACAAGTTAGAGCCATATCAGGGCTACAACAGTTTCAAAACACACACAACACTTCGACAGGAAAAAAAAAAGGAAAAGAAAAATTAAGTCTACATATCAATGCATTCGCGCACATAATCTAAGGAGATGCCCTGGCTTGACCACTCCACCCAATTTAACGCACTGGGGACTTAAAAAGCACACCAGAATACAAATTTAAACGTAAGTTAAAAAAACACTAAAACATGCATGAAAATGGGCCTAAATTACCTAAAATCGCTTCTGCATATCCCTGGGAACAAAAATGTTCTTTACACATGTACCCAATTATAAATCCTAAGAGAAAGTATGTAAGACTTTATCAGCTAGGCAGAAAATGATAGGAAGAAATGACAGAAAGCAAAGGAGAAATAAGAAACAAAGAGAGTGAAAGAAAAGACGGAGGAAATTTTCAGGACAGAACTTCAAGAAGGTGGGGACACTATTCATACTTTAGAGCCCCGGGCATCCCCACACCACAGGGGTCATGAAAGTACAAAGTATATGATTTAGCATATGATGCTGCGTATGAGCAATACCAAGCAATGAACTACTCAACGAACCATACATAAAGCTTTAAATACATAATTTATTGTTTTAAAAAAATGCGTGCGCACACACGCACCCCCACACACACACACACACACACAAACACACACATGTGGCACCAACAAACTAACCAAAGGAAACGATGAAACAAAAAAGTATACAGCAGATATGATTAGATAAAAAAAAAACTACTCTTAAAACAAACAAACACACACACACACACACACACACACACACATACACACACACACACCACACACACACACACACACACACACACACACACACACACACACACACACAGATGTGACACCAACAAAGAAAATGAGGAAACAAATGTATACAGCAGAAATGATTAGAAAACACACACCACACACACACACACAACACACACACACACACACTAACCACACACACACCACACACACCACACACACACACACACACACACACCAAAATGTGGAACAACAAACTAAGGAAATGAGGAAACATAAAAGTACACAGCTGAAATTATTAGAGAAAAAAAAAACTACCCTTAACACACACACACCACAACACACACACACACACACACACACACCACACACCACCAACACACACACCACACACACACGACCAACAACACACACACACAATGAACACAAAAGAAGACGAAAAAAAAAACACACACAGACATAAACACAAAACAAAAATATCAGCCCAAGTCATGTGAGTTACCTGTTGCAACAACTCTGAAATCAAATCCAAAGGAAACTGGAACACAGACGCATCTTGTATGGGTGTGGTCATAGACACATCAATCAGGTTCTGCACACAGAAAAGGGGGAAAAAATTCAATCAGCTCATGCATGCACCAGTGTTCACTAAAATTAGCACTCAAAATCATTACCTAAATCCACACATCAACCATCCTTTTTCATTCATTATTATTTTTATTTATTTATTTATTCAATTCATTCATTTATTTATTTATTTATTTTATTTACTTTTTATTTATTTATTTATCTATTTACTTCACCTTTCTATTTATCTATTTTGCCACTTATTTATTTATCTATTTACTTCACCTTTTCTACTTATCTATTTTGCATTTATTTATTTATTTATTTCACCTCTTTTTCATGTATCTATTTTGCCAATGATATGTTTGAATAATAAATATTTATTTGTTTTATTATTGCCTTATTGATCTATTCATTTATCTGTTTGCTTTACCATTGTCTTATTAATCTATCTGTATGTTTCATTACTTATTTATTCATTCACTCTATTCCTTATTTATTTTTTTATTTTCTCGAACTCTCTTTTGTTAGTTTATAAATGGGTTTTTAACTTAAGTTGATTAGAATGATTCTAATCATAACAACAACAACAACAACAACAACAACAACAATAATAATAATAATAATAATAATAATAATAATAATAATAATAATAATAATAAACAACAATAAATCATTCTTGTATAGTACTACTCTCTGAACGTATCTGGACTCACAAAAAATTACACATTCACAAGACTTAACCATTTCCTTTCACAGCGTAATCATAATGGATTCTATTCCATCATTGTATAATTAACTATCAATCTATACAATTATCTCCCCTCTAAATCAAGACTACACAATCAACATCACTTAGGATGTTAAAATGTTATCTTTCTGTTGGTTTCTTACAACATGCATTTTAGCCCCATTTGAGTGAGGGCTAGATGTTATAATGATAATAATTTCACTTACACAGAGCAAACAGTCCATGTCAAAAGCATGCTCATTGTATTTTACAGGAAGAGACCAAATGATGCGCCGCGCGACGCACACACACACACACACACACACACACACACACACACACACACACACACACACACACACACACCACCACCCACTCTCCTCTCTCTCTCTCTCTCAGGATGCTGAGCTAGGATACACTCACTTCTGAACCATGTTGTCATGCTGTATCTCACTAACACACACACAACACACACACACACACACACACACACACACACACACAACCAGCGCACACACACAGCCACGTGCGCACACACCGGCACACATACACACACACACACTGCACGCATACGTGTGCGCACACGCACACATGCATGTGCGCGTGTGTGCGCGCCACACCACACACACACACACAACACACACACACCCCCCCACTCATGCACACATACAAGATGCTGAGCTAGAGTACATTCAACCTGTTAGGCATGTGACCCTTGACCCAAGCTGTCATTCTCTCTGTCTCACACACACACACACCACACACACACACACACACACACACACACACACACACAACACACACACACTGTTCAAACATATTCTCTCTTTCTCTCTCCTTCTCCCTATTCCTCTGTCACTCACTTTCACTCACTCTGTCTAGCTGTCTCTCACATCTGTTATTTATGTTAAATGTAGATCGGCAGTGGTAGATGCATTAAGTTGGTCTATGTGCCAATATAATTCACATTCAATGATTCATACTAATTTCTTTTGTCATAATGGATTTACCATACGAAACTCAGGTTGCTTTCTCTGTTGAGAGCATGTCGCCATGGTGCAGTGCTATCTTTTTATCAGGAATTCAGAAAGGCAAGAAGGCTAATTGTCCTTCAAGGGGAGGAACCTGGGAAATGAACCTATTTCTCCAATACTTTGTGCCAGGGCAGCCAGACAAATGCCCTGATCTTCCTGATTTTCAACTGCCATAGGATCTTTTACTGATTTAGCATGCACAGGCCACAAGGCACACAGGACCAACTCGTTTTTTCCATCCCCTCCTCAAGAACTAAACGTTCAATTCCATTTTCCAATCAAACTGAGGAGAAAAGTTGAGGCATCAACATGAAATAAACCCCAGTACCTCAAGTTTAGTTATTGGCAGGCAGACATTTGAACCATTCTGTCACCCTCCTCCAGGAAGCAAGTGAAGAATGTTATCTTATCTTACCACAATCGCCCCATCCCCCTTTTTAATTTTCTTCTTTCACTGTTCCCTTATCATTTGTTGTTTCAAAGGAGAGATAACATTACACAAGAAATGCATCTCCATCTGACACTTCAGTCCCTGCATCTCTCTGTGAATAAAATTTGTCACAAACAACTTCTCAGTTGTTAGCATTTGGATTTTTTTTAACCTGATTTAGTCAAAGGTCCATTTCAATGCATATGTGAATACATCAGTATGGACTACAGCACTTAAGTAGCTGAATTAAGGTGGTTCAAAAGATAGAAAAAATGTTCAATTTAAAATATCTTGACTGTTTGATGATGAATTTTACCATATATGGGTTTGTGCTTTAAAACAACTCATTTCTGCAAGCTTCACTAATTAAGACATGTCAAAGACAAAATTATGCAAACATTTGCAAATTTCAGCAAAGAACTTATGTTTGTTTTTTGTTTTTTCTTTCTTTCTTTCTTTCTTTCTTTGTCTGTCTGTGTTTGTTTTTCAATTTCCTTTCACACACACACACACACACATCACACACACACAACACAAAACGGAGATTATTTCAAATTGACAGGAGAGGTGTATATGTCTCATTGTCTGTGACAAAAAAGTGTGTTGGCAAGATTTTCAGTTGTTTCTGGATGGATCTTCTCCAAATTTGGGTCAATGGTGTGGACTGTTGAGTTGTGAATGCACAAGGTTGGAAAACATGGCACCATGACCAAGGTCAAACATACCAAATTATTTTTAAAAAGCCTGAAAGCAGCACTTTTCCAGGCACTATGTAAATAGCACATTCTCCGGAACATCTAATGCTTCTTCAAGGTCACAGTGATCTTGGGAAATGCAATATCTGGATTTTTTGTAACAATTGTAAAAAAGTAGATTGTTAGAGTGGCTTGACTATCTCCTTTATCAGTTAACTTAGATCACATTTAGATCATACATCAACTGTAGTGAATGGTCCTACATGCAGTAACTACACATAAAGATAGTACAATATCTGGACCAAAGCCATTAAAAAAATGGGGGTGGGGGAGTTTAAAAGTTTGTATCTTGAATTCATGAAACAAATGGATTCCAATTTTAGTTAAGTTTTAGCGATTGGAAACACATCACTGAAAAACAAAAAAGGATTCAAATCATTTCATAATCATTGTAAATGTTAAAGTGTGTAAAAAGAAAATTGTTTATGTTAATATGTACTTCCCCGATCATGATTTTGATTGTCTTAGTCGTAGGTTTGTGTTTATTTGATAAAGATTTGTGTTCATTTGATAAAGATAAAATGTACATGTCTCATTCTGTGTGTGGAAAACAAAACAAAAAATGTTCCTTTCATTTTCCTGCATACTCAGTCCACAGAAAGTATGAGTATGAGAAAGAACAGCAGGCATTGCCATTGCTCTTGTTGTGCCCTTTTCTTTACAACTGTGGTCATAAATATGATGAACAGTTCAATGAAACTAAAAACTTTGGCAAAATAATGTAGGGGTGTGTATACTGGAGTTGTACACATACACAACAAAAGCAGTCTACAACATTATTTGCAGATCACAGTTTAACGTAAGTAGAAAGCAGCAATATCATTTGTCATGTCTACCACATTATTTGCAGATCACAAACAGTTTAACATAAGTAGAAAGCACCAATATCATTTGTCATGTCTACCACATTATTTGCAGATCACAAACAGTTTAACATAAGTAGAAAGCACCAATATCATTTGTCATGTCTACCACATTATTTGCAGATCACAAACAGTTTAACGTAAGTAGAAAGCAGCAATATCATTTGTCATGTCTACCACATTATTTGCAGATCACAAACAGTTTAACATAAGTAGAAAGCACCAATATCATTTGTCATGTCTACCACATTATTTGCAGATCACAGTTTAACATAAGTAGAAAGCACCAATATCATTTGTCATGTCTACCACATTATTTGCAGATCACAAACAGTTTAACATAAGCAGAAAGCACCAATATCATTTGTCATTGTTGTGTACAAAGCATTACCATTAAATTCAGGATAAAGATTTTTGTTCTATAAGAGACTCTTTCCAACTGCATCCTCATCGTTTGTGCATTTTTAATTTAATACAAAAAATGAAGATACAATCAGGTATACAAGTTTGGTTTTTTTTCACTTAGATCCAGAACAGAGATACATGCCCAAAGCCTTCCAGCAGTTTTGGCAAATTTGATAAAAACTCATGAAAAATATTGCTCATCACTCTTTCTCCAGCAGTATCCATGTTTTTTGTTCGGACGGGGGGAGGGAGGTTCTTTTGGGTTTTGCCTGTTTTGTTTTGTTATTACTTTTTTCAAGCATGTGATAAAGTATACTGCTCATAAGGCTTGCTCAAGTAGTGCCAATTTTGTTGCTATTTTGCTGCTGACTTTAATTAGTTGTATTTTGGGGGGGAGAGGTGGGGTGTAGCTTAACAGGATTTGCAAGAAATGAGGGTCGGTTTCCAAATGGATACATGCCGCCACAGTATGGCAGTCTCTTGTCTCCTCTCTGATCAAAGCCTTTGAGGCAAATTTGATGACAATCCAACAGTGAGTTCAAATGAGTTTAGAGAGTAACACTATACAAGAATGATTATTATTATTATTCTCTACAAACAGCTGACAAGTTTTTTCCACACACACACACACACACACACACACACACACACACACACACACACACACACACACACACACACACACACACACACACACACACACACACACACACACACACACAAACACACGCGCGCGGCCATCCTCCTATTTCAAATGTCTCATTTTGTAGTACTCACAGCCATCCTCCCACTGATATGAAATGTTTTTTAAAAGAAAATCAGGCAGGCAAAGAAAATAAGGGAGTGAATGACCTACATGCACATATGATTTGTCTAACCAAAAATTCTTGGAATGGTTGTGTGTGTGTGTGTGTGTGTGTGTGTGTGTGTGTGTGTGTGTGTGTGTGTGTGTGTGTGTGTGTGTGGGGTGTGTGTGTGTGTGTGTGTGTGTGTGTGTGTGTGTGTGTGTGTGTGTGTGTGTGTGTGTGTGTACATACGTGCGTGTGTGCGTGCGTGCGTGTGTGTGCGCGTGCGTAAGAAAATCACAAACCACAAAATATGTGAAAAATACCTTAACGAGAATTTCTCTGTTGCATACACTAGTAGCAGGGGGGTTTGGGGGGGGGGGGGGGGGGCTGTTTTGTTTTTTAACCTCTGACTCCCTCACCATAACCTGCAGGAAGGTGGTGGATGGGGTGAGGCAGTGAAAAGGTTAAAGTCGAGATAACAGGAAGTCTAAACATGTTGAAGTAAGGCTCCTCAGTTTTCAAGGACGTAGCTATGAGAACATACACATGTCTAATGAAATGGAAAATTGGGGCATTTTTTATTTGACAACCTTGTTTCTTAATTAAGTTCTTAAGGCAAACAAACACTTGCATCATAAGAAAGGTGCAATACTGCATTATTTCTTATCAGTATAACCCTATTAGATTTATGCTGCTTTGGTTCAAGGAAACATTTTCTTCCAACTCAAGAGGACTGTACAAAACAAGCACTATACTATCTTTTATATCTAAACCAAGCCTAAAATACACAAACAAAACAAAACTTTTTTTTAACAGAGAAATTCTATACAACCAACTTCATTTTTTTTACAAGTCTGAAGCAGACAAAGGTCAAACAAAACAATTTCCTTTCATCTGTCAATGCCATGTATAATGTACAATTTGCACTTTACTAGTACATGTTGTCTGTTTTAAGACATTTATGTGCCAGCCTTATTACACTGTACGTATGTACAATGAATGATTACAGAGACTTGATAAAGGCTTTGCATTTACCCAGAGGTCTGGCAGGACCTTACATTAAATATTACTTTGTTTATGTAATATGTAAAGCACAGTCATGGGACCTTTATGCTAACCACGGTCAATGGACCTTTGTTCTAACTGTGTTAATTACACACACGGACTTCATGCAGACCCATTTTCCCAATGGGTTGTTCAATCAGTAAAGCAATAAATGACAGGGTGGGGGAGAAAGACGGAGTGTAAAATGTGTCAGTTACTTCCATAACCTATCCACCCAGCATCCACAACTCTTCACCTTCAGAAAACTACGCTGACATTATGTCCATTGATCCGAGACATGGTAATGAAACTGTACCCAAAAGCGTCTCCATGGGTTGACGTTGTTCACCCAACAACACAAACAGAAATCAACAAATAAAGACCGTGCGTGATGTATTGACCATGTTTTCACTCTGTCTTTTCAGCTATTTTGGGCTGCTCACTTGCTGGAAATTCAATAAGTTGCTAGATGCAAAATGGTCCCGAAAGCTCCATATGACAAAGTGCTGAACTCCAAAGACAACCACACCCAACTTCTGACAAAATGTAAGGTCGAAAATCAGTTATTGTCCCACGAGGAACTCTGCCAATTTGGACAAAGAAATCATATCGTATAGCACTAGACATGAAAATTAACTTTAATCTCGTCAGGTATTTTCCACATGTTAGATATACTCCTCAATCACATTTTTTGTCTCTGCTGCTCTTCATTCTCCCGCTGCCCTCATCCTTACTTACCACCATCCTTTTTTACACATTCCTATGAGCTTTCACTATATACTTATTTCTGGGTCAATGTGTTAACCTGCACTACAAAACAAAACATTACAAAGCACCCACATTTCATGATCATCTAAAGTTTAGTATATATCTGTTGTACTTTTTTTTAACATCATTTTCTAAATGAGCACTGACAGAGCAAAACACAGCAAGAATGAGGACGACAAAACAAAACACTACAAACACAACAATAAACAAAGAAAGCAGAACCCAACAAACACATGTATACATAAAAGAAATGACAATCTGAAACAGAACACACATGCATACTATGATACATGCACATACACTCATCAGACTTCCAATTAAAAGGTCCCGGGTTTGATCCTTCAAAGATACCTCATGGTGCTTAAAGGGTGAATATTTTCCCTATCTCACAGGTCAACATGGATGCAGACCTGTCCCCTTCATGTGTACATGCATGCAGAATATCAAATATGCATGTTAAAGACCTGTATCATGTGTATGTCATATCAGCATCACGTGGCTTATGCAAACATGAGAACACCTAGCATGTTTCAAGTTGAATTCATATTGCTTATAGCCCAGCCAACTACTTGAGCCATATCAGGGCTAACACCACATCAAAAACGACAACCAGGTTAAGATAAAGGATAACAGTTAAAAACCACCCAACATGCTTGCCATCAAAGATGAAGACTGTGCAACAACATAACAGATTGTAGTCAGTTTGCCTAACAGTAACAGCTTGAATTTTCCATACTCCACAAACACAACAATTTGATTATATGTAATGTGCAGTGAGTCCAACTGATTTTGAAGATAGCGCAACAGAAGAATGGTGGATAATGATACTGTTCTTGTTATTGAAACCTTGGAGCAGATCATGCCGTTACAAATTTAGGAATGTAACTCCTTAATGCCCAAAGATAAGATCCAATTCTAGAAAAGATCCAATTTGAGATATTTCAGTCTTAATGAATGATTTTTGCCATGTCAGAAGTCATCACATTTGCACCCATGAAAATGGACCGCTATTATAAAATCATGGCTCTTTGACGTATGTAAAGTCCGCCTAGCATTACAGCCATTTCAGACTTGTAAAAACTTATTAAAATCAAACTGAGAAGCATGTCTGTCAGTGAAATCCAATTGCTACGTCTGTCAGCGAAATCCAATTGCTCCTTAGTATATTTCAGACAACAATTTTTAAAGGCTGATAACCTAGACCACACTGGAGGCTCCAAGCAACAAGATATTCCACTTATCATTTTCAGTTTAAAACAAACAATCTGAATCAATAAAATCAAGATCCTGAAGCCATTCTAACAATGTGCTTCTTTTCTCATTTTTCTTTGTTTCGAGTTTTGGGAGTTTTGTTTTGTTTTGTTTTGTTTTGTTTTGTTTTTTTGTTTGATTTATTTTGTTTTGTTTGTTGTTATTTTTCCCCTAAACCACTACACCATTTTGACACAGATCAGTCCATAAACAGCAGAAAAATCCTAAGGACTTTTATTTTCCGCAGCCTGACCCATGGAAATTGACCAAATTCATCTGAAATTGTGAAATGAGGCTCACTGTAAAGTTGCATTTATGCACAAAACCAGGGACTGGAGAAGTCTTCTATTAGCGAGAAGTTCTAACACTTTTTCTTCACAACAGCCAAAGTATAAGCCATTCCAAGTTTTATTTTTTAACTGACAACAGATCTATTATTGTATCCCTGTTCAGCTGTAACAGTTCATAATCAATACATCTGTTATTACAGTCACAGTCTGTCCATAAACAGCCTTGAAACCGAAGGCAAAACAGTTCAAATGTTTGGTCGCTGCTATTGTTTTAATTCAGTTACGTGGATTTAAACTGGTCATTTAAGACCCCTTAAGATAGCTGGACACTTAAGATGGCTTATGAGTTGAACAATTACGACCCCTTATGACCACACCTGTGAACCAAAATGATGAAAAGCCATCAAATGATCAATAAAGAGCAGAAACTGCATTTTGTTCCCACATACCATACAAACTCACGAATATGCAATGATAAACACATAATAAAGCAACAAATAATGGTCCTCCTGGAGGGACAATTCATTTACAGGGAGTGTGTGTGTGTATGTGTCCGCAGTAAAGCCCTGTGATATAAAGTTATCTGTACACAATGTGGACATTGGGGAAAGCATGTGAGCATAGCTCCACTCAGTAAATAAGCTCAGTGTAACAGGGTCTGAGCAAGCTTATTTGCAGCCTTAGCTTAAAAGAAATTGCCTGAAAGCTTTGTTGCTATTTTCAAGGCATCCCAGAGGGAGACTGGAGGGACTACATGCAGGTGATCCAGAGAATATTATTTAACCCTTTGACTCCCACACCCTGTCCACCAGCATTCTCCATTGCCGACCATGCGAGCAAAGCAAAACTTTTTAATTTAGCAGGAAGCTGTGGATAGGGCGAGGAAGTCAAAGGGTTAAGGTTTTGCAGTAGGTGGATAAGGTAAGAGTCAAAGGGTTACAGCACTGGGCCAAACTAGAGGATCATGAAAACAAAAGATAAAGGAAATAACCCCAGCATGAGAATGAGGGCATGTGAGAAAGCCCAAATGTGCATGTTCTAAATAGTGCAATTGCAGAGGGACTTTTTTGAGTCAGAACTGTCCTAGGAGCAAATGCACAGTAGTATGCAATTGTGTGCATTTCATTTTTTTTTCTTTTTAAAACAGTGAGTGCCTTTCATTTTTTTAACACAATGTATACACACTTAAATAAAGCCAACACGTTTCCAGCAACAAAGTATTTTCTTTCCTCTTCCCCCACCGTACATTTTCTTAAGAAATACTTTTTTGCATCTATATTTTGTTCTTGTGACAAGCATATGTGCCCCAAAATGGTAAAAACTAAGCACAAAAAGGTGATGAGAAATAATGCTACTTCCCCTCCCTCTCTCTCTCTTTCTCCCTCTCACATACACACACAAACACAAACCAAGATGGACAGACACCGAGTATGACAGCTAGACAAGCTTATAACAGACAAGACACCGATATGACAGCTAACAAGCATTATTTAATATCACTGAACTTTCTAAGGAACTAAACACTGAAGACAATGACATACAGATCTCTCTCTCTCTCTCTCTCTCTCTCTCTCTCTCTCTCTCTCTCTCTCTCCCAGCCAAAATGAATAATAAATCAACTGAACATAAATCTATGTTTGACTGAGGACTGTTTGCTGTCCACCGTTTCTTTGCATATTTGTAAAGAATCCCAAAAGCGATAATAAGAATTCCAGAACTGATAATTACCAAACAACTTTCAGCACAAATCTGAACTGAAATATATAAGACATACAAACAAACAAAACCGCCATTTTAATGAAGTAATGAATATCCTTCACATATCATTTTCAATGCTACTATTACTGTTGTTTTAGTATGTTTAGGAAAGCTGTTTTCAACTCTCTTTGTTTTTATTTTCCAAGGTTTTAATCAGTTTTGGCAGTATTTTTAAATGAAATGATCTAGTCACAACAAATGCAGTTATCTTGGGCAGCAGCATATCATAATTTTGTACATGTAAAGACACATTAAGAAAACATTTTTTTCTTTCATTTGTTAAGAGAAAGAATATACTTTGTATAAAAGAGAACATAACATGAGTATCAATTATTAAAACAAGTCCAAATAACACCAACATTTCCACATGTTCATCCTTTAGTTTCGAAAGGAATGAATGTCTAAGAACGAGAGAATTCAAACAAAAAGTGCATGTGGGAATCCAAACAAAAGATGCATCAATTATCAGAGTGAAATGAAATAAAATCAGACAACTGTATTTCTTTATACATCCATTTTCTTTTCTGAAAGTTCACATCAACATCCGGGTGAACGGTAATTTGATGACTTGATGCCAGTCACTGAATCATTAACAGAATAACTTGCTCTCTCAGGGATTGCAACAGCACATTTTTATCTTCTGCTTCTGCACGATGGAGACTGCCTTTGCATCACTACTGCAAAGCAATGACGCACAACACTCCCCAAGACTGCAGTTAAAAACCAGGATAAATGGTCATTTCTCAGATGTCTGTGCCACAAACCTGATCTGTGATTACCTTTTTATCACAGCACAACAGGAACATACTGGGGAGGGGGGAATGAAGTTACACCCAGCAGTCAGTGTTTTGCATCACTAGTTTTCAACTAAAGAGAAAGTTGTTCTTAGTCATAATGATAATGGAACATAAACAAAATATCAGATGCTGTGATACAAATATGTCTGCGTAACTGAATAAAATTCAAACTGATCCGTGTCTTCTTCCAACTCAAAAACTATGTATGCACCCGTTAAGATCTTTATGTGCTGTACTACAATATTAATGAGTAAGCCAAGAAGAACCTCCCTTTTCCCCTCTCATATGAGAGGCTGGAAGGAAACAAATACTGTTCATATAAAAAAAGCAAAACTGTGTTTATGTAGGAATGTTTCAAAAGAAAAAAGAAAAGGTTAATCTGCCAAATAACGACAAAAACATGATTATTTATCTCTATCACTTTTCGCATGAGTTACCCCACAGATTGAAACTTAATGATGAACCCAGTCAGAACAAAAAAAAGCAACAAGAAATGAAAACATGTCAGCACAGCAAATACTTCACATCATATAAAAAACAAGGAGAAGAAGCAACATTAACCAAACCCTACAGGATAAAATCATATATAACACTTGTCCAACAAAGAACATTTCAGTTTTGTTACTCCCGCATATAAAACATTTTTTTCCATGTGGAAAACCTATCCAACTAAGAACATTCAATTTTGGTACTCTTGCATACATATATGTATACAAGGGTGCAACTCAGAAAAAAGTAAAAAAAACTGAAAGCGGTCCAGGAACCAGCAGCAGCAGTATGGGGAATCCCCCCCCCCCCCCCCCCCCCCCCCCCCTGCATCCTGAAGCTTTTTCAAAAAACGGATTTTCCGTTTCTGACTCTTTTGAAAAAAAGGATTCCGTTGTCAAATGGAAAAAGTTGCACCCATGTGTATATATAACAAAGATCCCCCCATCTTCTCTGATATATACTAAAACAGAGAACTGTTCCACACAATTCTCATCAAACATTGACAATCATGGTTCTCTTGATGCCACTACTTTTGCGTATTCACTTCATAAACTTACTTTTTAACATTCGTCTGTTGTACATTTTAATTAAAGACCAGTGAGAAATGGGGGGAAAGATTACCGAGCTTCTCTGTGATGGGAGGGGATACTCATTCTTCCCCATACCCACCCCAATATTCCTTCTTCTTTTTTCCTTGTTTGTTTTTTGTTCGTTTGTTTGTTTGTTTATTTGTTAAATAATAGGAGAACAATCAATAATAATAGTAATAAACAACAACAACAATAATAATTCTGATAATAATAACAATAATATTATCATTATTACTATCAGCAACAACAATAGTAATGATAATAATAAAAATAATAATAAAAACAACAATGACTACTTCCACAACCCATCTCATGAGAGCCCTAAGTGTTTCACAAAAGCATGAGAGACAAAGGCAGGCACAGGAACAGCAAATACATGTCAACCCCTACCACTATGATAAAGACAGATGAGCTGTAACAACACAGTGGTAAAGAGGTAATAAAAACCAAGTACAATCAAATATCCATTTCATATGTTGACAGATCACAAAAACAAAACAAAACAAAAAGTTTATTTAAATCAACTATGTATATGTAAATTCACATACACAATCATGCAACACACACACACACACACAAACACACACACACACACACACACACACGCTTTGAAAACAAAATATTGTAAAAACGTTTTATGTATTTGCGGTGAACAATTCACACTGCATCACTGTTTATTTTACTGCAGAAAGCTTTGTTCCTTTTTACCAAAGATGTTTACACAAGAAAACTATCTTGAAATGCATTTTACAGAAGTATTATCAGATCAAGTTTTGTTAGTTAAAATTTCACAATCATTGGTTCACAGTCCTGTTAATGCGTTACTTTAGGTTATTATTATAATCATAATTTTTTGTTCTGTTTTGTTTTTATGACGATTTTTATTTTGTTATTGATGTTAGCGTTGTTCTAGTTTCATTTCACTGTTCATCCATATCCTTTTTCTTAAGACCTTGCCGCTTCCTTTTATTTTTATTTTTCCGTCTCTTACTCTGTTCCCCTCTATCCCCTCCCCTCCCCTTCCCCCCTAATTTCATCTTCCGTGCCATTTATTCCCGTCTAATATCACTCACAGTGAAAAGACCTTAAATCAAGGAACCAACGAATGAAAACACACACACACACACACACACACACACACACACACACCACACACACACACACACACACACACACACACACACACACACACACACACACCAGCCGAAAATTATGAATAAGAGACAACTCAGTGTGTCTTTCAAGTGTCAGGAAAAAAGATTGTTGCAATGACCATCCTGCATTGGTGCTTTTGGTGCATGTATGTGTTTGTGTGTGTGTGAGCGCGAGACAGAGAAAGAAAGAGAGAGAGAGAGAAGTAAGTGTGTGTGTGTGTGTGTGTGTGTGTGTGTGTGTGTGTGTGTGTGTGTGTGTGTGTGTGTGTGTGTGTGTGTGTGTGTGTGTGTGTGTGTGTGTGTGTGCACTTTAGGATGAAGCTGTTGTAAAACTCTATAAACTTGTAACTCTTCCATTGAACAGTGACAGGATCAGAATTTACAACTGTTTTCCCTCAGGAAAGCTCAACAGAGACCACAACTGACCAAGCTCAGAAGCATTTCTTTCCAAACAATCACTATAATTAAAAGTAGCATGACTGACAGTAATGGTCAAACTTTTGTCAAGTTTCTCCATGAGACCTTCATGGTTGTGTATGATTTTCAACAGCCTCTGCTGAGACAAGAAGAATTCCACAACCCCGCCCCCCTCCCCTCCTTTCATTTTCAACAAAAGCCAGCAATAGCCATTACTCTTTGTGACCCAATCAAACTGTCAAAAGTCCGGTCTAACACTATGTAACACACACAGAGATCTGATTTCATACAGAAACTCACATAAATGTACACACACACACACACACACACACACACACACACACTCTCTCTCTCTCTCTCTCTCTCCACACACACACACTCCACTCTCTCTCTCTCTCTCTCTCTCTCTCCTCCCCTCACACACACACACACACACACACCTCTCTCTCTGTCTGTCTCTCTCATAACACACATACTTTGTCTTTCTGCCTCTTGCTCTATGAATACACGTTACATTGTTCCATGTTAGACTAAAGTGACAGGAAATATTTTCAATTGTTTCGTTTCTCAACCACTTCCTTCTCTTTCACAAAGAATGCCAAAAGGGATTAAATCTTTACCATTCAAAATTTCATTTTTGAAACCCAGGACTCTTGTTGCACAACAGATTAAGTCCTACTAAATTAGACAGAAACACAATTTGATTATTCAGTTATGTTTATCATCAGGTGTAGAACACCCATCAGCATGTGTGTCTGAAGGTGATGGACATCTGAAAACCATTTCATCTGAATACTGCTGTGAGAGCTGGGCAAACCTTCCTTTGTTCTACTGTCTTTCTGTTTAAATCAAACGATTTAAAATCACTGTTAATAATACATTTGCTATTACAAGCTTGACATCATGTTGACAGTAACCACCATTACCCTCTCTTTCCAATTTTTAACAGTTTACTTCATTTGAACATGGTGACAAATGGATAACCTATTTATCATTATGTGTTTCTATTTGAACATAGCATACATGCCAAGTTGTATGGTTCCCCCCTAATTCCTACATTTTCTCACTGTTCCCCGAGTACTGCAGTAAAACAAACAAAACACTATGTGAAATCAGAAAATTGCACTGAAAATACATTTATGGCATTTCTGCAAAGCAGTCACAAGTTTGTGTAGTGAATTCATAAATCGTGTAGTATTCAAATAGTTCAATTCTCATTCTGTCCAAATGGAGAGATCTTTAATCTACAATGAATATGTAAAGAACATCAGTCAATAGTATTTTCAAAAACAAAAAACAAAAAAACTTTACTACAGGTTTTGGTCTGACACCATGGTATGAAATGTATTTATATATAACTACAGCCTGACTCAAGTAGTTGTTGACAAGCAGGACACAGTGACAGATGGAATGGATAATCTACTTATGTGTTACGTGTTTCTATCTGAGTAACTGTTAGACAACAATCATTTGCTTTCACAACATATGATGTTGATAGTAATTATTAATCTCTTCTTGTTCTACAATAGCCTTCAGCTCGACAAGGGTCTAAGTTCTGAATCACTGTATCCCTCCCAAACAGATAAGGAGGTGTTAATAAAGTTGACCCAGACATTCAGGTAACAAACTGGCAACTTGCCACTTCCGTAATATTATAATCTTCATCACATATGTCAACACGGAGGTGAATGGATGCCATCAATACTTATTTCATTTGAGTAACATAGTGACGTCTGGATGTAAACTTTCTCACAATCAATTTCCTTCCCTCTATCTTTCACTCTTCTTTTCTCAGACTCTTTCCACAATTCAAACAGTATGATAGGAGATTAAGCAAATATTGTTTTCACAAGCATTAAGCAACTGTTACTTTTACAAGCTGCTGCTTTGATGATGATCACTATTTTCTTCCATAGCAACAAATCTTCCAGTCTAAAAAATGAACTCTGGCCAATTTACATGAAACACAAAACCTCACCATTAGACAGAAAAAGCCCTAATGCCACTAGTTATAGTATTAATGAGGTTTACACGGGCATCAAAATAGTAAACAGCTATTTGGCAGACTTTATCATAGCGCGGATCACCTTATTTAATACAGACTTTTCAATAAAAACAAGAAACTATTGGGGCCATACAAGAATTCCAGGGTACAGGTCACTGGCCCATGCAGTCAAATATAATGGGTCATTTGTGAAGTGTGATGGTGTAAAACTTAGCAAAGTATAGTCATAACTTAGCAAAGTATAGTCATAATCACACTTCACTGAACTCAAGATCTACAGGTATGAGATTTTTTCAACTATTGTTGGTTTACTACTGAAAGCTTGGTCCCAGAGAAAATTTTTACAAAATGCGTAAACCTGCTGAGAAAAGTTAGGTGGGATGAGACATTTTTTCCAAAAATAAGAACTTTTGTGGGTGTTTCTGACCATGTTCTTGATGGCCCCAACAAACTCTGTCAGATGTTTGAACTGACAGAAGACTAGCATTTCTAGGCCAAAGAGGGAACCTATTTCCGGCACTCTCTGTAACACTACTAACAGGATTATTTGTATGAACTAATTTTTGCACCATCATTTTTTTTGAGAGTTCTTCACACCAATCACACCCTGTGACAAAACTCAAGCTGTTTGAAGTCACTGGTGGTTTTTTTCAAAGTCAGTTTGGCATGAATTCACTAATTTTGTCAAATAAAGTAACTGTGAAATTAGAACAAATTGCAAAGACTACTATATGATGATCAGCCACAAGATAGCTTTCAGAAAGACTGAATGATCAGCCACAAGACAGCTTTCAGAAAAATCTAAGTTTTATGAACCACTACTGTCCTTTTTCCCGATTCACTTCAAAAAACAAATCATGGCATGTCTGACTTTACATCAATTTTCCCAGTAAGAATAAGCACACCTTCCAGGTTCATCAAAATTCTTTGGGGAAGAACTACCCATCAGTGCACCAAATTGGATTAGGGCAAATTTCTTCTCAGCTTCACAAATTAAATCAAGTCAACCAAACTCCTTGGTTTTTGAGCATATGTATAGCCAGGTTCTAGTGAGTGAAAATTGATTCATGACATCATTACAATATAGACTTTCATCATCTGTCTCTAAGCAACCACATTTTCTAAATTATTACCTGTCCACTTAAGTGTTCCATTAATTTGCCAGCAGTCAAAGAGAAAGAAACTGACTTTGATCTACACCATTGTATCAATAATTAATAGGTGACGTGGACTGGTCAGCAAAGTTAACAACAAGATTGCCAAGATTAATTTCAGCCTATACACCACCTGGGGCAGGTACTGACCATGACTTAAGTCCAATGCAATGGACAAGAAAGAAAAGAACAAGAATTTTAGAACAGAAGTTCAAGGAAGAAACCTGATTTCTGTTTTTCAGAATATTTAAGTAAGGACCTGCTGTTTCCAAAACAAAAAAACAAAAAAAACCCCACTTCAGCACCTTCTTAACCCTGACCTTGGCACCCTGTCTTCCAAACTTAAGCATTCATAACTCCTCAACAGTAAAGACCCATCTACAAACAACTATGAAAATCGTGCTAACATATTTTGATCACACACACACACACACACACACACACACACACACACACACACACACACACACACACACACACACACACACTCACACACACACGCGCACACTCACTCACTCACTCACACACACAACACACACACACACACACCCCACACACACACACACACACACACACACACCACACACACACCACACACACACACACACACACACACACCACACTCACTCACACACCACCACTCACTACACACACACACACACACAAACTCACTCACACCACACACCACACACACACACACACACACACACACACACACACACACACACACACACACACACACACTCTCACACACACACACTCACACACACCACATCACACACCACACACACACACACACACACACACACACACACGCATACACACACACACAACCACACAGACACATACACACACATGCACTCCTCTGGGTAACATGAAACAATCTCCCCTTTTTCTTTAAAGGGAAAATTAACAAAAAGACATACATGAACAAAACATTCCAACATACACACATGCATCCCTCTGAGTACTATGAAACAATCTCCCCTTCTTCTTTCAAGGGAAAATAAAAAGACATGCATGAACAAAAAAATTCCAAATATTCATAAAAAGGAAGCTCACCTTGATTTCTTTCACCAGAACTTCAGGTCTTCTGGCATTTTTAAGAAGCTTTCCATATCTGTACATGTGTTTCTGCGAACAAAACAAAAGCAAAAATTTACCACGTATTTGTTAAAAATATGTTCACGCACAAACAGCTAGAAAAAAAAATCAATCTGAATCAACACGTCATTTTCTCTTTTAAAGCGAGATTTAAACACCACCACCATTTCTTCATTACAATTTCACAGAAGCTACAGGCGCAGATCCTGTTCATGAGCTTCAAAGAATTCTGTGCTTTTCATTATCAGTCTGTGGGTGATAAACACTGCTCTGTGTAAGGTCTCTGCGAAGGAGCAATTTTCTATAACTAATACATTAAGAATTCACCTTTCCTACCTTTTGCTTTCATTTCAGGCATAATTTTTTGTCTGCGAAGCAAAACTAATGTTTTTGCTGTGTTCTGGCAGCCTCATCTACCTGTCTCCCTCTTAATGTTTATTCTATTTCTAATCTAAGTTTTGTTTATGGTGGTCTTATCATAGGCTGGAAAGGTGCAGCCAGAAAGTGTGCGTCTTCCTTTTATAACATATGTACAGACTGGAGCTGTTTCAAAACCATTACTGACTTGAGCAACTCTCAAAAAAAGATGGAGTATTACAAATACACTTAGGTGGAAACTACTGCACTCATGAGTGCAAAACCTTGAGCATTTAGCTTCCAGTCCATTCAGTTGCTAATACCTGCCTGGCCACTGACTAAACAGTCAGTCAACTACCCAGATCTTTCCAGAAAAAACATAAAATAAAATAAAAATTGCCCAAGAGTGAAGAGGTTTTGGCCACCTCATTTTCTAAATACATTTCACTGTGGAACTTCGTTGTAGTTTTACATGTAGTAATCATTCAAATCATGTTTTCTTGATATCACTATTCATGTACAGTTTGACATCTTTGTTGTAATATTTTGTAATGAAATTCAATTTCAGGGATTTGTAAAACTCATTTTTCTTTAACATTTTCGTCAGTTTATTCTAGAATGTGGCGTTTTTTGTTTCATTTTTTCCCTTTGCTTTTTTCCCAAATTCATTGGTGTCACAGCAGCAGAGTAATTTATATGAAGTCCAACAACAGCAAATTTGTTGAAGTTTAAAACAATACACAGCAATCATACACAATCCTTTATAAAACAGGATCTACAGTATATAGACACACACACACACACACACACACACACACACACACACACACACACACACACACACACACACACACACACACACACACACACACACACACACATACATACAGATATATATATATAGAGAGAGAGAGAGAGCGAGATATATATATACATATATATTATATATATATATATTTGTGTGTGTAATATACACATATATATATATGTATACACATCACTCATTACACCCATAAAATCATTATGCCTCATTTCAAGTCTGTGGGTGACCACATTTTTTTTATGTACTCTTATGCTAACAAATAACATGGCCTCTCTAGCTGAGGCATGAAATATTACAAAAACTCTAAAATACAATTAAAATAAGCTTACCTTCCACTGAATTGAGTACATCCACTGGTCTCTTATATAACCAGTGTTTGCCTGCAACATATCAAAATTATGTTTGTTAATATCCAGCAGAACATATTTTCTAGAGTAACTACATACACTATTTAAAAATTACTTTTAAAATATGTTCTTGAATGTCACCACTTTCTTCTCAAACACTCTGAATGCATGCACATACAACTACACACTCTACAACACTTGAAATTTTTATAGAAAATGAAGTAATTATGCTGTTGTTATTATAGTTCTTATTTGTTTTGTTTTAGTTGTACATTTCTTTTGCAAGTGAACTGATCACATAAAACTTGAAACTGCTTTTTGTAATTCTATTTCAAACTGGAATCCATTGGGTTTTATCAAATTTACAAGTACAATACCAGTAGTACGACACTTTAACCCCCCTCCAAAAAATATTTTTAACAGTACCAAAACAGTCATTGGCACTTAATTCATGCAAATCGCCATTCCTAATAAAACAATAGTTACTGGCTCCTATATTTTCATCAATGCCAGTTTCACCCATCACCCATCGGCATCACCAAGTATATCTATGGTTAACCATCACAACAGATGTCACAGCAACTCCCCTCCATTTACTCTGGTCTCGGCTTCCTTGTGCTACTTCGTAGACCTTCAAACCACTCATATAATAAGAGGTGGGCAGTCTGCTGGGATTTCTTTTGGCCTGAACTTTTACTTCAAAACTGCTGTCATTAGGGTTGTGTTGGTGTTGTGGGTTGCGTGGCAATGTATTTCATTTTTCTTTTGTTGATTTCTCCCAGCAGTTGATGTTGGAAAGTAAGTACATTCAAAATACTTTCATTTGTTCTTCTATCGGTCCATTTGATTTAAGCAGCCACCTGCAGAACCACATCTCTGTTGCTTCAGTCTTATTTTCATTTCTTTTCTGTTAAAGTGTTATGTCCAGGCTTCACAGTCATACAGTACTACCTGCCAGTTAAGATATTTTAGAATTTTGATTTTAAGGTTGTTAGTATGCTTGTCTTTCCAAATGATGTTGGATTAGATCATTTTCTGTTTTGCCAATGTTCCTGCTCTTATTTTAATGTATTGCAAGCTTAAGGGGCACAAAACTGACAGTCCACTGGTTTCTCAAATTGGCTAAAGGCATGACAAAAACCACCTTATCATCCACCCTCTTCCTATACGCGCACGCGCGTGCATACGTGCATATGTGTGTGTGTGTGTGTGTGTGTGTGCACAGGCATATATGTGCTTGTGCACATGTATGCAAATTGCTACAGATGTGCTTTGTAAGCTATCTGTATAGACTGTAAATCTGGTTAAGAAATTTTGTGCATTCATATGGTCTTCAGTCCTCTTACTCCTAGCTATAAATCATACAATGGGTACCTGACCTTGATCATAATTGGGGAATGTAAAGCACCAAGGGAGAAAATGGGTTACACCCTATTACCGCAGGCCTCCAAGAAAAGTCGAGGTATACGTCTATCACTTCTTTCTGTTATGACCTCAAGGTTACAGAACAACCTTTACTTGTTCTTAAGTTTTTTTAAAAAAGTTAACTGGGAACGAAACAAACAAGCAAACAAACATGCAAGCAACTGACCTGAATAAGGATGGAGCCATCAGGCACAGTGATTCTGATGCAGAATTTGTTGCCAATGTCCCAGCGGGACACAATGTGAACATCCTCTATGTTGGAGTAGGGCACATTCTGCTCCATGAATCCTGTAGGCTGATCAAGAAACAGAAGATGTAAACTTACTTGTGATCTTTATGTTTTCATCATCTATGATTTACTAAAAATCACAAAATAACACACATACTCATGATACGGAGAGAGCAGGCTTGTCTCTCAGCAAATTTGAATCATTCAGCAAAATATTCAATTCAAACAAAGAGACAGAACATTACTCAATCCATGTTACCTCTGCAAGAATCAGCAATTATGGTGCATAGTTCAACATCTCCATGTTACAAAAAGTTGGGGCGGTTCAAGTTTTTTGGTTTGGTTTTCAAGAAATCACTTAAAAAAAACAACATCCAAAACAGAAGTAGTATTATACATCTCACAACACACACACACACACACACACACACACACACACACCCCACACACACACACACACACACACACACACACACACACACACACACACACACACACACACACACACACACACACAACACACACCACACACACACACACACATGGCAAGTAACACTGAAGTCAAAAGACATAGCACCAAGTGTTCATCATAATGTTCTCATGTATTATAGTACAGCTGGCATTTCAAGATCCGCACTATGAGACTTTTCAATGGACATATGCAATTGATCAGTAGACTGAAGGAGATGACTGAGGAAGAAGACAGAAAAAAACATGACCACAGATGAAAAAGAAAGACCTGTGCTTCCAACACAACTTACCAAGAAGGGGGGAAATAAGGGTGAGAAAATGGGGCTACAGTTATACACACAAATGTTACCCCTAACAACTCAAATCAATAATGACCTTGACATATGGTGCTGTAACTATAAGCTTCAAATAAGCATGAGTAAATTTCTATTTCTACTCTCACAGCAGACATGCTTCAAAATATAAGTCATAAAAATCATACCTTATTTTTATGATTATGCAATTTTCTTCCTCAAAACAAAATTTCATAATCACAAATCTTGCAGCTCATCTGTAATCTTAAGTTACATGCTGTTATGCAGGACCCGCACTGAATATATAATCAGTCAAAAACATTTTCTTACTGATAAGGCCACTGGCTCATAACAATAGGGGCAAAGAAAAAGAAAACAGAAGTCAATCAAGCAAAATTACACGACTTATACAGGATTTTCTTAAGTCTAATGCCTTACAAAGGAATACTGCAAAGTTTTCGTTTCTGTTTCTTTGGTACATGTATGCCATTAATAATGTAAATCTGAACACTGAGGACTGTCCATAAAACTTTATAACAATCAATTCATTCAGCTCTCAGAACTTCATAACTAGGGCAGACCAGCACAAAATGAATCTCAGTTTTGATGCTATCTTCACAAAATGGACAGATACGATTTCTGTCATTCATTAGTTTGTATTGTAGAGAGAGACAATTATTCAAAGGTTTCATTCCTATCCCAAATCTAGTAAAACATTTCTTTGATTTTACAATTTGAATTCGACAAAGTTATAAGGACAACTCCTAACTGAAATATGAATAACACATAGAATTCATGGGTGTCGAGGGAAGAATGCCAATTTTGAAAAAAGCAATCAGCAAGTCTATGCCTAAATTCATCAATGAATGTGTTTTAACCTTGCTAACACCTTGTGTTTCCTTAACTATATACATTTCATATATCAAATGAATGTTTTAACATTGCAAACACTTTGTGTTTCCCATACTTTACCAAAACCAAACTTATGAAAAACACTGCAGAATTTACAAACCCATGAACGCTTTGCCTGGATGTATTTTGTCCTTCTGTTTTCCTAATGATTCGATTTAGAGTTTTACTTCCCAAAACTGTTTGGTTGAACTTGGGCCTGCCTCTATGAATATATATATATATATATCATAATTTTTGGTTAAAGCTACAATTGTAGTTTGGGTGTCCCTTGTACTGTGGATGGGAAATAATTTTACGTCAGTTACTAGAAGGAAAATGTACTGAGATCAGACGAAACACACACACACCATCCTCTCTCTCATTTTCTCTCTCTCACACACACACACACACGCAGGTACGCATGCACATACACACCACACACACACACACACACACACACACACACACACACACACACACACACACACACACATGCACACACACACAGGTACTCACATGTATACACATACAACATGCTTTTTTTTTTTAATACAAATCATGCAACTTGAAATAACTCACTTCAGCACACACACAAAAATTCTTTTCCTCAGTTCTCAACTCTTCATCTTACCCCAGTAATCTTTTTTCTTGGGCTAAAAATAAAGTTCTAGATGCTGAAACATGAACAAATGCATGACTGAGTGAGAGGGGGTATTTGTTTCTTTGTCTGTTTCTTTATTTCATTAGCACAGTGTATTTGTGCTTGTGTTGTTTGGGTGAGTTGTTTCTTTGTTTGGTTTGATTGTTTCATTAGCAAAAATGTAATTTGTGTTTGTGTTTGTTGTGTTTGTTTCATTAACAAAGCCTAAATCCAACAAAAAGAAAAACATACAGAAAAAGGAACCTTTCCATAGGAATGGCATTCCCTATAGAGTGCTGATTCAGTCCACAAACAAGCAGCCACCCTGGTGGGACTGGGGAATACAAGCCTTACCAGTTACAGCACTACTGTGGCGTCGGCTAGGGGGCAGCTGCTTATTTTGCACCTATGGCACTTTTATCGCTAGTTTATGAACACAATACACACTAAAAACTGCAACAAAAGCTTTGGTGTGAGTCAGCCATTCTGGTGCAGTGATCAGCACAATGGACGACTGACTGGAACTTAGTGGAAGATTCTGGGTTTGAATCCCACCAGACCTCTTGGAATCATTTTTTGGCCCCAAACAGCTCCTTCCCAGAATTGAGTGGGCTATGGGCTCATATGGAAAACTGGGACTATATAATAAAGTCTCATTCCCTTCATCAATTTCATGGATGCATCACAGAGGGTGCTGCTCAAAACTCCTAAACAACACTAGGTGTCTATATAGGTATCTCAGGACTTCTTGATGCCAGGATGTTATGATAGTAAGCATTATTGAGTACAGCCTTTCTCTCAGAGTCACAATCTTAATCCTAGATGAAACTTCTGTAGCATCATGTTTGTCATTTCCATCATACTATTCATAGTAATAGCATCATAAAATGATCCCAGCCTCTGCTGCCATTAAGTGTTCTAAAAAAAATGGGGGACTGGGGATGGGAGGGAAGGCACATAAAGTACTACAAATAGCCAAAGTTTGATGATCCTTAAAAAATAAATAAAATGAAATATAAAAAAACACAAAGAATCTTTGGTGTGACATAATTTTGCTAAATTTTATACCTGATGATATTATATGGAGCTAAGCTTACAGTGTGTATACTATAATATGTGCGTGTCTATATCATGTACATGTGTAATGTATGAGTGCATGCATACATGCATGTGGTGTGTGTGTAGGGGGGGGGGTCATTAAATTATGAATGATTCCACCAGCCCACAAGTTACAGAGTTGTTCAACTATAAATGTATAAAAACTACACTGAATAAAATTTTTAATAAAGTAGGTTCTGGGCCCTTCAGAAAGAATACAACATGAGAATGACCACTTCGAAAAATATGAATATTTAGGAATTGTAAGTGCATGAATCAGCCACAAAACCAACATTACAACAAATGAAAAATATTAAACGGACACTGCCTCATCCACTTTACAATTAAACATTTAAATAGGCCAATGAGTTGATCAGTCAGTGACTACCACTAGTACCAGGCCCAGTAACATCTCCCAAAAAATATACATATATACATTTATGAACAGTAATTAGGAATAGACAGTTACAGTTCTAAACTTCTTTTACAGCAGAACATAGGATCTTTCATCTTTTACTCTAAGTGTGAAATAATGGAATTGAAGACATGGATGATGGTTACTTTGGCAGGCCCCCCTTAGCAGTGTATGCGAACTTGTGACTTGCACACTGTTGCTATCCTTCATCAAGTTCATGAGCACACTGAAACTGAAAGTACTGACAACGTATCAACTGATGATTATAAACTAACAACAGCCCTGTGAGGCTGTTGGGTATACACATATAATGTACAGTGACACTTGACTTAGTACAATACCTAATAACACTAGAATCATACATTTCATTTTTTGATTATCATAATTCATAATCCTGATAGCAGAATTTGTAACCCAGTTTTTAAGTGTAAATAGCACAATAGATCTCTAGTTTAGTAGCTACAATAGTATGTACTCTGGTTTAGATTTTAAATTCCTTTCTTTTTTAATAGATACTCTGGTTTTTGGTGTTTCTTTTTCAACAGATACATGATACATCTATACCTGTAAATTGTAAGCAGAAATCACAAAATAAGTGCTTTCGAGAGTTCTACCAACTTGCACACAATTTTGAAGCATAACATCACATTACTATTGCACACTTCACGAGTGCTATGAAATGAAATCATTTTAACAAACAAATAGTGAAATTTTACACTGATTTATTTCTCTGGTACATGTACAACTTAACACATTTGTTATATAATGTGCCATGACTATTCAATAATACCCTGCCTTTTAAAATCATTGCTAACACATTATTAATCTGTTTACTCTGTTTCTGTGCTTTAGTTTTTTCCCTGTACAGATAGGCTGGGAAATCCTGTTTCCTGTGCTGCTGACATCTCACACATAACATATTGAAACACTGACGTAGCTAGATACAGGGAAACAGGAAAACCTTAAGTATTAGTATTACACATCTCTATGCTTTTCTGTTTGGAATACACTATATACTCTGTTTTGGGAACTTAGAAAGACTTGTGTCTGATACAAGCATGTCTGGAGCACAAGTATCAAACAGTAAATCACAAATAGTGAAATTCACAATTATAAATATAATATAATTAATATAATCAAAAATAGTGAAATTTACACGTCGAAGAACATCAAAGCAAAACAGAACAACATAAAACGAAAGAAAGCAAAACAGCAATACTATTATACTTAAAAACAAATACAAAACCAGTTAAACCATTGATAACTTCAACTCCTGATTGCTAGTTGCCTAGAAAATGGTCAAATAATATTTTGTGACCTGGGCAAGATCCAATTTCAAATAGAGAAAATCTTGCAAAAGATACAATATCTTCCTCTCTGAGCACTTTCTCTCTCTCTCTCTTGCTCTCACACTGCACACCACACACACAACACACACACACACAAACACACACACACACACACACACACACACACACACACACAGAAACACACACACACACACACACGCGCACGCGCGCGCACCTGTGCATACACACAAAACCAATCCTGTAGACAAGAAAAGTACCAAACCACTAAGTTTGCAGTTTGTTTGACAGAGATTCAGCGTACTCGCAAAATTTCATGCACTTCTCGTAAAATTATTTTCTCACAGATTCCCTGAGCCTACACAAAACCCCATGTGTAACAAGGACCTGAAATGGGGAGGGGGGAAAGACTATAGTATGAACCACAGGAAAGACAATACATGAAACATTAACTAACATCATCACAATGATGGAAACAAGACTGTACCAAACAGATCAGTCTTTGAATGTTGCTGGGTGGGACTGAACTCAAAATACTGGATCTTATTAAGTCCATGGCTCTATCAAAAGAACCAGCTCACGAAAAATGTGGCCTGCCTAAGGGGTGAACCCATGACCCCTGTATTATGAGCATGGAACTCTAATAACTGAGCAAATGTGCCACTAAAACTGTGGCCCCTTTGAGAGTTGAAACCACAACCCTTCAGCTTGTGTTATGAGCATGGCACTTAAAATTAAATCTAACCTAATGAGCTAACACAGCCTAAAAATGGTAGCACACCTGAGGACTGAAACCACAACCCCTGTGTTATGAGATATGGCACTCTAACAAATGAGCTAATGGTCATCAACATATGTCACCTGCCCATAGACTGAACCAACAACCCTGGTGTTGTGAGCATAACGCTTAAACAATTGAGAAAATGGACCTGTAGAATAAACCCTGATAAATGACAGTGCTTATGAACAGAAAGTTCTAATTAGTAAAAACTAAACATAAGGTATATAACTGGTTCATGCAAGATTCTAAAAATCATAATATAATCCATGATCAGTATTAATTTGACATAGCATATAAAATAGTCCTGACAAACATACAACCACCATGATAAAGTTCTTAGAATCATTTTCACCACAATCTTTAAACATTTTTTTTTTTTAAAAAGCCTTTTTCATTAAACTGCAACAATTTGCCCATATTACTATAATATTATGAGACAATGTGTATAAAACCTGTTTTGGAACACTTTCTCTCATTCAATCAATTCATGAATTTAATTTTAAATTAAGAATATTTGTTTTATTTTAAAGTTCTAAAAATATATTTTCAAATCGAAAACATTAACAACTATCTGCCATTCAGTTACATGTTACTTTTAAACACAAAACTGACAGGCAGAATAATCAAATGGAAATATGTCAGACATCCAATCAGAAGATCCTGAGTTCAATCCTGCCTAGGTACCTCCTGCCTGGTGGGCAAAGGATGGAGATTTTTCCAATCTCCCAGGTCAGTATGTGTGCATACCTGTTAGTGCCTAAACCCCCTTTGTGCATGCATATGTCAAACAGAATACAAAGTAAGCCTATGTACATTAAAGATCCAGAAAGTTATGCCAGTGTCCAGTCGCTTAAAAAGTTAAATGGAAAAATGAAAACGCTCTATATCCACACCCACCAAAAATGGAATACACTGGCAGTGTGGCAACATACCACTTGTTCAGTGTAAGAATATCTTGCATATGAATTACAGTATGCAGCCCAAAAAATCTTAACTTCAGAAAGGAACAAAAAGCATCAAATCAAAGTCAATACACTATCAATGAATTATCATGTAACTTCACAGATGCTGTCAAATACCTGCTCATGCAACTTAATAAGTTAATAGATGCTGACAGAATACTGTCTCACAGTGAACGAACCATTTCTACATTCAAATTAATCTGTGCTTAATGAGACGATCTTGTGCAGTAAAGAGATAAAATTAAAAAACACACGACAGTCATGCAAATAGCCTACATGGACAGTTTTGAGGAGTAATTTAGGCTCGAGAGTGCAGCACAAAATCTGTAGGCCTATTTATAAAATGCGAATTAGGCTACTTTGGATGATGCGGCTAGGACATATTAACTCCTTGTTTCTTCTCCATACATATACTTCTCCCACTGTTGACTCCAAATATATCATACATCTAATACTTGCTAAGTTATTGAATAGCTTGTGTGCAAGTGTGTAATGGCAATGGGTCTCTCAGACAATTTTCACGCCATCGAGCCCATGTTCATGAGACAAACTTAAGATAATTATGTGTTGTAAGGTAAAAGAAAAACAATTAACACTATTTTCATATAATGCTGTTGTGATACATACCGTAGTTGAACGAATTTCACTGTGAGCCAACACGACTTTATGATTCTCCCACCTTCGCAAATATTTGGAATTCATGATCTTGCTGACAATGGTCCTCGTATGGTTCAAACGACATAATTGAATGTCTCCCTCGGTAATTAGTTTATGTTTTGGCCCACCAGCTAGTGCTTTTGGTGATGTCGGTGGCGTGAAAACACTGAATTGTGAAGGTTCAGAACAATCGGATGCAGTCGCATCAGTCGACGACCACTGCATAGCATCGCCGATTGTCGCCATTTTCGACTGTGGCCGAGCAGAATAAACACAAATCTCGGATGAAGCCTAGCAGACGACACTGAGCCAGCTACAGTACTTGAAATCACAACACTGCACGTCAGTAAACAGCAGACTGGTTCTCCTCTGATCTCTGAAAACTTAAATGCCAGATTCCTGTCGTCAAATGCCAAAATCAGAGTCAGAAATAGCAATGAAACGTCTCCATGGTTTGTTCTGCTCCATTTTGACAGCACAAGTTTCCGGCAAAAGCTTATCACGTGACCACCTAATGACGTTTGCTCGCAAGAAAGCCCGTGAACCACCCGGAATAATGTTATCAGCATCTGGCACACAGCGCGCTGGAAATCATTTGCGCAATACAGATCACAGATTTTCTTCGTCCATTTGGCACTTGTGAATTTCTTCGCGACAAAACTTACAGATAAGGGTGTGTGCACAGATGTAACTTTTTTGTGTGTAAATTTGACCGAATGAGGATCATCAGAGCGCAAGACGGTCAGGTCAAATTAAAACATAATAAAAGTCGATGAAACACACGCTTTTAGCTTTAGTTGTTCAAATTGAATGTGAATCGAAAAAAGAGCCCACTACTCCCACTACTGGCTTTCAAATTGGAATTAAAATGGAAACAATCACGCATATAGAAATCCTGGTTTTGACTCATTTTTTCTTCCAATTTTTTCCCCTTCATTAGTTTTACAAAATAAATTGAGATAAGCGCGTTACAGTGGCATTGAAAATGTAGCTGGTGTGTGTGTGTGAGTGTGTTTTAATAAGCTGCAGACATGCAATACCACAGTAAGGCTGAGGCGATAGTGACTGACCACCGTTCCACTCATTCTGTTGAGTTAAAGTCATACCACTCTCAGAGTATATGAAGATTACCATAAGAATGTTGCTTAAAGGAGCTTTAAAACATTGTGGCCCCTCGCCTGACAGGCTGAGCCCTCAAGGCGGGCAGAGGAGGAGAGCTTACTGATGTTGACTGACCACAGCTGAACCGGGGACAAATTAACTGACTCGAAGAATGATGTTATAATTTGGCTATAGATCTGTAGTGTGGAATAACTGTTAACTAAATATTCAAAATAAAATGTCAAGTAGCAAATAATTATATTCAAATATAATATCAAGTTAATTTTTTGTGGACAGGTGAATCTTATTACTTAAAGGCGTAACTCCCGACCAGTCTCAAACGTTAGTTTTCGCATGAGAAACAATTTTCACTGTAAACACTGAAGTCTCTTTCTTTCAGTCTCCCTTCTTTTTAAAAAAAAAAAAAGATTAAAAAAAAAAAGGTGGGGGGAGAGAGCTTCTCTCTAAACTTGGATTTTCGTTTGTAATGGTTCGTAATTATAATTTGCGATTTTATGCGCTCAGTTCCGCGTTTTGGGCTGTTTCTTATTTCCTCTTGTTTTTCCCTCACCCCCATGACCCCACCCCGGTTTTCGTTTTTGTTCCTGAGTCCAACAAGACTATTATCTTTAGGGCCTACCATGGCGAAACTAATAAAGTAGATGGTAAATGGTGTTGTGATGATCCACTGTGGTTTGAAACCAGCCGACTTAATAGTGAGGTACCTTAATTTCTTAAAACATAAGCAAGTAATATGAAACAAATAGGCATGGGCCACTACGTCCAAGATGCATTAAAAAAAAAGAAAAGGATGTGTTGAGCCATCAGCTGATATTAGCAAAACACCCTAATGTGCATCTTAAGTTTTCATGAAGGCAACGTGCTTTCCCTGGATAGAGCAATCGGCATCAGTTGCCGCAGACAAATTCCTTTTTGACAAAAAACAAACAAACAAACAAACAAAACAAAACAACTAAGAATAAATTTTACTCTCAGTTTCTCAAAATAGTGTCTCAACGTTTGCGTTTGGAATAAATTCCACATGTACAGGCTGATGCCACAGACGCCTCATGATTTACAAGATCCAAAATAGTCGTAGTTTAACCCTTTGACTCCCGCATCCTATCCACCAAGTGCAAAAACTTAACCCTTTGACGCTCTCATCCTATCCACCAGCTTTCTGCAGGAACCTGGTGGATAGGGTGAGGGAGTCAAATGGTTAAGTTTTTTGCTTCATCAGCATGGTTGACAATGCAGGATGCTGGGGGACAGGGGTTCGGGAGTCAAAAGCGTAAACCCAAAGCCTGCGTCATGTTAAGCCCAATGCACTCGCACAGTCATGGTCTTGGGGTCCTGTACAGAGTATGGGTGTTTGAGTCTATCTTTGAATCAGTCGTTCAATGAAGCGAAATAAACTGTAGAGAAATGTAGGTCTCTATACTTGTATCTACGACTATTATACTGTTCCGACACGAAAAAATAACGAAATCCCATCGAAGTGGATGAAAAACTTATCCAGCCACCCAGTATGAATCCAACCTAATCTGAGTACAGTCCGATCCTGAAAGTAGATTTGTTTTCCTTGCTCTTCCCGTTGAGCCCAGCGCACGTCGAGCACGTAAAAAAATATTAAAAAATCAACAAAGATTTCGCTTGCTTGCTTGCTTGCTTGCTTGCTTGCTTGCTTGTATAAGATCATCGCACGTAGATTTCCTTTATGATTTTTTTTTGGGGGGGGGGGGTCCCATTTTCTACGCCACCTTAATGGCCACAGAAGCTGGTACATTCTACAATGTAATGATGATCATGTCGATAAGGGTGATAATCATGATGCTCTGGAGTTCCATGTAGGATTGAGACTGCGTGACAGGGCTGTACTCTACGCTTACTATCCTGACATCAACCAGGCCCGAGATATACAGACACATGCGCAACATCTTGAATGACGCATCCGTGAAGTGGATGAGAAGTGACTGTGTGATCCCAGTCTCCCCAGTGAGCCCATGACACGCTCAACTCTGGGTAAGAAACGGCTGGAGCCGAAAAATCCCACAATGATTTTTGAAGGGACTGATGGGGAATCGAGTCCACAACTTTCTAGTCAGTAGTCCGTTGCACTAATCACTACACCACGGCGACTGGTCAGCAACAAAGAAGTTGTCCACAACCAGGCAAAAATACACACACATATAAAGAAAAAATAATGGCGCTGAACCACAGTGAGGTGCTTTTTTCTCCCTAGACAGAACTCCCAGCATTTCACGGTGAAAAATATCCCTGTAACAAAAACAATCCACTTGACACCAAGCCAGTTCACGGTTAAGACGCAGATAAAGTCGGTGAAGGTTGTCCCATAACCGAAATCGTAGGCCCGGGAGTGAGGTGGTATAGACCTCAATTATTCTCAAATTCAGCATTTTGAGAGTGGTATCTTATCTATCTCATTTACCTCTCCGCGTTACCTTCCCAAGCTTTGAAAAAAAAGTGTCAGGTACCCGTTCACAGCTGGGTAGACTGAACGCGGTCCAGCACACGTTTTGCTCCAGGGAGACATGCACCCATGCAAATTCATTCTGGTCAGATTGGAAAGCGAATGCTCAACCTCTGCGCCAGCCGGAGCTACTCTGCTGCCCTTCCCCATACTGTACTTGAATTTCAGCTGCCCAGGTGGAAAATAGAACCCTCGTGTATCTTATTTTGACTTATAACACTACAAGCAGTATATTATGCCACAACAGCTGCATGGACTGTCTGTATGTGGGTGTGCGTGCGCACGTGTGTGCGTAAGCGCGCGTGAGTGTGCATGCGTGCGAGTGTGTGCGTGTGTGTGTCAGTGTGTGTGTGTGTGCTTTATTTTGTTTTTGTGTGTTTTCGCTCGTTTTGTTAGTTTGTTGGTAGTGGTGGTAGTCGTGGTGATTGGTTCCTTTTTTAATGTTTGTTTTTGTTTTTTGTTTTCTTCAGAAACATTTTTTGTTTTCTGCAGAAACGATCCATGTTTATGTCCTGCTTGTAGAGCCTAGACAGACTGACTCACACGGGAATCCGCTACATAGCCTACCCTTGTACCACCAGTTGTAAACAATATTTCGTTTTTACTTGTTCCGTACCTTTGAAACTGATCTTTGTAAAGGTGGCAACCAAGGTTTCTCTCTATCTTACGTAGGTAGGCTACTCTGTTTCCAAACTTGTGTACTAGGCTTACTGTTTGGTTTGTTGTTTGGCCAAACATACTGAGAAAACCTATCATTTAGCTTGAGAACATGACCTCTCGCACATTGTTAATTAGTCTTGATGTTTATGTTGTGGAATCCACGACTGACATACAAGTAAATGCAATTGTTTTGCGGAGAACTTCTCATTAAAATGTCCTCAGCAATCTTTTTCAACAATTGTAAAGTTTATGACACAAAATTAACCTCACGATGCCTGGTAGAAACATAAATGTTCTTTTATCTTATTCATTGTTTACGTCGTTGGAAACTCAGAGGCGATTCGCAACCTCACATGTTAAAATGGCGAAAAGAGCACTGCTTCGTCATCACTCATGCCAGATAACCTGTCAAGATATTCATGCTCTTTTTCTTCCATTTGTTTTGTTTGTTTGTTTGTTTTTGTTTGTTTGTTTGTTTGTTTTTTGTGTTTTCTTTTGTTTTGTTTTTGTTGTTTTTTTGTTTTGGTGTTTTGTTTATTGGTTTCTTTGTTTGTTTTCATTTTTGGTTTTCACATGGGGCCCATTAGCCTAATTTACGTAAATGCATATGGATATACATATATATGTACACACACACACACACACACACACACACACACAACAATATATATATATATATATATAATATATATATATATATATATATACATACATGAATATTTATTGTTTGCTGATATAGGCGTATATATGTATAAAAGTCTTGCTTATAATGCAGGCCTATAAATGGGTAAAAATTTTGCTTATAATCTATAATAGTCCTGTCATTTTCATTTGTGTGGTCCACGATTACTTTCAGTCAAATCAAAAATAAGCCATACCCAAGTAAAAGGTTGAAAAACCGTCCCACATTCCTGACGTTTCAGAGGAGTGAGATGAAAGAAATCTCAAAGTTTCTTGGAGCGAGCATTATGAGAGTTGGTCCTTATCTCCTCTCCATCGATGCTTTACTTTCTCAGGATAACCTCAATAATTATGGTCAAGTATTCACAGCTGAATAGACTAGAGGCTTCACGCCAGGTATTTCGAGCCAGATTCGAGCATATACATTAAAATGGACAGGAAAACGTGAGCTCTACCATTATTTAAAACGGGACCTTCGACCAAGACTTAATAATTCTTCTTTTGTTCCACACTATATTGTCAGACCACATCTGTGATGAAGATAGCTGTCCCCCCTCCACCACCACCACCATCCCCACCACCCCCACCACCACCACCCCCAGTTTCTGCCAGCTGTCATGTAGCTTCGTGGTCAGAGACTTCCTGCTGAAGTAAAACCCGGCACCCGAGGGACTCAGCGGGTGAACGCCATTCTCTTGTGATATTATTGATGTTAGTATATGTCTTTGCGGTACATTGCATGGTAGGTCTACCAGGGTTTATTAGAAGGCGCCCACACTGCAATCAAATGAACAATTATACAAACATATGGGGTCAAAGCCTGATCGTGCCCGTGGAAACACCAGTAAACGAAACCACAGAATTTGTAGGATTACTTTGCTCAACTATGCAGACAAACTACTTACAAGATAAGAAGCACACTGAACGCTCGACTGAAAAAAAAATCGTTAAAAACAATGAACTCTTGTCGGAAAATCAAGCTGGTTTCAAGAGTGATCATTTACATCTGATCATGTATTTGTAATCATGTCGTTGGTATGCATATTTTCAAAAAGAAAAAAGGAAATCACACCGTGCGTTTGATGATTACAGGGAAGCTTTCAGTACAGTTTGGAGGCACGATAATTCGGCAAAACTTATTAATGGTGACATAAATGGTTAAATACTAATGGCGGTTGTCAACTTTTATCTGCGAGTTATGTTGTACATTTACCTGAATGCATCTAATTACAGAAGAGTTAGACAGGGCGAAAATATCTCGTCCTGATTTGTTTTGTTCATACATACATACATACATACATACATACATACATACATACATACATACATACATTCATACACACACACACACAACACACAC
>JAPXFY010000020.1:15192785-15202785 GCA_030674185.1 Monoplex corrugatus
AAAAAACAAAAAAAACCAGAAAACAAAACAAATATGAAAAAAGATTAGGAAAATATGAAAGGAGGGGTCTGCACATTTCCTAAAACCTTGCCGAATCACAGATCATCACGAATAACAGAAGACGTGTGAGGAATTTATTCTTTGATTTATCATTTATTAATTATTGATTGCTTCAACAAACGGCGGGGTGGGGGGGTTAGAGAAATCGAAGAATCATAAGAATTTTCTGGTTCAGCACCATCTCCAACCAACAACTGCTTGTCCAATGCAATTAACACAGCATAGCATTATAATCACGAAAAGACGATAGAAATGGATTGAGCACATCATCCGAGGAGACTATGACAGCAAGGCCTGGACTGCCAGAGGGGAAAACGTTACAGAGGAAGACCCAAGAACAACTAGAGAAAAACGATAAAAGGAAATATCAAGGCCCTGAAATGCACTCATCATACACAAGCTGGCCCAGAACAGATAGGAGTGGGGAACCTTCGTTGCTGCCAACATGCCAGTGGCATAATGGGCAATTTGTAAGGAAGTAAGCTTAAACTTTGAAGAACTCTCTCGTGCGCCTGTCATATTCCATTTGTAAACTATGCTTGACGCATATGAATACGTGGCATAAACATTAGCACCCACAACTAATTTCCTTCCCTGTCACTGATCGTATCCTCTTCGTGTGTGCAGGTCTTTGTGACCTGAGATCTGGTGAAACGTGTTAAGAATTCAGAGCATGCTGTGACATTGAAAACAAGGATCGAAAACACGAAAGAGTGTTTCAGGAAACTTCGTTACGGAAGATGATACTCAGTCTAGTCACTGTTGTCAGTCTGATTTAATAAACAAAGAAGATGGTCAAGACATACCATCAATGTTCCTTTCTGCGCTGTTTTATCGCGTCAGTCGATACCTATCATGGCCATCTACAACATCTTTGGCCACCAAGCTCTAAGGCAGCCAGCAGAAACTAGGGAAGAAAAAAAACGATCATACGACTCGTATTCATTGCCATATGTGGTTTAACCATGTTGACGGCAAACGGGGGAAAAAGAGAGAGAGAGAGAGACAGAGAGAGAGAGAACCAGAGAGAGAGAGAGAGAAGAAGAAGTAGTCGATATTTATCCAAATAAGCGACTAATCTCAATGTATTTTTCAAACATTTTATTCCTCAATCGCATGAAACATGTGAGCTGAATTTGATTCTGATCGGCCTGTGACTATCTGTAATAAAAAGTATTTGATAATTTCCCCTTAGTTTCAGCATTCCAAATAGTATGCAATGTGTAACTGGACACTATGCAACAGAGATTACAGAACAGGAGAGTGGTTAAGTGAGCGACGGAGAAATAGAAGGACTGTATAATCCGAATTTTCTAACAATGCCGTTGGCAAACGATTGTGAAATTCTTGTTGACATCTATAAACATATTTTGCGTCATCGTGGCTTGACCATTGACAAGTGTTGTTGACACGTACCAGAACAAATGTCACAACGTCATCGATTATGTACATGCATCACGTTTGGTTAAAAATGCGTCCTCAAACAACAGAGGTAACTTCAAATATATCGTTTCAGTTTCGTATCTTCCATATCCAAATATGAATACTTTTGCATTGATGACGACATACTAAAAGAAACTGAAGTACCAGATCTAGTGAAAATGTTCCAATACATGGCTCAGAAACGTTTACTGAACGGTGTTTCTTCACAAACACACATACACACTCTCGCGCGCTCGCAGACACAGACACAGAAAAGCATACATGCAGACAGACAGCTCTGGAGTCAGTTCGAAGTGATTCCAATTTGTTACAACCAGCCTCGTGTCAATATTAATTAATTGCCAGGTTGTTGATTTAATTTTGCATATTTTTAAAGTTTTATTTCTGTTTATTTTGCTCAGTTCTGTCTTTTTTTTTTTTAGATAAAAAAAATACTCACACACGCATAAAGACACAGACACACACACATACACGCACACGCACACATACACGCACACGCACACATACATACACACGCACACACACACACACACACACATACACACACACACACACACACACACACACACACACACACACACACACACACACACACAGAGTTATATTTTAAAGTTTTATTTCTGTTTATTTTGTTGTTTTTTAGATTAGAATATAAACACACGCATACACACACACACACACGCACGCACGCACGCACGTACGCACATAGATACACACAGTTATAGTTTGTTTGCGTAGTTCCATAGAGCACCACGCTGATAATGCCGGGTTTGTTGCTTCCTTGGGTGGGCTACAGTTATATCCCAGCTGGCTGACTGTCGATAAACCCTAGGATGTCAACAAACCCTAGGATGTCGATAAAGCCTTGGACGTCGATAAAGCCTAGGATGTCAATAAACCCTAGGATGTTGATAAACCTTAGGATGTCAATAAACTCTAGGATGTCAATAAAGCCTTGGATGTTGATAAACCCTATGATGTCGATAAACCCTAGGAAGTCAACAAACCCAAGGATGTCGATAAAGCCTTGGACGTCGATAAAGCCTTGATGTCAATAAAGCCTTGGATGTCGATAAAACCTGGGATGTTGATAAAGCCTTGGACGTCGATAAAGCCTTGATGTCGATAAAGCCTTGGATGTCGATAAAACCTGGGATGTTGATAAAGCCTTGGACGTCGATAAAGCCTTGATGTCAATAAAGCCTTGGATGTTGATAAACCCTATGATGTCGATAAACCCTAGGAAGTCAACAAACCCTAGGATGTTGATAAAGCCTTGGACGTCGATAAAGCCTTGATGTCAATAAAGCCTTGAATGTCGATAAAACCTGGGATGTTGATAAAGCCTTGGACGTCGATAAAGCCTTGATGTCGATAAGGCCTTGGATGTCGATAAAACCTGGGATGTTGATAAAGCCTTGGACGTCGATAAAGCCTTGGACGTCGATAAAGCCTTGGTTGTCGATAAAACCTTGGACGTCGATAAAGCCTTGGATGTCGATAAAGCCTTGGATGTCGATAAAGCCTTGGATGTCAATAAAGCCTTGGATGTCGATAAAGCCTTGGATGTCGATAAAGCCTTGGACAAAGAGAAATCTGATGTCTTAATCCCGGCCAGCATGCGTAAAAACTGGCCTGTTCGCTGCCCGTCCTAATGTTTCCATCGTTCTGGTGGTGTCAGCTTAGTGTTTGATAGGTCCCTTCTCCCCCTTTCCCTGTTTCCTTGACACCACAATAATGATCGGGGAATTAAAATGGGCAGTGAAAAGATCAATTTTTATGTTGCAGCTGAGACTGAACTTAATTAAAACTCAAGATATCAGATCTTGAGTCCATGGCTCTAGCAACTAGCCCTTTTCGAGACCTTGTCAGAGTATAGCCTAGGTAGTGCGTTGGATGAAGGAGTCTGTCAGAATACCATATCTGGTGGGAGTACATGTACATAAGGAATTGACCGAATGCGATGAATTCTTTCTTGAACAAACTCCGAACTTCAAATACCGACCAGACTTGTTCAGAATATTCACGTAGGCTTTACTGACGTGCGGGTTGACTATACTCCTTCGGGTTCAAAATAGAGGCCAGTCCGTTTAGGAAACAAGGTCGGTGGTCACACACAGATAACCCGAGACAGTTTTCCTTCATTATCTTTCAGAAGTAGCTGGCAGCTGCCCAGGGTGGTCTCTACAAGAGACATAAATAGATATTTATTTTAGACATATGTACTGCCAATCTGGCTTCGGTTTAGTGGGTCACGGCAATTCAGTTAAAGATGTCCTAAAGTCACTGTCTAGTTGTTGTTGCTGTTGCTGTTGTTGTTGGTTTTTGTTGTTGTTGTTTGTTGTTGATTGTTGTTGTCGTTGTTTTAGCGTTTCTATTTTCTGATTCATTAGGGCAGCAACAGCTGATTTCCACTGCCGACTCTCTTTATCTCTTAATTCAAGCATATAACAAATATTCTACCTTTTTGTAAAAGTAAATGGCCATACAATTAAAACATTTATTAAAAGTCGTTAAACCTTGAGTCTTAATTTAAAAGTGTTTTTTTTTTTATACCCCGCCGTATACCGCCACCAATCTGTCTGTCTGTCTGTTTGTCTGCCTGCCTGCCTGCCTGCCTCCCTGCCTCTGTCTGTCTGTCTGGCTGTCTGTCTGTCTGGCTGTCTGTCTGTCTGTCTGTCTGGCTCTCTCTCTCTCTCTCTCTCTTTCTCTCCTGTCCTTTTTGTAGCTACCTCATCTTAGAGACTGGACATTTTGTTTAAGAGTGATTCATCGCATTTGGACAATTCGATATGCGTTTCGCACAATCTGCTAATGATTATTACCATGCAGAATCTTTGAGCCTGCGTGAAATTCTGAGCGCTGGCAAGGTCTTGAAATGGAAAATGGTGTGTGTGGGGGGGGGGGGGGAAGGAGGGGAAACAGGGGCTGCGGAGTAGAATTGATCCTAGAAACATCAACAGGCCTTTCATTTATTTATTTACTTATTTCTCTGATTTTATTAATTCATTTATGTATTTAATTCATTTTATTTTATTTTGTTTTATTTTTTTATTTCTTCTTTTTTTTTTCGGACTGAGACGGACTTCTCCACAGCTCTATCAACAGAAGTAACCGGTCCTTATAAATAATTAAATAATTTATTCATTTATTTATTTATTTATCTATTGCGGACTGAGACTGACCCCTAGACAGCTCTATCATCAAAGGCAACCGGCCCTTATATTTTTTTTAATTTATTCATTTATCTATTTATTTGTTTATTTACTTATTTGTTTATTTGTTTATTTATTCATGTGGACTGAGACTGACCTCTCCACAACTCTATCATCAGAGGCAACCGGCCCTTTTCATTTTATTTGTTTATCTATTTATTTATTTATTTATTTATTTTTGCGGACTGAGACTGACCCCTCGACAGCTCTATCATCAGAGGCAACCAGCCCCTTTAATTTTTTTGTTTACTTATATGTTTATGTATTTATTTATGTATGTATGTATGTATGTATGTATTTGTTTATCTATATATTTATTTTGCGGACTGAGACTGACCCCTCCACAGCTCTATCAACAGAGGCAACAAGCCCTTTTTATTTATCTATTTATATATATATATATATTTAATCTTTTTTTTTTTGAGGACTGAGACTGACCCCTCCACAGTTCTATCATCTGAGGCAACCGGCCCTTTTAATTACTTAATTAATTCATTTTCGTTTGCGAACTGAGACTGACCCCTCCACAACTCTATCATCAGAGGCAGCCAGCCCTTTTGATTTATTTGTTTATTTATTTTTTATTTTTTATCTATTCATTTTTATTTTTATCTTATTTTATTTATTTATTTATTTATCTATTTATTTATATATTTGCAGACTGAGACTGACCCCTGGACAGCTCTATCATTAGAGGCAACCAGCCCGGTACAAAATGTGGGCCACCTGAGTGCCGAACCCCCGATCACCATTTTATCACCTTATCGTCACGGTCCATCATCATCTATGGTCCTCTTCCCCCACTTCCCTGGGATGGTTATCTACGTGGTCCATATCACCTGAGGGGGTGTTGACATATAACCTGGAATCAAACCGAAAAGGGTTGAAGTCACGATCCTCACGTTAACAGCACGAAGCTGCAACCAGCTGAGCTACCGGGGCCGTAAAAAATAAATTCAAAGTTCAAAGTTCATATTTCTTATAGCCCAGCCGACTGCGAGAGCCATATCAGGGCTAACACCACGTCAAAAACGACAACCCGGTTAAGATAAAAGACAACGGTTAGAATCCATGCTCACTGTTAGCCTTACAAGTCTAAAATGCAATTATAGAAAAATATACTCAGCCGTAAAACCATATCAGGTGAAATCTATTGATCTCTTGTAAAACAGGAAAATTGCATCAGGAGGGACGTCTCGAAAGAGGTTCTTTAAGGAGTCCAGGAGTCCGCCGTGTAGTCCTGTTATCTCACATCGAACAAGGTGTCTGATGCTCAATGGCTCGTTACATGATATACACCCACGGCGCTTCTTCATTTTTGTCAGGTACGAATGAGTGTAGGATGTGTGACCCGTGTGTAACCTCCATAACGCTGTCTCTTTCTTACGGTTCCCTGCAGCAGATGAGAGAATTTCTTTCAGGTTGGGACGGATTTGGAAAAGTTTGTTATCTGTGTGTTTTATTCCAATCCTCCTGCCACAGGTTTCTCACATAGATGTGTACTTGGGATTTTATATCTGTGTAAGAAATGAAGGATTTAGTCATCTTTTCCCTTGTGGCGTTCTTGGCCAGGCAGTCAGCTTTTTCATTGTCTCCAATACCAGACAAATCCAGACAAAAACAATCCGGTAACCTTCACTCGTTAGAATAGAAAACAATCCAAAGAACTCCAGAAACTCCGGGTGACTAATGTTTCGGCCAGCAATTGCCTGCAATGTAGAAAGGGAGTCAGACAAAATTAGAAAATCTTTATGCTTGCATTGGGACACCATTTTTAGTGCCAAAACCAGAGCAGTCAGTTCAGCAGTACAAACGGAACTGTCCGACGGAATATGTGTTGAAAATGAACGATTTGGAATAGTGGAACAGAAGGCGAGCAGCAGCAACACCTTCATCAGACTTTGATCCATCAGTGAAGATTCTGTGGGATGAGGGAAAGTTCTGACACAGTTCTGCATAAAACGGATTTGTACGCCAGCGAACTAGTACAGTCTTTACGGAAGAAAGCAAAATCAAAACAGACCTTGAGTGTTTTCAACGTCCATGGTGGGCTGTCTGGAAATTTCGAGAAGTCAGAAATAACTGCTAAATCGCTTTGAAATCTAGGGTTGAAGACACAGTCGTAGGCAGGGTTTTCTGGTTCAGAAAACAGTTTCAAACAGAAATTTACTTTAATTTCAGTCTACGGTTGGTCAGGATGACTCCCCTACTTCGGCGTATAGCAATAATTAAATAAATAAATGAAAGAGGTATGAAAATAGAAATAAAACCATAATCTCCGCGTTATCTGCACAGCGCTCTAACCAACTGACACAACAGGCTTCGCTGTTCTTTGAGAATCAGTGAAATCGAAGTCTGTCCACTCCATGCATTATCCTGTTCACTCCAAATTATACAGATCAGTAGTCTACTCTCTGATATTGTCCTTCCACCTGTTCTGTGGACTGTCATTTTCTGCCTCCTGGCGCTGGTCTTTGCAAGATGGATAGTCTTTGTAATGCCATTTACTGCAGACTGCCATTTTCTGCCTCCTGGCACTGTGACTTGCAAGATGGATAGCATTTGTAATGCCATTTACTGCAGACTGCCGTTGTCTGTCTCCTGGTACTGTGACTTGCGGGATAAATGGTCTCGGCAAGGCTCGATCCCCGTAAAATAGTATACAATACGATTAATTTTAAACAAAGTAGCCAGTAAAATACTGCACAGGCTTGTGTGAAGTGACAACCATATCCAATACAATTAGCACGAAAACGTAGATGTGATCAACGAACCTGAATAGTATCAATTCAATGCCTCATACAATAGAACAAAGCAAAAAAATGAGAGACAGATAGGGGTGAGAGAGGGGGGGGGGAGAGAGAGAGAGAGAGAGAATGACAGAGAGAGAGAGAGTCTGTTGTAGGGTTAGACGTTTTCAGTTCCATCGAGCACTTCAGTTCAGTGCAATGAGAGAGAGAGAGAGAGGATGAGAGAGACAGAGACAGAGAGAGACAGAGACAGAGACAGAGACCAGAGATACAGAGACAGAGACAGAAGGACAGACAGACAGACAGACAGACAGACGGACAGACAGACAGAGACAGAGACAGAGAGGATGAGAGAGACAGAGACAGACAGACACAGACGGAGAGACAGACGTAGACACAGAGAGAGGATGAGAGACAGAGACAGACAGACACAGACGGAGAGACAGACAGAGACAGGGCAGAGAGACACACAGACACACAGAGGCAGAGACAGAGAGCGGCACAGATACAGAGACATAGAGAGACAGAGAGACACACAGACACACAGAGGCAGAGACAGAGAGCGGCACAGATACAGAGACATAGAGAGACAGAGAGACACACAGACACACAGAGGCAGAGACAGAGAGCGGCACAGATACAGAGACATAGAGAGACAGAGAGACACACAGACACACAGAGGCAGAGACAGAGAGCGGCACAGATACAGAGACATAGAGAGACAGAGAGACACACAGACACACAGAGGCAGAGACAGAGAGCGGCACAGATACAGAGACATAGAGAGACAGAGAGACACACAGACACACAGAGGCAGAGACAGAGAGCGGCACAGATACAGAGACATAGAGAGACACACATACACAGAGCGAAAGAGACACAGAGAGAACAAGAACATGCCTGCAGGACAAGGAAAACAATAACAATAACAATAACACACGCTCGAACGCTCATACACATACACATACGTATACACATACAAATAAACTAACAAACAAACACACGCTTAATTTAACACTCACAAAACACTCACAAACACACACAAACTATCTCTGTTTCTGTCTGTCTGTCTTTCCCCTCTCTCTCTGAATCTGTCTCTCTGTCTTTCTCTCTCTCTGTTGTCTGTCTACCTGTCTGTCTGTCTGTCTCTCTCTCTCTCAGACACGTAAACAGACAGAGAGAGAGAGAGAGAGAGAGAGAGAGAGAGAGAGAGAGAGGAGAGAGAGAGAGAGAGCGGAGAGGACAGAGATAGACAGGGAGAGAGAGAGAGAGAGACAGAGAGAGAGAGAGAGAGAGAGAGAGAGAGGAAGTGAGGGAAAGAGAGAGAGTCAATTGTAGGGATACATGTTTTCAGCTACATCTAGCACTTCCAAAGTTCAGTACATTTTCCTTCACCTTTAATTATTAACTTTAAAAATGTTCAACGTCTCTGTGTATCAAGCACGTGCTAATTTCGTTTGCACAACAAATTGCAAGGCGTTGCCCGTCCTTCAACGTACGATCAATAAATCTTTGTTTAAAAACACTTTAGAAAATCAGGAGTACAGTTGACCTTTCGACTGTACTGTACTTATTAAGCAAATCCTTGTGAATTTGGAGTTTATCAAAGAGCAATTCATCGCACTCAGACAGTTCCATATGCGTTCCATCGACATCTCCGCTCGGAGGGGAATCACTTTGTTTTAATATATAATTGTATATGATGTGCTCTCTGTGGTTTTCCATTGGTTTTATTCTTGCTTTTATTGCTTTTATTCTTTCTCCCCATTTGTGGCCATGCGTGTGTGTGTGTGTGTGTGTGTGTGTGTGTGTGTGTGTGTGTGTGTGTGTGTGTGTGTGTGTGTGTGTGTGTGTGCGTGTGTGTGCGTGCGTGCGTGCGTGCGTGTGTGTGTCTTTTCGGCGCTTGGATTTGATTTTGTCGAGATTTTGCGCTATATAAATATTGTAATTATTATGTATGCATGTGCGTACGTATGTATGTATGTATGTATGTATGTATGTATGTATGTATGTATGTATGTATGTATGTATGTATGTATGTATGTATGTATATATACGCTTAGATTTATGTATGTATGTATGTATGCATGTATACGCTCAGCTTAGATTTATGTATGTAAGTATATATGCATGTATGTATGCATGTATACGCTCATATGTATGTAGGTATGTATGCATGTATACGCTCAGCGCTTAGATTTGATTTTATCAAGATTTTGCGCTATATAAAATAAAATATATTATTATTATTATTATCTGTCAACAATTATCTACCAGACTCCCAGAACCCGTTCAAAATCCTACGCCCTGGTAAGGTCTTGAGATGAGGATGGGGAGGGAGCAGAAAGGACCTAGGAAGCACTAAGCTGACACCATCAGGATGATGGAAATTGTAAGATAGGAAGCAAACAGTCTTTTTTTTTTTTTTAATGTTGTAGACTGGGATTGAACTCGAAGTATCAGATCTTGAGTCCACGGTTCAATCAATCGTAAATCCTTATGAATACAAACATAGTCAAACATTGGTATCCG
>JAPXFY010000020.1:15207785-15342785 GCA_030674185.1 Monoplex corrugatus
TGAAATATCATAAGGTCAGCCTGAAATTTAGATGAGATATCATAAATTCAGTCTGGACTCGAGATGATGTATCATAAATTCAGTCTGGACTCGAGATGATGTATCATAAATTCAGTCGGGACCCCAGATATCATAAATTTAGTCTGGACTCGAGATTATGTATCATAAATTCAGTCTGGACTCCAGATACCATAAATTCAGTCTGGACTCGAGATGATGTATCATAAATTCAGTCTGGACTCGAGATGATGTATCATAAATTCAGTCTGGACTCGAGATGATGTATCATAAATTCAGTCGGGACCCCAGATATCATAAATTTAGTCTGGACTCGAGATTATGTATCATAAATTCAGTCTGGACTCCAGATACCATAAATTCAGTCTGGACTCGAGATGATGTATCATAAATTCAGTCTGGACTCGAGATGATGTATCATAAATTCAGTCTGGACTCGAGATGATGTATCATAAATTCAGTCTGGACTCCAGATACCATAAATTCAGTCTGGACTCGAGATGATGTATCATAAATTCAGTCTGGACTCCAGATATCATAAATTCAGTCGGGACTCCAGATATCATAAATTCAGTCGGGACTCGAGATGATATACCATAAATTCAGTTTGGACTCCAGATATCATAAATTCAGTCTGGACTCCAGATATCATAAGTTCAGTCTGGACTATAGATGAGATATCATAAGTTCAGTCTGGACTATAGATCAGATATCATAAGTTCAGTCTGGACTATAGATCAGATATCATAAGTTCAGTCTGGACTATAGATCAGATATCATAAGTTCAGTCTGGACTATAGATCAGATATCATAAGTTCAGTCTGGACTATAGATGAGATATCATAAGTTCAGTCTGGACTATAGATCAGATATCATAAGTTCAGTCTGGACTATAGATCGGATATCATAAGTTCAGTCTGGACTATAGATCATATATCATAAGTTCAGTCTGGACTATAGATCAGATATCATAAGTTCAGTCTGGACTATAGATCAGATATCATAAGTTCAGTCTGGACTATAGATCAGATATCATAAGTTCAGTCTGGACTATAGATCAGATATCATAAGTTCAGTCTGGACTATAGATCAGATGTCATAAGTTCAGTCTGGACTATAGATCAGATATCATAAGTTCAGTCTAGACTACAGATGTCATAAGTTCAGTCTAGACTACAGATGTCATAAGTTCAGTCTAGACTACAGATGTCATAAGTTCAGTCTAGACTACAGATGTCATAAGTTCAGTCTAGACTACAGATGTCATAAGTTCAGTCTAGACTACAGATGTCATAAGTTCAGTCTAGACTACAGATGTCATAAGTTCAGTCTAGACTACAGATGTCATAAGTTCAGTCTAGACTACAGATGTCATAAGTTCAGTCTAGACTACAGATGTCATAAGTTCAGTCTAGACTACAGATGTCATAAGTTCAGTCTAGACTACAGATGTCATAAGTTCAGTCTGGACTATAGATCAGATATCATAAGTTCAGTCTAGACTACAGATGTCATAAGTTCAGTCTAGACTACAGATGTCATAAGTTCAGTCTAGACTACAGATGTCATAAGTTCAGTCTGGACTATAGATCAGATATCATAAGTTCAGTCTAGACTACAGATGTCATAAGTTCAGTCTAGACTACAGATGTCATAAGTTCAGTCTAGACTACAGATGTCATAAGTTCAGTCTAGACTACAGATGTCATAAGTTCAGACTGGACTATAGATCAGATGTCATAAGTTCAGTCTCGGCTTGCAACGTTAACCCTTTGACTCCCGCAGCCTGTCCACCAGCATCTTGCATCGTCAACCATCCTAGCAAACCCTTTGACTTTCTCACCCTATCCACTAGCTACCTGAGGAAGCTGGTGGATAAGGTGAGAGAGTCAAAGGGTTAAGTTTTTGTTGTTGGTGGACACGGTGCGGGAGTCCAAGGGTTAACAACTGTCTGCTGTCCGCCTTAATGCTTCAGTCATTCTCAGGTGGTGTCAAGTTAGTGTTTCATGGGTCTCTTTCCTCCGTCCCCATTCCAATATTGCCATTGCATGGCGTTTAGCGCAGGGCTTAAGAAGTCTGCTCAAGCTCGGTAATTTCTGGCAGATTTGGGTGGGCGCATATGGGATTGTCTGAGTTCGAAGAACCCCTCCTAAACAAACTCAAAACTAAACCTAAGCCTGAGTATGGAATAATTCATTCAGACTTGAAGGGAGGTTTGTGTGTGTGTGTGTGTGTGTGTGTGTGTGTGTGTGTGTGTGTGTGTGTTGTGTGTGTGTGTGTGTGTGTGTGTGTGTGTGTGTGTGTGTGTGGTGTGTGGTGTGTGTGTGTGTGTGTGTGTGTGTGTGTGTGTGTGTGTGTTGTTTGTGCGTATTAGCTTACTTTTTACTTCAGTGGGCCTATATGCTTTTGCTGTGTGTGTGTGTGGTGTGCTTGCGTATGTGTGTGTGTGTGTGTATATACGTGCGTGCATGCGGGCGTTGTGTTGGTGGTGTTGTGTGTGTTGGAGTGTGTGTGGTGATAGGAGTGAGGAGAGGAGTGTGTGTGTGTGTGTGTGTTGTGTGTGTGTGTGTGGGGTGTGTGTGGTGTGTGTGTGTGTGTGTGTGTGTGTGTGTGTGTGTGTGTGTGTGTGTGTGTGTGTGTGTTTTCAAAATAAGTACCTAAGAACGAAAGTTATTTGGGCGATGTTATCTAACTTTTCACTTCAGTAGGCCTATGGTTATAATTCAGCTTCTGTCGGAAGCGAAAGACCCTTATTGACTGTGATGTTAGACTCTTGACCCCAGAGGTTAAACCACAATGCATTAATGCGTGACTTATTGATAAAGAATATCTTACATAATTCAAGTTCACAACATTTGTTCGTAGCCTATATAGAAAACCGATTTATTCAATTTTTGTTCGTTTTTTTGTTTTGTTTTGTTTTTGTTTTTATTCACCACAGAATCCAGATTTTGTACTTCTCAATGGCACTGTGACCTTGAATAAACTACTTACGTAAAACATTGTTGTAGGTGAGGACAATGGTAGATTGTTACAACAATGGAAATGAAATGCAATATTGTCACAAGTTTTTAAGAGGTGTGTGACCAGACATCGGTGTCTTCCTTCCAGACTTCATGTATTTGCAACTCACGAGTCCTGGACGGTCAACGTTTTTACCGACATTTGGAAACATCAGAGAAAATCTTGCCAACACATTTTGGTCACACACGCACACACACACACACACAACACACACATGCACACATACACATATGCACAAACACACGCACACACACGTACGCAATCACACACACACGTGCGCACACACACACATTCCTCCTAGGTAATGTAAAAATATTAATAATGGCCACCACCACCACAACAGGGAGATTAAGAATCAAAAGAAAGAAAGGGAAAGAGACAGAGACAGAGAGGAACAGAGAGGAGAGAGAGAGAGAGAGAGAGAGAAAGAGAGAGAGAGAGAGAGACGGGAGGGGGAGAGAAGAAAGAGACAGACAGACAGACAGGCAGACAGACAGACAGACGGACGGACAGAAACAGAGACAGAGAGGAAGAAAAAGAAGAAGAAGAAGAACAACAACAAGAACAAAAAGAACAAGAACAACAACAAGAAGAACAAGAAGAAGAAGAACAACAACAAGAACAACAACAACAACAAGAAGAACAAGAAGAAGCAGAGAAGAAGAAGAAGAAAAGGAAGAAGAAAACCAGGACCACTTTAACGGAAAACTGGAGTGATATTTTTTGTCATGACCTACACAGCGCTTTTACTGTGCTTGTTCCTTTCATCTTTTTATACAATATATATGGGTAGTCTCGTTTAATTTAATTAAACACTGTTCTCTTCACTGCCAATAAAGACTTTAACAGAACCCCTTCTCCTTTCTTCTTCTTTTTCTTCTCTCTCTCTCTCTTTCTCTCTCTCTCTCTTTCTCTCTCTCTCTCTTCTCTCTCTCTCTCTCTCTCTCTTCTCTCTCTCTCTCCTTTTCTTCTTCTTTTTTTAAAAATTAAATAATGATGATGCTTACTTGTACAACGTCGATCTCACAAGAGCAGCGAGCCCTAAGCGCTTCATGAAGCATGAGAGACAAAAGCAGACACACGTAAAGCAAATACATGTCAACCCCTACTGCTATGATAAAATAGATAAACAACAATTTTACATGTTAAGGACGCAGTAAAAATACATATAAATTAAAATATTTACACACAAAAAAAGGAAGTAAAAAAAGTTAAAAAATGACTTTAGTAACAAATCGACACAAAATGTCGGTGGGTGAAACAAAACAGAGCAAAACAAAGAAACCTCAAGATGGTTAGCGCAATTTGATTTATATTATCTTCTATTCTCTGACAAGAACACTGTTGGCAACTTGGCAGTTCACTGCTCTTGTCGAACCTGTTACAAGCTATGAGTATGATTAAAGCGTTGCTGGTTGAACATTTAGCTATGCTGATATTTAATAGCAGTCAGTATCTGCAGTACTTGACATGCTAAATGCTATTTTGCATGTATTATTATCATTACTATTATTATTATATCATCTCATCATCATCATCCTCCTCCTCCTCCTCTCCTCATCATTATCATTTCTTATTTATTTTTTTAAATTTATTATTATCATTATGATTATGAAGTTTGTGAAGAAATTCCTGTAGTAGATAGAAAAGCAAAAAAAGAACTGGATGACAAAAGAAATTTTAGGCTTGATGGAAGAACGGAGGAAGGCAAAGAGAAACGAGGAGATATACCGGAAGATAAACAAAGAAATCAGGAATAGGTGCAATGAAGCTAAGGAAGCTTGGCTGAAAACAGAATGCAAAGAAATAGAAGACCGACACAAAATGGATCCTCAGGTATGTACAGACGAATGAAGAAATTGTCCACAGGAAAAATACATGCTCATCAACTGGTTGCTTAAAATCGAAAGATGGTACGCTTCTCATGGAAAAAGACAAAATGTTAGACAGATGGGTAGAATACATTAAAGACCTTTTTTGAAGATGACAGAAATGTAGAACACATTATAAGAAAATCTTTGAAGGACCACCCATAATGAAAGATGAAGTTAGAGCAGCATTAAAAAGAATGAAACCAGGAAAATCCCCAGGACCAACAACATTACTACAGAGATGATTGAAGCCCTGGAGGAATTCGGTATAGAAAAAATAACGGTCCTCCTAAATGAAATTTACGACACTGGAAAAATCCCCAAAGATATGTCAAAATGCATGACTAGTGTTTGTTGTCGAGATACGATTTTTTTTTTCAGTTGTCTTGGTGTTTGTGACATTTTATTTCATATTTGCCTTGTTCACGTCGTAAGACTAAACTATATGTGCACTAGTACATATGCACTAAACTCGCAGTGGCATTGTACCGATATATATGTATGTAATGTGTCGTGTTACAGTGCATTTGTGTCCGTAGTACATGTACTGATTTCAATTGTGCATAAGATAAAACAGAGTTGGGAGAGGGGGTAGGGAGAAAGAGGAAGAAACAAATAATACAAAAGAAGATTAACTAGAAAGCACCTTTCAAAAGATAAGGACGCTATAGCTGGCCCAGGGAATCTCAAAGAGATGGAGGGGAGAGTATTTTTTACCTCCCTTGATAGAAATTGTTCTTTCAATGTGTTGCAACGATTATTGCAGTGAAAACACAAAGAAAAGGTGTTCTGCTTAACTGTTTCGTCATAAACCAACAACAACAACGACGACGACAACAACAACAACAACACACAACAAAAACAACAATAACAACGACAACAGCAATTATAACAACAACAACAACAAGATGAGGAACTTATCAAGATGGCTCGACCACTTTTCACCATCGACAAAAATCGCCTCTTTCTAACTCCCCTGACGCAAGTCAACGAACAACGATCGTCCTCTTAATACCCATGGACAACGTGCTGTTGTGACGTGCTAGGGCGAATCATGTGCACGCTGGAATCGATGACATCAACAGTTATTCGTTACCAAGTTCTTCAGAATCGTGACACTGTAGTCTTGTGCGTGTCGTCGTTTCTGGCACTTTTCCTCACATGGGTAACGATTTTAGCGGGAACACAAAGAGAGGGAGCGAGAGAAAGAGAGAGAGACAGACAGACAGAGAGAGACAGACAGACAGAAGAGAGAGAGAGAGAGACAGACAGACAGAGAGAGAATAAAGTTAAACGGAAAAAAGTTCAATGTGACTTCAAACGAAAATGAGATTTTGTGACATAACAAAGGCAACAGCAGCAGTAACAAAAAAACCCAAACAAAAAACCACCAAAAAAACAAACAAACAAACAAACAAACAAACAAAAAACACACAAATGAACAAAAAACAAACGCACACCACACACAAAAACACCAAACCTAAACAAACCAAAACAAAACAACGAACAAAAAAAACCCGAAAAGAAACAACAACGAAGACATTGCGTGACAGACGAAGACCTCATGATATAATTATGTGTATATTTGCATACAGACACACACACTCACGTGCACGCGCATACAGAAAGAGGGCATTTCCACATTTACGCACACTGCTAACTTTAAACTGCATCAGTCAGAATAAGAAGAAAGAAAAGGAAAAAAAAATAACAAAAAAGAAAAAAAAAAGGAGAAGAGGAGGAAGAAAGAGAAAATGAGTCAAAAACAAATGGCCCCGAACAGTTTGGTAATTTTCATTTTCTTTTATTTCTCTTTTTCTTTTTTCTTTCTTTTGCTTTTCTTTCTTTTTTTTTTTTTCTTCCTTTTTTTCTGTCTTTTTTTTTTTTTACATGTATTTTCTTTCCCTCGTTCATCTGTTGACATCTTGTTTCTTTGTTTGACTTTCCATTATTAGATCCAAAACAAGTGCGATTGCCCGCGCTTCTTATTCTTCTGGTTTCCATTATTAGTTGAACAAATTATACGTTACACTGGTTTTAGATTTTCTTTTTATAAAGGTAGTTTGATTGTCTAAAAGCACATAGATCTATATGCGAACAGACATTATCATCATCATCATCATCGTCGTCGTCGTCGTCGTCGTCGTCGTAGTCCTCTCATCATCATCGTCGTCGTCATTATTATCATTATTATCGCTATCATCATTATCATTGTTATTATTGTTGTTGTTGTTGTGTGTGTGTGGGAGAGTCGATCGGTTCATTGTGGATGGGACGTCATCGGCGCTTGCGTGATGGTTGCGCTTGCAGTTCTCGTCACACCCGAATCCGCGACCCCGAGGAGCGTTGTTCTCACCAGGGTCACCGCCTTCTTTGGGTAACGTGTGAGGCAGTCCAGTCTCCCGCTGTCCTCCACGAACAGTTGCCACCGCCTGCGCTCGGTGGCCGGGCATCTCTGGAGCCCGTGTGCCAGGTCTTGGTCCTCCTCTTTGCACATGGGACACACTGGATCCGTTGTTTGGTCAATTCTATTTTTATAGGCCCGCAGCGAAGGGCGATGTCCCGACCTAAGCTTGGCAAGAAGGGTCTGGTCCCTGCGGGATGCTATTTCCGCCTCTCTATGCATGGAGTATGCCCCGTACACCTCCTTTGTTCTCTCACGTTGTTGCTGTTGTAATAGTTCTTGTATAGCGGTATTCTCCAGATTCAGACTTGCCAGTGGAGCACGAAGAACTCAAGCTGTTAGGCGGGCTGACCCCAGGTCATTATGGTTATCATTGCACTGTCTGTATCTTTGCCGTGGGTGTGCATGCTGGCTGTTTTCTCATATTTCCAAGAACCAGCTAATGACACGATTTACAGGATATTTAACACGCACAGCTGATATTCTGCATGCATAGTACTCAAGAATGGGGTGTGGGCATAGACTGGTCTACGCGTATTCTGACCTGGGAGATCGGAAATACCACAATTCTTTACTTACCAGGCGGACTACGATGTATAGGCGGATCGAACCCAGGACCCTCCGATTGGAGGTGTGACGATAACACACTTGACTACCGCGCCCAACAGATTAACCTTTTGACTCCCGCACTGTGTTCACCAGCATCGTGCACTGCCAACCATGCTAGCAAAGCAAAAATTTAACCCTTTGATATCCTCACTCAGTCCACCAGCTTCCTGCAGGAAGCTGGTGGATGGGGTGAGGAAGTCAAAGGGTTAACTTTTTGCAGTTGGTGCAGGAGTCAAAGAGTTAAAAGAAAGAACGAACAATTACAGTCTTGTAGGTGTAGGGGAAGGTTTTTGCACTGGGTAATGTGAACCATACTTGGAGACAATGTGAGCTTTGACACTGAGGCACTGATAGACTTAACTGAGCCTCCTACAGTAGCCTACCAATACTGCTTTTTTAAAACTGTAAAATTCAAATATAATATTGATAATCGAATGGCGATTCTATTAACGTAAAACATTTCTATCAGTAGATACTTGTACAACTGTCATGAAAAATATGTCTTAGATTAAATATCTAGAAGTTACTTCAATAATCAAGAATTATTGTTGTCGTTGTGTTTGTTACTGCTGCACATGATTCCCCACTTGAACATGTGATCATGATGATGTAATGACTGAAAACTAAGAAACTAGAATCTTCTGTGCAAGGGAGAAAAGATGCGAGAAAAAGATGAGAGCGAACGCGCGCGCGCGCGCACACACACACACACACACACACACACACACACACACACACACACACACACACACACACACACACACACACACACACACACACACATTGCGATCGATATGAAGTAATCCCCCATCCCTCAAACTTGAAAGAAAAAACAAATGGAGATTAAAAGAAAGAAAGCAGAAGCACAGAGAGTGAATCATAAGAAGAATTTTGCATCATAGATTTTTCAGGAGGTAAGGATATTGATAACACAGGTACAACTCCCGACACCCCCTGGGGACCTACAAATAAAAACTCCAACCTCCACGCAAACACAACATAAACACACACATCTAACGTAAGCTACTAAGTGCCTTGTTTATGTGAAATGAAGCAGGCGGGTGAAAGCAGACGAAAGCACATCCGGGATGCCATGCGGGTGGGTGGGTGTGAGAGGGTCGGCGAGCAGGCGTGGTACACATTCGAGAGTGAAGAGGAGGAGATAAATGGAGGGAGGAGACGGTGGCAATTACAATGATGCCTTTTTTCCAAAGATAAAAGTTATTGTCGAAAAGAGAGAAATTAAGGGGCTGAGATGATAAATGGTAGGGGAGAGAAGCGAGCGTTTGATCTCGACATCTCTCTTCATTTCAATCCTCCAAAACCAAAATGAGCGATTATAAGAACTCGCTAAATATACCAAGGTTCAAAATTACACCTTTAATTAAACTTAGACAGCGCAGATATAGGAAAAAATTCTGAGCCCCATGTACTTGGTGTATCATGACGAAATACTTACATGGGAAAGTCCACATTGATCATTTCAGTAAAACTCTAAGAATCTATTTCTTCATAGTAAGTCTCAAATTTTATCAGCACTTAAAAAAACAACAACAACAACAACAACAAAAACTATCTTACACTGCCCATATCAAACCCCATACTTAATATGCATCAATAAGATGGAATGGTTGCAGTGAAAATCTACTGAAAAAAAATTAACTCACTGCACAGAAGAGCAGGAAAACTTCCAGTAACTGACAGCTCCCTAACCACAGACCTAAAATTCAAAAAAGCGGAAATATTATCACTGAAAACAACAACAACAACAACAACAACAACTACACAACAAAAGCACACAAATGTACAAAACTGTGCAGAAATCCGCCCCAAAATATTCAAGAGAACTATTTTCCCAAACCAAACACCCTATACAAATTCAAGACACAACCTTTATCTTCCAGGCCCAAGGTTAAGACATATTCATAGTAAGCATCTCCTTTTCTGGGACGTATATCCGGACTATCTGGAATACAGTCATGCATATCACTAAACAGATTTAAATGAAAGCTTCTCAAATATCTGCTTGTTATATCGTAAATAATTATTCTGATAAGCACCCCCCCCCCTTTTTTTTTTCTTCTTCTAGATCTGCATACATTGTGCTAATTAAAAAAAACTTAACTCGGCCATTTCAGTCCCACTTTTACGCTATTATATTTTTGTGTCGAAATATTAAATCTCTCTTTTCTTCACTTCCTATTGACTTCATTTGATAGCATTTTTCCATTTATGATTTATATGACTATTGTATGAATTACAGTTCACCTATTTTCATCGTAGCGTTAGAATTGACATGTCATCTCTTCGCCCTCCCTCCCTCCGCCTTGTTTGTTCTTTATTGCATCTTTTACTTTCTTATTCTCTTATGCTTCTATGTTAGTAATTTATAATATGCATTGTCGTTGTTAGCGGTTGACGTGTACTTACTTTACGTGTGTCTGTCTTTACCTCATGTTTATTATATTTTTACTATATTTTTCATAATTGCATCACCTGACGTGTCTTCCACACTCCACACTCCCCTTCCCTTGGTTGTTATTTCTTTTTCTTTGAATCTATGTCTATAATTTACATTTTCTTAATAGAGTATGGATATAACTTGTAGCAATATTGTTTTATTATTGTTACTGTTCTTGTTGTTATTGTTAAAGGTTAACATGTATTTATTTACATTTCTTTGTCTCTCATCCTTTTGTAAAGTGCATGAGCAATTGGCGTGTATAACAGTCGATATGTTATCGCAACTTGTTTTATAACTTGTCTTACACTTAATGTGTTATGGTTCATTTTCTTTTTCCTGCTCACAATTTTTGTGTAGAACAGCAAGGACTAGCTGTAAGCCAGGTCCAATGGGACCTAATGCTATTATCCTTGAGTACTTAAGTATTCCAATATCTGGTCTCTCAGTTCACTCCTTTAAATCACGTCGGCATGGGAGGGGAGAAGAGCGAGTATTTTGACCTCGACCCTTTCTTTTGCTTTGTTCTTTCCCTTACTTCTTGTTTGTTACGTTCTGTTTTGTTTTGTTTTGTTTTGTTTTTGTTTTGTTTTGTTTTTGTTTTTGCCAGATCAGGGAAAAAATTAATGGAGTGGACAGGAGCGTGTATTTTATCTCGACATTTTCCTCTCTTTCTCGGTTCTTTCCCTTACATCATTTGGCCGGATCAGAATGAATAAGAAAATGAATAGATGAGCAGATAGATAAATGAATTCATGATAACAATAGTAATGATCATGATAACAACAATAAGAACGAAACAAAAACAGTAACAACAATAAAATGATGATGATGATGATGATGATGACGACGACGACGACGACGACGATGATGATGATTAAAAAGGACGTTGGCATTCATACCAGAACCAGTTTTAGAAATTGCGGTAGTGATGCTCTAATCCTTTAACTCTTAGCACTGTGGCGGTGGTAATGTGATATGGCTTACTCATGCACAACCATTCCATTTCTGTTTTCATACAAGCCATTGAGCATCCAAGAGAGTTTGGATGGACAGTAATACAATTATGACTAGTGGATTCAGAAAACCATCTAGAATTTAAAAAAAAAAAAGTGTCTGAACTTCAGTTTCTAGTAAACATGTTTTTAAAGCTGAGTGTAAGACATCACGTGTAACTGTAGATATCATCATCATCATCAGGTGCCCTGCCGCATGGCGTTGGCGACCATGGACTTCCAACCATCTCTATCTCTCGTTGCCCCCATCATCTCCCCCACCCTCTTCATCCTCAGCCACCTTGCAAGTCTGTCCAGCATTCTCTTCCTGGGTCTACCCGGTGCTCTCTTTCCCTCCAGCTTTCCCGTTGTGACTAGGTGCTCCAAATCCCCCTTCCTCATAAAATGGCCTATAAATGTTGCTTGTCTTTTCCTAATATTCCTTATCAGTGATCGACTTGTGTCTGCCTCCATCAAGACTGTCTCGTTTGTTTTCTTTGCTGTCCATGGTACTCTCAACATTCTTCTGAGAAACCACATCTCGGCTGCCTCAATCCTGTTCTGGCTTTGCTTGTTGACTAGATATACATAGTAGATATAAACGTGATAAAGTTATAAATAACAATTAACTAAATAAAAACAATATGTATGCATATATATATCTACACATATGTCTATATCTCTCTATATATACATATATATACATAGAGAGAGCTAGCTAGAGAGAGAGAGAGATAGAGAGAGAGAGAGATAGATAAATAGATAGATAGAGAAGAGAGAGAGAGAGATAGACAGACAGATAGATAGATAGATAGATAGATAGATAGATAGATAGATAGATAGATAGATAGATAGATAGATAGATAGATAGATAGATAGATATTCTTTACTGTATTTATGCATTGATATTTGACGTATAGTTTTTATAGGCGATGACAGTTGATTAAACCGGGAGCCAATTCCTCAGTTCTCCCCCACATTATTCTCCGATTTCCAGCCAGAGAGAAAGAAGTAAAAGGGTTAATGCAGTAAGCTAATGGACAGATTGACGAAGTGAAAAGGTTAAGAGACTGCAAGTAGTCAGTAGATAGCGTGAGGAAGTAAGAGAGTTACTGAAGAAAGCTCATGGCTATGGCGAGGGAGTGAAAAGGGCAAGCTGACCTAAGTCAGGGCACCGGACAAAACAGAGCAGTACGATATCAACAACTAACCTGTGTTTGTGTTTATTGAATAAAAAAAGGCAACATGCTCATGTCAACGTTTAGTTTTCAAGAAGGGAACAGGAGTGGCCATATACATATATACAATTTAATGATAATTTATAGCACTAGAACAGTAGTGTCCACCTTTGTTTTATCTCTTGTGCTCTCCTCTTAAACGCAACGTGGCACAGAATTCTTGCTACATTAATTTTTTGTTTGTGAAATGATGCGAGTCGATCATGCCAAACTAGCCCACTTTTCCTCACCAAATATTCACATTGTGGACCTTCTTGACCCAAATATGAGCCGTTCTGGTCCACACTTATGACACATTTATGATTTTTTACGGGAAGAACCTTGCAAACCAAATTTGGTGATAATCCACTCACATACGGCTGAGATGTCGTTGCTGATGCACTTTCTTCACTTCCACGCCCTGCTAACGTTTTCAAGGGCTGGCCAGCTGTTTTTGATGGATTCAAGATCTCATGTCTTAAATTCAATCCCATCTTGCAAGATACAAACCCACTTGTCTGTTTATCATCTTAATGTTCCAATTATTCTGGTGGTGTCAGTATTTCATGGGTCCCATTCCCCTCCTCATTTGAGCGCCAAGCCAGCAGAGTATATGTTTTTTGTGCACGTTAAAAAAATCTGCCAAAGAATTGTTGGCATATTTGAGCAGAGCGCATATAGAGTTTTCCGACTGGAATAGGGCAAACTCCAAACTCCTTCACAGACAGACACTAGAAATTTTGCTGGAAAATGGATATATCACGATTATGCAAATCAAGTAGTATGACGAAAAGGTAATGAACTATTCGATCTACATAATCCCTTGTGATGAAATGGGCACCTCACGAGTGCAAGTATGATTTTGTTGTTGTTGTTGTTGCTGCTGTTGCTGTTGCTGTTGCTGTTGCTGTTGCTGTTGCTGTTGTTGTGGTGATGGTAATGGCGTTTCGATCTTTCGTGGATACGTGTAAGCACGTTGCTTTGTCCACACTGTACTGCACAGTCTGCATGCTCCATCCTTAGTGGGAATGTTTGCTGAGTGTTTTTATGTTTCCGTAAGCCACCAGACACTGACATGACTTACTGTTGGGTGTCTTACGCGCATATTTGATGTTCTGTGAGCATATACACACACAGGCAGTTTAGACACTAACGGGTCTGCAGCATTGTTGATCTGGGAGAGCGGAAAAATCTCCATACTGTATCCACCAGACGGAAGGTATCCAAGCAGGATGGAACCCAGATCTTCCAGTTCCAATTCCACTTGACTACTGCACCCGTAATTTACATAACTGAAATCCCTTTGTTCTTAGGTGTGCAGTTTCTATGTAATCATACATGTGTATATTGACTAATAGATAGATAGCTTAAAGATCAGGTGTAGGTACAATTTTTGATCTCAAAGTGTTGGCAGTTGGAGATTTTGGATCATTTTAATCATGCTGCAGCTGGAAGTGTAGTCGCCAGTCATAAATCAGGCTGTCATACTTGAAAGTCTTTCAAGGCGATCAATATCTTCTTTATGGTAGGGATCTAGTACTGTCGGTTTGTATTTGAAAACTGAGCTGAGGGTCAGGGTGGTGCGCCTTTTAAGTTTAAAAAAAAAGAAAGAAAGAAAAGACTGATATCAACACATCGACAGACATGGCCTACAGTGTTCTTGTAATAGGTGTCACTGAGATGGCTATGGCACTTACATGTAGTATTAGGAAATAAACTGAAACATTATTTCATGACTTTGAAAACAATGTGCGTCGCCCATAGGACACACACTCGCACGCACACAATCACAGAGAGAGAGAGAGAGATCTCCGTGTCATTGGTCAATGATCTTTCTAACCCTCCCCGACCTTTATTTAAAAAAAAAAGAAAGAATTTGAGGGAACCAAAAAGGGTATCATAAATATCATAAAAATGTCCGGGGGATATGTTTCATAGATATACTTTCGGTATTGTACACATTGATTTCCGGTTCCGCTTATTGGGCCACCGGTGTACAACACTCAAAACGGCGAATGCCGAAATTGCACTAAACAAGAACTGACTGCTGGAAGGAAAAGGGAGCGGGTCATTCACAGATCTTAAATGGTACTCTGTAGATACTTGTACAGCTATTGAGATTCTGTGCTGTTGCAGTTGTTCTTCTGAACATAAAGTTTGTAAAGTTAAGTTATTTAATGTATTGTGATTCACTAGCCTAATTCATTTACTAGATTTAGACAAACACTGAACAGGAACCAGGAAATAATGAAAATAGTCTAGAACGCGTTTTTAATATATTCGAGATAAGACCGGCGAAATTTTTCGGCCAACTGACTTTTCTCAGACATAAAGATAGATCTAGATAACGAGGAAAAATATCAAATAACAAACACGAAAATTAAGAGTGAAACTGAAAGAGCAAAACTTCCCTGCTACTTCGTCAAGTAGTACAAAATGACATCATAAAGTCTAAAAGTGTTTGTGAGTAGTGGTAACTGGGAAGAGGGGATGCAGATACGAAGCTTCGGGGGAAGTGAGATGAATTCTGCAGCAAAAAAGTGGTTATGCCATATTTTTATTGTTTTCTCCTGAAGAAGGTCCAGGGCCAAAAGTATGATGCACTTGTGTATGTCACTATGTCAGTATGTGTGTCTGTGTGAGAATACAAACATTTGCGATCATGTCTGTATACATAAACATATGCATACACTTGCACATTCCACCATAAATACAAAGATAAAAGAAAATAAGTAATTATATGATCAAATGGATGGGAAAATGTGATTGATAAGTATGGCCGATGTAGATGGATTGTGTCTAGTGCAATGAATTCAATCTGACCTTGGGAAAGTAAGAAAAACTACCCAGTCCAACAGCCAAGGGATTGAATGGAAAACTGAAGTATCCGGTGAAAAAAAACCATGTCAGACCTGGCAGGGCCTGTCTTGTAAAGTAAGAAATAAAACGGATATAAAGCTTAATTAAGCATATTTGGAGTCACAAAGCCAAGACTTCACTGAGGTGGGGAAAGAAATTGTGATGATGTGGTCTATTTCAGTAGGATAAGTCATTGAAAGTGGGAGTGTAATTATTGCTAATCAGCATTGATGTAAAGCATGCAGACACACTCCAAAAGATCATATCAATAAATTTTTTTAAGCAACAGAAATATTAACTATACATGCATGGATAAAGGAATTAATACCTATGGATGCATTCGAACAGCTCACAGGCCCACACACATACACACAGATGTAAAAGTACATGCACATGAAAGAATCGTATAGATCTATGTGAAGAAATGCAAACTTCACTTTCCACAAGACGGCATATTTGCCTCCCCTCTTCCCAGTTACCACTACTCGCAAACACTTCATGGTTTCATGTCAGTTATATTCTCCTACTGATGTAGCAGGGAAAATTTGCTCATTTAAAAAATTTTTTGCATTTGTTGTTTGATGTTTTTTGTCTTTCGTAAAACTTACACTTGACAAAGACCAGTTGGCTGAAAATTTGTGATGGTTTTGTCTCATTATATTAACTACATATTCTGATTCTCTTTTCAAGTTTTTTCTGGTTCCTGTAGACAGCCTGCCTGTATGACAGAATTTGCCATTTCTTGAAAACAATTGGGGTCCATATGGTGAGCAATACAAACAAGACAACAACAACAACAATGACAACATCAACAAAAAAGCTCTACAGTTGTATAAAAATGTTTTTATTTGGTTGACTGTGATGAAAGTTACAATGATTGGAAATAATAAAAATTGTGGCCATTTTTTACATTTCTTATAAATTGTCTTGTGCTTGTAATTTAAACCTTTCTATTGATATTGATATTTTTGCTTTCTGGTTCAGCCTTTGGAAAGCTATGCCGCTTTATGTTTGTAAAATTAAGATGATTGATTACTTTGGATCCTTCATAGCATCTTCGCAAAATTTGTGATGTGAGATTTTTGTTTTGTTTTTCATTTAAGTTTTGGTGTTTTCATTTTCAGAATCATGCATAAGTAGAAGTTCCAGCCTTGCCCACTGTGCTAAACTGGTGATCTGTCATTCACTGACAGTGAACTCATGCAGAGCAAAGAGCAGATTGGAAAAGAGTGACTCACTGCAGTGAGTCTGTTGTACTGTTGCTGGTAGATGTGTGGGTTGGACTGGGGTGTATCAGAAGGATGAAGGTGTGGCAGGTGATTGTGACGGGGGTAGTGGTCCACGTCATCCTATTCTACTCCATCTTTGACATCTACTTCACTAGTCCACTTGTCCATGGCATGACGCCACATGCCTCAAGGTTTGTTTGTTGTTTCATGAGATGTGTATCACTGTATGTGTGTGTCTGTGTCTGTGAATGCACATGAATGTGCTCATAGCATGTGAAAGTGAGAGAGGGACTGTAATGGAATTTTATTCAGCTTTCTAATACCATCCCTCAATTTGAAACATTATGACCAGTGGTTCCTGATATTTTCATGTAATATGTTTTCTTTTTGTATTACTATTTGTGTAATTTGTTTGAAATTTAATAATGTTCTGTTATTATGAATTGTAACGGACATGCTTTTGATATGGACAGTTTCCTCTATGTAAATGAAATTGTTAATGTAAGTAATGGGTGCGATGGCCAAGTGTTAAGATCATCAGCAGGTTAATGTAAGTAATGGGTGCGATGGCCAAGTGTTAAGATCATCAGCAGGTCTGAGTTTGACCCTGCATGGATATTTCCTGGTGGGTAAAGGAAGATTTTTTAGATCTCCCAGACTTGCTAGTTCTGGAATCTCCTTCATGTGTTATATGCATGCATAGCATCAAATACACATCACTGTTTGGTGGCTTATGCAAACATGAAAACACCCAGTATCCACACCTATCAAAAACGGAGTAGCCAGACTTCCCAGCAGTATAAGGCCTACACAGTGCACCCAAAGAAACATCGCTTGGAACAAACAAAAACAAACACCCGAATCACCATGGCCACAGGATTATAAGCTAAGATAATGCTTTAGTGGGGGCAGAGGGAAGAGACCGATTGTTTTGGGATAACAATAACATCTGAAAAAAAAAATAACAGAAAATGAATAACTGTTTTCATCTGGTGTTATGGACACAGATTTCTTTTTTAATATTCATAAAATCAACTCTAAAATTGATTGAAAAGTTTTGTGGATGAAAGTGCATTCTTGACATTTCATGGAAGTGTAGAAAATGAAAAAGTGTCTTTCAAGAATATTGACAAAATGTAAATGACAGCCAAACAAACTACAAAACTTCCATTTTCATTGCGTGGCTCTTATACAGCATGTCATATTGTTAGGGGTTATTTGGTCAAAGATTTACATTATGTATGTGACCCTGGGAATGGTATACTACTATCATCTGGGTACACTGTGTGTGTGATGTGTGTGTGTGTGTGTGTGTGTGTGTGTGTGTGTGTGTGTGTGTGTGTGTGTGTGTGTGTGTGTGTAAAAGAGTGTGTGTGCGTATGTGTGTGTGTGTGTGTGTGTATGTGTGTGTGTGTGTGTGTGTGTGTGTGTGTGTGTTAGAGAGAGCATGTGTGTGTTTTTGTGTATGTATGTCATTGTGTGTTCAACTTCCAATGTTAGTTTTGTGCTGATCACCAGGAGCATTCCCCCAGCCAAGCGACTGGTTCTGTTCGTGGCGGATGGGATGCGTGCTGACAAATTTTATGAATTAGATGAGACAGGGAGGCCCAGAGCACCATATCTACGGTGAGTTTGATTTTCTTTTTATGTTCTTTAACGTGAAAAATAAACTTGTCATGCTTTTCAGCTGCTTGTCTAGGGCATTATGTGGTTTATTAAAAAAAATACTGAAGTACTTATTACAGTGAATCATCATACAACAGAATCTGGATAATTCAGTCTGTTGTCAGGAAAAGGACTGTAAATAAAATGGCAGGAAGGAAAGTGGGGGAAAAAATAAACGTAATTCATGTGAATATCATTTATTCGTATAACCAACATCAGAGGCCTAAATATCAAGAAATTGTCCACAAAAGTCGAGACAGAGCAGCCTGGAGGGAGATGGTGGTGTCCAGGTGTGCAGCGGCCAACACCGAATCCAGTGATGCCGACAGGTAAGACAGATGAGGTGATCCTTTATTCATCAAAACGGCAAAATCAGGTACCTATCAACATTTTCAAACTAGCAGAAACTAATAAATGTACAGATTCCGTTGGGTAAAGTATTCATTTCTAATTCACAATTACATAGAGCAGGAGTCAGTTTACAGTATGATATCTACAGTGTGATCTTCTCAACTGTTTCAGGACAGTGATTGAGGAACGAGGTGTATGGGGAATATCACACACCCGCGTGCCAACTGAATCACGACCAGGACATGTGGCCTTGATTGCTGGATTTTATGAAGATGTCAGTGCTGTGGCTAAAGGTGAGTGACACAGTGAATGTAACAAATTGTCGATGTATTTTTGTTCCAAATTACCCAGATTGTTGAGGTTAGGCCTTTCACTTTCTCACATTCAGTCCGTCAGCTTCCTGCACACACATAAACACACACTCATGCATGCACGCACACACGTACACATGCACAGACTCAAAAAAGCGATGCTGACACACACACATACATATGCATACATACACACATGCACACACACGCGCACATGGGTGCACATACACTTGCACACATGCATGCACACATGCACGCACGCACGCACGCATGCACACACACACACACACACACACACACACTCACACTCTCACACACACACACACACACACACACACACACACACACACACACACACACACACACACACACACACACACACACACACACACACACACACACACTTTCTCTCTCTCTCTCTCTGTCTCTCTCTTTTTCTTTATATATATATATATATCTCTCTCTCTCACTTGCCCTGTTCTGTTTCCATGTATGTTCATTTCTTTTGTCAGCATGAATTGCAAATTGTTCAGAAAGAAATGTTTGCCTTTTCAGGTTGGAAGGAGAACCCAGTAGAGTTTGACTCTGTGTTCAATGAGAGTCGCTATACATGGTCCTGGGGTAGCCCAGACATTCTGCCGATGTTTGCGAAAGGTTGGTATGTTTTGATTGTGAATATGATGTGTTTTGGTTTATCTGGAGCATTGTAATGTTTGTTCAAAGATTTAGCCTATATACCTCTTGCACTGTTTTCTAGGCTGTCAGTTTTATGATCTTGATTGATATTCAAAACGTAAATTGCTTTTAATTTTTAGGAAATATATTCTAATCCACATGTATGCATATCCATATTCATATACTCATAAACACACACAAACATGCAAACAAATAATCACACACACCACACACACACACACACACACACACACACACACACACACAACAACACACACACACACACACACACACACACACACACACACACCACACACACACACACACACACACACACACACACACACACACACACAGGATTTTTTTCTTCAAAACATTGAACTAAGATTATTTTCATTAAGGAGATGGAACTAGGATTATATTTCCTAAAAGATAGTGGAACTAGAAGTCTACTCCATTTGGAGAACATTAACTATCTCATATATGAATTTAATAAATAAAGCAGTTGTTTGACAGAACCAAACATAGGAACAGCATAGCATAACAGAAATGGAATCTAGTTTGATACGTATTTAAATATACTTTTGTCTTAATTCTGTATGAGGTAAAAATGCCTGTAGGCTGTTGTCAGGTCTGAGTTAGAAGTTGTGACAACATTTGAGATAGATATCTTGGAAGACATTGTTAGTGACACATTCATAACATGTCACATTCTGAAAATTTCATCAGTCTAACAAGCAGAGAAAAGGTAGAAAGTCTTGCAAACTTGTATGTTATTGATTGCAGGCAGAAAAGTTTCTGCGTATGTGGTGTAATGTAGTTATTAAATTTGTGAGACGTTATTTTGCTTGCTGGACAGAATTTGGGTGAATTTTGAGTATTATTTTGGGCTGGCTGTAAGAATGATGACGTACCATAATGGTGAATGATGTTCCCATGATACCTTGAAGATGTTTTAGAAATAATACACATAAAATTCATTGGATAACATGATGGAGTGATATAGTGATGGTGATATTGATATTGATGACACAGGTGCAAGTGGCAGCCATGTAATGATCCACTGTTACCCAGCACACTTTGAGGATTTTGCTGGCTCCGACATAACACAGCTGGATATCTGGGTCTTCAAGAAAGTCAAGGTCAGTTTGATAGCATGTGTTTGTACTATTTGCTTGTTTTGTGGAATCATATATTTTGCCTTGGATGAGTATGTATGTATTGTGTGTTGAGATAATGTGCAAGTATATATGGAGTCCCCATGCAGAGGCACTGCATCCAGTTTATATGTGAAAATTCAGCCATATTATGAAGACATGTATAGTGGCACACATGTGCAGTTTAGCCCACACAGTGGAATTTGATATGACAGGAAAAAGAGAAGGAAAAGAAAAAAATGTGCATGTCATGTTGATTTACTTAGCTTTTTATGCTGGAATCGTGAAACAAAAGAAACTAAAAGTGTGTAGCCAATGCCCTCCACCCCCCCCTTTTTTTTTTTCTTTTTACAGAATTTTTGTGTGGCTTGGTTTGCAGGCATTTTTTGAGTCAGCCAAGCAGAATGAGACATTGATGAAGGCTCTTCAAGAAGACAAACTAGTGTTCTTCCTTCACCTACTGGGCATTGACACGAATGGACACTCCAACAAACCCCACTCTGAGTAAGACCTACTTCATGATAACGCTGTTTTTTTTTTCTAATCTGTTTTTTTTTTTTTTTAGGGGTGGGGGGTTGGTTTTCATGTTTTTGTTTTCTCGTGTTGCAGAATATGGGCAGTCTTGATGAAATAGTCTGTTAACCAACATAATGATTTTTTCACAGAATTGTAGGGCCTACCTCTTGTTTTGGGATTTTTTATTTTTGTTTAGTTTTTTTATCCTTCCTTTTTTTCCTTTTCTTTTTCTTATCAAAACAAAGTTTGCATAATGTCAGCTGAAAGCAAGTTAACACATACATGTGTAAACCACAGCACACAGCACTGTAGAAGGCTCAGGATTGCGCAGACCCCACAGATTTAAGTAACTGAAATGCGTCACGCACTCACAACACACACACAGACACACACACACACACATACTACACACACACACACTACACACACACACACACACACACACACACACACACCACACACACACACACACAGACACACACAACACACACACACACACACACACACACACACACACACACACACACACACACACACACACGACTACACAGACACAACACACACATACACACCACACATACACACACAGACACACACAGCACACACACACAGACACACACACAGACACACAGACACACACACACACACTCGCACACACACACACACACACACACACACACACTGTTGAAATTGATTGTATAAGACTCAGATTACCGGCTAATGGTGTTTTCTCTCTGTCTGTCTGTCTGTCTGTCTGTCTCTGTCTCTATATCTCTCTCTTTCTCTGTCTGTCTGTCTGTCTGTCTGTCTCTCTCTGTCTGATCAAACATTGTTCAGTAAGAAGACTGATAGCAGGTTAGTTACTCATTTTTTGCAGGGAGTACCTGTTGAACATCAAAGTGGTGGATGCAGGGATACAAAAGGTGGTGGAGCTGGTGGAATCATTTTATGACCATGATGGCAAGACTGCCTTTGTCATGTCCGCTGACCATGGAATGACCAACTGGGGTTAGTTCACATTTCTGTTTTTTCCTTTCCACCTCACCCTTATTTCGTTGGGTCATGATGAATGTGTGTACCAAGTGTTGACTTTTTTGTTAGTGTTTTTTTTTTCAAGAAAGTGAATTTGATGGAGTGTTGAATGCATGGATGCAGGATGATATGCACACATAATTCTAGGATATTGAAATTGTAACTCAGAAAATATTTTTAGTACCCTTATGACAGTGTACCTAAAAAGATGGGAAGGGGAAAATTGATAAATACTAACTTTTAGCATGTCAGTGGGTTTAGAAATTCAATAAAGAAAACCTTGGCATGATAGCCAAGTAGTTTGTACATTGGTCTTCTTGTCAGAAAATCTTAAATTGTTCTTGCCTGGGTTGTGCCTAAGTGTTAAGATTTTTCCCATCTCCTGTGTCAACATAATGCAGGTCTGCTAGTGCTTGAACCCCCTTTTTGGTATACTCATGTAGAACATAGATTTTACATGTTAAAAGATTCTGTAAGACATACATCAGTTTTAGCTGGCTCATTGCTACAAGAAAACACCCAGCATACACATGCACTGAAAAGGGAGTATGCAGATTGTGCAGCAATATAACACCTACACAGTGTGGGTTAAATAAGAAAAAAAAATTGGCACACACTCTTGCATGTGAGAAGACATTGCTTGGCTTGATTTCTTGATATGGGAAAAACAATTTTGTTAATAAAGCTTGCTTATATTCTTAGTATAAGTATCATATCTGGATGCCTTTTTAGGTTCCCATGGAGCGGGTCATCCTCATGAGACCTTGACCCCTCTGGTGGCATGGGGAGCAGGTGTACGTCCACCTAGACCAACTGGTGGCCACTGTGGACAATTTGATGACAATTTCTGCAATGGTAAGTATCTGGAATACAGAAAAAATACAAAATCACACTGTGAAGATTGATTGTTTCGTGACTTTGCAGTTTAAGTTTTACTTCCAAAATCAACTTTTGTCCATTCACTTCCTTTTAAGAAGTAAATGATTTGCATCATCCATAAGTAAGGTATTGTCCTGAGTCATGTGATTTTATGTTAGAGAATGCTTTTTACACCGTAGAAGCAAGGCAGTCAAGATGGCATGTTACATGTCATAAGTCGTGTGCTACTATAAAATAAGTTTAAAAATCTCAATCTCTGCTTCCATTGAAAATGAATTATGCATTCGTTTTATTGTGTTTTGAATTTCAGATTGGCAACTTCAGCATCGAGGGAGAGTGGATATTTCTCAGGTGTGTATTTTCTTTATAATACTTTATCTTAATGGCATAAAAAGTAGATAAAACAGCAGATCTTGACTGTGATTGGTACAAGTGGACGCTGGTGAAGAGAGAAACAGACAAACAAAACATGTAAATTTAAATTGCAAACAAGGGTATTTTGTTCTTTGTTAGAAACATATACACACAAGATCTTATTTAGAAATGTATACATACAAGATCTTTGTTAAAAACATATACATACAAGATCTTAGTTAAAAACATATACATACAAGATCTTAGTTAAAAACATACACATACATGATCTCAGATTCTGAATCTCTTGGAGATGCAAATGTATTAAAATAATGTTTCTGAGATAAGTTTATTAGGAACCAGAAAAAACATGAAAAAGGAATAAGAATGCATATTTAATACATCAAGACAAGACAGGCGCAAATTTTCGGCCAAATGGCCTTTGTCAAGCGTAAGATCACAAACAAACAAACAAACAAACACCAGATACAAAAATTAGGAGAAAAAGACTGACACTTCCCTGCTGCTCTGTCCAGTTTAGAAAAGGAATAAACTGACTGAAATGACATCATGATGTCATTTCAGTCAGTTTATTCCTTTTCTCAACTGGACGGAGCAGCATATGATGTCATTTTAGTCAGTTTATTCCTTTTCTAAACTGGATGGAGCAGCAGGGAAGTTTCAGTCTTTTTCTCCTAATTTTTGTATCTGGTGTTTGTTTGTTTGTGATCTTACATTTGACAAAGGCCAGTTGGCCGAAAATTTGCACCTGTCTTGTCTTGTTGTATTAAATATGTGTACTTATTCCTTTTTCGTGTTTTTCTGGTTTCTGTTTGTTTGAACGCGAGCAGTCGCACTTGTCTTGGATTAAGTTTATTAGATTGTTGATTATAAGTGTATTAGCTCAAAAAAGACTGTATTCCATGGATGACATACTTTAAACAAATATTTATCATGAACATTTTGCTGTTTGCAGGCTGATGTAGCTCCCTTGATGGCCTTTCTGGTGGGTCTTTCCTTTCCAGTCAACTCTGTGGTAAGTGCTTGTTTCTCACAATATTCTTCTATTTTTGTCATGTATAAGTAAAACACTGTCTGTAATGACTGCTTTGTGTCATATATAAGTAAAACATGTCTGTAATGACTGCTTTGTGTCATGTATAAGTAAAACATGACTATGATGACTGCTTTGTGTCATGTATAAGTAAAACATGTCTGTAATGACTGCTTTGTGTCATGTATAAGTAAAACATGACTATGATGACTGCTTTGTGTCATGTATAAGTAAAACATGTCTGTAATGACTGCTTTGTGTCATGTATAAAGTAAAACATGTCTGTAATGACTGCTTTGTGTCATGTATAAGTAAACTGTGAGCTTTATGTCATGTATAAACATGTTAACTGCTTTGTGTCATGTATAAGTAAAACATGACTGATGACTGCTTTGTGTCATGTATAAGTAAACATGTCTGTAATGACTGCTTTGTGTCATGTATAAGTAAAACATGACTATGATGACTGCTTTGTGTCATGTATAAGTAAAACATGTCTGTATGACTGCTTTGTGTCATGTATAAGTAAAACATGACTGATGACTGCTTTGTGTCATGTATAAGTAAAACATGCATGATGACTGCTTTGTGTCATGTATAAGTAAAACATGTCTGTAATGACTGCTTTGTGTCATGTATAAGTAAAACATGACTATGATGACTGCTTTGTGTCATGTATAAGTAAAACATGTCTGTAATGACTGCTTTGTGTCATGTATAAGTAAAACATGTCTAATGACTGCTTTGTGTCATGTATAAGTAAAACATGTCTGTGATGACTGCTTTGTGTCATGTATAAGTAAAACATGTCTGTAATGACTGCTTTGTGTCATGTATAAGTAAAACATGTCTGTGAGGACTAGCTTTGTGTCATGTATAAGTAAAACATGTCGTGATGACTGCTTTGTGTCATGTATAAGTAAAACATGTCTGTAATGACTGCTTTGTGTCATGTATAAGTAAAACATGTCTGTGATGACTGCTTTGTGTCATGTATAAGTAAAACATGTCTGTGATGACTGCTTTGTGTCATGTATAAGTAAAACATGTCTTGATGACTGCTTTGTGTCATGTATAAGTAAAACATGTCTGTGATGACTGCTTTGTGTCATGTATAAGTAAAACATGTCTGTGATGATGCTTTGTGTCATGTATAAGTAAAACATGTCTGTGATGATGCTTTGTGTCATGTATAAGTAAAACATGTCTGTGATGACTGCTTTGTGTCATGTATAAGTAAAACATGTCTGTGATGACTGCTTTGTGTCATGTATAAGTAAAACATGTCTGTGATGACTGCTTTGTGTCATGTATAAGTAAAACATGTCTGTAGATGACTGCTTTGTGTCATGTATAAGTAAAACATGTCTGTGATGACTGCTTTGTGTCATGTATAAGTAAAACATGTCTGTGATGACTGCTTTGTGTCATGTATAAGTAAAACATGTCTGTGATGACTGCTTTGTGTCATGTATAAGTAAAACATGTCTGTGATGACTGCTTTGTGTCATGTATAAGTAAAACATGTCTGTGATGACTGCTTTGTGTCATGTATAAGTAAAACATGTCTGTGATGACTGCTTTGTGTCATGTTAAGTAAAACATGTCTGTGATGACTGCTTTGTGTCATGTATAAGTAAAACATGTCTGTGATGACTGCTTTGTGTCATGTATAAGTAAAACATGTCTGTGATGACTGCTTTGTGTCATGTATAAGTAAAACATGTCTGTGATGACTGCTTTGTGCCGTGTATAAGTAAAACATGTCTGTGATGATGCTTTGTGTCATGTATAAGTAAAACATGTCTGTGATGACTGCTTTGTGTCATGTATAAGTAAAACATGTCTGTGATGACTGCTTTGTGTCGTGTATAAGTAAAACATGACTATGATGACTGCTTTGTGTCATGTATAAGTAAAACATGTCTGTGATGACTGCTTTGTGTCATGTATAAGTAAAACATGTCTATGATGACTGCTTTGTGTCATGTATAAGTAAAACATGTCTTGATGACTGCTTTGTGTCATGTATAAGTAAAACATGTCTGTGATGACTGCTTTGTGTCATGTATAAGTAAAACATGTCTGTATGACTGCTTTGTGTCATGTATAAGTAAAACATGTCTTGATGACTGCTTTGTGTCATGTATAAGTAAAACATGACTATGATGACTGCTTTGTGTCATGTATAAGTAAAACATGTCTATGATGACTGCTTTGTGTCATGTATAGTAAAAATGTCTATGATGACTGCTTTGTGTCATGTATAAGTAAAACATGTCTTGATGACTGCTTTGTGTCATGTATAAGTAAAACATGCTATGATGACTGCTTTGTGTCATGTATAAGTAAACATGACTGTGATGACTGCTTTGTGTCATGTATAAGTAAAACATTTCTTGATGACTGCTTTGTGTCATGTAAAAGGTAAAACATGACTTGATGACTGCTTTGTGTCATGTATAAGTAAAACATGACTGTGATGACTGCTTTGTGTCATTATAATAAAACATGACTGTGATAGAAAAAATGGGAATAGATGTAATTATGGTAGAAAATATGGGGAAAGGCTGAAAGTAGTGACATGTGAAAATTTCAAAAAGTGAAAAGAGTGGAGGGAAAAAAGAAGCAGGTGGAGGAATAAGAGTAAAAAGAAGATGGTACATTTCAGTTGTCATAGAAACAAAAATGGTACAATTCTTAGCCATTCCATTTTTGTCCATAGAAAAATAAAAGTAGCTAGATAGGGTGGGCGCAGCAGTGGCACCTGGCAGTGGCGTCTTTTCACTGATTTCTCAGCCACTCGTTTGAGTATTTTGCAGTTAGAATGGTGTCTCGCAGTCTGAGTTTAGGCATTTGTAAGGTATGGTAATTATGTGTATTAACCAAAAATTGAATTAATGTCTCCTGTTATTGTTCATGGCTGCTGCATTCTATTTCTATCCTCCTGCACTGTCTATCTCATCTTTCACCTTCGCTTGATACAACAGGTAATTTACAGAAATTGTCATCATGTTTCTGTTGTTTTAGCTTGTTTGTTTGTTTTGCTTCAGAATATTTATGTTGCATTGATTTTCCTGGGTTTCTGTTGCTTGTGAATATGTAATAATCTGTGTTTCATCTTAGTGTACAGTTCATTTTCTGCTTGCTTTCAGGGAGTGTTACCTGTGGATTACCTCAGTGGGACAGATTTTGACAAAGCAGAAGGGTTGTTTGCTAATGCACAGCAGATTTTGGCACAGTACCAGGTAGAGTGATTTTGTGCTCATGTTTAACTGTGACGACTACTAAAGTTGCTTCTGTTTTGCTTGTCTATCAACTTCTTTCTCAAACCAGGGGCTGATTGTCTGAGCTAAAGTGTGTGTCTGAGCAAAAGTGTTTGTGTGCATGTGTGTTTGTGTGTGTGTGATGTATGTGTGTGTGTATGCGTGTGTATGTTTTTTTAAGGATGGATGACACAGTATTTAGATACAGACCTGGCCAGCACTATTGAATGAATGCCATAGTTTGTAAGGATATGGCTGCTCATTTCAAGATTGCAGTGAATATCTAATTGGTTTTTTAAAAAGACTATTGTTTGGGATTTATACATAGACTTTTTGCTTTCCAGTGTACAAGCTCTTGAGTTTTGCTTATATTTATAATTCAGGTTTGTGTGTCTATGTGTGTGTCTGTGTGTGTGTCTGTGCATGCATGCGGGTGCAGGTGAAGATGATGCAGGTGAAAGACAGAACATCTCAGCCACCTTCCGTCCATTTCAGTAAGTGTGGATTCTTTTTTCATTTTGTCTTATTCTGCTTTCCTCACCCTCTGTTGGCTGGTTGGAGACTAGGATGTGGTTCAGGATAGGCTAAGTTGTAAGAAGTGCAGACCACATATTTGATTTTAACTCTTTTCAATCTGTGTCATCTTATCCTTACAGCTTCTTTGCTCAGTCCATTTGGGCCATCCTACAAACATTAGCGAGAAATGCCCTATCCCCAAACATGTTGCCAAGGGGTCAGTTTCACAGCATATTCTCAGCTGTAGAAATTCTAAGCCTAAGCTTCTTGGATACCTATTCGCTGTTGATTACCTGAAATTCTTTTGTCTGACTTCAAGTTATGTCTGAATCTCCTAGTCGGCAGTCTTAGATTTATTTTTAACCAAAACAAGGGGAACATTTTTTAATCTGGTTCAGTTTTTATGTCCGCACTCACCTCAGGTGATATGGCGATGGGGATAACCATCTCAGGGAAATGGGAGGGATTATCTAATCCTATACTGACTCCGCCAGAAGAACATTGATGTTAACATGGGACAGTGAGAAGGCCAGTTTTAATGTCGTGCACCCCGGGATTGAACCCACAACCATTAGCATGTGAATCTGACACTCAAACAACTGAGCTACTGGGGCCTGGAAGTTTTTAAGTGAACAGAATTGTTTTTGAATGAATTCACATGAACCTGTCTGCTTCCAATGACATTTTGAGTTTGGCACCAGTGTGCATGCATGATACATCAGTAACCTGAATTCACACAGGTTTTTAAACATTTGTTTTAAAAAAAGCATCTGTGTTTATGTATATGTGTAAACAGATAATATCCTGTTGAATACATGTGTTAATGGTGCATGGGTCTTGGTTATCACTTTTGTGCAGCTCTTTGGATTCATGATGGGAACCTTTTGTAGGTATATTGCTATGCTTAATCCATATCTTGAAAAATTGCAATGTCATTTACTGATTTAGGAAGGCACGAACACTAGATCAGTAGATGTATTGTCTTGAGTCTGTCATTGTTTCAGTGCTTGAGGGTGGAGGGGAGGGGGAATGGCACATGAATGATTCTTTTTAGTAATGGAATTGTCATGTGTTCTTGAGAAAAGAACAATATTGTCATTGTCCTCAGTGTAATGGTTATATGAAAGTTGATACTTGTATTGTTTTGTGTTTAAATTTCCGTCTATGGTTTATGATTTTATGCTGAAAAAAATATTTGAAAAAGATCTTTACGAAGGGAGGGACGAAAATGTAAAGCAGAAAAGAAAAAGTACTTGCTTTTTTTTTTAACGTCTATTAAGCATGATCAGATGTTTGTAAAAATTGTGAATTTTCAGCCTCAGTGATACAAATTGTTGACTGTTGGTTCTTACAGTGATTAGGCATTTCATCTTGCAGTTTTAAAGTATCATATTTATTAAGTTTCTGATAGCTTGCAGTGTGGACATACATGGAAACAGCATGAGTTTGTCAAAATAGAATTGTTAAAACTGTGAAAAGGCCAGGTTTGTTTTTTTCAATATCACGAAGTCCTTCTGCTTGTTTTATGTTGGTGAATGTATGATCTATGATCTATTAGGTAGTGAGACAGTATATAAAACCTAAGGTGATCAGAGAAGTTAACAAGATGATAAGAAGAAAGGATCACTTGTTGATCGTGAACATTTCATTTAGTTCAATTTTTCTTTCTTTCTTGTGTTTCCTTCCAGGGAGTTGTCATCATCAGCTCAGGTACGTAAATCTCTTTTTTAGTCTCTGTGTTTGTTTTAAAAAGCTCACCCTATTTTCCTCCTGCATTCCTTTTGAAATGTAGTCAGTGATTGTGAAGTAGGCCTACGTTTTAACATTGTTACAGAAGTATGTGCATGTCATTTGCATTGCTTTGGACTGGCATCCTTGCTAAGATTTTGTGATAGTAAATTTCTTTCTATTTTCTCCTTTTGATAAATGCATTTCTTGTTAAGGTTATTCTTGTTTCTTATGATATGATTGTTATATCATTCATTAACGTTTTATTTTATTGGTGATACACAGTGTTCCTCATATCATTGTTAGAGTAATGTCAGTTTTAAAGTGTGGTGTTTGTTTCACTGAGGTTTTGGTTTCATACAAACACTTTCAGGTCTCTTACACAGCTACATTCCCAAGGCTTGTGATAATGAATTATGCGTTGACATCTGTATCACAGGTAGACCTGATGAGAAACATCAGAAGTCTCATCAGCAATGGCCGTTACCAAGATGCGGTAAGTTCTGAACTGAAGAAACTCATGAAAGTGATACATTGATAGGGAAGAGATGAAATAGGCACAGAAAGAGAAAGTGTGTGTGTTGTCTGTGTGTATATGTGTGTATGTATTTGTGTGTGTTGTGTGCATTTGTGTGTGTGTTTGTGTGTGTGTGTGTGTGTGTGTGTGTGTGTGTGTGTGTGTGTGTGTGTGTGTGTATCCTTTTCACACTGAAAACTTGGAAATGTTTATATGTTGCATCATGTCTGTGTATATTGTATGTGTGTATCTTTCTGGTGCTGTTTTATTTCATAAAGTATCAGAGATAAACACAGACTTGTACATATTTTCTATATTTCAGATCTCAGAGAGCAAGCATGTCGTTCAACTGCTCTCAAAGGACTTCGCTATTATCAGACCTATGACAGATTCTTTCTCGGGTAAGTCCTGAAGTGGAACCTGTATTTTGTGAAACATCCTGTATGTTGCTTTAGAAATGGTTCTCCAGTCCCATCATGAAATAATGGTGATATTCATTGTTGGTAATTGTCATTTCATTGTTGATGGTGGTGGTTTCATTGTTGGTGGTGGTCATTTGCTTCATTGAAAACTGTCGCTCTCCAGTTTGTAGATGCTGTTTCTCTGTTCTTGGAATTGTTTTCCACCATCATGGAGCATGTGTGATGTGTCATTGCCTATCACTTATGGTAGCATATCTCCGTTGTAACAACAACAAGAAGACAGTCTAGCTAAACTATCTTTTGTTTTTTCCAGCAGCATAAGATTTTGTTTGTGCATTTCTGTGCCTATTGATGGTTGAGTTGTCTTTGGTGCCACTATAAGAGTATTAAAGTAGTGTAAATAAAGTCCAAGGGGTGTGTGTGAGTGTGCGTGTGTTGTGTGTGTGTGTGTGTGTGTGTGTGTGTGTGTGTGTGTGTGTGTGTGTGTGTCCTGTTGGTCATGTTACATGGCGCACAAATCCGAGATACTTTAGTTGGCCACTTTCTGCCGACTGTTAATAGCGCGCCCCTTCCCTTCCACTCCCCACACCCATCCCTTTATCACTAGTGCGGGACAAAGACGCGCTACAGTGATGGACTTTGGTCGACCCTGCCTGGCTAAAAATAGCACATGCAGGCTCGCAACTAAAGGGTGTCAGAATGGCTGGGAAAATGCAGCCGTGGTTAGTTGTTTGAAAAAGACAGTGTCTTCACCCTCCTCATTATTCTTCTTATGAGACAATTAGGATATGTTTCCTTATGTTAATTCAGTTTTATTGAGTTTTGGTTCTGTAATAGCTTGTTTGTGATCTCAAGTAATTTGATTTATATGAAAATTACTGCTTAATTAAAAAACAAAACAAAACAAAAACCACCCATCCTTTCACCATCACCTAATTGAACACTGCATGTCTTACAGTTTGGATCTAACAACCTCTTCATCCATACAGCTGGCTGAAAAAATTGGGGTAACTGATTTTAAAAATGCTCATTTAAATAATGCCAGTTAGCAGTGGCAGGTTGTCGATCAGCAGTAACAGTAGTGAAGGAGTTCATGAGCTTTGCTGTATTTGTTTATTGCCGTACACTGACACTTGTGAATTGTATGTCTGTGTTGGATGATCCTCACAGAATCAGCATAACACTAGGGTTCCTGGGCTGGATGGGTTATGTACTTCACCTGTTGGTTGCTGAACACACCATGGTGGATGCTGGTCTGGAAAAAGGGGAGACCTCTGTCCTGTACCTTGCCTTTGGTGCTATGGGTGCTGTTGTGGCTCTGCTGCTCCTTGGTAAGCTTACAGAACACATGTACTGGGAGGGAGGGACGTGGCTGCTTATGCTTTTATATTTGTTTTTAAGGTTATAAAATTAACAAGAACATGCTCCTACCCTGGGGACAGTTTTTTTAAGAGGGGAGTAGGGGTGGGGAGGAAAAAGTAGCACATAGGGTAAAAAGAAAAGACCTTGGTGCTGGCTGTCTGAAGTGATAACAACATTAATACCACCTTCATGTCAAAAGAATTTGGGTTAAGCTTGTTAATTATTTTTCACATTGATCCTCAGACATGTACATTCACTCATGCCTATATACATGCAGGCATGCATACATATTTTCATGTTTTCTTGAGCATTTCACCATTGCACACACACACTCTTTAACACATTGACACTTACACATGCTGACATGTACAACATACACAACCTCATATGCATTTTCAAATATGCAAAATAATCATCGTTCCACAATTATGAAATCCTTGTGGGAGTATTTTCATATATCAGCTCCTATCAGTCCATTACCTGTGCGGTCAAGACGGACAGACACCTGACAGGAACTGGAAAAGTGCCGCATTCATCACCAAATGTAGCCTGTCATAGACAGTGAACGAAAGAAGAAGAATCATTCACATGAATTAAATTGCACTAGAAAGAGTCAGATAAAAGATTTAACAGTACTTGGTATATTTAGTACATTAACTGAGGATCTATGATCTTAAAACACATATGTTAAGCATAATGCTACTGCTTAGCTATATGGACACGTGGCTGTATTACATAGTCAGTATCATTATCAAATCTTTCAGTTTTTAGAGTCAGTTGAGAGAAAAAAACATGTGCCTGTCTTTCCACCAAATGGAATAAGAACAACCACTTCAAGGCAAAGAGACTAACTAGTGTTTAGCAGTGTAACTAAATGAGACACACCTATAAATATTTGATATCAATTATCAGTTCCCATCTCCAAACCCTCTTGCTTCTATGTGACCCCGGGTCACAACTATAGGTGACTCCAGACAACACACTCTATGACAGTTGTATGTAACTGTAATCAACCTGGATGATGCCTTTTTTGTTGTTGCTTGTGTTAGTTTTGTTTTTGCACAAGGCATGAAAAAAGAAGATGGTAAGATGCCAAAGATGTGACAGTTTAAGTGCAGCTTCAGAGACCATTAGTGTTCTACTTGTATAATTAGCTTGCAGCTGGCACTAGTTGCCTGAGGTCAGTGATGGTGCTGCAGTCTGGCTGGAGGAGCAGTGGTGAAAGGGTTGATGAAACTTCTGTCAAATAGGGATGAATTTACCAAAGAGTTTGCCGGTTACTGCGACGGTATAATTGTATCACAGCACTAACAAGATTTCAATTTCAATTTCAGTTTCTCAAGATGACATCGCGCGCTCAGAATGAATTCCATATGCACTAACGTCACAGGTGCCATGTGTTGGAGAAGATCCCGGCACAAGCCTTAAAGTCTGCACATAAACCCATGAGCTGGCCAGGTCCTTACAAGATTTGAGATTAAGAAAGGACCCATTGGATTGTCTAGTGCAGTTGCTCAAATCTTTTTTTCTCTCTCTTTGTACCTCTCCAGTGCAGTCCCTGCCATGGACAAATTACTTCTACTGCCTGTTGCCAGTGCTGCTGTGGATGAAGTTTCTAGAAGGGTGAGTCTGTGTTGTTCAGTCACCTTATAAAATGACAGTACATACAGATCTTATGTTTCACACATACATAAGGATCTGTATGTTTGACATATTCATGCACATATTGTATGCAGTGTAGTTGCAGAGCATGTTTATCCACACGTATGCTTTTGCATGTTTTTTTGAGTTCATGCAAACACAAACATGTAAAGCAATCATATAAACATGCACAAGCACTTGAGCACACATACATTTGCACACTTGTCTTGTTTCTTCACTTTAACTGACTGATACAGTGACAATAAAAATCCAGAATTAACATCCATGGGCAAACGTACAAGTGCATGTGCACATGTATATACACACACACACACACACATACACACATACATGCATTCATACATATATTTGCACACATGCACGCACGCACACACGCACGCACGCACGCACACACACACACACTCACACACACACACCACACACACACACACACACACACACACACACACACACACACACACACATATTGATAGAATGTAATCTGTGATTTTTTTTTGTTATATGATGTCAGCTCTGATATGGCCCTTTTGGTTTGCAGGGCTTTAAACAAAACAAGTTGAATTTAATTGCAGACACATTCTCTCACTCTCCACTCTAAAATTCTGTGCAGATGGGAGGTAATCAAAGCAGCGTTGAATCAAGCGATCAGACAGTCCTCACTTATTCCTGTCATCACCTCTGTCTTCTTCAGCTTGTTGGGACTGGAAATTATTGTAAGTTGTTTACTCAGGATAACAACGGCAACAAAACCTTTTTTTTTTTGAGAGATAATATTAGAGTAATAACATTTGAATTTCCAAGGTTAGAGACATGCAAACCATTGCATGTTTAATTTTTCATCATGCTTTAGAACTTGATGTAAGGATTCCTGTGACGTTTAAATTTTAGTAACTGAAATTGAAAATACTTACAGTTTAAGGATCTATAAGTAGCTTGGACATAAGTATGTGTGTGTGCGTGTGCTCACATGCTTGTATGTTTGTGTGTGTTGACTGGCATATGTGCACATGCATCTTTGTTGTGTGTGTGCATGTCTATGCTTGCTTTTGTGCATATGTATAGTTCTGCCTGCATGAGCAGGAAGTAAAATTGAGAGAAATTGAGAAAATCACAAATATTGTGATAAACATTTGTTTTAATACGGCTGATTGTGTGTTGTAAACATGGTAATTATACACTACGTGCAGGTTCAGAGTTTCTTCTACCGTGAGTTGCTGTCGGTGGGTCTGGTTGCCATGGCATTGTGGGCCGTCAGCACTCCTGTATGGAAAACCAATCAGGTGGAGATTCGTTTTGTCTTGCTTCCATCCTCTTTATTAATGTAGTGATTTACTGCTGTTAGAATCAAAGTGATGGCCTGTGTTCAAGCCAGTATAAACTAGAAACATACAAAAACAGAATAAAAATGATAATAAGTGGGTGAATGTCAGACTCTCAGAAGGCCCTGGGTTCAGTCCACCTAGACACCACATCCTGGTGGATAAAGGATGGAGATTTTCTGATGCCTCAACCCCCTTTTGTTTCTATGCAGAATATCAAATATGCATGTTAAAGATCCAGTAGTGGCTGGCTTATGGAAGCACAGAAACACCCGTATGCATGCCCACCAAAGATTCAGAATGTTGAACAAAATGTGGAATATGGTCAGCTTGCCTAACAGCTTGAGTTCTTTATGTTTCATTAAACAGTCTGATCATGTGTAATGCGCAGTGAGTGCAAACAAGTTTGTAGGATAGCACTATACAAGAAAGATTTGTAATGATAATAATAATATACTGTTAGATTAATGACAGTTTTATTGTTTTGTTAATTAAGTATGTATAATCTTTCTGTTTTCACGCATTTCTGGTTTCTTAACACTACCAACACACACTCACATACCCCCTGACTGTACACTGCATACACCCCAGAAACTGCCCAAAGACACTATTTTAGGTGTGTTCATTTTATTTGTGTGGAGAAGTCAATATACTATGGATATGTTTTTACATATTCACAGAGAGTGACCTGTCATTCTTTCCATTTATATAATTTTGTCCAAAATATCAAAATAATTATTTTCTCTTTGATGTTCTTCAAAGTGGTCTACTTTGAAGAAAAATGGAAAAATTTTTAGAGTGAAAATTAAAACAGTCTACGCCCTCAGTATGATGCATTATAAGTCATAAATGTGTGTGCAGTACTGAGATATGACAGAACATTCATCCAACTATCTGTGAATCCACAAAAGGCTTATTTGTAGTAAAGATAGTGGAAAAAAACAGATAAGTGAGTTGTATGTGAAATCACAGTTCACACACACTCACACACACACACACACACACACACACACACACACACACACACACACACACACACACACACACAACACAACACAACACAACACAACACAACACCACACCACACCACACCACACCACACCACCCACCCCACCCACCCCACCCCACCCCACCCACACCACACCACACACCACACCACACCACACCACACCACACCACACCACACCACACCACACCACACCACACCACACACACCCCACACACACACAACACACACACACACACACAACACACACACACACACAATTGCGTATTCATCTCATGTTTGATTCTTTTGATGAAATTGTCAGTGTAGAAAGCGTGATACTCATCTGAAGTGGTGGGATTTTTCTTGTCTTGCATCTATTCACTATTGATACTTGACTGTTCCTCTTTGTCATCTTCAAAGCTCAATTCCCCATCATTTTTAGCAATTTCAGCAACAAAATTTTCCTCATGAACACACTTATTCCCATGAGAGTAATAATCAGCTTCTGTTTCTTCATCTGAACTTCTACTAGCACAAATTTTAAAGCTTGAACTGTGTTGAAAACGTGTCATCTCACCATTCTGTTGGTGAAAACAGTGCTCAAAGCTGTGCAGGGGCTGGTTGCTCTTTTCAAATGATCCAAAGAAATTGATCATTACGAGGTTAGTCTTCATGTCATATACAAGGAAGAATGTATATTTAGAACATACTGTTCAGGATCCTTTGGAAAGTTCCTGTTCAGTCGTTTGAAGAAAGTCCTCTGCTATCATACTTGCAGTGTGTACTGGCTTACTGATTGTCCACTGTAAACATTCTTGCAGTATGTGAGTCAGCATGTTGTGAAAAAGTTAAAGAATTAGTTTTCAGAGTCTGGGATAATTGAGTAAATTTTTTTCAGAATAGCTTTTAAAGGTCAAGTTCACACAAGACTTACTGTAAATAAACAGTGGCGGCATGGACTGGTTGGCCCGGTTGGTTAAAGCTTCTGCGTAGGAAAATTGAAATCCTGGATTTGATCCACAGTGGTCTTGGATTTGCTCCTCCTCCACGAGACATGTAGAAGCCTGGTTGCTAGTCTTTCTGATGAAACTTTAGATTGAGGCTCCAGGTGCAGCATTCACCTAGTGCACATAAAAGACCCCAGACAGACCAAAGATTTGTCCTTGGCGAAATTTTGTTGAAAAAAATCCACTTTCCAGGTAAATATAAAAAATACACATTTGCAGGAAAAGTGGATGATGCTGTACTATGACGGCATGCTTTCCCTGGGAGAGCAACTCGTATTTCACACAGAAAAGTTCTATTTTGACAGAAATTGAATCCAGTCAGATCCAATCCAATAAGATATGGGCAGATATCTTGTTATTGTGCCTCTTCTTTGGGTGTATTCTGTTTTGTTGTAAGCAGACATTAGTACAGCATGACCAGTTTGGTTTCTTTTAAAGATGATTGTGCTATACAAGAATGTATTTTTGTTAAACAGTAGACTTTATGCTTATTTACAGGTGACGTGTGTGTGTTGGATTTCCAGTTGTCTACTTGTTGCTGTCTTCCCTCTGCTTCCAGTGGTTGGACATGACGCCAAATATACTGTAGTGTAAGGAACAACACTGACATTGTGTGTATTTCTTTTGATTTATCAGTTTCTTGTTCTACTGTAGATTTCTTTTAATTGATCTTTTAAAGCACAGGGTTGGGTTTAATGACAGTTGAATAGCACATCACTTAAATGTACCTTACAAGTGCATCAGCTCAGCAGATGCTGAAGACCATACTGACAACATGATACCTGACTGGCAGTCAAGAAATCATAAAAAGAAAAAGGTCTGTTCACCAGGGCTCCTGTCTGTCCGACCATTCATAAGCCACCTCTCCAGGGACCGACATCTCCTCAGGCCAGTATGCTACAGCAGACTCGACTTGCCCCCCTTTCAAGCCCACAGAAAGCAGGCCAGGCCCCATGCTAAGCCTCACCAAGGTCGGCAGTGACTATCAAAATCATGTCCCTTATCCACCTGCCCCAGCCACAGTCTGCTACCATTCCCCCAATATCAAGGAATGAGAAGAAATAGGAGCCTCACAGTAAGTATTGGACATCTTACAGTTAGGCTTCTGGCTGCTTTGGGCACAGGAGAGAGCCCCATTCTCCAAATCCCCCCTGCAGCCCTGGCTCCCTTGGTCAGTAGATCAGCTCATGGTGCTCCAGGTGGAAATAAAACTCTCCAGGGTTCTATGGCAGAATCTTCCTAGTTCCCAAATCCACTGGTGCATAGTGTCCTGTCATCGGCCTCTTGCCCCTCAATGCTTTATTCAAGATCTTACAGTTCAGGATCGATATGGTAAGTTCCATCCAGGAGGGCATGCATGCATCCCTAGACTGGCTATGTCCCTGAATCAATGTGATGTTTATTTCCATGTCCTGTGCACCCGTGGGACAAGAAATGGCTACACTTCAGTGTGGACTCCAAGGTATACCAGTTCAGAACCTCTCTTTCAGCCTCTCCCTCATCCTGTGGGTTTTCACCTGCATTGTGTGGGAGATTGCAATTGTCGCTCACTGCCTAAGCATTCACTTGCACTCCTACATTGATGACTGGCTCATCCTAGCTTCTAATTGTCAGTTGTGTACCTCCCACCTGTCCACCCAGCAGGATCTCTGCAACAAGCTGGGTTTCAGAATCAACACTACCTAGTTTGATCTGATCCCAGCCCAACAGTTCTTATCGCAAGGAATGAATTTTGATACTATACCATAGTAACTATGCTGGTCCAACACCAGGGTCGAATGCCTCCAAGCTTCCCTGCAGATCTTTCTGTCAAAGGCACATATTTCAGCCTGCTCCTTCTCAGCTTTTTTGGGCCAGATGGAATCTATGGACCAATTTTATCTCTAGGCCACCTCCTCAAATGCTCCCTTCAACAACAACTTTGACAGCGCTGGGACACTCAGATTAACTTTCGACCTTGATTACAGAAGGCTGTCAACCAATGGTTAGACCTCCATTTCCCCCCCTCTTCTCTGGAGGACTGGAGAGTCCACATGGTATACCTCAGCACTTTGGGCTCCTGGGCCCCACAATAAAAGGACCTCCACATCAACCATCTGGAAATGGAAGCTGTCATGCCAGCACTACGCTATTTCCTCCCCTACCTCAGGGGAAAACGCACTCTGCTATACATAAGACAGTCTGATCAAACTTGTTATCTGGCCTCAGACCTCCTCCAACCTCAGTCAGGCATTACACATCCCATCCTGCAACTTCTCAATCTTCATGCCTGGATGTTGTGTGAAACGCACTGTCAACACTAGGAATTGCCCAAGACACCATTGACCTAGTGCTCCTCTCCTACAAGGCGGGCACCCAGCACTTTTATTCTTCCTACTGGAAAAAGTGGACTGAATGGTGCTCATGGAAGGGTATTATTCCCACAAATCCCTCCATCGTTGCGTTTGTGTGTGTGTGTTTTTTGTGTGTGTGTTGTGTATGTGTGTTTGTGTGCGTGGTGTGTTTGTGTGTGTGCAAGTGTGTGTGTGTGTAAATGACGTAATCAACAACTATGATTTCAGAATGAATGTGATACAAACCTGGTTTGCTGTCTTGTGTGTGTGTGAGTGTGTGTGTGTGTGTGTGTGTGTGTGTGTGTGTGTGTGTGTGTGTGTGTGTGTGTGTGTGTGTGTGTGTGTGTGTGTGGTGTAAATGACACAGTAACTGTGATATATTCAGAATGAATGTGATACGAACCTGGTTTGTGGTGTGTGTGTGTGTGAGTGTTAATGACACATTAACAATGATTTCAGAATGAATGTGATGTGTGTCTAGTTTGCTATCATGGATGCTTTATTTTGCAGATTGTTATCAGGATTGATGGCTTTAGTGCTGGGTATCTACATGATCTGGAGGTATGATTTATGTTTTCTGTGTGTTAAATGTTAATTTATTTTTATCTCTGTAATTGTTCATCTTGTTCTGTAATGCTAAACAAAGCATTAGGTGCTAAATTGTTTGAAACTGTTGCTGTCCAGTTAATTTGTATCTTAATCAGTTTCTGATATTTTAATCAAGTTGATTTCAGTTTTTAATTTTTGTTGCCGATAATTGATATGGATTTCTTGAGTATATTTGTCTGTGTCCATCATGACTGATGCACGTTCTCAAACACCTGTCCTGGTTTATTTTACCAGTTTCCGCACTTTACATGTTAATCAGCATCAGTTACATTGATTAAAATGACAGAGAAGAAACTGAGCTTAAAACTCATAATTGTAACTAATCAGTGAGTGTTTCCAAGGCATTATGTCATGTTAAAACCTAATTGTCATAGTGATGGAGTTCCACCTGATAATCTGCCTGCACAGGTTTGTGTGGGGTTAGTACTTGCCTAAGAAAGACTTTGAGCATTTAGCTGAGAGTCCACACAGTTGTATACAGATATCTGCCTCTGTGTTGGTCAAGGTAAAGCGGCTAGGAAGTGGATGGACACCACCTTCATACTGCTGATACCAAGAGAACTTAAGATCTTTAATATTCCGCTCTTTCATGACTACACAGGTTTTGGGAAAACCTTTACCAACTATTACCATTTGTCATAGCTATACACTTCATATCATAATCAGTGTCTGTTAGTCTTTAGATACTACAGCTTGCTGGTTTTCCTGACTGTGAATTGCAGTACATTTGTTTATTGTCGTGTTGTTTTTTGGTAATGATGCAGCATTGTCTTGGTTCTGATACAGTTTTGTCAGGTATTTGTGTTTTGACTTTGACAGACCTTAAATAGTCCTTGTGGTTGACTGGTTACCCTTAATTCTTCTTTTCATAACCTGCTTATGGGGATAATCTGTAGATTAACAGTGTATTTTTGTTGTGCAGGCTGTGCAGTCAAAATGGAAGCATAGACAGATTGTCAAAGAGAGTCCTGTGTCTTCAGGTAAGACATATTTTTCAATGATGTCTAGCAAGAACATATACCATAAGTTTTTTGGGTTTTGTGTGTAATGCAAACTTTTTTTGTGCCTGTCTCTCCAAATATATGTGTTGTTGGTGGCTGATGATAATCTTGTACCTCATCGATCTATTTCTTAGGAAATTTCCTTTGACCACCAACAAAACTTGTTACTTGTTTTCTGATTTGGACATGAAAGGGTTTTAAGTTGGATTTTATAGGTTGGTTGTCTGTATGCCGTAACAATTCCAGTTCTTACCACATTTACCATCAGCATCACTTACAACTGACTCATGTAAACAATGCCATTATATTCACAATACTTTACAGAGAAGAAAATGAAAATGATAAAGAAATAGTTTACAGTACTTCTATTCTGTTGAACACTGCTGCCATGCTTGAATGATTACTTAAGATATGTGCTTATATGTAACACACAACATGAATATACATGTTATTGCTGTCAGTAAGAAATCTTGGTTTGGGAAATAACAAGAAACAGAGAACCTACCTTGCTGTCATATTAATGCAATAGGAAAGTGTTCTTGTTATGGCTACTTTTTTTTGAATTAGGAACAAGTTCTAAGAATAAGCAAGATGAACTGTATTGTCATTTCAGTTTTATTTCATTAAATAAGTTTTGCCTGTTTTTCTATACACAGGTGGTTCTGTTAGCTGTGGCAACTTTATTTGTGAAGTTGACTTCAGACAAGATTGCAGACAAGTCTGGGGTTCCTGTTCTTGTCCAGATTTTCAGCTGGTTCATTTTGTGTATGTGTATATCTTGTGTCAGTGTGCATGAGTCTCTGTTTAGGTGTATGTGTATATGTTTGCATGTGTGTGTGTGTGTGTGTGTGTGTGTGTGTGTGTGTGTGTGTGTGTGTGTGTGTGTTTGTCTGGGTTGGTATGTGTGTCTAGGTGCTTTCATAAGGATATGTTCTTGTATGATTATTCTGATGACCTTATAGTGTTGGCTGTTTTTTTTCCTGGTCTGTGTGATGTTATGCTTATGAAAGTTATATGATTGATTTATTGTGGACTAATGTTTTTATTGCTTAATATGATTTTAGAGCGAGGAATGATGATCCTTTCCTGAGTGCCTCCCAGAACTTTGCATAGTGTTACTTTTTAAATAAATAGTAAAGCATGACTTTTTATTTTATTGTATTTGCTTGTAAATAAATAATAAACATGACTTTTTTTTTATTGTATTGCAAGCAGTGTCTTCTCAGATATTTGTATATTGTTTGACTCAAACTGTGCAGATGTTATGTTGCTGCACAGTCTGCGTGCCCTGTCTTCAGTGGGTGTATGTGCTAGGTTTGTGTGTGTATATTGGTGTGTTTCTGTAAGCCCAGAACACTGATACGGTTTATAGGATCTTAAACATGCGTAGTTGGTGATCTGCATGTGTATACATGTGAAAGGGATTATAAACTTGCAGGTCTGCATGCACTTTGTCCTGGGAGATTGGAAAAATCCCCACTTTTACCCACCAGACATTACCCAGGCAGGGTTGAACCCAGACCTTCTAATTGGAAGTCTGAAGTCCCTCTGCTTGGCCTTAGCGCCTGTTTGTGACAGTAATGTTAAAATAGGTGTAACTGTTGGACTTTGGCACTTATGTCAGACTTGTATTTTTTTGGGAGAGCTTGCTTTTATTGGGCTAATCTGAAGTTTTATGCATTTCAGGCATCTCTCCATGTTTACCATTGTTGACGGGGGTGAATATACAGCTACGACTTCTTAGTCTTTGTCTGGCATTTTTGGCACCTTACCTCCTGATGAGTATTACGTATCCTTGACACAAGTGTACCTTGAGGAGTGTGTGTGTGATAGAGATTATCAATGTGTATAGAGTCCTTCGTTGTAGAAGTACTGTCTTTCTATGACTGTGTATAGATATCAGATTGATGTTCAAGGTACATACTGCTCCTGTCTTCGCATAGCTATGTATAAAGATCTGCTTATTGTAGAAGTACAGCTGTTGTGTTCCCCCACTGTTGGCACAACAATTGAATAATGGTACAGTTTAGGTCTCTCATAATTCAGCCATCCTCCTTTGCCTCTCCGCCATCCTTATCAATTGTGGCAATGAGTAACAGTGTAGGCTCTTTAAGTGCTGGTCAGACCATGGCTGGCCCATCTATTCTGACCTCTGCTGTGGTTCAGGGATATTTCTGTTCCCATTTCTTAGAGGAAACAGTGTCCCACGTTCTTTTTGTGGGGCTAAGCTGCCATGATTGACCCACAGTAGCTTTGCACCACTGCTAGACATTTTGTAGTTTTTTACCCAGCCAGCTTTGCCCAGTTCCACAAGTCGGGATTCCAGCTCCCTCAGTGCCAGATCTGTTGATTGTATACAGTTGATAAGTCCCCAGCGATTCGAGGTGAAGATCAAAACCACTCACCTACAACCCCTCAGCTAGGCAGGTTGCTCCATGCTTATGCACTGGGAGGCATAATGCCAACATCCCTTGCAGGAACTACTTAGTTCAGAACTTCCGCACGATTGGATTGGGCTTTCTCTTTCCGCCCCACCCCATGTTCCTGCTCTTCAGTCTCAAGGACAGAGATCCAGGTTACCTCACACCTGTTCCCTTCAAGCTTTCAGTGCTACAAGTTAATGAGTTGAAGGACAGTTCTGAGCCTGACCATCAGTAGGCTCTCCCTTTGCAAATCCCTGTCGCTGCTAGGGGCAGCCTAAGGGCTGCATCATCATCATCATCATCATCATGTACCTTGCTGCACGGCATTTGCGATCATGGCCTTCCATACAAATCTGTCTTTTGTCACTGCAAGTTTATCTTCTACCCTTTCTGTCACCACCTACTCTGCAAAAGTTTTATTTTTTCCCTAGGTTTACCTGATGTTCGTTTTTCTTCTAGTTTTCCTGTTGTGACTAGGTGCTCTAATTTCTCTTGCCTCATAAAATGTCTTATAAATGTGGCTTCTCTTTTCCTGATCTTCTTCATTAATGTTATTTTTCTGTTTGCTTCTTTCAAGACTGTCTCACATGTTTTCTTTGCTGTCCATGGAACTCTTTTAACATTCTTCTTAGAAACCACAGTTCAGCTGCCTCAATCTTGTTCTGACTTTGCTTTTTGTCCATACCTCTGTCAAGTTCCAGTTTCAGCCTGTTCCCAATTTCCTTAGATGGAACAGTACCAGGGATCACTTTTGAGAGTGAACCTAAGACCGACTGTGTCAACATCTATGTTAATCTCACATGGATCTCTTAAGTAAATCAGGAAAGCCGCAGTGCTTCCCAGGCATCTTCATCTGTTTCTATCTTAATGATGTCTTTCAGTTTAGAGAGGGCAACTCCAAGGAGTTTCTTTTTATTGTTGTTCCAGAACATCCCTTAACCCTCTAGCGCCGACCACTACAGATATGATAAATCCAAAATCAAGCGTCTGTAGCGCAACTTTAGTGATAACCTGATGCATCCGCCTGGAATATCCAGTTCCAGACAGGCAAGAACTACACTAACACGATGCCACCACACCCTGGCACTGTGTCTGTTATTCCTCACACTTCCTTTTCTACACTGACCGCTAGCAGTTACCAGCTTCCTTACAGTCCTCTGTTTTTGAGCCTCTGGTACACAAACATGTGAGTACACATTTATTTTTAATTGGGCTTAATAAATACACAGTAGTATGTAGATTTCAGGCATATAATCATTTTGTATGAAGCAGATTAATGTTAGTCATAAAAATGACATAAAAACGGTTTATCATATGTGATAAGAACGGCCTTTGTGGAAACTTCAGGAAAAGACAACTCGTCCGCCATTTATCAGAAATGATAAGAGAGGCATTAAAGGTCGCAAGTGCCCTTTTCTAGCTGTAGAAAAACTAACTTTGGTTATTGCTTTGAATGATTCCTTTGATTCAGAAATGATTTTTTTAGTGTGTGTCTGTTAGAATGTTGCATATTATATGTAATCTGTAAAGAAAAGTCAGTAAAGTTTGGATCTTTCATCTGTTTTTAGCATGACAACATGAGTTCCAGTGACAAACGTTTGCCGGTTTGTTGCTGGTGATCAGAGTGATTTTGACCCTTCTGACAGCAGTGGAGATGAGTGGAGGCCAGGAGATGACTTTGAGGTTTATCAATGATCAGTGGATGGACAGAGAAGAACGCCTGGAGGTCTTGGTCTTGGAGGGGAAGTAGTCATGAAGATGACACGAGGTCTTCAGAGAGATTTAAACTATAAAGTCTTCGCTGACAACTTCTTTTCCAACTTGCCTCTTATTCAAGCCTTGAAAGCTAAATCCATTTACTTTGTCAGAACCTTTCGAGCCAACAAGTTCAAAGGCCTCAGCCTGAAGTCTGAGAAGGAGCTGAAGTAGGAAGGAAGGGGAGCCTGTGATGTCAAGGTAGAACTGATGTCGAATGTTGTAGGTGTGCGCTGGTTTGACAACAAGACTTTGGACACTGTCTCTACCTATGTGGGTGTGGAACCTCAAGGTGAGGCATCACGATACGACAAAAGCAGAAGCAGAAATCACCATGCCCCAGCCTGCCATCATCAAAGAGTACAACAAATTTATGGGTGGGGTGGATCTGCTTGACAACCTCACAAGCCTCTACAAGTTCCTGCTAAAGTCGAGGCGTTTCTACATGTACATTTTCTATCACACCATCGCAGTTGCTGTTGTTAACAGCTGGCTGTGGAACAAGAGGCACTGCGCGCTGCTGAACCTCAAGCCAGTAAAGCTCAGCATCTTTCAGAGCCAGACTGCTGATGCCCTGGTGCTGATGAAGAATGCAGTTGGTCGCCAAAGCGGCTGTGTGACGTCACCACCTCCAGCCAAGATTGCCAGACAGTCTGTTCCCACCCCTGATGTCCATCTGGATGGTGTTGCCCACCTGCCCCAATGGAACAGCACCAGGACATCGTGCAAAAACAGAAACTACCAGTGCCTGATCTACGTCTTCTGCCCAAAGTGCAAAGTAAACCTTTGCTTCAACAAGGACAGAAACTGCTTTGCGGAGTTCCATCTGCTCAAATAACTATGAAATCTAGCACAAAAAACGCTTGAACAGAAATGAACTGCACTGATTAGAAATTTGAAAACAGTTAGCTGAATAAACCTGCAATGAACTGCTGTTCCAGAAACAATTTATCATATATGATATGATAAGATTGGTCTTGGTACCGCAAAAGCTGCTCTTATCATATATGATAATTTTTCTAACTTTGTCATTTTTTCACTTTAATTAAAAATAACACCGAAAACGTGTTTCTTTGTTGTATCTAATGGTGTTTTTTCATAAGAAATAATTTTCCCTAGTCTAGAAGTACTTTCAGGCTCTAGAGGGTTAAGGAACTTGACCCAAGTTAACCCTCCATTGTAGTGCCATTCTGTTCTTGGGAGTCATGGTATGTTTAATTGAAAGGATCCTTTCCCCCTAAAATTACCTTTAATAAACATAGTATGATTCACGTTAATTTCCCACCTGGCCTTCATACTAGTTAAGGGTTCCAGTTCTTTCACTGCATCTGGTCTGGCAGCTCTTCTGTGAGTTGCCTCGAAAGAGGATGATATTGCATGTAAATGCCATCATGAGGCTGATAGTGGTTAACATTCTTGATTCTTTGGTTGCACACAGCATTTATATTTATTTTCACAAAGCAGAAATAGGGAATTGCCACAGATAATTAGCACTCATGAGTCATGTAGATATGTTGATCAAACATAATTTTAGGGACCTCCTTTTGTCTTGGAAAAAAAAGGGGGGGGGGGGGATTTGTTTGTCCTAGTAGAAGTGGTTTTGGTGGATTTTAATTTGTCCTGTGATATACATTATGTATGAATTTTATTGTACCTTTGTCTATAATCTTATTCATTTTTTTTCTTGTTTAGTTATAAACTTTTCCGTATGTTCTGTTTAAACTTTCTTCCTTAACCCTGGCTGAGATATGAAGGTCTGTTTATGTTGTCCCTGATGTGTGTGCTCTACTCCTGGCTGCAGATGGAAACACAGCTGGTTCTGGTAGACAGCAAACAGGTGACCACCCACACTACCAATCACCACCCTTCCCTTCCTACTGTCTGTCTCTCCCTCCTCTCTCTCTCATGTAACAACAAACACTTCAGGTCAAAGCAAAGGAATGTTGTTTTTTTCTGGACTGCCATGAACAATGTTGAATCTTTTCATCTGTAAGGTCTCACCTTCATAAGTGTTGTCGTGTACAAGTTTTTGGTTCCTTGAAATTATGTGAGTGTCAAACAGCCTAACTTCTACTGTTGAGATTGATTTCTTCAAAAACTTGTGAGTGACAAAAAACAAGACTTGTGCTGATGAGTGGTGAAGTGGTTAGTGGTGTGGACTAATCATTGGGAAGTTGGAGCTTTGAATACCATCACAGTCTTGTCCAAATAATTGTAGGATTTATCAGCTGTAACCAATTCTTACCCAGAGTTGAGTGTACTATGAACTCATTCAGAAAACTGGGACCACACAGTCAAGTGTAGACCACTTATGGCTGCATCGTTTAGAAAGTTATCCAGATTTCCTCAAGTCTGGTTTATGCAGACTCAGACCACAGTTGGATTGGATTTATTTATTAATCACAATGGAAGTTTTTAGCTTCGAAATTTGAGCTGCTATCCCTAGGGAAAGTGTGTCACTATGATGCAGTGCCACACTTTGTCTTTTTCCCCTAAATACATGTATTTTTGTTTGCCCTATGACAATGGATTTTTCTGCAGAGAAGCTCTTACTGCCATGGGATCTTCATGAGCACTAAGTGCATGTTACTTACATGACCTGTTTTATCATCTTTTATTAGGTCATTTTATTTAATGCAAATGGTCCATGCCAAAAGCGGGCTCATTTCACTTTTTCAATACCAGAACATTATCAAAATAATATGTAACGACAGACAATAAAATCGAAAATTTAAAATAAATGTAAGGAACCATTAGTCATAAGGAGCAAAGGAGAGAGAGAAATCATAAATAAATACAAGTTTTCATATGCACGCACTGCGTAATCATATACATGCATAGACGCACAGAAGATGAAAAACTAGTTTACTCTCAGTCTGTCAAGGCTGTGACTCTTGACCCATTTCTCATCTTCTCTTCTACATGCATCCACACACACATGCATGCACGCATGCACACACATGCACGCAGAACACACACACAGAAGCTGAAAAGTGTCTTTTTTTTTTCACTGTGAAAATAGTCATGCCTAAATTTTTGTTGTTGTTGTTTTTCGGAAAAGGAGACTGCTATTGTTGTAGTCAGATTTGTGCAGAATTTCAATGTAAAGAAAGAAAAGGAAGACTGAAAAGGACTTCTGTTGGTGAGATTGATTTGGTACTTGGTTGAATTGTGACTGTTGATTGTGTGTAAAATGTTCTGATGTTTCTGTGTGTTTGTAGCAGGCAAACATAGTGCTGAGCTTCAAGCCTAGTTCTGTATCCCTGGGTAAGAAAGGATCCAGACATCCACAAGACATCTACACATAGCTGATCTACGCAGAGCTTTCTTCTTTGTATCCTTTCTGTACGCTTTGCAGTGTTTTGTGAATGATGGTATGATGGGCCTTCTAGAAACCGGATGTTTTATTCATATAGCCATAACCCCTTTAATTAAGGGGTGTGAACAATGTTTAACACAAATATTGTCCATGAATATTATCCACAAATAGGAAAGCATATAATACAACTGGGTTAACATTATACATAAATTGTACTTGTGATCTCTTCAAGTCTCACTTCTTGATACCTTCATTTCTGGATGAGAAAAGCAATAAGAACTGAAACACACTTAGATTTTCGTAATATGATATGATGGCATTATACATTAACCCTTTGACTCCCACACCCTACCCCCAACTGCAAAAACTTAACCCTTTGACTCCCTCACCATGCCCACCAGCTTCCTGCAGGAGTCAAAGGGTTAAATTTTTGCTTTGCTAGCATGTTTGACAATGCAGGATGCTGGTGGACAAGTGCAGGAGTCAAAGGGTTAATTATAGAAAGTATATCAGTATTGCTTGATCATCCTTCTCCATATTTTAACAAAAGTTGTAAACTGTAATCATATATAATTTTCTTTTTTAACATTTTTTTTTCAGTGGTTTTGGTCTCAGTGGCTGAGAAAATGTCGCCAAAATATAAAAATATTGTTTTGAATGGCTTGTACATCCTATAGAAACTGAACTTTAACATACAAATAAAAGCATAATGAAAGAAATGGTTTGATAGAACTGCCACAAACAACTTAAGAGCATATCATCTGAGTAAAAGAAATCTTCCCAAGTTTTTAAGGAGTGTATTTCATACTCCAGATGAAAAAAGGATTTTGTTAGACTGGCTTGATCTTCTAACCACAGATAGTTTAATCTAGGTTTGATGTTTTACCCAGGGAAATACATTCCAAAATGTCATGAATATTACGGTGCATATTAAGATTTTGCATATTTAATGGGAGGTCTTCATGTAATAGAGGAGCTTCATAATTACATGGCTTGTATTCACCTTGACATTGATCAGATCTTCTTAATATTGACAGCCTTCTTTGGGACGGGCAACATTGCAAGCATTAACAGGTAGATAATGTGTTTGTTGATGCTCTGATTCTTTGTGTAAGATCTATTCAGTGAAGACAGTCTGTCTTTTTACTGCTTCAAACTATATGTGGAGCATGAGTGCTTTAGCTTTACAAAAAATCCAAGCACAAAAAGTAATTTCAGTTGCTTCAGTCAGTACCAGTGCAACATCTTACAACAGTGTACCTGGCTGTATTGCATCACACCACATGCATTCATTTACTGATTGCTACTTCATGGTGAAAAAAGTACAACCAGGCCAAAAAAAAAAAACACCTCACCTGTCACCTGTCACCTGTCACCTGTCACCTGTCACCTGTCACCTGTCACCTGTCACCTGTCGGCATCACCGGGTTAAGTGTTGGCCGCTGCAAGCTGTGACACACCTATTCGCCTCCAGACAGCTCTGTCTTGACTTTTGTGGACGATTTCTTGAATGTTTAGCCACTGATGTTGATTATGTTATCTGTGTATGAGATTGGAGGTCTGACTTTCTTCCTTTTCTGCACAAAATGAAATGAAATGAAGAGTTGGAAATGTTCAGACAAACACCAACAAAAGTTATTATTTGTACATTTAGACACTTGGAGAAGGCTCCTCTTTGGACTTGTTCAACAGTGGATTATCGCAGTCAGGCAATTCCATACATGATCCACCCAATCTGTCAGACACTGTGAGCCTGTACAAAACCCTCACAAGAAGGGAGAGGCAGAGGGGGAACAACAAGATCTACAAAATACTAATCAGACACCACCAGATGATTGTAGCATTAAGACAAACAGTAAACAGGCCAACTGCGTGCTGGGATTGAAGTGAGACATCAGATCTCAGGTCAGTAGCTGAATGAATGGACGTAGCCAGTAGGCTTCTGTAAATTGTTTTTCAATTTCTGTCAGTTTTTACCTAGTTGTGCGATGTTTGGCCTGTTTCTGTTTTGACCCAATGGTGTGATATCTAGTGTGCTTCAGTTTTGACTTACTCTGTGTATGACATGGTATTTGACCTGCTTCAGTCTCGACCCAACTTGTGTATGGCATGATGTGTATGACAAGGTATTTGACCCATTTCAGTCTTGACCCAACTTGTGTATGGCATGATGTGTATGACATGGTATTTGACCTGCTTCAGTCTTGACCCAACTTGTGTATGGCATGATGTGTATGAACATGGTATTTGACCTGTTTCAGTCTGACCCAAGTTGTGTATGGCAGTGATATGTATGACATGGTATTTGACCTGTTTCAATCTTGACCCAAGTTGTGTATGGTGTGATGTGTATGACATGGTTTTGATCCATTTCAGTCTTGACCCAAGTTGTGTATGGTGTGATTGTATGACATGGTATTTGACCTGTTTCAATCTTGACCCAAGTTGTGTATGTATGATGACACGGTATGGCATGATGTGTATGACATGGTATTTGACCCATTTCAGTCTTGACCTAACTTGTGTATGATGTGATATATTTGGCCTGTTCAATGTTGACCCAGTGTGTGATGTTGGCCTGTTTTGTCTACACCAATTTGTGTATGACACGGTATTTGCCTTTTTAGTCTTGGCCTAGCTTGTGTATGACAGATATTGGCCTGGATCATCTTGACAGCTTGTGTATGACGTGATGTTTGGCCTGTTTTAGTCTCAACCCAATTTGTGTATGAGTGATATTGCAGCCTGTTTGAGTTTGCCGAATTTGTGTATAATGGGTGTTTGGCCTATTTCAGTTTTGGCCAACTTACGCATGATGTGATGTTTGGCCTGTTTCACTTTTGACCCATTGTGTGATATTTGGCCTGTTTACTTTTGACCCATTGGTGTGATGTTTGGCTGTTTCACTTTGACCCATTGTTGTATTTGACCTGTTCAATTTTGACCATTGGTGTGATATTTGGCCTGTTTCACTTTTGACCCATTGGTGTGATATTTGGCCTGTTTCACTTTTGACCCATTGGTGTGATATTTGGCCTGTTTCACTTTTGACCCATTGGTGTGATATTTGGCCTGTTTCACTTTTGACCCATTGGTTGGTGAATTATATTGGCCTGTTTCAGTTTTGACCCATTGGTGTGATATTTGGCCTGTTTCAGTTTTGACCCATTGGTGTGATATTTGGCCTGTTTCATTTTGACCCATTGGTGTGATATTTGGCCTGTTTCAGTTTTGACCCATTGGTGTGATATTTTGCTTGTTTCAGTTTTGACCCATTGGTGTGATATTTGGCCTGTTTCAGTTTAGTTTTGGTTCACACCCATTGGTGTGATATTTGGCCTGTTTCAGTTTTGACCCAGCCTCTGTGTACTGTTTTTTTGACGGTCTTCAATCCCTTTGTGATGGGAGCTCTGATGATGCTTAAGGTAAATTTTCATTTCTATCTCTCACAGTACCTAGAAGAACAGGACCTAGTGAGACCATAAAGCATGACTCCTCATTGTGAACGATCAAGGATAGATGTGCGGTACAGTAGGCTGGCCATCAGAATAAACTTCCAAACATATGAGCACATTTTTAGTATGAAATTTTGTATTTGGCAATTAAAAACTTAACTTTATCAAGAAATTCTTTATTAAATATGTACGATAAGTATTAATGATTCAGTAAGGATATCTGGTAAATCATCTTTAACCTAATAGTTGTATTTGGCAATTTTAAATTAATTTCATTGTTATGCCTTTCCGGGAGTTGAAATCATAATTAAACATCACAAGGAGGTAATTCCTTCTAACTGTACAAATAAACATACAGCATACACTGATCCCTTGTGGCGACGATAAGATGTAGTGAATTAGCTGAGGCTTTTCTGTGATGGTCGTAATTGGTGGCTTTATCACTGTAAATCATATGTTAGGATAGTTTTTGGTGTGAAGTTAGGACTGCTGTCCCCAGAGTGAGTGCTTTAGTGCACAGCATGGCCCAGGTCATACTAGATGTGCATGGCCAACAAATATTTTTCTTGTTATATTCAATCAATCAATCAGTGTCGAGCTTGCTTGGCTATCCATGACAGTTTCCTCCATCCCTCTCTGTCAGACATTGCAGTAGGTAGTTCATCATACTGACAGCCCTTATCATGATCAGTTAGTCGATGAAGGTCTTCTTTGGACGTCCTGGTCTTTGTTTGCCGTGACTGGGTCTCCATAGTAGAACATCCACCAGTTCTTTTTTGCTACGCCAGCAGTGTCCCGCGAAACGCAGTCTTTGTTGACATATTAATTTACTGATTGGTGGGATCTTACCATATAACTCTTTGTTAGTTGGATGTTCTCTCCAGGATTTGTTCAGGGCTGCACGCAGCATTCGTGTGTATGCTCCATCGATCTTCCTCTACAATGTCGTTTTTAGAGTCCAAGAGATTGAGCCATACGAAGAACGGACTCTACTGCTGCTCGGAAGAAGTTCCTTTTCAGGTTGTCTTGTAGATTGGATTTCCAGATTTTGTCCAGTTGATTTAGAGCGCCCCAGGCATTTCCGAGTCTGGTATTGACGTCTTGTTCTGTGGAGTCAGTTTAGCTGCCAAGGTATTTAAAGTCTGGAACTTGTTTGATCATATCTCCATTGAGACTTCTCATACCTTCTGATGCGTTTTGATTCAGACAGATGAATTCTGTTTTGTTCGCATTGAGGTGGAGCCCGATCTCCATTGCTGTTCTTTCAATATTGTGAAGGAGAGATGTTGCATTCTTTAGGTGGTCTGCAACAACAGCCAGGTCATCAACGTAGTCCGCATCTGTTATCATTACCACAGGGTAGTGTCTGCTCTTCTGTTTTGTGAGGGTAAAGCCGAGTTATATTAAAGAGAATAAACTTCAACTAAATAATGATAAGATAGAAATGGTGCTCATTGTTCCACCAAAGCTTCAAAGTGTCCTTCTCTTCCCTCTGCCATGTGTGTCAAGGGCACTGACACACTACTACAAGTAGCCTTGGTGTCACATTTGACCACACTGTCCTTCAGTAAACAAATATTTTCAACGTTTGCAAAGTGGCCATTCTGGAACTCAGCAAAATCAGTGCTATTCACCATTACCTTTTCCACTGATGCCATTGACATAATTGTTGCTTATTTGTCCTGTCTTGATTTGACTGTTGGAATACACTTTGGGTTGATCTTCCAAACTATTTTATCCGGTGGGATGCCGGGAGGTCTTTTGGTATAAATAGTTTCCCCACCTTCTGGAAATTCTGTGCTAGTAATTTCCTCTTTTTTATCATTCTCTTTGTTTCTGCCTTGTTCCTTTGCTTTCTGGTCTATTCACCTGTATGTGTTCGATAAAGTTGTACATACTTTTTCTTTGGATTGATAATTAGGTACATATATTAACTGCATTTTTGGCTCTGGGGAGGTGAGATATGCGGAAGCAATTTTAGGTAATTTATGCCTGTTTTTATGTATGTATTGGTGCCCTTAGGTATGTATAAATTTGTATTCAGGTGTGTTTTAAGAATTGGACAGTGGTCAGTGCCAGGGGTATGCCCTCAGATTATGTGCGTGAATGCATTGATATGTGTACTTGATTTTTTCTTTTTTTTTTCCTGTTGAAGTTTCATATGTTTTGAAGCAGTTATAGCCCTGATATGGCTCTGTGCAGTCAGCTGGACTTTAAACAACAATAACGATAATAGTAACAATCCACAGGCTCCAGAATATTCAAAGTGATGCTGTTGGTTAGTTTTCAAATCTTCCAAGTATGAGCATATTTATCTTCTTCTTAAATCATTGCATTGCTTCCTGTTTGGCCTAGAATTAATTATAAATTGTCCTCATTATTATTATTATTATTATTATGAACATTTAGTACGCCTAATCAAATTAATGCCCTAGGCGTTTACAATGGCAAAACATATAACCAGAATCACAAGACACACACACACACGCCCACAGAAGCACCCACACACACACAAACACACACACACACACACAAACACACACACAGCATGACATGCAAATACAATGACACATTGACACTAAGACACTATAATGTCACCATTACATTACATGGGGGGAAGGGGGCAGAGATTACCAGTTTTGGGAAACAGGTGAGTTTTGAGGGAGCGTTTGAATGTGGACAGAGAGGGTGAGTATCTAAGAGAGCGAGGTAACTGATTCCAGATGGTTGGAGCTTGATAGGAAAAAGAACGCTGCCCAAACCTTTTAGTGCGGACTATGGGGATACTATAGAGACGGGTATCAGATGAGGACCGCAAAGCTCGAGATGGCGTGTAGAGATGTAACAGATGGGTGAGATACTCAGGACAGGAAGACTCAATAGATTTGAAGCAGAGGCAGGCAATCTTGTAGGATATTCTTTGCTGAACATTATGTTTTGCATGTCTCTAGAATAGGCCCCCAGTATCTGTCTGACACTCTTAACATATATATATGACACTGAAAACTTTGCCCCTCTTCTGTTACCAGAAAGTTTTGTGTTCCATCTTTGAAAACAAAATCTTTTGGTCAATGTAGATTCACATACCAAGGTCCAACAGTATGAGATGAACTTCCTGTCTATATTTGACATTCAACTTAATCACTGCTTTCAAAATCTGCTGTAAAGACTCCTTTTCAAGTGTAATGGCAGTGTGTGTGTTTGTTGATTTGGTTCAATTTTTACGTCGACACCACCTCAGGTGATATGGCCAACGGGGATGACCATCCCAGGGAAGAGGGAGAAGTGTGTGTGGGGGGGGGGGGGGACTTATCTCATCCTATACTGTCATCACCAGAACAACAATGATGTTAAGATGGGACAGTATGCACGGCTGCATTTTCCCAGCCATTCTGCCACCCTTTAGTTTTGAGCCGGCGTCGCCTGTGTGTGCTATTTTTAGCCAGGCAGGGTCAACCAAAGTCCATCAGTGTAGCGCGTCTTTGTGCTCCCGCACTAGTGATAAAGGGACGGGTGAAAAGGGTGTGGGGAGTGGAAGGGAAGGGGCGCGCTATTAATAGCCGGCAGAAAGTGGCCAACTAAAGTATCTCGGATTTGTGCGCCGTGTGTGAAGGCCAGTTTTAATGTAGTGTACCCCGGGGTCCAGACCCACAACCATTAGTATGAATCTGACGCTCAAACCAACGGAGCCACTGAGGTCGGCAATAAGGGAGAGGAAATAGGCATCACCCTCATAATGCTGGCATCAGCACAAGTCAGTCTGTACACCTCAGATTCAGAGTTATGGAATAATGGTCACCTTTTTCGTTACAGGTGGTCTTACCTTTTGTAGTAGTGACCTGTGTGCTAAAGGGGATCCAGGTAGTGACACGAATACCTCTGCGGGCCCTCATGCTGATTGTGCTGCTCATGTCTGACTTCATGGGACTGGTAAGTTAGAGTTGACATGTACTTATGTACCTTGAGAACAAAATCATTTGTAATTATTGCTCAGTGACATGAATCAAATGGCATATGAAACGACTCTGAAGTTAGTGATGAGTATAGTCTGTTTATTTAAAAGAAAAAAAACAACATATGTTTAGAATTGTGTCATGATGTAAAGTGTTTATGCATCTAATGTCTTAAATGGGATACGCTTTCCATGTTCAGCTTAAGATACCCTTTCTCTTGGGCATGATTGTACAGCTAGTCTTAGGGCACCCTGTGTGTGCTTATCAGTGATCATTTTCTTTCTTGGAGTAAATTGACTAGTATAGGTATGGCTACCTTCTGAGTGCATACTGGCAAAGCTCATCTTTTCTAAGTTTTTTTAGGCCCAAAGCAAACTTATCTAAGATCACAATCTAAAATTGGCTTTGCAGTTGTGCCTTGGGTTCCAGAACTGTTGGCCAGCATTCTTTTGCTGCTTCAGGACTATCTGCGTGAAATAAGACTTCCACTCTTCCTTCACCCAATATGTACCCTTTCTGCTTTTAAATCTAATGTAAAAACCTACCTCTTCCCCTCAGTTTGTATAGGTTTTCTTTGCATATTGTATGTTGTCTACATTGATCATACATGTGTGTCTGGTATGTGATGCGCTTTGATTTGAATTATCAAGATTTGGCGCAGTGTAAGTACTACAGTTATTATTCTCAGTTTTAGGAATTTTTGTTGTCATTTTACATTTTCCTCTATGACTATATTTTCTAATTCCAGAGCTGTGTTTATGATTATAACGGGTGAAGGAATAGGCACTGCACTGTTAACTCTAGAAGTTCCTAGAGCGAATCTTTGTTAACTTTCATTCTCCAACATTATGATGGACAACCTTCAGAAATCCTTTCAGTCTGTACCATCCCCCCATGGGGATGCTGGGGGCTCTTTCAGTATAAATAGTATCCCCACCTTCTGGAAATTCTGTGCTAGAAATTTTCTCTTTTCTGTCACTGTCTTTGTTTCTTTCTTCCTCCTTTGCTTTCTGTCATTTTTTCCGATCATTTTCTGCCTTGCTGGTCCATTCACCTATATGTGTTAGATAAAGTCTTATGTACTTTTTCTTAGAATTGAAAATTGGGTACATGTATTAAGTACATTTTTGGCTCTAGGGAGGTGAGATATGCGGAAGCAGTTTTAGGTAATTTATGCCCGTTTTTACATGTTTTTGTGTCCTTAGGTATGCTTAGATTTGTATTCAGTGTGTTTTTTTTAAATCCAATGTGCGATAAATTGGATGGAGTAGTCAGTGCCCGGGGCATGTCCTTAGATTATGTGCACGAATGCATTGATATGTGTACTTAATTTTCTTTTTTTTTCCAGTTGAAGTTTTGTATATTTTGAAGCGGTAATGGCCCTGATATGGCTCTGTGCAGTCGGCTGGGCTTTAAACAACAAGTCTGTACCATTTCATGACCAAACAGTTGTAATTGTGGTTAAAAGATCTCTGTCTCTATTTCAGAACTTTTTCTTCCTGGTACGTGATTATGGCAGCTGGCTGGAGATTGGGACGTCCATCAGTCACTACATCATTGTCATGTCCATGATCACCTTTGTCATGGTCCTCATGGGATTGTCACAGATCCTCACCTCCACCACCCTGAACTCACATCCCCAACAGGACTAACGAATCTGCCTGTCTGCCTTCAGTCTAATGATTCATTTAGAATTGATTTTGATTCCCTTAGCCTGTCCACCAGCTGTGCTGCAAAAACTGGATAGACTTTCAAATGGTTGAGATGAAGAGAACAAAGGAAGCTGGTGGATAGACTATCAAATAGATCAACATAATGAATTATGCATTCCATGTGGTGTCTGCTTGTGGTTTAGTTTGGACAGTGGCAGAATGATTTCATTGTCATAGTCTAATACTGTAATAGTGTGTTCATTAAGTTTGGACTGATAAGAGGCATCTGCAAAGGAGATACCGCAACTCTTCTCTGAGAAAAGTTGTCTAGCAGGTCAGGCTGAAGTTAATCATCATTTGATGTCTTCCTTTGTAAGCTACGGCAATAGCCTCTTCCAGGACACCCTGAAAAATGGTGTTGGACAGTGTTATTGATGTGACATGTGAAAGAGAATTTCACTTATAGGCCTACCATTTTCAGGTCAGTGGTCTTAGGTAGACTTATCTGCCTTATACAGACAGTGAAGAAGTCAAGCATCAGTTGTCACATGTTTGTGCCATTGACATTTCTGAAATATCTGTCAGTAAGCCAGCTGCTGGATGACCCAGAATCAGAGTTGCAGTTGCCTGCATCACCTCTATAATTGGGACAGGTGCAATTTTGTATCACTGTTATTGATTGTATTGCATTATCAATTTCTGCCAGCTGCCCATTTTTGAAAGGCAAAATTTGATGTACTTCAGTGGCATTTTCGAAAAACACAACTGCAACAAGCAGTTTTTTTGGGGTTTTTTTTGCAACAGAGAGGAGAGGAAAGTCAGTTAAAATAATACCATTTGAAAATGCAGATTTTTGTGGTCTGTGTCACTCCTTGGTCTGTTCACAGTACAACAAACTTTTCTTATATCGCATCATTCCAGCCTAATCTGCTTAAGATTTGTAACAAGTAATCAGGAGAATATCAATGAAACAAACTTTTCACATATTGCGTTATCCCAGCCTAATCTGCTTAAGATTTGTAACAAGTAATCAGGAGACTATCAATAAGAGGAATGTTGAAACTACTCACTTTGTGTTTGAACTTGTTTAGATACTGTGATTTGTTAATACTTTGTGTACTTTTTGTTCATCTGTGGTGTTTGTTACAGTTTAATTACACCATTGCATACAACTTTTAAAAGAGAGTGTGCAGCTGACATTGCTTGCATGTCTCACCCCCCCAGTCTGCTCCCCCCCCCCCCTTTTTTTTTTTTCCTATCTTCCCCTGTCCCAAGTTTTATTTGGATAACAGCTGATAAAATGTCTGAATCTTATAAACATGATGAAATGTAAACCTGGTTCATGTATTTATATATACACATGCTCAGGTGTCTACGATTTCTCTTTATGTATGAGAGTACAAAATCTCTGCTTAGAACATTCATTGGCTCCCGCTAAAGGCTAGGATTCAATATAAAGTTGCCTGTCTCTGCTTTCAGTGTATCTATCACGAGAACATGCCATCCTATCTTGCCAACCTCCTGCAGAGTTACAAACCCTCTCGAACGCTCCGCTCTTCTGACACCTCACTGTTGACTGTTCCTGCTTCTCTCTAGACACCTTTGGTAAAAAGTCTTTCTCTGTCTTTGGCCCAAATGTATGGAACTCTCTACTACTGTCTCTCAGAAAAACTAAGTGTTTCTCAACCTTCAAACAGCACCTGAAAACCCACCTCTTTCAAACTCATCTAACCTGAAGAGCCTTAGTTTGCAAATCTGTCATCAGACTAATCTCTCCTGCCTGTATAACAGTATTTTGTATAAGGGCCTATAGAGCGAGGGGAGTGTGTGCGTGCATGTGTGTGTATGTTGTGTGTGTGTTGTGTGCATGAGTGAGCTTGTGTGTGTATCACTGTATGTGTACAGCTGAGGAGGGGATAGGGGAGAAATTGAGTGGAAAGAGACTGAAACACTTTAAGAAACTTAAAAAAATTTTGTTTGTATGTAAATTGTGATGTATGATATGCGAATAGTTTATAATTTGTGAGGTAGGCCTAATTTTGATTGTCAAGGTGTTAATGATGTAATACTGAAGTTATAATGTTTTTCCTGTATATGAATTAGAATTTTTCTGTTTTTATCTTCATTCAAAATATTGATACTTTTATGTACAACTATTGCATGCACAAACACACACACACACGCATGCAAACATAGCACACGCACACACACCACACACACACACACACATTCTTACATACACACCATTCTACATACACAACGCGACAGCAAGCACACACGTACGCAAGCACACACACCCAGCAATATATAAACACAGTATGCCTCTTTATTATATGAAAAATCTGTTAATCTTTCTTCATTACATAAGTCGGTGTTTAAATTTTAATATTCTGTGGTTTCTTATGTGTCTTCTTACTTGTATAGCTTTAATGTTAATTGTTATCTTGTTGTGTATGTAATTGTGAACATTTTTTATCACCTTTTGCCTTTCTTGCGAAATGTAAAGTGCTGGTGAGCATGTTTTTATATGGAATATGCGCTATACAAATAAACATTATTATTATTATGTATGAGATTTTATGAAACCTATGTTTCTAAGTTGTTTTATGTGATCTTCTACAGTAATTATTTAACTGAATTATCTCCATTTCAGAAATAAACATGTAAATGGAAAGTGTGTGTGTATTGGAGCCATATGTTCAAGGTGTTTGATCGATCGACATAAAGTTGAAGCTGTACCAGTATTAATGTTATTAATGATGTTAATGATAGAAGTACCCAGTTTCTGTTATCTTGGTGCCATTTATTTTATGATTTGTGTGTGAAAATGCTTTTTCCTCACAGCAGTGTGTTTCAAGTGGTTGTTTTTGTAGGTTTGATTTCAACTTATCAACGGTGGTGAATTTTTTTTTCATATACTTTGTTCAGGATAAATGTTAAACATTAAGCTGGAAGTGTGAATGAAAATTAAACATACCTCATTGGACCATGTCTGTTCACTGATGATCTTTATTGTATGCATGGAAATACTGGTATTGTGGGAAATAATATATAATCATGTATGTGTGTATTTCTCATCAAACGTCAGTGTTATAACATTTAAGTATCATTTATTTCACCACTTCAAGTGACTTGACTTGGTCACAGGGCCTTCCAACTACAGTCGTCAGGTTATCAGACAGCTGTAGTTGACCTGATGTTTATTTTGCTCTTTTCTGTACAAGGCACACATGAGCAAGTTTCAGTGATGAGGTTTCAGACTTAGACAATGTAAATATGAAGTCTTCCAGTACTCTGCTTGCATAAGCAGTATGCAGCTGTGCACGGTCTTAAGTCTAGCAGGAAGAGCAGAGGTAAAAGGGTTAATTAAACCTTTCACATTCACAGCGTCTTGCATCACATGGCTATGGAATGGAAACATCTGTTGACGATACCTTGTATCATCTGGTTAATCCTATAATTTGGTTGTGAGAATTCAGCAGATCTAATGGACTGGTGCCATAAGTAGGGTTAATGTTTCTGCAACTCACCCATGCTCTGCTGCATGTGCGTAAAGTAAGTTGGCCTTGTTCGACATTGGCAGTCTTCTCTAGACAACTCTATCACACAAAGCCCATACACAGCTACAACTGATGATGAAGGACTGTTAGAGTTGTGTTACTCACTTGCAGGTCATCTTGAAAAGATGTCTGGCTCAAACAAATATGAGAAAAACCTTTAAAAGTATGCTAAATATTTTCCAGGGCAAGCATAGATTTTGGATTTTCCTCATATTCTTACTGATCATATTAATACTGTCTGTGCGTTCATTTTCTCAGACTGATTAGCTGGAAGTTGTTTCACTTGAACCAGGTCTTCATCACCGTTTAGATACTTTTTTGGCTTCATATACTCTACAACTTGGACTGTGAGCATTATGGCACCAGTTGGCCATGATGCTTTTCATGTCATTCCTCAAAGCTGGAGATAGTTTCATCACATTTGGACAAGGATATTCACTGGTGTTTAGTTGTTTTTTTCCTGGATGGAGTTTTTCGACTAGTAATGCAAAGTGACCTGACTACAAATGGTTATGTATGGATGACAGTAAAACCCTGAAGTTTCACAATGTCTGTATAAAAATCTGATCTGGGAGTTAAAATGCAATGGAAGGGGGAAAATACAGATTAGTCAGTGATAAAAACAGGCAGTGGTATATTTTTTGTGTTGTGTGTGTGTGTGTGTGTGTAACATTCTGTGAGAACAGCGAGAGAGAGTGTGTGTGTGTGCATGCGTAACATTCTGTGAGGACACAAACTAGGAAACAAGTTTAACATAAACAGATTACTTCATCTTTATTCAATGTAAAAGCTTTTTTCAAGCTTTTCATATTAGGACATAAAAAAGTGAACACAATGCACAAAACACCCACACCACAGAGCAACCTCAACATGAGATCCATGATGTCATTTACACATGGCTTCTTCCCAGATGTTGTAGTTGTCATCTGATGACACTGTTTAATTAACCTTAATATTAGAGTAGTAATACTCGTTTTGAATGATGCAATGGTAAAACAATCTTCAAGACTCGCCAGTGGTACTAGTTCAATTGGAAAATGATGGCAATAGAAAGTATTACACAGAACAAGTACAATCATCACTTTTTAATTAATTAAATGACATGACAGATCAGATTCATAGCATTATTTCACCAGGGATGTTGTAGCTATACCATAAATTATGTCGTTATTCTACACCCTCTTTCTCTCTCATACACATACACTCACACACATACATGCACTTCCGTCCAGAACACATAACTCTGCAAATATATCCTGCAAAATGAGCACTACAGGCGACAGTGTCTCAACATACAACAGTTGCATTAATGATACTAGATAACAGTTTAAACAATAAAACAATACAGTTATTTATGTACACTGTCATGAGAAATAAATTTACTTCTCACAAAAGCAAGCAACTACAGAATAAAACAATAAATGAAAAAGCACAAACACATTCAATTATAATATTACGGACAATAATTATAATCATACATCCAACACGCAGGAGATTTCTTTATATCAAGTGGTTGCTCTATCTTGTATTCAATTCAAATACTCAAATGGCTCTCCTCGATTTATATGTATTTTCCACAGACATTTCAAAACCTCTTAACATTTCATCTTCAGTAATCTTCTTCACCAGCTGACAAAGACTGTGCAGCTGTCTGTCTTTAGGAGTACAGGAAGAGCTACTGAGCTAAGCTAGTGAGACAGCAAGTGTACAACTACAAGATATTGAAATTAGTAACTAGTATGGGTCTGTGTGTGAAAAAGAAAGGGAGAAAAAAATCTAAAAGCTTCAAAAGGTAAAAATGGACAGGAATCAAAGAATGGACTGTATGCGTGTTCCCCAACAGAAAGTGAAGCACAAAACCATGAACAGAGAGAAACCTTGGTGCCTGTGCTACTTGTGTGAGCACCAACAACTAAGTGGTCATGAAATACGTAAAACTAATACCACAGACCACAGCTATATATTGTTCAACTACCAACACTACATGTTAAACAGTGATTGCCACTTACACCACTACCTACTGGTCCATTTAGACGGGTGGAGGGTTGTGTAAGCAAGTATTTTCATCTACCACAGCTCTACAGTATCCACGTTGAATAGCTGTATTGCACTCAAAAACAAGATTGGACAAAGATGCATCTGTGCATAATAAAATTTATTACAAAAAAACTTTGAAAACTTTTTTCAGCGGAAAAAATGAGCTGAAATTAATCATTATCTCCTGGGAAAAAAGTCTGAATAAATTTTGTCAAAAATGTTACTCTGTTGTATTCTAGGGTGTAACATGCCCATTCACTAACACAAATTTGGTATTTTAACCTGTATGACTTGTGTAAATAATCAAAAGCGTGTGACCTCAGTGATCTAAAATCCCAACAGAATTCTCAGTTAAAAAAAAAGTTTATTATACAGAAAACAACAGGAGTATAAAAACAAATAGGAGAGAAAAAAATCTGGTATGGTCTGGCAAACTGGTTATAAGTGTGCAAAGTTTGAATGCTGTTGTTTGCGTAGCCTTTCTAAACATACAAAATGAAGTCTTTGTGTCATGCCAAGCGTATGCTGGACCAATGACGTATAAGAGTCAAACAGTAATAAAACATATGCAACATAAGGAAAGTATTGCCAAGCTACATTAACAATCTCCCCTTTTCCACACTTAGGAAAACAAAAACATACGCTGTACAATTCCTGACAATGCTCAGTCAAACTTACACAGTCAAGGTGACTAGACTGTCCAAAAGAAAGCCGCACCATGCAAATGTTTTTTATTCTAAGTGTACATGAAACTAAAAGGCAAGAATGACAAATCCAGCCCTTTATATATATGCATACATGTGACCTGTGACCTGTAGTCACATAAATGTGACTTACAGTCAAAAATTATTCATAAAGGCACAGAATCACAAAAGAAGTTCACACATATGCAGGATGTCTTACTGAGAAAAAAATCAAAGAGGGCAGTTGCATTTTTTGTTTTACTTTAACTATTATCCTTTCATCAATGACAACAAAACAATGCTTTTTCCACATAAAAGCCCTGAAAGAATGAAAATGGTGTGTGCAATAAATTAACATTTTTAATGGTAAAACATTACCCAAATTGATGGGGTAAGGATTACTGTAACAATGTTTAAAAAAAAAAAAAAGAAAGAAAAAAGCATCATCCAAAGAAAAATCAGTTACCTTATTTAAGACAAACTCTGACTCTACCTCATGTCAATCCTGATAAGTTGGTGTCTCACTTTACTGTATTGTTTCCCTTGTTGCAGACAAATTTTCAGGCTGCATCCAATGCTTGCAAATGGGTGAAGATGCAAACCCCACTGGGCACATAAAAGCCTGTATTTTTACTTTCTTGACTTTTATGTAAATAACCTCTCCTCTCCCCCATCCTCCCCTCACACACACGCACACACACACAAAATTGGGGGAAACCATTTCTCAGCTTGTGGGAACATGGATAATAGTTATTTCAAATGCTTAATTAAAAACATGCATCTGAGCCTTGCCACTTCGAATGGCCTGTGCCTCGCACCATAGTAAATAACTACCAATGACAATAAGCTGACACAATGTCACTGATAAAATAGTCACACAGGCATACATATACACAAACACAACCAACACAGTATCTAAACCAGTTATAGAAAGGCAAGAAAAAAGATTAGAATTAATATCAAATTATATACAATTACCAGAATGAAAACAGGACTTTTGATCCAAACAAATGAAGGGATGGCTTTGAAAGGAATTGAAGAATATATCCAAAATATGTAGGAAAAGCCAAAGGAAATCCCAGACCAAATGTAATCCACTACAAAGCAGGACAAGCTTTTTTTTTATATGTCTGAAAATTCTGGGGTTACCTGCCAAAATGGTGTACCTGCTTCTTTATTCCTTTTTGATACACAACTTGGGCATGTAATCTTCAAAACTGAATAATATGATAGTCACCAAGTCTACACTTCACATCTCCATCATCCTCTACAGGTGTGCAACTTGGACACTGCTTGCTACTCAACAATTCAGGCCTATGAGATCACATGCCTGAAGAAACTGCTTCACAGGTCTTCCTTTCAACATAAGTGATGAATATCCTTAACGTGGAGATTTCAATACAAATCCCTTTTAAACAAACATACTGTCCATATTTTACAAGTGTGTGAAACTTGGTTATTGCAAAAGACCATACTAAAACTGATCAACTGGTCGGCGGAGAAAAATGGTGAAAAGATGCCCATATCAGGTGTCGCTGCCACGCCCACCCCAACCTGCAATCCAGTTTCAGTTTCTCTCCGACTTTTTCTAGTTACAATAAAATGATGCCAACTCACACAGCATGGTCACATCACTGTCTCGGACCATCCTTCTCAGTGTTCTGGAAGGAGGCTGTGGCAGATACTGACAGGGTAAAAGGTGGAGGGCAAAAATCAAAAACTGGATCAATCTAAATATGCCGAACTGCTTGCAGCTGCACCTCTGAGACAAATCTTTTCATGCTTGTTACTTTGGTACAGTCAGCCTGCTTCAGACAGCATATCTATTCATTTGCATGTTACACAAGGTCAGGGAGAGACCCGGTTGGCGAAGATGTAGAGCACCCACAATATAATCCAATCTGGTTGGTGTATAGGTTCAAACCTGGCTTGAGGAGACAAGCTGTGGTGTCTCCACCGAAGTCACAGCATATCCAGATACGTTTTCCACGCCATGAATAGGAGAAAAAAATTGTTAAAGGAGAAGAAAACAAAATAGTTATGTAGATACTAGCACTAGAACTTCAGACAATACTTAATTTCAATTGTAAAGATAAAAAAAAAAATGTTTATTTGAATATGAAAGGGGTGCTCATATAGACACACATGTGCATATGTGCCTGTGTATTCACATTGACATTGGTGTACTTATGTGCATATATAGGTGATAGTATCTACATTATGTATATGTGTGGATACATATGTATGTGTGTATATATGTACGATGATTATGTATGTGTGCGTGTATATAGATGTGTATGTGTGTATGTGCGTTTATACATAACCTTCAATTCAGTCTATGGCCTGAACCATTGCTGACCGCCGAAGATTTGAGTTATCTCTGAACTAAAAGATGCACGAAGTGCTAAATATGCATTGAATGATCATTTGGTATTGTCTCAATGTCAATTGTTTTGGTAAATGAGTGACTGATCTGCGATTAGTCTGATTAATTGATTGGCATTATGAATGTCTGTTTTTGCCATTTAACCGACTGTTTTGGGGTCGAATTGCTCTTATGTCATATATTTCTTGGTTCATTTCATTGTACATTAATTCCATTGATTGGTTTAGATACACTGATGAATAAATCGATAAACTGAACGCATGATTAGCTGACAACGGAATGATTATATAATTTGTTAATTGATGGTGGCTCACCGACTGATCGATTTATAGATTGATGGTTTTAGCTATTGATCGATCAGTGATTGAATTATGGAATGTATGGATGATTGATTCGCGTTATTTGAAGTAACGATTGCAAATTGATATATTGAACTCAGTTAAATTCTAGGTTATCTGGTCGATTAAATCACTGTGAGGGAGTGATTACGTGAAGTGATTGTTACTGAAGTGATATCGATTTGCAGTTGGATGATGCATCTGACCCAGTCAATTGAAAGCTGATTTGTCAGTTGATTCACGGGCTGAATGGCGGATTATTTGATTGATCAATTGTAAATCAGTAGATTGATTGGTTAATTGATTCGTTGACTGATTGATTGATTGGTTGGTTGGTTGATCGATTGAAGGATTGATTGTTTATGTCAAGTAGCCATGGTTGAATGTATTGATCAACTGTATGATCACTGAAGGGTACAAGAAACGTCAGATCTGTGCACTAATTGAATGGTTTGTTTGTCTGATAGCCAGTTATTGTAAAATTGACAGTTGGATGAATGATATAGATGCGGTTAATGACAAATATTCTTAGCTGGCCAGTTAAGGAATATGGACTAGAATACAAATGAAAGGACTACTGTAAATGCAAAGATGAATGTATCCCAGCTTATGTGACGGTAAACGATAGAAGGGGACAATGTGACAGAGTTCACTGCAGTTTGAGAGTATAACTTGTATGAATGTATAAGAAAACCTGATCTCCTCCCCTCCCCTTTCCCATGCATGTATTGTGGCCTAAGGCCGATGTACAATAAACATTTTCTGAGTTCTGAGTTCCATTGCAATCTCAAGGTAACGACAAAATGAGACAACTTTTAGTTGCTTTACTATATCTGTTCATCTTCATTTTATCTCAAGTGACTTGATATTAAAACAAAACAAAGGAAACAGAAGCTCAAAACTGATTGTAACCCTGAAGTTTCAAGAGAGTGAGGAGGTAGAACCCTCAACTTTTCCAAAGTCTAGCATTATGAGGGTGGTGTCCATGTTCTCTCCCTCATTGTTTTAAAGTGAAAGGTATTCATTCATGTCGGTCAAACTGGAGGCAGCACCCAAAAAGTTTTGCAGTGTGATTCCTACTTATGCTAACCCATGCAGTCAGTTCGAAAGGTAAGTGCTCTATTTCTGCCTCTACTTTTCTACAAAGAATTAGGTCTTCCTACAGTACAGTCTGCAAGAGAAACATTGAAGACAAAAGTTCGGTCACTAGCTCCTGATTTAAAACAAAATTTTTTTTTAGATACTTCACAATTTGGAAGAAAAAAAATCTGTTGCTTTTCCCCCCTCCCTCACCCACAAGTGCATCATTTTCTGGCTTGCTATATCTATATTAAAGAAAAAGTTTAATTTTTTTCACTGGGAAGGGGGCATGCTTGTCAGGATCTAAACATTTACAATTTCTTCATGATACCAGTTTAAACAAAAGCTTTCCAACACAAAAAGTAGTAGTCAAACTAAATGCCCAAACAGCACACATGACAAACAGCATATCTGTGTGCCAACAGAAATAACATAATACACACCAGTTCCCTTCAAGCTCAAGTATAACAGCAACAATGTCAAGAGGTAGACGGAAAACACTGGCAATGACGGAGAAAGTACTCATTAACTTACTGGCAGCTCATTCATTTTCTGCCCAAACCACCACCATTAAAACACTCACACAGTCTAGCTACTTCCTCTTTACAACAGCACTTTTCATCTTCACACATCTTTACATCTTCACACATGCATGCATCACATTTATGTACATCACTCTTGGAAGCATTATCCGCTTGTGTGTCTCTTCTCTGCGGATGCCTCTACAGATGCAAAAGCAATGGACATAGTTGCTGGGACTTTTACATATTTCTTTCAAGGACAGAAAACATAATTTGCATGTGCAGAAAACAGAAATATGCCCAAAGACAGCACAATTCAAGCCCTGAATAATTAACATTTGTTATATTGCAGATGTGAAATCACTAAGAGCTTTCAATTTGCTTTTTGCCAATTTATTTATCTACAAGCAAGACAAGTGTTTCCACCTGTTTCTGTTTGTTGTTGTTGTTACTGCTGCTGTTGTTGTTTTTAACATTACAGCATGAGATACAAATTTCACTACAATGTAACAGGCAGTCCCAATGACACACTGATACAAATGCGAGATGTACAACCCACGCACCTGGTAGGAGTAGCCTAGACTGTTCCTGTGACACAATACAAAACATAAAACCCATATGCTAGGCAGGACCTCAATATCTTGCCAGCATATTGGGCTTAGTGCAGGCCTAAGGCTTATGCCATAATCATTTAAAATTCTCTACGTTCCATCAATGGCGCTGGTGCACATGGAATTTATTCCAAGCTCAGAGACATAATCTTGAGAAACTGAAACTGAGACAACCAAGCAGATTTTTTTCCCACCAAAATGCAGGGCCTTCACTGCAGTTTTCCATCCAATTCTGTTTTGGACCATCTGTTTTGCCTCTCTTCAAGGCACACAGTCCATCTTAGTTACCCATCACATCAATTCTGCTCTTTCTGTTTGTCCTGAAGTGGGAGAAAGTTCTAACAAGTCATCCAAGAGATGGCTGACAATGCAGGTTTTCACAAAAATTGCCACCAATCTACCTTCACTTTTGGTGATTAATTGCTTGCTGATGGGATGTTTTGTCTTCAAAAGCTCACCAATACTTCTTGTGTTAACTGCTGCCAGCTGTTCTTTATACTAACTTCAAACAATGGCACCATCACAGCAATTTTGCCTGGTTGCTACGCTTAATGGACACACCTATAGATAGATGGTGTTTTGACTTCCACCATAGCGCAATCATATATTGGTTAAAAAAAAAGTGTATTATAGATTCTAAATCATCATAGTACAAAGTACAAAACATGAGTACAGGATACTGAAGGTGACCAATAAAATTTTGAGTTTAATAAATGACAGTCACCTAGTCTGCACCAACCATCAACCCCCTTTTTCACACTTCAGTCATGTGTAACAGTAACACTTTGTTCACAACATCCATATGTACACAAGTTTCCTATTTCACCATCATAACATCATAAAAACAAGATCTTTACTGCCTTACCATATTAAAGTGAGCTGTCTGCTTTATCAAGTCAACTTTTTCCCCTTTTGAAATTTCTTTTTAATTCTATTTTCAAGTTCAAACAATTGCTAAAAGGCATCTTCCTTTACCCATCTTGGATAATATTGCTCTTGGAATTCGATCTTTCTCAACCAATCATTAAATATAAAAAAAAATACTCACCAAACACAAAAATCACACACCAGTCACGAAAAAACATCTAATCACACAACAAGCATTGACTGAAAAAACAATCATAGAAAAACCTACATGTGCTTTTCTCATCCAGCCAAGAAAAAAAAACACCATCACCCAATTCAATTTCAGGGTCAACCAACCAGGTAAAAAACACTCTTTCGATTATTGAATCAAAATGGAGTCGTTGCTGACAAATCTGAATTCATTTAATTACACATAGATTATACAGTCACAATGCACATGTTGATCACCTGGTGGGATATTATAGTCACCCTACGTAAAAACGGACCCCGTAAGCCCAAATCTACAACACAATCATTCTGACACCTAAAACAACATACATTTGGCAAAGAAATTAAATAAGGCAATACAGATTTATCCATTTGATTTGTTATGTGTACAGCTAGACGAATACAAGGTCACCTTTGGCTGAAATTCCTCTACTACTATAAATCTAAGTAACTACGAAATATCAACTAGAAAGACTATATATATAAGAAATACTGCCAACTATACGAGATAGCAAGCAGACAAATTATGTAAATAAATAACGTTCAGTATCTACATCATTGTTGATGTTCTTATTCTGCCATAGGGGAAAGCAGATTCTGTGCCCTTTGTTACTGCAGACAGGTTTTATCTGTTTAATCTGACACAAACGTTGGCTCTATTTACAGCCACACACTCTCCAGTACCTCTGACGTATTGCATATTGATGAAAACAACTGCTCACTTTATCAACAATTACACAGATAATTACAATTACACAGACAATTACAATTACACAGACAATTACAATTACACAGACAATTACAATTAAGCAGAAAAAATCAACCATTCCACAGACAATAACAAGCAAGCATGATGAATCACACTGACTCAAATACAGAATGAACTATTTACAAAAACGTGAAAACAAAGTATCTTCCTGTGAATAAAATTGCACCTTATCACTGTATCATTTATAAAGTTTACCAAAGTACTAATACACATTTAAAAAAATTGACAACAAATCAATCACTCCACCAATCAATACAGAGAGGTGGTTTACACAACAGACTGCTGAAACATATTGGGTTCAAACCCATCAGCCCCAAAAACTATCATGGGATTTTTCAATACTGACCAGCTAATACCCACAACTGAGCAAGCTATGGGCTCAATGGGAAGACTGAGACAAACAGCCAAACCTTGTTCGCTTTACCAATGTGTAACCGAGGGTGTTGCTCAAAATTCCAGACCAAAACCTCAGGTATCTGTATCTCTTGAGCCTGGTTACTGTCAGGACATACTGTGAAAGTGTACATTATTGCCCTGCCATGCAGTCTCCATTCAAGATGGAATTCCACAGCATTCTAATGATGTGTTTTGAGGTAAGTTGGACAGCTGCAATGAGCAATGTGGAGGCAAGGTCACCAGAGCACAGAATTACTTACTGCCTACCATGCCAATGGTATGTTGGGCAGCAATGAAAGTTCTCCATTTTTATCTGTTCTGGACAATCATCGTCATCATTATGTGCCCTGTGCATGGCACTGGCGATCATGGCCCTCCATATGAATCTATCCCCTGTCACTGCAAGTACATCTCCCACACTCACTGGTTTCAGCCACCCCGCAAGTCCGTCCAATATTTTCTCCTTGGGTCTACCTGGTGTTCTCTTTCCCTCCAGCTTTCCAGTTGTGACCAGGTGCTTTAATTCCCCTTTCCTCATAAAATGGCCTATAAATGTTGCTCATCTTTTCCTAATCTTCTTCATTAATGATCTTTTTGTGTCTGCCTCCTTCAACATTCTCATTTGCTTTCTTTGCTATCCATGGAACTCTCGATATTCTTCTTAGAAACCACATTTCAGCTGCCTCAATTTTGATCTGACTGTGTGTTGACTGTCCACGCCTCACAACTTTACAACAGTATCAGTTCTATATAACATTCAAGAACTCTCTTCCTGACAGGCATTTGTTGGTAAGAACGCTTTTCATCTTCTTGAATGCTGTTTTGGCTTGGCTGATTCTGCTGACTATTTCTGATATGCATCTACCGTCTGGTGGGATGACCGTTCCCAGATATTTAAACTTATCAACCTGTCTCAAAGTTGTGCCATTTGCTGTTATTTTGCATGAGGGGTTTCTTCTATTTAGCTCAGCCCCTTATTTTTGCTATTTCTATTACATTCACAAAGTTTTGTAGGTCTTTTTCATTTTCTGCACTAGCACAGTGTAATCTGTGTAACGAATGTTGTTTACCATTCTTCCGCCAACCTTTAAATCCAGGGCATTCTTCTAGTTTACTCTATAAAGTGAAAACAAGTCTGGTGACAGAACACAATCCTGCCTGACCTCTCTTGATATTTTGGAAAGAGCTTATACTCTATGAAAGCCCTCAGGATGTATATGGCATTAATAGTTCCTTTCCCTTCCACAAATCCACACTATTCTTCTGCTATTTCTGATTCTGTTCCTTGTCCCCATCATGATTATTCTTAAGAGGATTTTTGTTACATGACTCATCAAGCTGATTGTACGATGGAGTTCACATTCTATAGACACCGTTTTCTTTGGAAGTGCAATGAAAATTGATTTTGACCATGGGGATTTTTCTGGAGTCATAAATTTTATTTAGGAGGACTGTTATTTTTTCAATACCGAAATCTTCTAGAGCCTCAATCATTTCTGTAGTAATAGCGTCTGGTCCTGGGGATTCTGAGCACAACTGCATCTGCCTGAGTGTGGCGATTATCAGAACCATGAGGCAACAAAAACAAAACAAATAAAAAAAATCAGCCCAGGCAATTGATGACAAACACACTAAAACAAGAAACCATAAAATGGGCACGTCACACACACAAAAAAAAAAACCTTCGAATCAGCATGTCGTATACACAATCTCTTCTTCTGATAAAATCATAACATCAACAACAAATAAAAATAAAACAAAACCACCACCACCATCATCCAAAAAGTCATCATAATGTTATATTTGGTGCCATATGCAAATCAGGCTGGAATCATATCCATGATTCGGTTGTTATGTCACCACTTCTCTCAGATTTTCACATCGGCAGTGGTCATCCTCTGCATCTGAGCAATGTTGTCTTGCATGCATGTATGCCTCAGTGTTTAAGTTGTTCAGCCCAGAATGTGCAATCGCTATTTTGTAGCACAGTGTGCGCATCAGTCTTTGGTAGGTTATGAATACACAACCATGATAATTTTCTTTATCATTACTGTTGCATGTACTGCTCTATGCATGTGTGCATGCATGTGTGTGTGTGTGTGTAGACTTTTTCTACAAAACCTAGAGGAATTCCTTTGGTGCCATGAGCTCTTTTATGCTGCACATGGGACCTAAAAACTTTTCATATAAAATCAATAAAAATCCATCACAATGAACAATCAGGGGTGGGAACTGCTGAAAAAAAAAGAAATCTAGGGCATCTGGGGGGCATGCTCCCCTGGAAAAAAATTTTAAGGGATTATAAACCTGCACAATCTGGTATACTTTTAGGCATCAAATAAGACATTCAAAATGCACATCAAGGTATTTTCTGCATTACCTATTTTCTATACAAGCACATATTAGATGGGGGATATTTCAAATCCCCTTTTAATAAACATATATATCTTGCAAAAGCATACAAACCTCAGCTAATGCAAGAGACCATACCAACAACAAAATACTTGACTGGGTGGTTGAGAAATCGTCCACTGCCAGGTACTGCTGCTGAACCCACCCCTATTCTGTCTTGACTTGTGGACAACTTTTTGAATATCTAGGCCACTGATGTTGGCTATGTTCACGATGTGTGAGATTGGAGGTCTGCCTTTCTTCCTTTTTGCCACTGTTTTTCCTTGAAAAATGTCTGCCATGAGGTCCGTGTTCTTGCTACGCAGTAAGTAGCTTTTTTGTCACTGAGAGACAGGTTCAGCCAGGTAGCCATTGTGGCCAATGTTAGTCTTCTCTAACTTGTTGATGTCTGCTAGTAGATTTCTGGTGGTATCAAGTTCTTCCAGGACACTTCCATTAGTTCTTCTATTTGTCCATTTGACACGTAGTAGTCTCCGATAAAACCATCTCTGCTGCCTCAATTTTTCTACAATCAGCTTTTCTCAGAGTCCAGGCTTCACAACCATAAATCATGACTGGCCAGATCAAACATTTTAAAGGTTTAATTTTCAGGCCATTTGGTATACCTGTCTTTCCAGATATTGTTAGGTTGGATTATTTTTTTTTTTTTGCTTTGCTATTCCAATTCATATTCTGATGTCTTTGGAGCAGGTTCCATCATCAGTTTTTACAGAACAAAGATATCTGAAATCCTTAACATTTTCGACCGTTCTAAGCTCGAAAACAAAACCAGGAGCTGATTGCAAAAGTGATCACCACCCAGTTGCAGCAAAAATTTGACTCAAAGCTTACAAACAAAACAAAGCCAAGCCAGCCTCTAACTTTTGAACTAGAAAAATTGAGAAGTCCAGATATTGCATCTGATTTTGACATCAAAATCAGCAATCGTTTCGAGGCTTTAGTCCAGTACTGGACATTAAATGACCAGTATCCAGAACAGATTTGGGCAGATATGAAGAAGACCTATATTGAGGTGGCAGAATAAAAGCTGGGCAGGAAAAAAAGAAAACTAACTAAGCCCTACATCAACGAGGAAGTTATGAATATAGCCAAACAGAATAGCCAAGCTTGCAAATCTGGAAGAAAAGAAAAATACAAAAAACTCAAAAGAGAAATTAAAAGCAAAATTTGAAGAAATAAGAAAAATTGGCTGGAGGAAGAATGTGCAAAAATAAATGAGCATAATGAATGCAGACGATCCAGGGATCTATTCCAACAGATTAAGAAAGTTCAATCCACTAAATTCTAGTCCAGAAATGACTACATCAACAAGAAGGAAGGCACCACACTGACTGAATCAGAGCATATTATGAACTGATGGAATGAATATGAAGCATCCCTTTCAAGTGTTAATAGCCCTCAAGACACTCTATGCCCTGACCTGAACTGCCCAGTATCAGAACCACAACCACTTTAAGTGACACTGAAGCAGCCACCAAGTAGTTAAAAACAAAAAAATCCCCAGGAATTGACAATATTCCAGAAGAATTGTTAAAACATGCTGTAAAGGGTCTAAAAGTGATGCACCATCTTTGTTGTAAAATCTGGGATATTCATCAGGGGCCAACAGATTGTGTTCATAATGCTTATAGCACCATTCACCCCTACCTGTTCAAAGAATGGTCAAAATGAGCTTTCCTAAACATCTCATTTCATTAATTGCCTCATTATATAAAAGGATACAATTACATGGAACAGTCAAAAATGTGAATTCTTCAACATCCACAGGGGAGTCAGACAAGGTTGTATCCTCTCACTGTAAAACTTACAGATCTGCGCTTATGCCAATGATGCTGCGCTATTAGCAGACAACATTACCAGCATAAAAAGACTTCTATACAGAGCGGATGCAGTGGGCTAAACGGCTGGCCTAAACTTGAACGCAGAGAAAACAGAAGTGCTACATATCAAAGACAAAGACACTGAAACCAATCACGACATCTTCATTAATTAAGTTGCAGGGAACATAATCTCAAGAAGTTGTCCACAAACAGTCAAGACAAAGCCATTCAGAGATGCATAGTTCTGTTACAGAGTGCAGCGGCCAACAGTGAACCAGGTGACGTCGACAGGTGACGGGTGATCTTACAAGAGCAGAGGGAACAACCTGTAAGGTGTGGTGATGATACCTGTTATTGGTTGGAAGCAGAGATGACATGTTGGGTGCAGACATTGGAAAAGATGCTGCAGGACCCATCTTCGCTCATTCATTACAGGTCCCAGAGTGCCAGTAGCCCATGTATATTAGCCGATGTCAGTTAGCCAGTGTAAATCACAGACTAAGGTGCCAAACTGCTCCCTGTCCCTTCCATATTCCACCTCCTTTTGTATTCCCTCACTCTCTCTTATTTATTTATTTTTTTTAAGTCATGCATTGTTCATATCCGTATTTCCATATCCTGCCAAATACTTGGTTTTCCAGGACAAATATGGATGGCCCGTAATGGTACACACGTTTGGAGTTACAGACTGAGAGTCCGGGAATACAATTGGGCACACAAAAAAAAACTGCGTGGAACACAGAAAGTACGGTCCTGTCACATGACATACTGAGACAAAGGGGACAATCGGCACTTGGGCCGGAAGCGGACATTGCAATAGGGTGGGCTCAACAGCAGCATCTGGCAGTGGACATCTTTTCACCGATTTCTTGACCACCTGGATGAGTATTTTGCAGTCAGCGTGGTATCTCGCATTAGCTGAGCTTATGCACTTATAAGATACTGTTAAGTTATGTGCTATTAGATCATAAATTAGATTCATTCATATTTGAAGAAGAAAAAAAGCTGGATACGGATTTCCAGAAGAAAGGGCCCATGTAATCCAAGGAAACTGATTCTCTCTGTAGCAGAAATACGCAGATCCAAGCAGAATTCCCACCCTGACAATTTCTTGCTGACAGACTAAGAAACAGACACGAGGAATAGGAAATGGGGTTCCCACAAACAATTGCAAAAACAAAGACATGAGAAACAAACACAGAAGATGGTGATGGTTGCAGTCTGCTTGGTCTGGTTGTTGGGGTAGCGTGCCATGCCATTTCATGCTGCACTGTACCATGCCATGTGTCGTTTGGGAGCTGGTGACTAAGTGAGCTGCACACACTCTTTCCACAAAACCAATAGGACGGGCCACAAGGAACGGAACGGCGCTGACTTGCACTTCCACGCTAGCTTAGAAAGAAAAAAAAACTGTTCCAGTTGTAAGTGACCTTGAGCAGAAAGGAATTGATTTTTCTGCACAAGCTTTGAACAAAAGGAACAGTCCACAGCAAATACAAACCTTGCCATATCAAAGACATGAGACTGGAAGATGACTGTGAAGTTGCAGAAGAAGTGAATTCCAATGTGTTACATCCGATTCTGCACAGCACTGTTTCTGACATAATTCATGTACCGTTCTACCCCCTCACCCTTGAGCACAGGACCATTCACTTACACAAAACAACGATCCACCCACAACAAAGGATAATCCATCCAGATAAAAAGACACTCCACCCAGAAAAGGACATACCACGCAGACCAAAAAAACAAAACAATAAAAAAGGATGGTTCACACAGAAAATCCCTTTCCCTGCCCACTGTTCTCTCTCTTCTCTGCCCCTAATGCCCATTCGAGCTGTGTTGTCACAAAGCACAGGCACGTATACACAAAAGGTTATTATGGCGGTGCGGTACGTGGTGGTTTAATTGGTCCTGGCAGCAGGCAGAGGGTTAATGTAGAAGGCCACTGCATTATGGTCAGAGTTATCCTCACTCACAAGCAATGCAACAGTCTTTTTCCAATAGGAGAAGCTGATACGAGAACTCTGAAAAAAGAATCAGATAATTCAAATTAAAGACCAGTATACCAAGAATAAACAATCCAAGAAAACTTCATGTTTACACAGACATACATGTCCCTATTTAATCATATCGAACAGAACAAAGAATGAATAATATCAAAAGTAAATTCTTACATAAACCTAATCAATAATGAAATAAAATCATTTAATCATAAATCATAAAACTATCAATTATCATTCAAGTAGTATTAAAATCTACCCTAAATCATGGCACTGAAAAAAACTTAACAGTTAGGGAAAAAGGGGGAGTATGAAGCAAAGGAAACTGAAATCCTAGGTGTAAACACACACACGCACGCACGCACGCGCGCGCGCGCACACACACACACACACACGCGCACACACACACACAGCTTGGCATGCGCGCACGCGCACATGCGTGCACACACACAGACACACACACTAAAACAAGTACACGAAAACTGAGGTACACACCTTTTCCAAAGCACTGCAGTCCTTGTCTTTGTGAAGATAATGGTCTTGCCAGAATATCAACAAATCCCTAAAACATCAAACAAATCAAACTCATATCAATAAATGAAATTAAAAACAGAGAATACTGCATCTCATTTAATAATCAAGTCTGATTTCCTAAGGTTAAGACCAAACAAGCATCTTCATCTGTCATAAACTGACCAACTCCTTCCACTACTTCGACTTATTTTTCCAACACACACTTATTCTCTACTGAGTGAACACTGGCGCATATTTATTCCATTGTGCATCACCAATGCACAAGTGAAAGGTTTACTGGTACTATACTGTTCAATTTTGATTCTCATATAGAGTTGTCTTTGGAAAATAGGTACATTCAGAACACATCTGCCATTCTTGCACTGATAGATAAACGATTTTGCAACCATTATAATAAGATCCAATAAGCTATCTGTTTTAACAATTTGATTTCTCGATCACCTGGTCGAGTATTTTGCGTTAGTATGGTGTCTTGCATTAGCTGAGCTTACGCACTTGTCTAATACGGTCAAGTTGTGTGCTATCAAAAATGATATTGGTAGCAATAATCCAATAAACCATTCTCAACTGCAACTATTTTAATTTGACATTTAATATATCAATTTTCAGAATTACCTTTTCCCATGAAATAATAATGTTTAGTTTCTCTGACCACTGTAGGCAACAGTGTGGTATATTATCATCAAGTTTCATGTTTTCATAGTTACGTTTCGCCCCCTTTTGTACACTCATAATTAGTCTTACTGTACAGGGCACATACAAAATATTACTTGTGTTGGGTTCCGTTGAACTCTGGTTGTTCTAAAACATTGTTTAACTGAAGATATTCATCCGTCATGAGTGAGAAAAATCAATATGGCAGCCAGTGTTAATTTTAAACTTTTCATACATAGTACATTCCTGTCTCTCTCTTCACACATAGTATATTCCTGTCTCTATCAGTTTATAGTATTTGATTATCAGATTGTCTATGTTTATTTTTTCATTAAGAAAACAAGTTCAGCAAACAATTCACTTCAGTTCTTAAGTGTTCTGTGATTACAAAATGTTACATAGGCCTTAAAATGTATGGGTCCAAAAGAGATTGTTCTTTATGAAATATGAAATGAATGCTGGTCCACAGTATTCAATGATTTTAAGAAATGGATACATTTCTGCTGCAACACTTTTCCATTTATGATTTGAAGTTTAATTTTTTTTAATCCATGTAAGTTTGAGAGCGTATATCAGGTATACTCATTCCCCTTTGTTTTTCGCTTTCAGTGACAAGTCTTTCTGCTGGTTTTATCCTGTTCTCCATTCCATGCAAACTTAAAACAATTTTTGTAACTTGTCTAATGTGACCATGTGGACCCAGCAACAATATCCACAAGTGTTAACGTTAGCTCAGACAGCATGAGGGACTTTAGAATTGGGACTTTATTAACTGGAGTGATAGTTCTTTATGACCTTACTTTCAATAACATTTTGTCCTTCTGACAATTTGTCATTATAATTAATGGTTTCATAGGTTTTTTTTAGATCTTGAGTGAACATGATGTCAAGTATTTTAAACTAAGGATTCCACGCCATTTTTACATGGGACAATATATTTTTGTGATTTCTCTCTCTCAGTAGCCACAGTACCTGAATTTTTTCGCTGTTCATAAACAGGCCTGAAACTTTGCCATATGTATCAACTATATGCTGAGATCTTCCAAAGAGGATTTATTTCTAATATTTATCAACTGGGTATTATCAGCAAAGTTTTTCATGCAAAACAATTTCATCACATTTCACTCCCTCACCCAATCCACAGGACACAGGAGTGAAAGGACAAAAAAGTTAAAAAGACAAGAATGATGCTTAAGTATTTACCTGAAGTTCTGCAGGATAGAACCTGATCCTGTGACATCAGCCATGTTCTCTTTCTCATCCCGAAGGGCCTGCAAATACCGAGGCAGCTGTTCTTTCCTATTGGCGAACATCAGAAACACCAGGGTCGTGTTCAGACAGCTCACGTTTTCCTGTAACAAATCACACACCTCACATTATTTCCCCTTTTTTCCTTCTATTTCTTTATCTAATATCATCCAAACTGACAATTCACCTTATTCTGACTGCAACTGATTACAGAAAATTCTGCCTGTGGACTGCAACAACAAACTGCAAGTCCTTGTAGGGACCTGTTCACAGGCATGGTTAAATCCAAAGTAGAAATACCATTCTGTTATGCAACATACATTTACGCAAAATATCAATTATTTTTACAAAATTTCGCAATATTTTTGAACTGATCTATTCAGAAACACACACATAAGAGGATTTTATGTAACACAACCTATTGCACTGGCTGCAAATCAAAACTACCTAGTCCAGGGGCAGCAAACTGAGCAGTATTGTGTGGTCAGAACTTTTTTTTTATAAATCAGTACCTCAACCTGAGTTTTTTCCATATTACGGAAGAAAGAAGTAACAGTGAAGGCGAGAAAAGGAACCCAAGTTCATAAGACAACCTGAGTGTGTGTGAGGTTTCTGCCATATCACTCCCTACAACATTAGGGCTATGAAACTCATTATCTTTACCTCTCAACAGGGGACAAAAATACAATCTTCCTATGACCATACGGTTGTTGGGAGCTGCTGAGGAAGATACCTCACTACTTTAAACTCAGCTCTCTAAGACTGTGTTTCTACTAGTCTCCTTCATTGCTGTACCCAACATTGAACATGGTCGAGGACCCATGCACAGCAGAGAAAACAAGAAGCAACAAACACTGGGCATTTTCATGTTTCCGGAAACTATCAAACATGACACGACCTGCAGGATTTTTAACTTGCGTATTTGATGTTGCGCACATGTTTCCAAAACATTAAGTTTTGGCACTAGCAGCTGCACCTGGAAGATTGGCAAAATCTCCACTCTTAAACCTATAGACACTGGCAAAATCTCCACTCTTAAACCTATAGACACTATTAGGGAGGGACAAAGTTGGCTCAGACGGTCCAACTGAATGCTTATCAGTTCAAGCCTGGCAAAGAGGTTCAAATGATGGATACTTTAATCACTAAAGCTAAAACTCTATAAAAGAACCATCAAGGCCTAAAGAACCATCAAGGCCAAGATCAGAAGCAAGAAACAAGAGGAGATGTGCCCAAACATAGCCATACTGTAACATCAATGCTTTCCATTATAATACACACTGTATCTTGTGAACAGGTAATGCGCAAAGTCCACATTAGTTTTTAATTTCAAAACAGTGAAACACAGAAATGATTTACTATTAACACTGACCTGGGTGAGGTTCTGCACGCTGATGTTGGTGATAAGCTTGTAGAGGTAGTCCAGTTGCCGGTTGAAGTCACTGATGTAAGCAATCAGCCGACTCTCCTTCTTGTCCAACTCTGCAATATCAACCATACTTTTATTCAACATACATCAAGGGTTACCTGCCAGGAATGGTGTACCAGTCTTATTTATTCAGGCAGGTAACCCTAAAAATTTGCCTTTCCACAAGTTTCTAATAACCAATTTAGACTGCTTCCTCTTCTCACCCCAACCTCATACTTCCCCTATGAATAACAAATTCTTATGCTTTTTCTTAATTCCTCCACCCCACCCTATCCCTATGAATGAATACAACCCCTAAAACTCTCCACAAAGCAATTTCAAGAGAACACTACTGCTTCCAAAACAAAACTATGTAAATGAGCCTGCTATCTGTCCCGTTGCAACTGGGTGGGTAACTGACCTTGTTCAGAACCGGAGAAATAAAGTAGTGAGACAGAGAAATGTGACCCATCCTCAAAAAAAAACAGTTTACAGATCAGCCAGACTGCTATCACCTCATTCCATAATAACCACACTAAGTGCTATGAAACTATAGCTTTCACCCTGTATCACCTAACCAGGAGGTCCAAGCAATCTCCAGTTTCCAATGAGATCTACAAACAGCATGTAAAATGATCTGGCCATGTGTCAAGGTTCCCTCCAGTGAGGTTTGCCAACCAAGTACTGTGATGGACTCCTCAGGGATAGCCTCTCCACTGCCTACAAAATGTTTCCATCATTCTAGTGGTGTTAGTGTTTCATAAGCCCCTTCTCCCCCTCTCCATCTTGTCAGTGCATAGTGCTTATAAGAGGCTAAGGGAGTCTGCCAGATAATTGCTATCACATTTGGATGAGTGCATATGGAATTGTCTGAGCGCAATGAAGCCCTCCAAACAGAAAACAAAGGAGAGGTCAGTCCAAGACTAACTGACAACAAACCATCCAAACAGACCTCCAGCAAGTAAAGCGGAGTAACATCAGGGTGCCGACTGCTGACCAATTCAAATGGAGAGTACTGGCTGTCTCTAGGCTTGGACAACACGGGAGTAACTGAACTGAACCAAACTTAACCTACCTAACCGAACTTACCTCTTCCCTCAGTACGAAAGTGTTCCAGGGACAAGACCAGACTTCGGATGAACATGTTGGAGTCCACCATATTGCGGTTGACCGTGTTGGTAAACTTGTCAAACTTGCCCGCAGAGGAGGAAGAGGAAGAGGAGTTGGAGCTGCCGCGGGAGCTGGAAGTGTCTTTAGAGGAGGAGACAGGGGTGAGCACACTGTCCAGCATGCGGAAGGCCTCCCAGTTGAACTTGACCAGCTCTCCCAGTAGGTCAAAACTACTCTGCAGGATCTCTTTGTGCCGTATCTCATGCTCCACGATGTTGCTGGCCACATGCTGAAAGGGTACACTGTAAACTGTACTTCTTGTATACATGTACTAATTCTAGTCATTATGGACCCATTCAGATCCTTGTGACAAGCATTTAGTCTGAGTTATATGCACCTGTAAATTCGATACCTGATCCTTTCCAGGTTCAGGGAAGGAAAGAAGGAAGAGATGGAGGGGGGTGATTTTGAAAAACGCTCAAGGATCTTTTCAACAGTTGCTTCATGTGTCACAATAAATACTGCTCTTTACTCAAATGCAGGTAATGATGATGCCCTCACCAAAATGACCATGTTGCTTCATTTTCATGTATTTTTTTGTGCAAGACGTCCATCCATTTAATAACTCTTCCATTTTCTGCAAAGACCTGAGGTTGTGACTTGTTCATTAGTTTCAGTGAAGTAGTTGATGGCTTCTGTAAAAGCCTCAGCCCGATGTGTCTTCTGGTCTGCCTTTTAAAACATCAAGCATACAAAAACATTCCTTTTCTTTTATCCCCACCCCCACCCCCTCAGGTTTGGCTACTATTCCACAAGTCAAGTCGAAAGTTGAATTTCAGACTTTTGGAATGAAGGGTCTTCTTCTGAGTCTTGATTCATCTTCCCCTTCAGACGACGTTTTATGGTGTTTATGTTATCATACTCGTGTAACGGCACTGCTTGTGAACAAACTGCCCTAGGGAGGGTGTTTTATCATTATTTCTAGCACTGCTTCGTAAATGCAAACATCTAATGCCCTTTTCATTTAGTGTCACAATTCACTGGTGGATAATGGTCTTGTGTATACTGCATAGCAATGTGGATCTGAAAAATTCTAGCAAAAAATAGTAATATAAACAATTAACAATTGTTATTTCTTATTATCTCCCCATACAAAAGTGCGCCCGTGCACACACACAAGCACCACGCACGCACACAACACACACACGAAGATGAATGCAATTACAAATGTGTGCACAGAAGAGACACAGATAAACATGTAAATAAATGCAACTGTGTATGAAAGCAAGCAAGCAAATAAATCAATAAATGAATGAATGACTGATGTGCATTAAAAAAAAGACACGCAAGCAGGTATGAAGTCAGAATAGACCCTGGCACACTCACATGGAGCAGACCACGACGCATGAGGAAGATTTGGTCACAGTAAGATGTGTCACCACGCAGGTAACTCTCCACTGCTCTGGCTAGCCAGAACCTGCCCACAGTATACAGTCATGTATTCAGTCTTCTGCCAACACTACTGTGTACTTGACCAATTTAGTACTGACTACAAGTCTACTGTCAGTACTACCAATGAGTACTGACTACAAATCTACTGTCAGTACTACAATGAGTACTGACTACAAATCTACTGTCAGTACTACAATGTGTACTGACTACAAATCTACTGTCAATACTACCAATGTCTCTTTTTATCTTAGGACTCCCTCAACTTACCCACAAGCTTAACTCTATCGAGTCGCAGTCTTCAGGGTCATTCTGACCCCTCAAATCGCGCGATATTTAGCACATTTTAAAAAAATATAGAAAAACCAAATAACTTAGACAAACAAAGTAAAGTGATACAGAAAGACCAGAATTAGATCTTTACAAATAATCTTACCTAATTTAAGGTATTCCATATACTTGTAAATGATGAGGTATCCAAATAGGTATCCAAAGGGGGGTAAATTTTTTTTCTGATGGATATGAACACACACTGTGAAACAGTTTTAGATGAAGTCCAGAACATAATTTCCATGCCATAGATGTTTTAAATCACTGATTTCACATGTTGGAAAACACAAGATTACTGGTAGTTGTCACTTTTTGCATACAGTTGCTCCAGAGCACAAAAATATTGACAAAATACATTACCGTAAAATGCTTGTTAGCAATATAATTCGCATGTCGCGGGTAGCACTGACAAAAGGCTACCATTGTCTTTGTTTCACATTGCCACACATGTTCTAAGGGAAATAACTGCTGTAAACATACCCTGGTTTCGATTCCCAGTGGGGTTATCCCTATAACTGTTGCTTCTGACGTTAAAAAAAAAAATGAATGTCCGCCATCGATAAATCGACGTCACATCTCCAAGCAGTAAAGGCAAGTGTCGGCGATTTTTTACTGGCATGACTCGATTGAGTTAAAGACCAAGGTTAACAGTGATAAGATTAACAGATATTTGTACCAGTACAACTGACACAGCCCCCCCTCCCCCCAAAAAAACCATGGACACAGCAATAAGTATTTTTATCATAACTGATTTAGTCTTATGGCACACGGTTATAGCCATAATGTTTATCAGTACAATTGAAACAGCTCTACGAAACATGTACACATCAATAGCAATTTTCATCACTACAATGAAATAGCCCAATGGGACATTACAATAAATTATCAGTACAACTGACATAGCCCTATGATACATAAACATAATAATAACAATTTCTATCAATACAATTGACATAAATACATGAACATATCAATTAAAATTTTCACCAGTATAACTGACATAGTCTGATGATGACACATAGACATATCAAACACAATTTTCATCAGTAAGATTTACATTGCCCTATGTTACATTGAATAACAATTTTTATTAGTACAATGACAATGCCCCACATCATAACAATTTTTATCCGTACAATGGCAAAGTCCTATGGGACATCATCAATATTTTTTTATCAGTGCAACTGACACAAACCTATGATACAGAGACATATCAATAATTTTTACAGTTCAACTGACATAGCCCTATGATACATGGACATAGCATCAACTATTTTCATCAGTCCAACTGATATAGCTCTATGATATATGGGCCTGGCACTAAAAATTGTCTTCAGTACAACTGGCACAGCCTATCAATAATTTTTATCAGCACAACTGACACAGCCTATGATACAGAGACATATCAATAATTTTTATCAGCACAACTGACACAGCCTATGATACAGAGACATATCAATAATTTTTATCAGCACAACTGACACAGCCTATGATACAGACATATCAATAATTTTTATCAGCACAACTGACACAGCCTATGATACAGAGACATATCAATAATTTTTATCAGTACAACTGACACAGCCTATGATACAGAGACATATGAATAATTTGTATCAGCACAACTGACACAGCCTATGATACAGACATATCAATAATTTTTACAGTACAACTAACATAGCCCTATGATTCATGGACATAGCATCAACTATTTTCATCAGTCCAACTGATATAGCGCTATGATACATGGGCCTGGCACTAAAAATTGTCTTCAGTACAACTGGCACAGCCTAAGGGGCATTGCAATAACAATTCTTATCAGAACATGAGATATTCCACTGATACCTCATCATCATCATCATCATCAGGTGCCCTGCCGCATGGCGTTGGTGACCATGGACTTCCAACCATCTCTATCTCTCGATGCCCCTAGCATCTCCCCCACCCTCCTCATCCCCAGCCACTCTGCAAGTCCGTCCAGCATTCTCTCCCTGGGTCTACCTGGTGCTCTTTCCCTCCAGCTTTCCCATTGTGACCAGGTGCTCCAAATCCCCCTTCCTCATAAAATGGCCTGTAAGTGTGGCCTGTCTTTTCCTAATCTTCCTTATGAGTGATCTACTTGTGTCTGCCTCCATCGAGACTGTCTCGTTTGCTTTCTTTGCGGTTCATGGAATTCCCAACATTCTTCTGAGAAACCACATCTCGGCTGCCTCAATCTTGCTCTGGCTTTGCTTGCTGACTGTCCATGCCTCGCATCCATACAACAGTATTGGTTCTATATAACATTCAAGGACTCTCTTTCTGATGTTAATTGACAGGCATTTGTTGGTAAGAATGCTTGTCATCTTCTTGAATGCTGTTTTGGCTTGGCCGATTCTGCCAGCTATTTCCACTGATACATGGATATAACAATTACAATTTTTAATGGCACAATGGATGTAGCCTTATGATGTACGCACATACAAACAGCAAATAAGAAATCTTCAAATAAATTCCTGTTTTGCTAGTACACTTACCATATCCGACGAACGCAGAGTGGCACACACAACTGCTCTATTCTGGCCATAATCCAACCCAGTGTTTACCAGGAATTTGTGAAAAGATGCCTCCAGATGGCACTCCACCCATCTGACTGCCCAAGTTGAGCGAGTACTTTTGGACTCTGAATGTCAGGCCAGAGATGACAGTCTCAAGAGGGGTCAGGTTGGGGGGGGGGGGGGGGGGGCTAAGAGTTGGATACGGTAAATGTATTATTAGCTATATGGGAATTTACCTGAAAATTATTCCTCCTTTCGCACCACATACTCAAGTCAAATTAATGCAGAATTTAAAGACTGGAAGGAGGGACAGATGCTCTGCTCTGGACTGTCTGCATCCAGGAGGCATCTAAAATGGTATTAGGTGAAATGAAAGAGATGAGGGACAAACTCTTTGTGATGGAGACCTGTGGATCTCCTTGATAATGGTTGACTGATAAAGATATAAAGGTGGGTTCCCTGTGTTAGCAGACTGCTTCTTGGACGTCATGAACGGACAGGAAATGATGGAAGGTTAATGAGGCTGAGAGGACGTGGAGGTCATGGGCCGGGGTTGCTCCAATAGGGATGAAACAAGAGATTTTTTTGTTTTTTGCCCTGGTAACTGTTTCAGACAGCCATTGGTGGTAGCCATGGTATCTTTGGGGTATCGCTTAACAGAGATAAAGAGTCTCCGTTGAGAGGAGGTGAGCAATGCCAGTAGAGCTGGAAGCAGTGGCCAGGGCACAAGCGCCAGTCCTCTCCTCTCCTCTTGTATCTCTGAGGTTGAAGAAGAAGACCAGAGATGGGACACTGAAGGAACATTTTCTGAAGCCTGGTTGTTAGTTACTGGCTAGACATGCTATCCCAAAACCTCACCATCAAGAACACATATGTAATAATCAGGAACAAGTCAAAATTTTCAAGAATTTTCAAGAACACATATTCTTAAAAATGTGAAGGTGAAAAAAAAAAGTTGCGGGGAGGGGAACAGTTCTGATATTCCAACTAACAGAACAGAGAACTACAGTTTATGATACCTGAATGTGGAGGTTGGTGGTTCTTTCTTCATCACTTCCACAATCTTAGATAGCAATCCTTTGCTGCCCCGACACATGAGCTGTCTGAGGACAGAAATCAAAAGATATTAAGCTTCAGGTACATGTCACTTCTACCTCATGTTTCTATGACTCAATGCTATAATGACTATCTTAACAAAGCAAACTTACTGGTGTGCTACAATCCGACACAGTAATATATGACATCATAACATAGACATCTGACATAATTTCAACCAGTTCTGAGATACAATTCACATTATTTTGACAGCTGGACAGATCGACACACATTTTAACAAATTTTGAATACATTTTACGGTTTTATAGGCGCCTCACACAATATGATTAAGTGTTCAGTCCAGTCAGTCAGTTTAAAACGACTAGTGGATGCTTTTCCGCAGACTGTCTGACTTGGTTGGAAGTGAGTTGTCTCTTCTGCCTGCTTACCACATACGGTAAACATGTGATCTCCCACCGAGCCTATTCCAATCCTATTTGTGATTCAATATGCTTTCCACATACGGTAAACATGTGATCTTCCACCGGGCCTATTCCAATCCTATTTGTGATTCAATGATTGACTGACCTAGACTGTGATTGAAAGTGATAATAACAAACACTGAGAAAAACACTCCATCATATCACTTCCCTATCTCCCACACAATAGGCAGGAGGCTGTCCCTCTTCTTGTCTTGGTTAAAATCATTCTGCTAACTGATGTTCCAGAAATTTTCTTCATTTCAATTTGATTTGAGCATGTGTCGATTGTCTGACATATTGTTTCTAATTTGATACCAAGATCATATGACGGACATGCAATGCTCATTGCTTTTTTTGTGGTAGTTGCATATGATGAGGTTAGCAAAAATGGTATATGTAGCAAACTCATTCAACTAGCCATCTGAACAGAGACCCAACTGCAATTTTCAAATGACTTAAGAATCGCTTATGACTGGTTTTCATTTGATGACTTGCATCATGTGAGTCACCAACAACCTGATAGCATGAAAAGCATTCAATTTGTTTTAACCATTAGATATACATTTAGTCAGCTCATTTCCAGTCCATTTTGACAGTTTGATTTTCATTTTAACCAACTCTGAAAGTAAGGCATACATTTTATTTAGTCCACTCTTGACAGTCTTTTATTAACATTTTCTGATGAAAAAAATACTCAATTTAACGTGACAGCAAGGGGTGCATCAAATGCACATACAACTTATTCTGAGAGTACAGTAACAGTTTCACAACTGCTGACCTTGAAAATTAAAAACAACAACCACCGCCCCTTATCCCACCCCCCTCCTGTCCTCCCCCTCCCAGTAGGCATGCACATTGTACCCTTAAGTTGTTTCTGTCAGTGTGAGTGAATGTTTGAGTGAATGCTGAGTGTGTGGGTTTTGATTTGTTTTATATATCAAGACTTAATGACTCATACACAAGATTACTGTTACTGTTATTATCATTATTATTATATTTCATATTAATATCAATATCATCAATATTATTGTTATTGTTATTATTATTATGAATAATAATATTATCATTATAATAACCAACTGTGACAATACGAGGATTTTCCCTACATATAGTGCCAAAATATATATTCCTCAAACCATTCCTACCACTAGACCTGAAACCACCTGTATGCTGTAAGCATTAAATGCTACTTACTTGTTGATGGAATCAAGGTTCTGAAGTGCCAACTGTCCTGCATTCACTGAGGAAAAAAGAAAAAGAAAAGTTAATAATGAAAAAGTAATTACTAAAATATGACTGACTACCACCACCTAAGAAAGAAAACTATCTAATAAAAAAGATAACATGAAATACTAATAACAGGAGTAGGAACTGCTGAAAAGATAAAAAAGATAAACTCTTGGGGTGGGAGGATGGTGGTATCATGCTCTCACAGAACAAGTTTAAAGAGATTAAAAGCTGCTCAATCTGGTGCACTTCCATGCATCAAGTCAGACATTCAGAGTGCTCAGAAGGTATTTTCTGGACGATTCAATTTCTTCACATGCATTTACTAAATCAACGTTACACTCATCTTATTTTATTAAGTCCATAAAAGAAGTTGGATATGGATTTCCCTTGAAAAGGGCCCATGTAATCCAAGGAAACTGAATCTTTCTGCTGTGGAAATCTGCAGATCCAGGGAGAATTCCCACCCTTTCTAGAGCTTTTATTGACTAACTTCAATCAGCATTCCTACCCCTCATTAACTTTCATTAATTAACTTCAATCAACTATCATCGAATACTGGTAACACTACATTCAGTGAAATGCAAGATGTTCATGCCATTTCAGGCTTTCTTGTTCCACAGACCATGCCTGGATCTCAAATCAAAAATGCAGAAACAGTGACACTTTCTCCTAGACCAAATGAGGCTCCTGTAGCATAACAGCAAGTCCTGCCAGAAGAAATGCTCCCACTGTCACCTTTGAAACTGCCAGAGCTGCATACACCAGGACAACTTGACAATGAAATCTGCACTAATATTCCCCTCATCACCTCAGCAGAAGTACACAACGGAGCATGCCAGGTTTCTATTTTCTCCGTGATAGAAAAGTGTTACCCACAGGAAGCGTAGATACATGCATACAGTGACAGGTCAGCCACCAATGCTGTGACCAATAGGATATTGGCGTCCTCATCTTCTCACGGACTCAGTCTACAACTGCCAGTATTTCTACCAGCAAACACTGCACAACTACTGATCGAGGACAGAAGGCACTCATGCACACTGCCTCATAAATCATTATAGATAACAAATACTATCAAGCAGTCTTCCTCTCAAATGGAATCTGTTCTCTAGGCCCTGAAGAATGACAAGCCCCCCCACCTGACCAACACCTTCTAGCAAGTCAGATGAACCAGACACTAAGTCCTCCAGAGGATCAGACTGTAGATGAAGAAGCCAAAAGAGGAGCCTAGAAAAGCCCAATGACTCAACAGCATTAGTTACAATAAAAAGAAAAGCCTCATCAGATCACACCTAAGGCCATTAACAAATCAAACATATATACGAATGGTATATTTATTTTTTACAATGTGTCAGAATAACAGACATTATACAAAATATTCGAATCTACAAGATTTGAGTCCTATGAATAGCGATATTATCATTATTCAAATTTTGAAAAATTATTACTAAAAAGTTTGAAAATATCCAATTACAGTGGAAAAACCGACATTCCGTACAACAAATATTCCAAACTGAATTTCAAGATTTACTTAGATGTATGTATACACGTTTCTTCTACCCACACTGTGTAGACAGTATGTTGCTGCACTGTCTGCATACTCCATCTACGGTGGATGTGCATGCTAGGTGATTTCATGTTTCCATGGTCTTTTACACGATCTTTAACATGCATGTTTGATGGTCTGCAAGCATACACACACACAAAAGGGACTTGAGCACTGAACAAGTCACCACACATGCTGACCTGGGAGACTGAAAAACCTCCACCCTTTAGCCTCCGGGCAAAGGTAAAAACCTCCACCCTTTAGCTACCAGGCAAAGGTAAAAACCTCCACCCTTTACCCACCAGGCAAAGGTAAAAACCTCCACCCTTTAGCCACAGGCAAAGGTAAAAACCTCCACCCTTTACCCACCAGGCAAAGGTAAAAACCTCCATCCTTCAGCTACCAGGCAAAGGTAAAAACCTCCACTCTTCAGCTACCAGGCAAAGTAAAAACCTCCACCTTTTAGCTACCAGGCAAAGGTAAAAACCTCCACCTTCAGCTACCAGGCAAAGGCAAAAACCTCCACCCTTCAGCCACCAGGCAAAGGTAAAAACCTCAACCCATTAGCCACCAGGCAAAGGTAAAAACCTCCACCCTTTAGCCACCAGGCAAAGGTAAAAACCTCCACCCTTTAGCCACCAGGCAAAGGTAAAAACCTCCACCCTTCAGCTACCAGGCAAAGGTAAAAACCTCCACCTTCAGCCACCAGGCAAAGGTAAAAACCTCCACCCTTTAGCCACCATGCAAAGGTAAAAACCTCCAGCCTTTAGCTACCAGGCAAAGGTAAAAACCTCCAGCCTTTAGCTACCAGGCAAACGTAAAAACCTCCACCCTTTAGCCACCAGGCAAAGGTAAAAACCTCCACCCTTTACCACCAGGCAAAGGTAAAAACCTCCACCCTTTACCCACCATGCAAAGGTAAAACCTCCACCCTTTAGCTACCAGGCAAAGGTAAAAACCTCCACCCATTACCCACAAAGGTAAAAACCTCCACCCTTTACCCACCATGCAAAGGTAAAACCTCCACCCTTTACCCACCAGGCAAAGGTAAAAACCTCCACCCATTACCCACCAAAGGTAAAAACCTCCACCCTTTACCCACCAGGCAAAGGTAAAAACCTCCACCCTTTACCCACCATGCAAAGGTAAAACCTCCACCCTTTAGCTACCAGGCAAAGGTAAAAACCTCCACCCATTACCCACCAAAGGTAAAAACCTCCACCCTTTACCCACCATGCAAAGGTAAAACCTCCACCCTTTACCCACCAGGCAAAGGTAAAAACCTCCACCCATTACCCACCAAAGGTAAAAACCTCCACCCTTTACCCACCAGGCAAAGGTAAAAACCTCCACCCATTACCCACCAAAGGTAAAAACCTCCACCCATTACCCACCAAAGGTAAAAACCTCCACCCATTACCCACCAAAGGTAAAAACCTCCACCCTTTACCCACCAAAGGTAAAAACCTCCACCCTTTACCCACCAAAGGTAAAAACCTCCACCCATTACCCACCAAAGGTAAAAACCTCCACCCATTACCCACCAAAGGTAAAAACCTCCACCCTTTACCCACCAAAGGTAAAAACCTCCACCCATTACCCACCAAAGGTAAAAACCTCCACCCATTACCCACCAAAGGTAAAAACCTCCACCCTTTACCCACCAAAGGTAAAAACCTCCACCCATTACCCACCAAAGGTAAAAACCTCCACCCATTACCCACCAAAGGTAAAAACCTCCACCCTTTACCCACCAGGCAAAGGTAAAAACCTCCACCCATTACCCACCAAAGGTAAAAACCTCCACCCTTTACCCACCAGGCAAAGGTAAAAACCTCCACCCATTACCCACCAAAGGTAAAAACCTCCACCCTTTACCCACCAGGCAAAGGTAAAAACCTCCACCCTTCAGCCACCAGGGAAAGGTACCAAAGCAGGATTGATTCCAGACCTTCCTATAAAAAGTCTTGACCCTGTGCTAAATGCACATTCTACATGGCAATACTCATTATTAATCATGTTCAATCACTACTGAGAACCAACAATTACTTACAGTTGATTTTTCTCACTTCATTCAGTTCGTTCTTGGACAACAGTAAATGCTTGTAGCTGAAACAAGAGAACAACACTCTTTCCATTTCCTTCATATATACAGCACATAGACAAAGAGAGAGAGAGAGACAGACAGACAGACAGAGACAGAGAATCAGAGAGAGAAAGAACGAGACAGAGAGAGAGAGAGAGTGTATGTGTGTGTGCGCGCACACGCACGTGTATGTGCATGTGTGTTTGTGTACGCATGTGTTCTTGTATGTGTGTGCGTATGCACATGTGCACATGCATGTGCTTGAATTATGTGACAATGTGTGTAATCACACTGTAAACATAAATAAAACATACCTCCATTCAATGGGTATAAATCATACAGGAAACATTAATGACATTTAACTAAGTTCAGTATCTTGATAAAACTGTTATGCAATACTGTTCATGATCTTGTCTTGTGGAAGACTGTGATACTCAGTACTGTTCATGATCTTGTCTTGGAAAACTGTGATATGCAGTGCCGTTCGTGTTCTGGTCCTGATAAGACTGTCATACGCAGTACTGTTCACAATCTTGTCTTGATAAGACTGTGACATGCAGTACTGTTCGCGATCTTGTCTTGTGGAAGACTGATACACAGCACTGTTCATGGTCTTATCTTGATAAGACTGTGACATGCAGTACTGTTCGCGATCTTGTCTTGTGGAAGACTGATACACAGCACCGTTCATGGTCTTATCTTGATAAGACTGTGACATGCAGTAGTTCATGAACTTAACAACAATATCAACACACACCTACATGTTCCTCACTATGCACTGGTAACACTGCAGCCACAGCACATAAATTGCTTGAGGACATCCAATTCTGGGCTTTTTTGTGTGCGCATGGAAAAGCTTCAACACACAGTGGATATGTTTTTACGCATTCACACAGAATAATCTTTCATTTTTTCACCAACATGCAAATATCAAAATGATTATTTCATCTTTGTTTGACACTCCTGAAAATGGTCTACACCAAACCAAAATGAAAAATTCTGAGAGTGAAAATGAAAAATTGTACATGCCTTCAGTATAGGTAATAGGTAATAAATGTGTGTGTGGAATTCAGGTATGACAGAACTTTCATTCAACCAACTATGACTACACAAAATACTTCATTTTATTAAAGATATTTAGTGTACATAAACAAACATACAGACAGAGAGACGCGTAACAAACAGCAAAGGAACAACCACAGCTAACTTGACAGGTTACATCACCTTAAAAGGCTCAATTTCTGTCATTTTCAGAAAAAGTAGCAACAAAATCTTCATCCTTAACACTTTCATTATAACTACTAAAGTAAAGATCATTTCCTGTTTCTTTAACTCAGCCTTCTGCTAGCACCAGTACTACAGCTTCAGCTGAGTTGAAAACCTGTTGTTGTATCATTCTGTCAGTGAATAAACACAGTGCTCCAAGCCAAGCAGTGGCTGACTGCTCTCTCTTCAAATTAGCCTATTAAATCAATCTGTACAAGTTACTATTCATGTGACTGGATGCAGGAAGGATGGAATGTGTACTCGCAGCACGATATTTGAGAATCATGGAGAAAGTTCCTGTTCAGTTAAGTCCGCCAAGACTTGCAGCATGTACTGGCTGACATCTCATCTGCTGCCAACATTCTTGCAGTAGTGGCTAAGCAGTGTGTCGAGAGTTGTGAGTATTCTTGCCATGTGTTGGTGAAAAAGAGAAAAACTTAACTTTTCCTTTTTAACAATGATTCTCTCTCATATGTACAGGCATACCTATGTACTTAAGTAATACAAAAAAAACTGACTCTTTTTATTTTCTAATTATTTCACTCACTTTTATTTGAATTTGTGGCCTATGCCTGATGTTCGTTAAAACATTTGCACTCTCTCTCTCTCTCTCTCTCACACACACACACACACATGATACCACTCACACACAGACAATTACATACACACACATATGCACATACACATAGTACCAGAACAGCCACTCACTCTGAATGATCACAGAAACTATGTACAAGTCGCAGAAACTGAATCTTGAGCGCCACCTCAGGACTGCACTCACAAGACGCATTGTGTCCACGCAACCGATGCCGACTATGGTGACGTACCCTGCAAGACAAGTTAATAACACATGGAGTAAAGCTACCAGCGTTAAAGTCAATCATCCAATCACCCATACACCAAGTAGGGGTAAGGAAAGATGGGTGAGATAATTAAGGGGTTCGGACATCGTACTTCTCATCGAAAGTTTTGCGGTCAATCATGATTGGTTACCACTTGCTGGGTAAATAGGGAATTTTCTGTGTTCATCAATAAAAACTGTGTCAAACATGTACCAGCAACAGATGGAAGACACACATAAATACTTACAGCTGGTATTTCCAGATAAACTGATCGAACAGTTCACTGAGACCTGGTGCTAACTTCAAATCTGCCAGCTTTCGCTGAACCTGAAACAAAACATTCATGAACTGTTTCAGGCTGACAGATTCCATAATGACCCATCCATACACAAATACACCAATCAAAATGCCTATGACAAAAAACGGTGCAATTATTACAATTATTTGTCACAAATAATGTCTTTTGATTTTTTTTTCAAATTATGCATTGGAAAAACTGCCAAGATTGTGTGAGATTTTCATGGCCATTTCAAGACCTTGCCAGTGTTCAGTTTGCATAAACTCATGGAGTCTGCCAGGTACGAGTGAAATGCATATCAAATGTTTCAGCACAATATCCCCCTTGAATGAACTCCATTCTCCTTTCAGTTTCTTCAGAATTGTTTATCAACTACCGGTTCGCTACATCTGTTCAGAAACAAGTGACTCTGAGACAGCATACGGCAACTCATTACAGTAAGATGAGCATGTAACTACAGTAAGGCAGCAATACTAACTTCACACACAAAAAAGATATGAGACAAGACTGACAAGAGGAAGAGAGGTTAAAAGAACAAGGATTAACTCTTATTGTCCGGCAAGCCGACTAGATCGGCTTTCTGCCCAACCTGAATGGACGGCGAGCAAACTCAATCGGCTTTTTCAGTTACCAGACATCTTGATTGCTACACTCTTTTCCGACATCAGCCAGCTTTACGGCTTGCTTTTAGCAATAGTTATTTCTGCTTTCATTACACACTTTTTTGTGCTGGTGAAGTGGTTTTAAAGTTGGGGTTTTTTTTTTGCATCTTGTGCTGTGTTTTGATTTGTCATGGCATCGGGTGGGCGGCACCCTATGAGACTGACTGCTGAGCAGGCAAAAAAATTGTCTCAAGAAATACTGGACGATAGTAATAGCAATAATATCATCAGTGACAGTGATGAGAGTTTTCTGACACTCAAATGATGAGTTGGTTTCTTTGGATGGTGATGACATTTCAGCAGGGCCTTCTTCAAAGAAATGACGACTTTCTGAAACTCACCTGACATCATATGATCAATGAAAAAGTCCACAGACGAGCACACCTTTTTTTTCTTCAGTGGTTTTTTACTTATTTTTGCATCAAATGATGGTTCTACACTAGAAAATTTGCAGCCACTATAGAAAAGACAACTTTTGAACAAATTGTGACATGTCTAACAGCTAAAGTGTCTGGTTTTTGTCATTTTTGGGTATGTGACCTGAAGTCAATTAGAGGTGAAAAGCATCAAAATAAAGCAACAATGACATTTTTCGTGGTGGTGAACTTATTGCTAGGATGTCAAGAAATATCTTTTTTTTCTTTGAGTTTGGACGTACAAGGATTACCTGGTCAGCTACAGTGCTGTCAGTATCAACCATATAACTGTTTTTTGTCTGCGCTGTAAAATGTGTGTCTGTAATTAGCATTTCTAATTATCTCAATATAACAATAATATCAACGTAACATTATTCACAAGATGCACTATTTTATTCTGAACATGGGCATACTAAAATGTTCGATGTAAGTTGGATACTAAAAAAGTTATCATCATTTTACTGACCTGACCCCCTCTTTGACAATTCGCGTAGTGCAAAAGCCTTCGGCCAGACTTAAAACCCCTAACGGATGATAAGAGTTAATGAAAGAAAGACGTAAGATGGAATGAGGGCGAAAGAGGGTGGTGAGAACTGGAAGAAATGGGTAGAGAAGTAGGATATGGAAAGAGGAAGATGACAGAAACAGACAGGCAGAAAGGGACAAACAGAGAGAAGTAGGAATAAAAAAATTAAATAAATACAGATGACAGAACAACACAATCTCAGCTAAGCGACACACCCTACCTTTTTCCTGTGTTTGCCCAGCAGAAACAGACCAAGCACGTAGACAACCTCCACTCTGTGCACCAGTTCTTCTGTGATTTTAAGACCTTGCTGCTGCACCAAGGCACCTCCTTCTGATGATGGTTCTGAAATACCTGCAAAAAAGAACATTTGGGCATTAAGAAATACTCAATACCAAGTGATGTTAAAGAACAACAGCTCAGCAATATTCATAACTTGCTGAAACACTGAGAAGGTTGAACTCAATACCATCTGAAGGTGACATCTGCAGGTAGTGGGAAAACTCAACAGTACTGAGTATGGGGTCTCTGGAGCATATGGATGACAGGACAGGAAGGAGATCCCAGAAGAAGAGGATCCTCTAAAAATGCAGGCCCCCTAACCAACAGATCACTCACTAATTGATTTGGTCCAATTTTTATGCCAATACCCATCTCAGGTGATATGGCCAACTGGGATAACCATCCCAGGGAAGTGGAGAAAGGAGGACTTATCTAATCCTATACTGACACCACCAGAACAACAATGTTAAGATGGGATAGTCAGAAGGCCAGTTATAATGCAGCGCACCCTGGGATTCGAACCCACAACTATTAGCATGTGAATCCCACGCTCAACCAACTGAGCTACTGAGGCCCGCTAATAGATCATAGTACAGACTGCTGCTTTATGTACCCAAACTGACGAGTCTGCTAAGCTGATATCCATATAAAGATGACCCAGAAAACTAGCGAATTGAATGAAAGAGGGTTGAACAGATTCGACAAACTGATGCGCACACCATCTTGGCCACCTCAACCAATGGATGAGTACACACCATGTGTGCCCAGCCTGTGAAACTGACTTATAACTAGTACAAGGTCAAGGACACTTTGGAATGCATCTCTTGAAGACAAGAGCGTCCCCCACAGAAGCCAGGCATTTCTAGCATGGCTGGATTTCCATAATGAAGCACAGAACTGTAGTGTTGTCCATGTTTGTCCACAAGATGTGACCAGAAGTATTGGAGTGCAACAAAAACCGTCTCCAGTTCCAGGCGATGAATGTGCTAGGTTTTCTGGAGGGAGGACCAGATGTCCAACACTGAGATCTCCACAACACACCATGGAGGCATCCGTGAACAGTCTAGCTTGAGGAGCCAGAAAAATAATCCACACCCTGGTCAGCAGACTCACTGCTCAGTTGGGTTCCAAAACCTGTACCCTGAGAGGATTACCTGACCCTGTGCCTGGCAGAACTGGGACCTCCTCACCCTGAACTACTTGCTGAAACCGTCTCTTATGGAGTTGAACCAAAGGCAGAAAAAAAGAGGCAAGAGACTCAATTGATGCCTGGAAGGGAAGCTAGCTCTCTGACCATGGCCTGCTGGGTGTGACGAATGTTAGAGAGACTGGCTTGCAGTTTGCACATGCGGTGGTGAGCTAGGTGCACTCACCACATCACCATATCAAAGGACATCCCCAAGGAGTCAAAGGCTGTGCAGAAGCACAGAAAGTATGGACTTGACGTGTGCAAGTATTGAGTCAAGAGGAAGATTGCCACCCAGAATGGAACATGGTAGCCAGCTGGGGTGGCTGCAATAATGGCACCTGACGGTGGGCGTATTTTCAGTTTTCTTGACCAACCAGTCCATTATTTTGCACTTAACAAGATCACTCACAATCACTAAGCTTATGCACTTGTAAGATATGGTTCTGTCTGTGCTATTAAGAACAGTGATAAACATTTCCCCTTTCAGGGGATACACAAAATGATAAGTTTTAGTCTATCAAAAGAAAAATAATAGAATAAAAGAAAAGTAACCTGGTAAGTTTTGATGCAATCCTGCATCCATTCAGCAGTGACTGAAAATAATTCAGCCAAAACTACCAGGCACTTAATCAGTAATTCAGCACTACCAGGGTTAAGACTAAGAAAATTTCTCTTCAGCAAAGTTTTCCATGTGACATGCATACGCTCCTCTTGCACAAAAATTCTCTGCATGCATAATGCATGCGCGCGCGCGCGCACACACACACACACACACCGCACACACACACACACAACACACACACACACACACACAGTGTATATATGTACTCAGGCACGCATGCACATAAATGCAAATATGCGCACGCACGCACACACACACGCACGCACACACACACACACAAACGCACAGAACAAAACAGTCATACAGAAAATAACACATCTCACACACACACACACACACACACACACACACACACACACACACACATAGAGGAATGTATACAGGTAAAGCCATACCTCCAACAAACTCTTCTAAATCATCACGATCTTGCTGTTCAAACACTTCATCTGCCATCTGATTTTCAATCCACTCCATCCAGCAGTCAAGTTCACTGACCATCCCTCTGTATCGTGGAGTGTCTGTACAAAGGAAACGTGGAAGATTTGTTTAACCCTTTCAGTGCTAGGGAAAAATGTAAATATGTGCTTCCCCGTTGCCAGGGAATTTTGAGGATTCGAGAGAAATAATTAACAACAAATTGTAGTGCAAAAACTATAAGAGATACAACAAAGAAGCATATGTGTTTTTTGAAGGAAAATGAACAAGGATTCTGAATCTGGGCTTATTTTTCTCTTACTTTGACTGCAAAGACCTGTCCTGGCATTCCAAAGTGGAAATACATTTTTTGTGTTGTCTAAAAAGTATGTTTCCATCTCTACAGATTGATATCCAACACACTCACAAACAAAATAAAAGCTGAAAATGACTTTGTTGTTGTCACTTTATATACACAAATGAAAACAAAACATTGACATCATAAAATGTTCATGAAATGATTCTAAACTCATGCAGACACATAAGTGAGTAACCGTCCCAACAATAACAGGCATGGTTTCAGTAAACATAAAACTGATTGTACTCAGACACTGAACAAACTACATGACAGTCATTGTACTCAGACACTGAACAGTCAAACTACATGACACTCATGAATTGGTTCTCTCTGTTCTTCAGGTTCTACAATCAAAACAAGAGAAAAATAAGCCCAGAATCAGAATCCTCATTCAAATAAGTCAATCAGTTCTCAGTGAAAAATAGCTTGAAAAATGCATAGCACGTATTCCCCAGTTCCCACTTTCAATCCTGGATTTCCTAATAATCGAGGAATGTCTGACTGTTGTCCATTTGGAGGCAATAGATGTGCAGTGAACGCAACACTTTGCTGATTGCCATGCCCCCTGCCATGCCTTCTAACTGGAGTACAACTCCTCTGCACCTCTCCTCTCCCTCTTCTCGTCTTCCCCCTTCCCACACCACGAACATGTGCGTGACCCCTCTCACATCACTTTCACTGCTGTTGGGTCCAAAGTCCGAAGTATCACGGCCTGTGCGCTCGCCACTCACACTAACCACAGCAGTCGCGGTCTGACTCGGACTTGTTATCGTCTGCTTGCATTGGTTCCGCCAGCAAGCGTTGAATGTCAGTCTCAGGGTCGTCATTGTTATTTTCTTCACCCTCATGTTCAAGCGAACTATACAATAACAAATCATCTCTATCATCATCATGCTCTAGATCATTTGAACGGCCTCTAGAGTCATGAAAGTCCGCTGACATAAGCCACCGTTCCGGCTTGTCGAAGGTTGGGTCGCCATTTTGCTCCACTTCACGTGGTCCAGTTACCAAATCATTAGCGGCAATAAAGGTGTCTTCCCTATGACATATCCTAATTTACATCCTATTTTTGTATTGTAGACACTTATAACTCCCTGTCAGCATTCCTTTGTGCTTATTGGCTCACACTGTAGTGAACGAAAAATCGGAAAATCCTAGGACGTCAGCGGACGGCCTATAGGCAATATGGCAACACTTTTTGTAGGATGTCAGCGGACGGCCTATAGGAAATATGGCAACACTTTTTGTAAGACATCAGATGACGGCCTACAGGCGCTGAACGGGTTAAGTACTAATGCATAAGTAACCTCAAGTATACCCCACAATCACACAATCGGCATAACCCAAAATTAACTTTTGGCTTAATCTTTTTGCAGTTATATTTTTGTGAACTTAAACATCCTGGTTTGAAGTTGTTCTCTTTTTTGCAAGTTTTAATTTAAAATGTGTGGTTTTGATTCACTGATCATGTTATATTTATAGATCATATCAGGAAAGTGAAATTTGTGGCAAGTGTTCACAAAAAGAGAGTGTGTTGTTACATATGTTACATACTGATTGTGTAAATATGAACAGGTCATGTCACTGGTCCAAACTGCCAACAAATGTGTGACATTTTCATGTGACAATCTAGTTATAACAAAGAACTACTCAAATTCATCAAGTAATCAACACAAGCTAAAAGATTAAGCACACCTGACATGATCACCCAGCTGTTCGATTGCATAGGTCAGACTGGGAGTTCTGATTTGTCAAATACTTGTCATCAGTTGTCACTCAACTACAATCCAACTCATAATACTTCCAACAGCCAGGTTTTGCGGGGGGAGGAGTGTTCTTCTTTCTTTTTTCCCCCTATTGTTCATTTTTACAACAGTATAATTATACACACATCAGTTTATACACTGTCTCTTTATGTGAGAGGTAAGTAACTGACTGTGTGGGATAGAATCCAACTGTATGGAACCAAAGGCAAGTACCATGGTCAAAAACAGCACCATTTGAGGAAAAAAGGTACAAAATGGGGGATGAACAATGTTACAAGTTTGTCTGAGAGTGATGGTCATGGAAAGTTATTTTTATATCAGCACAGATCCCTACGGCTACCAGAAGAAACATGTCCTATGTCTGCATGATTCTGGTCATGGTCAACTGGCCTATTTGACACGTTGGTAACATGCCTTTCATTCAAGTCCTATTTTACTACCTTATGATATGGTAATTTGAACAAATGTTGCAAGTAGAAACAGAATAAAATTACAGTTTACAGTAGAAAGAGAATGGAATTATCAAACGGGAGTGATGTGTCTTGCAATGAAAGTACTTTATCTGCTGGCCCCTTTAAAAAGTCATGATGATGATGATGATGATGATACTTTACAGTTTACCGTCCAACAATGGAAGTTATTGTCTAAAACCCATTTTTTTCAAACTTGCCTTTGCTCGCATGCCGAGTAGTTTCATGTTTTCATAAGCCAGCCACATGACATGACATGACTTTCAGGATCTTTAGCACGCATATGTGATATTCTGCATGTATACACTATTATCATTTTTATAATCATTACCGTTTAAAGCCCAGCAAAATGCACAAGCCATACATTGTATATGCTATTCATCATTTTTAAATCATTACTATTTAAAGCCCAGCAAAATGCACAGAGCCATATCATGTATATGCTATCATCATTTTTACAATCATTACTATTTAAAGCCCAGCAAAATGCACAGAGCCATATCATGTATATGCTATCATCATTTTTATAATCATTACTGTTTAAAGCCCAGCAAAATGCACAGACCCGTATCAGGACTACAACCATCTCAACACCTCTTTGATCTGGGAAAAAAACATATCTATGCATTTGCATTTCACAATCTAAAGGATATTTCCTTGCTATTGACCACTCCATCCAAATAAATAAAATAAATGAATAAACAAAAACAGTCAAGCAGATAAAACGTCAAATTTCCAATCTGAAATTCTGGGTGCGATCCCCCTTGGGTACTTCCTGCCTGGTTGGTAAAGGGTGGACACTTTTTCATCTTCTAAGGTTAAAAAGTCTCATTCATATGCACAAACACACACACACACATAGAACATCAAGTATGCACTGAAAAAAATCCTTTAAGTCATGTCAGTGTCATGGAAACATGAAACAACCAGCATACATATATATGCCCATCAAGGATGGAGTATGCAGACTGTAAAGCTACATACTATCTGCACAGTGTAGGCAAAATAAAGTACATACACACATCCAAGAAAAATGGAACACTTTAAAACTTGAAAATAAAAAATAAAAATAAAAAACTGATACTATCAAGGGCACAAACAAAACCTGTTGACTTACATTCTTTGTTGATGGCAATCTTGACCAATCTTGGTAACAGTTCAGGAATACCCAGCAATAACTCTGCAACAATGGGAACAAAATTACTAGAAAGATAATGAGAAAACACACACACACACACACACAAAACGAATAATCCTTTAGTACCTTCACTATTTATACAATAGGTGTAGAACAAGGGCATTCTTAATCTTCAACTGTCTACACATCAGTTCAATAGCCAAACTTGTCAGTCCTGCTACTGTCAACTGTCATGACCGAGTTCTCTTTGCTGGTATCCTTCAACTGAAGCCGCATCTAAACTTGTGACTTACGTTACCTTGTTTCCAGCAATTACTTTAACTCTCTGCCCTCTGGCTTGCTGCTTCTTCTGTCACTTGCTTCCAGCATATCCAGAAATCTGCGGCCCAACTAATTTTTCATTTTAAAAAACGCACAATCATGCTTCAGTCCCTCCATTAGTTGCCTGCTTTTTGAATCTGATTCAAGATCAATAAGTTCTGCTACAAGCGTATTAATGATTATTCAGGTATTTATCCCTGCAACCATCTGCAAAATGTACATTACAGTACGAACTCTCCATTCTGCTTCTGATATCATTTCCTTCCGATGCCTTTATACAAATTGTTCTACAGCTGGTTAAATTCAATGTCAGTGTCTGGTCCATACAACTGGAATAAGCTTCCCCATCTCTTCCACAGTTAAAAACTCTTTCTTCATTTAAGTCCAACTTGAAAAGATAAACCTTTTTGTCCAGTTCTGACTTTCACATTCACTCCATCCCCATTCATCCCACTCCCATCCCATCTCATCCCTTCCACTATGCACATGCTTTGTAACCTTAAACTGTAGCTGGCAGAGAGAGTGAATGTTTGAGTGAACAATGAGAGTGTGCAGTTTAACCCTCTTTGTTTTCACATCGGGGGAAAACGAATGTCATTCTGGTGCCATTAGATTTCACAGCATAAGCAAATGAGAGCACATGTGTGGGACTTTTCTATCACATGCTACCATGAGTTAGCACGCAGAGAACCACCCGACTGAGAAGGAAAACTCTAAGACTGTTCGACGAAATGCTGTTACTACCTTAGGCTGTTGGCACTGTCTCTTTCAATAATGAAAAGAGCAAAATTGAATGAAAGTTTGTGTAAATGAAGCTGACCATCCCAACAAGTTTTAGCAGCTCTGATGATTTTAGGGATGATACACAAGAAGAATTAGACCAAATCCAACAAGGCAGAAAATGGTAGAAAGAAATCACAGAAAGCAAAGGAACAAGGCAGAACAAAAAGTGACAAAAAAGAGACAATCTCTAACACAGAACTTCCAGAAGGTGGGGATACTATTTATACTGAAAGAACCCCCATCATCCCCACAGAGAGTTGTCCTAGGGTACCATAAGCTATTATAGTGTATCATTTACGCATATCCATTTGGGGGCTAAAAACCATTAAAAGCTCTGAAAAATAAAGGGTTAGTTTGTTTCAGAGAGTGTGAATGCAAGATGTTTATTTCACTGATACATCAAGACATAGCAGCCTAAGATGTTGTGACACCTATCAGGCTTTACTGTATCACAATGCACTATACACATGGAAAGTTCTCTTGATAACCTGCTTCTATCTGATATCATCACATCTTGGTAAGGTAACTTGGTTGGTTCAAGCACCTGCTTGGGAAGCAGATGAATCATGCAAACAAGCAAATGAGCTCAACAAAGTAATATCAAACAATGTGACAAAATCAACACGCAAATGAAGTACTTCACAACAGTTATTTCTTAACTGAATGTCTGCACCAACCTTGATTTATATCCCGTAGGTTGACGAAGCCTTTACTCCTCTTCTGTTTATTTTGTGCAAACACTGCAAAAGATTTTAATATTTATTAATCACTGCTGAATCCTCACAATTTCCAACAAATATAAGAAAGCTCAATGCTCGCTGCAACTTATATTACAATATCATGAGAATGATATGGGCAGACAAAACCATTAACACAAATATAGACAACATTAAATCATGCTGATAATAAACACTTTCATTATCTATGGACAATATCAAATCATGCTAATAAAACAAAACTTTCCCTATCTTACACATCATGCAAACATTTGCACATGTTTCCAACACAGAAAATAATAAGTAATTTTAGTGTACTCCAAACCCCCTTTCTTAGATCACTGTGTGATGCAAGTTTATTTTTAACCCAGGATTTCTTATGTAATACATACATGAAACATTGCTGCTGACAAACTTCATGAAGTCTGTTCTTTATTCGTTGCACAATAAACAGAATTTACCCACCACCACTGGAAACTTCCTGGAAAAACCCTGTTTTATTTTCAATGATTTAAAGCACACACAAAAAATGCAATTCAGCTCCAAGCACATTTTGCAAACAAAACGCTCACACAAAAATCACTCAACTCACAGACATTCACTATGCTAGGGTACAAACAATCATTTCTCAAGTTAAATATATCACTGACATTGTCAGCAACAACATAAAGACATTCTTGCATGTTTCTACACACTCAATCGCTATGTATTATCTGTTAAACTTTTCATAAAATGTGACATGACATGAGGAAAACTTGGTCAAGGACGCATCCAGCCATTCATAGCTATGGCTAAAAATAGCGAAACTGGGTCAAATCTTCAACATGAAATCTTCAATTTCCCGAGGTGTTATCATATCTTATTATTAAAAGCACCCTACAAAGCAATTTTAAGGCAATTTTTAATTTTTTTCTCCAAAATTTTATGTGTATTACTTCCCATGTCAAAAATACATTTACAAAATAATAGGAAGGCAAGCAATCCTTGACCCAAGTTGTCATCCTCTCTGTCTCACACACACACACACACACACACACACAACACACACACACACACACACTGTTCCAACATATTCTCTTTTTTTCCCTCCTTTCCCTCTGTTACTCACTTTCTCTTTTACTCACTCGGTCTTGCTGTCTCTCACTTTTTTTCAAAAAAATGAATTAAAAACTCAAAAATGAAAATCCTGCCCTTTAGCCCTGATTTTCCATGCTGGGTTACAAATAGCAAAATCAGCAAAAGCAACTACTGTGCAACAAAACAAAAATATATGATGAATCCCTCCTGATCAAACTCATCCCTCACACAGACACATCCTCTGATATACAGATGGATGTGCCTTTCCCATCTTAGGTAAACATGTTCTACGCCTAAAAGAAAATATAAAATCATCTTACGTGAAGATTTGTTTTCATAGATATCAAGGTCAGAGATGGCCACGGCAAGAATACGACAAAAGTTGGCAAGCTGGGTATCTTCGAGGCAACATAATAATGTCCGAAGATTGTCTGAAACAAACATATCAATACACAAATCAGCTTTACTGTAACATTAATTAACTGTTTTGAAAATCGATTTTACTGTTTGATTAGTTAAACAGCAGTTATTCAAAATAGAGTTCATTCATTGGTAACAATAAACTGCTTAGAAAATCAATTTTACTGTTTGATTAGTTAAACAGCAGTTATTCAAAGAGTTCATTCATCGGTAACAATAGACGACTGCTTAGAAAATCAATTTTACTGTTTGTTTAGTTAAACAGCAGTTAATCAAAGAGTTCATTCATCGATAACAATTGAAAAAAACTGCTTAGAAAATCCAATTTCACTGTTTGATTAGTTAAACAGCTGTTAATCAAAGGGTTTATTCATCAGTAACAATAAAAAACGGCTTAGAAAATCAATTTTACTGTTTGATTAGTTAAACAGCTGTTAATCAAAGTGTTCATTCATAGGTAACAATAAACAACTGCTTAGAAAATCAATTTTACTGTTTGATTAGTTAAACAGCAGTTATTCAAAGAGTTCATTCATCATTAACAGTAACTGCTTAGAAAATCAATTTTACTGTTTGATTACTTCAACAGCCATTACCCAAAGAGTTCATTCATCAGTAACAATAAATAACTGCTTAGAAAATCGTAGACAGATTGAAAGCATTAGCAAGGAATAAAATGACAAGAAGTGAATGACCATGTACACACAATTACACAATGTATACAAGCACAGAGACATATGCACTCACATTCACACATATGTACACATTACAAAAACGGAAAACAGCACATATCTTACACACATACAAACATGGGAAAAACTCACGTATTCTGTGTAGATCCAAGACATCTTTGCGTGACTGCAACATGTCTTCAATCAGTTGACATGCACTGATGTAGGTCTTTTTGTAGGCCAGAAGTGTGAACACATAGTTCAGTATGTCATCACATTCCAATAACTTGCTGGCTACTTGCTCCCCAACACGCTGAAATGATTTTGCCAGATCATACAGTTGTCTCTTGAAATTTCAAACTATTTTTCATTCTACACAGTATGTACATACAGCATACCTGCAGGCAAATGTGTAAATCAGTATCCTCATATACTTTATTAGAGCAAAATGAAAAACAAATAACCTGAAATCACTTCTGTTAACCATAAAGACACGCCTGAGCCCATGACAACCTGCAAATAATTCTTGTTCCAAGATATAAGCAGAAGGCACTGATCCACTTGAAGCATGTCAGTTTATCTCAGGTTAATTAAAAAAACTGTCCATGGCTCTCATGTAACCTGCCTTGACCAATGAATGGTCTTCTCACTGAATGAGTGCTGGATCCTGTCCCAGGCTCTTCAACCCTATCATTAACTCAATCGAGTCGCAGTCTTCAGGGTCATTCTGCCCCCTCAATTCGGAGGATTTTTAGCACATTTTAAAAAAATATAGAAAAACAACCAAATAAAGTAGACAAACAAAGTAAAGTGATACAGAAAGACCAGGATTAGATCTTTACAAATAATCTTACTTCATTTATGGTATTCTGTGTACTTGTAAATGATGAGGTATCCAAATAGGTATCCAAAGGGGGTAATTTTTTTTTTTTGATGGATATGAACACACACTGTGAAACAGTTTTAGATGAAGTCCAGAACATGATTTTGATGCCATGGATGTTTCAAATCACAAGATTACTGGTAGTTGTCACTTTTTGCATACAGTTGCTCCAGAGCACAAAATATTTACAGAATTGTGAGGTTCGAATTGCTTTCCTTGACGCCATTTGCGAAATTCACATGTCGCGGGTAGTGCTGAAAAAAGGCTACTGTTGTCTTTGTTTCACATTGCCACAAACGGTCTAAGGTAAATAAATGCTGTAAACATACCCTAGTTTAGGTTCCCAGTGAGTTTTCCCTGTAACTGATGCTTCTGACATAAAAAAAAATACAAATGTCCGCCATCGATAAATCGACGTCACATACCCAAGCAGTAAACGGAAGTGACGGAGATTTTCTTCCGGCACGAAGCGATTGAGTTAACAATGCAGTCCTCCAAAAGTAGCAGAATCATCAACCCTTTGATGGTGGTATAGAGAGGAACAGAAAGAAAAAATTCCAGGACTTTTCCTGGGGTTTCTTGGCCTGATCTCTTTTTCCAGCACCGTTTAAGCCTGGAAAAAGCCCTTCTACTTTCCAGGGGCTTTTCAAAGTTTCCAGTACCTGGACACCCCTGTTGTGACATATCCCGGAAAAAGAAGTTCTCCAAGAAATTAGCGCCCCTTATTTGCCCGACTGTGGTACTGCCCAACTGTGGCACATTTGGCCGAACAGTAAATGCTGGAAATGGGCCAAGAAATAGGCTGTTTGTACATCTGCGGGTCAGATAGGGTCCACCATCTTTTCAGAGCACCAAAATACCTGTGCTTTCCATTTGTGGCCATACAAAGATTTGGTGACTGAGCATCTGGCCATGGCGACAATACATAGGGCCTCAGAGAGAAGCCTGAGGTATCTGTCAATGAACTTGCCAGAACAGTCAGCAAAGTCCGAATGACAGTACCCACAGTATGCAAATGATTTGCTAAGAGACGAATCAAAAGTCCTTGGTTCACTTCTGTGTTTTTCTAAACCTGTCATCTATAAACTTTTTGCAACCTGGAGGGTCATCATGAATGTGTGCTTGTTCACTTCACACTGAAGAACTTTCAAAAGCTATGCTCTCTGTGAACAGTGGCAAAAACTCCACAAGGATGAATCTGCATGTGCAGCCTTCATGCCACAAACAATATCAGGTGGTACAGTCAACAAATTCATAATTCACCCAAACACCCTGTCCAATGTAGAATGTAAAATATATCCCTTGAAAAACATTTTGAACTGCGTCGGCTGATGTATTTTATGATGAATAGAGTACTGTCATATTCTTTATAAAACAGCATATGACATGATACGCCCAAAATGTATGGGTAGGCAGTTTGAAATTATAGTTTTAATTGTTAATACTTCCAAAATAGACTAACTTACTGTTGTGGTCAGTTTGGTCAGTATCTCCAGGATCACACTCTTCACCCTCAGCCTATTTTCAGACTCCAATGATCCTGCAAAAAACAAGTACATATAAAAAGAACACATTTTTTCCCTTTTGTTAAAACCAGTGGGACGCTCGATGATGATTATTTTAATAAAAAAAAAAACTCATAAGTACAGACAAGGTTCAAGTTCTGGTTCATATTGCTTATAGCCCAGCCAACTACTAGAGCCATATCATGGTTAACATCACGTTAAAAACAAAACCCAAGTTTAAGTAAAAAGGCAACAGTTAAAAACCAAGCTCGACATTACCCTTACAAGTCTAAAATATATTTAACAAAAACTTTCCCATATGCAGAATCAAAATAAATGAAATCTATTGATCTCTTGTAAAAACTTGAAAACTGCATCTGGAGGGGCATCTCTGAAGAGTTTCCTTAAGAAGCCTATTGTGTAGTGCTTATGTCTCACATCATGCAAGTCCAAACATTCAATAACAACATACCCGATGCTCAACAGCTCGTCACATGGTATACACAGTGTTTCTTGATTTTTTTTAAAAGGTAGGAATGAGTGTAGGATGTGTGACCCATGTGTAACCAACATAACACTGTCTCTTTTCTACGGTTGTCTGAAGCAGATGGGAGAATCCCTTTCAGGTTGGGGTGGATTTGGAAAAGTTTGTTGTCTGTCTGCTTAATCCAATCTTCCTTCAAGAGTTTTCTCAAATAACTGTGTACTTTGACTTTCAGATCTATGTAAGGAATGAAAGATTTAGACATCTTTTCCCTTGAGGCCTTTTCATTGCCTCTAATACCAACACAGCCAGGAATCCAAGCAAAAACAATGTGGTAATTGAGAACCAGCAAGAAAAACATCCCTGCAAGCAAAGACCATGTTGTAATAAAGCACAGCACCATGCCTATTGAATCTTGGCTTTCGGAAATCATTCACATGAAAAGCTTGGCCTCCGGGTCTCGAGCGTGACCAGATTTTCAAGTGTTGCAGTCTTCACATTTTACTAGCATCTTGAAGGAGAGGATAGCTAGCAGTAGCGTTTGTTCCCAAACAGAAGTCTATCCTCCATGAGAACTTAGACAGCCACCTTGGTGATAGTGCCAACAGAGATCAGCATGAAAAGACCTGAAGAACTGTCCTGGTTGTGCTCTTTGGGCAGTGAGCACTTCTTTCCTTGGCTGTGGCATCATGGACAATCCTCATGTGAAAACCTGCACCCTCTACCATGCTATATTGATATTTGGTGTGATCAGAGGTGGAACAAGGCCTTCATCCTCTCCATATCTGGCATAATATTATATTGTTGAATCGAGAGGTTGTGGACCCTTCTTTTGGTGGTGGATTTCACAACAAAGGTGTAAGACCTCAAGTACCAATGTCAGCATAACGTCTACCTCCTCGGAGTAACCTGAAGCACTCCATGAATGGGAAGTGGACCTCTCAGACTTCGCAAAGTTCTCCTTCTACTTCTGAGTTCAGACCCAATGGAATGACTGGGGGCAGTGCAGCATCAACATGCGATTCCTGTGAAGGGCTCTATCCCTGATTGAGTGGAGTTTTCGCACGGTCTGCCAATAACCCTGATGGGATGGCAACCACTGAGATAAGGGCAAGTGAGATTTCCCACCAACCATTAATGGCTGAAAGAAGAGAGTGAGTGGAATCACCTATCAGAACACTGAGGCAATCTCTCCCTTGTCTGAAGCCTACAGGTGTCCATTTGCGAAGAGAGGCACCCCTTTGGCATTGGTTGCTGGGGGAATCAGGTATGCCATGAGGTATTATCTCCCTCACCTGCCTTTTGTGAGCTCTTCTGTCTGTGGGTGAGGGCAGGAGATTATCTTGTGGTGGCAATATCACCAGCAGAAAATGAAACACATACCACCAGCATTCCATGGTTAGTCATAAAAGTTGAGCCCAACTGAGGGAGTTTGAGTGTTAAGGCAATTAGTTAACCAAATGCTGCACCTTTACGTAAAGAAGTGTTCAAATTAACAGGGTTAAACAAAACCAACCTGTGTAGGAACAAAGACCTGTGACACCTCCATCTCTAGGTTATGCTGGTTTCGAAATAATGTTGAAATCCATTAGAGAAAAAACTTCCCCCTTCATGCATTAATGTTCCTTGAAGAGCCAGCACAACGGGCTGCAGGTCACGGCAAGTAGCTGAAGCTCCTCTAGGTTTGAGTTGACACCTCTTATGTTGCAATGGACAACAGTCTTCATTATCGATGGAAACAACAGTATACAAGTTCAGTCCATATCCGTTTCATCATCCTCAACCTGCTATGGAGCATATTTTCCAGCTTTTTTTTTTTCCAGCTTTTTTTCAGGTGGACAGACCTGATGGCTGACCTGCCTGCAGGCAGAGAAGGCTTAGGCTCTTTCAGTGCTGGTGGAGATTCAGTCATCTCTGCATATCACTTTCTGCCCTCCCTGTCTCATTGTGGAGCCGCTCCCAGATGGCCAGGGTGGGAGGGCAGTTTTCACAGGGAAGCTAGTTTCTGATGCTGGGTTTCTGAGGCTGTCCACACTGGCTGGTTTTGACTACTGGGCAGTCTGAGAAACAGCAGGTTTAACGCCCATCCCGATGAAGGCTTTTATGTCTTGCAATGTTTCAAAACTGGATTTGGTCCATGTCAGATCCATTTGACAGGCAATGGAGACTAGGCTTGATTTCTTAACAGCTGATGCATACCTTTTCGTTGCAGATGGGCTGCTGTTTTCCACTAGTGGTTTGGCCACATGGAACGGTATCCTTTTTTTCTGTTTTCACTTGCTGTATTATCTGCTCTACTTGCCATATGGGGCAGCTTTTGGAGGATGAAGGGTGGCTACCTCTACAGTTTAAATAACCCGCTGGTCCTTCACATGTTCCTTCATGTGCTTCCTTGGCAAACATGGCACACTTTTCTATCGGTATATCTTGTCTTTGATATGCCCAAACTTTTGGCATCACATTGGTGATGGAACATATAAAGAGACTTTAACATTCAGGTACCCTACTTTCAAAGACGGTGGAATAACAGGACAGCAGAACGTCAGGAACAGTGTTTGCCGGGACTCTCTCCAACCCCTTCCAGAACATGGCCCGGCGTACCTCCACAATGCTCTGGCTCTTCAGTTCTGACCTAATTTCTTCCTCGGGAACTCCCTTCAGCTCGGGGCACTTGATAACCCCCCTGCTGCTATTCAATCCCCTTGTGTGGAGAAACTGTAATCCAACAGTCCACCAGTACTGATGCTTTCTGCGGATGATCAGACTGCTTTTTGTCTTTTACTTCCACAAGATAAACTCCATTTCAGAATTTCTTTTATTGTCTTTTGGGTTGCCGATGAGGGCCTGGAATCTCTTTTGTATTCCAAAGGGACTTAACGATGACAGCGGTTTCTCGTCATCTGTCCTTATCACAATCAGCCATGCTGACCAGAAGCCTCTTTCTTGCCGAACTTCATCTTCTGAATCTGAGTCACGATAGTAGTCTCGTTTCCCTTCTGTTTTGTTTGATTTTATCATGAGCATAGACTCAACGATGGCAGAAATTTGTCGGTCGCCCCAGGAGAGGTGCCATGCTGGGGAAGGGGCAATGGATGGCCAATCTCTTGGTGTCCATCTCCCTGGAACCGTCCCACATGAATCCAGACAATGTACTTTCATGATTGACTAACATACAGCCACCCATCCAAGCTACTCAAGCTCAGGATTACAGGCTGCTTACAGCAACTAATCGTGTCTATGAAGATGGAGATGATCAAAATGAAAGTGAAGGTGAGACCATGTTTCCTCTCATCTCTCCCCCTTGACCTATCAGACATGGGTAACCCTAACAGGAGCATCAACTTACACTGTCAAGTCTAGACAATTAACTGCCTTCATTATCAGGACTGTCACTAGTGAAAAAACAAAGCTTTCAAACAAGTATCCCTGCCGGCATAGTTCAAAGCGGTGGTCCCCCCCTCTGTGCGGATTCTGACAAGGGCTGTATACAGCCAAACATGTATTCCAATAAAAAGATCACTTTTCATAACATCACTTTTACCACATAAAATGCACACTCACCTTTACTACGGTCCATGAACCACATCCCGTACCCAATCATAAGTAGTCTAATTAGCACCTGCAAATTTAAACACATTAAAGACCTTTTCAACAATGAAAAGAAATGAACACATTATAAGAAAGAACATTGAAGGACCACCTATAATGAAAGATGATGTTAGAGCAGCACTGAAAAAGATGAAACTGGGAAAAGTCCCAGGACCAGACAATACTACTACAGAAATGACAGGCCTTAGATAAATTTGGTATAAAAAAAAAACAGTCCTCATAAATGAAATTTATGACACTGGAAAAATCCCCACAGATATATCAAAATCAATTTTCATTGCACTTCCAAAGAAAGCAGGGGCTACAGAATGTGAACTCCATCATACAATCAGCTTGATGAGTCATGTAACAAAAACTCTATTAAGAATAATCATGAGGAGGACAAGAAACAGAATCAAAAGAGAAATAGCAGAACAGTGTGGATTTGTCAAAGGGAAAGGAACTATTAATGCCATATACATCCTAAGAACTATCACAGAGAGGCCAGTACAGTTGAATAAGGACTTATGTTTATGCTTTGTTGATTATACCACAGCTTTCAATCGGGTAAAACACAAAGAATTGATCAACTAGAAAGACAATACTGATGGAAAAGATCCAAGAATAATCAGAAATATGTATTGGAAACAAATAGCTGCAAAGAGAACAGAAAACAATATAAGATCTTTCCAACACATCAAAAGAGGGATCAGGCAGGGTGGTGTCAGATCTGTTTTCACTTTACAGTAAAACCGTCATGAGTAATCTAGAAGAATGCCCTGGGATGAAGGTTGGTGGAAAAAATGATAAACAACATTTGTTACGCAGATGACATTGAGCTAACTGCAGAAAATGAAAAAGATCTACAAAAACTTGTGAATATAAAAAAACAGAAAGCAAAAATAAACGGCTGGAACTAAACAGCAAGAAGACTGCAGTCATGGTAATCAGTAAAAAAAAAAAAAAAAAAAGAAATCTCATCATGCAAAATATCAGCAAATGGCACAACTCTGAGACAGGTTCATAAGATTAAATATCTGGGAACGGTCATCTCACCAGATGTCAGGTGCACATCAGAAAGAGCCAGCAGAATCGGCCAAATCAAAAACAGCATTCAATAACATGAAAAGCATTCTTACCAACAAATGCCTATCAATTATCATCAGGAAGAGAGTTCTTGAGTGTTATATAGAACCACTACTGTTGTAAGGTTGTGAGGCATGGACAGTCAACACGCAAAGTCAGAACAACATTGAGGCCACTGAAATGTGGTTTCTATGAAGAATGTCATGAGTTCCAAGGACTGCAAAGAAAACAAATGAGACAGTCTTGAAGGAGGCAGACACTGATATCAGCGGAGCCATAATGGCCGACTAAGAAGACTGAAATCTTCCTAGTTATCACATGGTTTTGACCTGACATTAAAAATGGGCAGCAATAAAACAACTGTTAAGGTGATAACTGCAATCATCTTAAAAAATTTCACATCTTTTTCTTCCTCCATTTACTGAACTTGGTCTTCTTTTTGTGTGACTTGACAAAATAAGTTTACAGTCTAAAGAACTACACTTGTCTGGTTCCCTTCAATCTTCCCCTAGGTCCATGAAGCATTATTCTATTTTCCACATTCCGTCACAAAGTATGGCAGAGTACTTTTACAATGAAAGCTTAACATGCTATACCAAAAGCTTAGCACTTGGTAGCTTTGAGCACCATTGCCTGAAACCTGACAGTAACAAAATAATCAAATTATTATTATTGTTATCATCATTATTATTACTACTATAATCATTATCATTATTTAAAGCTCAGCCCAGTGTGCGGAGCCATATCAGGGCTATAACCATCTCAAAGCAGACGTAACTTGCTGACCCTGAAGAAAAGAGCACCTGGAAAAAATTGAGTTAACTATCAATACGTTTGCAGACATAATCTAGGGATATGCTCCAGGCATTGACCATTCAACCAAATTTATCACCAAAGGGTTTTAAAAAACAAAACTGAATCCAAATATAACTAAGGATAATAAAACACACACACACACGCACACACACAGTGTGTGTATACACACACACACACATTATATTTTATATTATCATATATATATATATATATATATATATATATATATATATATATATAATATATTATATATATACACACACACACAGCACATATATGTGATGTTAATTTCCCAAAATTGCTTCTGCACATAACATTTCTTAAAGCCAAAAATGCAGTTAATATATAACCCAATCATCAATCCTAACAGAAAGTATGTAAGGCTTTACGGAATACATAAAGATGAAAGGGCCAGCAATACTGAAAATGACTGGAAGAGATGACATAAAGCAAAGGAGAAGGCAGAAACAAAGAGAGTGACAGAAAAGACTGATAATTATTTCCTCGAAATTAGAGGGTCAGTATTGTGTGCAAAATTTAGATAAAAATTTTCAGGGATCATCAGTATATTCAGACGGTCATGCTTTATAATTGCTAGAGAATGAACTGAACACACACACGCACGCATGCACACCCGCACGCACACACACACACGAACTCACATGTATGAAACACACAAGGGTAGAGACACAGAGACAGAAATGGAAGAGGATTATATGTAATCAAACTTCATTGAACACTCCAGGTATATGCTAAGCATTATTCATTCAATAATTTGTTGATTTAGATGACCAAAAGCCAAATTTAATGAGGTCTGCCCAGCCTACTGCTCTGGGGCAACTTAATCTCGTGGCCCAATCACAGACCAAGTAGGCTCATTTGAAGAGTCTTGTTGGTTTTTAATCGAGAAGAGTTCCCAAACAGAAGTTGTTCATCAAGCCAGAAACTTCTAAAATCACAAGGAAAGATAGGCTTACATTTTCATGAAATCATCACGGACTGGCCAAAACGCACACATGTGACGCACTACTTGAAGCTACAGAGCACATAACGTCATAGTAACATTTGGTACAATTATGTGACACACTGGCCTAAACTTCAATGCATCAAATAGGAATTTCATGCATCAGAAATGCACATTTACGCATAAATATATCGACTGAGAAAGAGGAAATTCTAGCACAGAATTTCCAGAAGATGGGGATATTCATACTGTAAGCACCTGGCATCCCATTGGGGGACTACAACAGTAAAATCAAATAATCAAATATTTTCATTTTTCTTAGAAGAAGAAGACAATGTATCACTACTGTGTCTTATATGAAATGAATCACAAGAAAAGAGCAGAAAAGCAACACACATCCTGATGCTTCTCTATGCACCACATAAATCATCAAACAGGAACAGGAACTGACCAAAGTGAACAGGTATGAAAATTAAAAGCAAAATTCTGAAGCATGTCTTGCTTAGAAATAATAAACCTTTAATATGAAGCAATATGGTGGCCACTTTACAAAAACAGACTGGTGAATGGACTTAAACTGTACAGAGTATGTGAGTTCTTTTCACATCAGAAAAAAAACCACTTCTACGAAATTTCATTTTAAAATTAAATCCTTTAACATCAGCTAATCCGAAGATAGTTCCCATGCCTGACTAAACACATTAAAATATAAAGCAAAGAAAAAAAAACTTTAAGAATAACCTCAACAAAGGAAAAAAAAAATCTGAAATAAAATTTTTTTACAAAATCATGTTTTCAAATGGTCTTATCTTTGTTGCAAACAAGGGTTAAGACTGATCATTTGTTCTTTCTTTGTTATTGTTTTCTTTGGTAGTTGTTCTTTTGCTGTATGTTTTTATGCAAATAACTTCAGTTTGAGAACAATTAATAAAGCACAATTTCAGGAAGCATTAAATTTGGCTACTGGTACCAAAATACAAACATACTGCTCACCTCTACTCCACCCAGTTCACAAAAAAGCTTTGCAAATTGCTCCTGCTCCTCATCCTGGGGGCCTTCTTCATGTGCACGTCGGGGTTCAAAGTTCATAAGTTTTCCCAACAGCTTCTGCAATTGGATAATGTAAACATTAATTAACTGGATAATGGAAACATTAACTAATCAAAAATGTAAACATAATTAACTGGATAATGTAAACATTGACCAATCAATCAAATTACACCATATCTGTTAGTAAAAAAAAATAACCACTACAATTTACCTTCAACACTGAAAGGCATCCATCGCAGTCACATGTCATTTCCGTGCTGTACCCGTCAAGCTCCCGGATCAGTTCCGGAATTTCTGGCTTGGAACATATTTTCTCCAACACATGCTCTGGCAACTGCAAAACAAAACCAAACAAAACTTCTAGCTCACACAATAAATCACATCATTATTATCATTTTTTAAAGCCCAGTCAACTGGGCAGAGCTTTATCAAGGCTATGACCATCTAAAAATACACACTTTACCTCATCAACTGAAAAAAAAAAGGGGGAAAGATCATATATCAATGTGCTCATGCATACAATCTAAGGATACGTATGCTCCTAGCATTGACCATCTATCTAATTTCTCACCAGGGGTTTAAAAAAAACACCTAAATATAAATACATATTGTATACACTAAAACATGCACAGAAACAGGTCTCAATTACCTAATACTGCTTCTGCACATCATATTTCCTTAGAGCCAAAAATGAAATTGATACGTGTGCCCGATTATCAATCCTACAGAATAAGTGGAGGGTTTTATAAAAAGAAAAAAGTACAGATGAATGGCAAGCAAGAGAGAATATGATAGGAAGAGATTACATAAAGCAAAGGAGCATGGGAGAAACAACGTGACAGAAAAGAAGAAATTTCTACCACAGGATTTCCAGAAGGGGGGATAATGTTTATTCTGGAAGAGCCCCAGGCATCCCCCGCTCCCAATTTTCTATGTCACCTTAATGGCCACAGACACTGGGACAATTTTTTACAACGCCATGTTGACGGTAACAAAGGGGATGTTAACTATGAATCTATGATGTTGTAGAGTTCCCCACTGGATCAGACGCGTTGACAGGGTTGTACTCCACATTTGCTCATAATATATCCTGACATCAACTTGATCAAGAGACAACACCTGCGGTGCTGGTCAGGCAATCTGAGCAACACTCGATGACATATCCATGAAGTGGATGAACCGCAACTGTGTGGTCCTACTTTTCCAAATAATACAACAATGATGACATATTATGAGGCATCAATGATCAAGGCTTGATAAGTTGATTCAAGAATCAAACCAAAGCATGCACTCTCAGTCTCACCATTCACCAAATCAAAATCCACTTATTTCACTTCCTAATGACTAATGAGCTAATAGCACACAAATCTCTAGGTAGGAGCTGGTTGCAGATAAAAAAAAATCCCAATATGATTTTAAAATGGCTCATGGAGATTCAAATCTACAACCTTCCTAACGGAATCTGTTGCACTACCCAATACACTACAGTGACTAGTGCATGATAATATTTTTACTGGAAGAGCCCCTGACAAACCCATGGGGGGGGGGGGGGGGGGACAATAGATCACAGACACAGAAATTCTTTACACAACATAACGAATATATCTGCAAATAAGGTGATGTTTTTTTCCCCAATTCAGTACGCTAACAAGTCAATTTTTCAGTTTTCATAACACAGCTTCACATCTGAAATCAGTATGAAATGTTTTAGCAAAAGGAAGGTAGGTGGGCAGCTGTTCTGTTTATTAGTACTGTAGTGTTCATATCATCTAAGTCATCAGTCAGCTAGATGACAAGATGACAATAATAGCATTAGCAAGAGCAAGCTAGCTCTGTTGGTGCCACATACATTTAAATTGCCATGTATAAACACCAATGATTATCTTTTTTTTTCTAACCCTTGCTTTAAAAGTATTCTTTAACCTGAAGAAAGTGATGAAACTTAAAAAAAATCAAAAAAGCAATTGAGGAATACCAGCCAGAATCATGAACATAGTCTCACCAAAGCAATAATAAGGCAAATACAAGCCAGAAAAGCACACACACACACACACACAAAAAAACCAGATTACAGTTCAGGTTCATATTGCTCATAAAATCAGAACAAATATTCAACATGACAAAATAAGACAGGTGCAAATGTTCAGCCAGCTGGCCTTTGTCAAGCATATATGGTCATTGCTACAAATGGTGTCTAAATTAAAAAGTGTGACACATATTCAGATATTGCATAAACAACAAAATGAAACATCTGTCTATGGAAAAATAGTGAGCAGAGCAAACCAAACAGCAGGACAAAAACCATGACAAATAATCCAACCTGCAAGTCAATTGGACATTTATCACTCCTGTAAACAGAGATAATATGATGTTCCTTTTTACATAACATCACATGATGTCACAAACCTTGTAAAGGAAAGAACCTGAGAAGAACAGATACTTTGCTCAAAATAATGTGAACACATTAACAACAGATCCAGTTGGTACATCTGAAGGCAGGACAGGAAAATCAAACACACTGAATACAACAAAATAAAAGATGATTTTGTACATAACTTCACAACAATTCTTTAGTGTGTAAATTTCATAGCTGTACCACGGAAGATAAAAGTTATTAAAACAGACTTCTGCTGTTTTGAAGACAAGCAGTGTAAAGAGAGCTGACAAAATAATTATGTGAAACACTCAGGTAATGCCATATTATGAATTTTTCATATTAAGGCCTTAATGTACATTACTGGAATGTCCACTCACCTCCAACATCTAAAAGATCTAAAAAGCTGAAAATTCTTATTGTTGTGCAAAATAGCTTACGAGTAACTAAAAAAAAACCTGTTGCAAACAAAAACAGGCAATGAAAATGAAAATATTACATGAATACATACCAGAACAGCACCCAAATAATCATCTGTGCATAATTTCACAACAGTCACAACAAAATATTGTACTGCAGCATCCTCTAAAACACAAACCTTGGCATCAAACTATCTTTCACTTGAAATAAGAATAACCAAAATGCCGCACAACAGTTTCTTTTTAAATTTAAGTGAATTGTGGCTTGCTGAATTCAGTAAAGATCTTAGTGCATAACTTCACAACATTCTTGGAGAGAGTCTCCCTTTTCTTCAGGAAAACAGTGCTTTTAATTTTATTGATTCATTTCTACAAAAACAGGGGTACAAGAGCTCAGGAGATTGTATCAGCATGTTTTGAATACATTTGCCAGATTTGGGATTAATAATGAGGGTGGAAAACTGGCTATTCTATAAAATGTTCATAACTTAACATACCACTTCATAACTTCAGAACAGTCACAACTTAATATTGTACTAAACGTTCCTCTAAAAAGCAAAACGTGGCATCAAACCACCTGTCATTTGAAATAATAAGAACCAAACATCACATATGATAATTGCTTTCTTTTTAAGTGAATTGTGATGTCCTAAACTCAGTAAAGATCTCTTCAGTACATAATTTCACAACATTCTGAGAGAGAATGTACCTTTTCTTCAGAACAAAATTGCAAATATATCGATGAATATTTGTATGAAAACAGATAAAAAGAAGGTACAAGGATTATATCTTCATGTTTTGAAAATTGAATACTTGTGGGATTGATAAAAAGTTATTTCAGAAAAAAAGTATTGTTTTCTATAAAATGTTCATAACTTCACATACAGAAAACAACATCTTTTGCAACACTGTAGACTTAAAAGCATAAGCCACTCTGTGTAGTACAGATAAGATTTACTTAAAACTGTACCGATAGGCTACAAACTATAGAGTCAATAACAGGTATGTATTTCTAATAAAAGCATCCACTAAAATTTCTTTCTTTGTTCATAACATCACAACAGATGATTATACTGCATTTTTGTGTGAGATTATGTACATCATGCAAGTTGCTGGCAAATTTTAAGGCATAAATCATTTCAATTCAGAATTCTCAGAAATAACAGTATTTGACCTGCACAAGGCATTTTAACAGATTTAACATCAATATTATAAAATTTAACATCAGTATCATATGTGTTCATAACTTCACAAAATCCAGACCATGCAGATGCTGATGTGTTGTCATGAACATCATGAAAAGTACACAACATTGTCCAAAATCCATGAAAAAGCCTAAAATGATTATTGAAATAATCCAAGAGCAACAGCATGTCAACAAACTCTTTTTTCAGCATTATTCTTATATCAAATTGCTTTTGTAAACAGTGGTTTGGTTTGGTACAATTTTTGTTGCTGTGAAGTTATGCACTGACCCATGAACAGTAAGGCCAACACATGCACTGATGCAGGGACCAAGTATCACTAATCAGTGCTTTTTATTAACTTCATCATCATGAAGTTCATGTATGTAAAAATGATGAATGTACATTTTCTGCCTTAGTAAACAATAAATCAAGAAGTCGCAGGTGTACATCACCATCATGACAATCAGATGATCGGTCCCTACAAACACAAGGCAAAACCAACACTAAACTGAAGAACTAAGTCAGCAAGTTCAAAGAGTAAGGCTAAAGTAGTAAAGGAATGTTAATTATCTGTTATAACAACTATAATAGAACAGCAAAGGACATATCAATATATTAACAGAGAAAAACAAGCGATCCTAGCCAAATTCTGTTGTACATAACATGGGAAAATGATTCACAACAAAAATTTGATCAGCTTTTTTTCCTTCCTACCATTCCACAGAGCGATTTTTGCTTCACATGGCAAAAGACACACAGCCGTATCAATGAAACAACCAAGTCAATGTGGCCAGCGTGCGAAAGCTGAAGTGTCAGTCCGCATGAAAAAAATAGTACATAACACAGCATTCACAACAGAAAGCAGAAGCTGAATTTCTGGGCAGACTGCTCATATTGTAAACATCACATCGCTCTTTTGAATGAGACAAATGAAAATACATCCATTTTTGAGAGAATCAGTTATTTTGACTTCGTGGAGTGTCCCGAGTTAGTGCCAAATCGATGATTCTTACGCACATGGGAAATTTCACAACGAACAATTATGTACTTAAAAGCAGATTTTGCTTGGCAATTTTCTACTTCCTATGCTCACTATTTACCGATGTAGAAGTATGACGGCTTTATTATGCATTCAATTTAATGTTGATCAAGTCCCAGACATTAAAGTTTCATGTACTCATTGCAGTGCATCGCTCAGTTGCGCACACTCTTTGAAAAGTCACAGAAATGATCTCTTACGATAGTGTAAACAAACGACAAAATGATTGATTTTCGGAACTGTTATCAATATCAGTTGCTGTGGGGAAAAATGCACCCAGGCGCAAAGGTCATTACTTCACTTTCACGTTACATTAAATTTGTGGCTATATTTGAGGTATAGCGTATGTAAATTTAGCTCCGAAGTTCAGTAGTAGCGCATGCGGCCCGTCTGACGCCATTTCATAGCCGTGCCCATATAAAAGACAACAAAGAATATATGCACAACACTTCGCAAAAGATTGTAGACAACTTCCCAAACATGGCACTCGCAATATACCTTTTACTTGACAGATTCAACTGTCTAGTCTAAAATACCAAACAAAAAAGAAACCTCTGAGGAAGACGATGCACAAAAAATGATAAAATAAATACAAACATAGTGATAAATATATTTCTATATAAGATTTTGAAAAAATGCAACAACAACAAAAAAAAGTTGGGCATTGGGAAGCAGCCCAGGTCAGGTCCTTCAATGGGAAGGTCTTCTGCTCCCAAAGCACGTAACATGTTTCATTCTGTGTAGAACTAGTCAGGCATGCAGCCTGGGATAGCGAGAGGAGAGTGCAAAGAGTACACAAACAACAAATTCAAGGTAGTGGAGTCTGTAGGTTGCTGAAAGGTCTCATGGGATGCTTCCTCCAGTGTCCAGCAGTCTTTATTTATTTATATATATATAATATGTATTCATTTATTCATAGTCTTGATCGCCTTCAAAAGGGACAAAAACCTCGAAGATCTGCTTGTGAGATCCAAATTAAAAGCAACACAAGTGCCAAATTACCCTAAACATCCAGGAATGCAAACCCTGTGAAGACAAGAAGTGCAAAACCTGTCCTTTCATCAACACTTCCACTTCAGTCACTGGACCATCAAGCAGCTTCAACATCAAATCAAGCTTCACTGCAAATCAACCAACATTGTTTACATCCTGTCATGCTCAGTGTGCTCCAAACTGTATGTGGGTGAGACATACCACTCATTGGATGACCGTTTTGTGGAACATTTAAGATCCATGAAACTGAACTACAACAACCCAATAGGCCAACATTTCAATAGCCCTCAACATAGCTAAATCCATGCACAGATTTCAGCAGTGTGGCAAAACACCAGAGACTGACAATACAGGAAATACATGGAGAACTGCATCATCCACCAACTGGGAACAGTCCAGCCGGCGGACCTGAACACCAGAACTGCCGACATGTAGCGGTGCCCGGGCCCTCTCCTTGTGCTACTAATCCCTACTGTTTCCCCCTCTTCTCCCCCACCCAACCCACAACCAGTACTGCTCTGTCATTTTTATTTTCCACGTCATTTTATTTTTCACATCATTTTTATTTTCCACGTCACTTTTATTTTCCACTTCTCTTTCACTTGACAAAGGGCCTGGGCTCAAAACGTCGTGCTTATATTACTCCAATTCCAAAGGATCTTTCACAAACAAAGTACTTGTCAATGTTTTGGGTTTTACCCTAAAGATCCAGCGGTCATATTTTGTTTCTATATCACAGTGAGCCACTTAAAACTGAACATAGCAGAAAAGTTTCCACATAATGTAGAGACATCAACTTAACAAGTTACCACAGCAACCAATGAAGCAAAAGAAGGAATTTGGAAGAAAAGTATAGCAAGAAATTACATATTCTTTTAATCTAGGAAACAGCCTTGTATGGGTCAATATTCATAAAGAAAAGATCATGTCTGCCAAGCATGCATTCCCAAGTAAACACAAACCTATTGCCACAGTCCTAACAGAGGGAAAGTAGGGCTGTCTCCCTCACAAATGTATGACCAGACGGAAAGATTAAAAAGAAAAGAAAAAAAACAGCAGACAAAACAAACCTTTAACAGAAAAGATAATCTGTTTGATCAAAAATACAAAACAAAACAGAACATTCTGGGGAAGACAATAAATAAATAAATGGATACATAATGAATATATAAAGACTGCTGGACACTGGAGGAAGCATCCCATGAGACCTTTCAACAACCTTCTACAGACCCCACTCCCTTGAATTTGCTGTATGTGCACTCTTTGCCTCAACAAGTATAATATTATACCCCTCCTCAAAAACTGTGTACCAAACAAACATGTTTATTATCCAAGACCAAAATTAAGCTGCTTTCACATATATTCCCAATTTCAAAGAAACCTGACATAACAACAACTTTGCAAAGACATTCTGAAACAAAACAAAACAAAAAAAAGTCATAAAGAATGAACATATCTCATTAAGGTTCTATATTTTTGACTGATTGAATAAAACCATGTCAGTCTCCACTCTTCTGGTAGTTCTGCTCCATTTTCCTTAGATTTGTCACAAATATCAACAAAACAAACAAGTTTGAGCAGCATTAAAAAAGATGAAACCAGGAAAAGCCCCAGGACCAGACAATATTACTACAGAAGGCCCTAGAAGATATCCAGTATTGAAAAAATAAGTCCTAAATAGCAAAAAGACTAAAGTCATGGTAATCCGTGAAAAACAAAAAATCTCCTCATGTAAAATGACAGCAAATGGCATAACTTTCAGACAGGCTGATAAGTTTAAATATCCGGGAACAGTCATCTCATCAGATGGGTGATGCACATCAGAAATAGCCAGCAGAATCGGCCGAGCAAAAAAAGCATTCAAGAAGATGAAGAGTTCTTACCAACAAATGCCTATCAATTGACATCAAGAAAAGAGGTCTTGAGTATTACATAGAACTGATACTGTTGTACGGTTGTAAATATGGGCAGTCAATATGCAAAGAACAAAACTGAGGCAACTGAAATGTGGTTTCCAAGAAGAATGTTGAGAGTTCCATGGACAGTAAAGAAAACAAACAAGACGGTCTTGAAGGAACAGACACAATAAGATAATAAAGAAGATTAGGAAAACAAGCAAAATTCATAGGACATTTTATGAGGAAACAGAAATTAGAGCACCTTGTTACATCAGAAAAGCTGGAGGGAAAGAGAACACCAGGTATACCCAGGGAGAAAATACTGAACGGACTAAGGAGAGAGAGGGTGTGAGATGTACTTGCAGTGAGAATGGAGGGCCATGATTACCAGCGCCTTGCGGCAGGGCACATGATGATGATGATGAACAATCAAAAGAATGTCACTGTTATTGTTAGTGTTGTTTAAAGCCCAGCCGACTGCATAGAGCCATATCACTATCAGGGCTAGAACTGCTTCAAAACATACAAAACTTCAACAGGAAGAAAAAAAGAAACATTTAAGTTGGGCCTACAGGCTACACATATCAATTGCATTCACATAATCTAAGGACCTGAACACCAGAACTGCCGACATGTAGCGGTTGACCAATCCATCCAATTTATCACACAGGGGATTTGAAAAAACACCTGAATTAATACAAATTTAAGCATACCCATGGACACCAGAACATATATATATGTATAAAAATGGGCACAAATTACCTAAAATTGCTTCCGTATATCTCGTTTCCCTAAAGCCAAAAATGCACTTAATGCAAGTCATCATCATCATCAGGTGCCTTGCCACACGGCGTTGGCAATCATGGCCTTCCATCTGTTTCTATCTCTTGTTGCCTCAAGCACCTCTTCCACCCTCTTTGTCTTCAGCCACTCTGCAAGTCTGTCCAATATGCCTATCTTCTACCTGGTGCTCTCTTTCCCTCCAGCTTTCCCATTGTGACCAGGTGCTCCAATTCTCCTTTCCTCATAAAATGACCAATAAATGTTGCCTGTCTTTTCCTAATCTTCCTTAATACACGTACCCAGAAATAATTATCAATCCTAAGAAAAAGTATGTGACTTTATCGAACACATACAAGGTGAATGGACCTGCAAGGAATAAGATGATAGGAAGAAAAGGAACTGGGCAGAAAGTGAGAAACAAAGAGAGTGACAAAAACGAGTAAATTTCTAGCACTTAATTTCTAGAAGGTAGGGATACTATTTATACTGAAAGAGCCCCCGGCATCCCCACGGGGGGAATCAAAAGAATGTAGGCCTATTATGTAGGTATGTTACAAAAAATTTCAAATATTTTTAATAAATATGTAATTACCATCATTGAAAAGAGCAAAAAAAGAACATTAAAATGGTATAAAAAGTTCTTTGATTGATTGTCTGTGACGAAAGTTACGATTTTTTTAATGATTAAATTTTCGACGTTTTCCTTCAATGGATTACATAGCAAAAACTGTGACCGCGTATGTGCCGTTTCATCACAAAAAGCACCATAACTTTGGAACGACTGAACCGATTGAAAAAAATCAAGTATCCATAGAAAGGTCTTTGTTTAGCCAAGATGATTACGACTTTCATGAATCTCTGGGTTTTTGCATTAATTAGGAATTAATTCATTAATTGCCTCAACTGGCTAAAGCGAAAATTAATTGAGATTCCTAAAATCTTTACAGTTTCCAAAATCATCAAATTTCTTACTTGAAAATTGTTGAGTAAAGCCTCAAGATAATTATAATGATAAATTACAACAGTTATTCAATGCCATTAGGCTGAATCTTTATGTAATAATCAATTAATTACAGTTTTTCATGAACAACCGCCTTTAAGAAGTTGTCAACCTGTGTATTTATTAAATACCTCTTGGTTTTTATATACAGATGTTTATAATTATGAGATATGTAGGCCTATGTATATCATTATATATCATATACATGTGTGTATAGATATATGTGATGTAAATATATTTATATTGATTAATCAAAATAAAAAATTGAGAGCCTGTGATGGTAGTATAAAACCCCTTAAAAATAGACATGAAAATTGTTTGAATATTTCACTGAAAAAAACTCAAGTTTCCTGGTAGCATAGAAATGAGTCTTTATTAAGACTAGAGATTACAGATTAATTACTAATTAAGCTGTTCTGAGGGGAAAAAAGATTCACAGACTGAATTGGTTTATAACTTGCACATCTGGAAAGTTCATATTGCAATTTTGAATTAAAAATTCAGCTGGTAGTAAGGACAGTGTATCTTTTCAATTATTTACCCTGACAAGCAGACCTTTTTCAAAAAGTTTTGTTTTTTTTCCTTGCGTAATCACACACTTTTTCATAAGCTGTCATACAACATGAAAGATAATGTGTTATGTACATAAATATGTGTGTGTGCATGTGTGTTATAAGTGTGCATATATATATATATATATATATATATATATATATATATATATATATATATATATATATGTACATGTACCAGTATGCATATCACTCAAAAAACAAAATTATATGCAAACAAAAACACAAAGACGACAATATTTGGTTACAAATGTTTTAATGCATAATGCTATATCAAAATAAATACACAGAACAGGTAACAAGATGAAAAGGGCATCAGCAGAAATATATCATAACATACACGCACAAACACCAGACATAAAAATAAGCTACATTGCAAAAACAAAATTCTGAAACATATTTACATGAGTTACATACAAATAGTCCACACATACACAAAAAAGCACAGAATCCATAGTCACATTTACAGCTTGCTAAATGAAGAGATTACAAAAATGTGCAGACATTGTAAGAATGGAATCGTGAAAGTCATCTGTGTAAAACCAAACATGTCAAATGAAAATCTTAAACAATAACAAAAATTAAAAAAACTAAAGATTATACATGAAGGGTATCCAAGTGTCATTACCTAGACACACCCCAGTCTTCTTAGAGTGTACACGCTTGACAGGAAGGCTTCTCTTGACATTTTGCTGTTGACCTCTCCCAAGAATTTTTTGCTAAATACATGCAGCATACAAGTCACTGTTCTTCTCAGTACAACTATGCCATTTCCTCCTCTCCATCTGATACAGTGATGAAAATGATTGCTCCACATCATTAAATTCATATGAAAGGGTGGCTATGTATCCCTGATGATTATTGGCATTATCATTAATAGTGTTTAAAGCCCAACCCACTATATCCCTGATGATTATTGGCATTATCATTAATAGTGTTTAAGGCTGGAGGGCTCTTGTCCTGAAAACCATTCTTTTCTCAAATGCCAATGTCTTCAAAAGTTCCATTTAAGCAAATGTATACGTGCTATTCTGTCTCTAGTGTACATGTATTCATGTGAGAGATACAATTATGAAGACTTCATGCATTAAAACCACCTCTCCCATTTAAAATGCCAAAACCCAAAGAAATAATGAGAATAATAAATAGCCTACGTACATTATATAGGCTACAGAGCAAACCTCTGGTAATAAAGTTTTCTTTTCAAACTCACTCAATATGTGTACAAACATGAATTATTGCACAGCAGGACATGACCAGTAGATAGAAAGTGGTAGTGCATATATATATCATGACAATTGACTTGTGGAACAGGCAGGTCAAGTGAGAAAGACCTGACAGATCCTTTGGTTCAACTGACAGTGAATTCCAAAGAGATGGTGTGAGAAATGGAAAGCACAATGCTCAAGCTGACTTAAGATGACATTTTATCACCATCAGAAGCTTTTGTTTTGAGAACTTCATGCATCTGTTTTATTTACCATTAAGATGAGACAATCCTAAAACATGTGTTAAGTGAATCAACACAGCAAGAGAAGATGAGCTGACTGACTGTACAGGCCTACATATGTCAGTCTTGCACAAAAATTATCAAAATATCCACTTACAATGGCATCAGTCTGTGACTGCACGATGAAACATTCAGAGTCATCCCACTCATACCCAGGTGGGGGGAGGGTGGCATCGGAGTCACTCATTTTATCTGGATGAATAAAGACCTTACCCACTATTGGACATTTAAATGACAACAGTAACAGTAATGACAGACAAGGACTACTACTACTAGTTATCACAATTACTAGCACCTAATAATCATTGTATTTAGACCTATACAGTGCCAACAGTCCATATCAAAGCATCCTTGTGCACTTTAGACAGGAACAAAACAAACTAAAAGTGAAAAAAGATGGAGGTTTGTCATGCCCATACATTAATGCAGTAGGCCTATAGGCCTAAGCTCAGTTGGACACACACCAATTTAAAAGGCATATATTGAATATTTGAAATAAAAAAAAGATCACATTTAAAGCATTAATCTTAATCATTGTACCTAGGCTTTATATTTGGAAAATTCAAGATTTTTTTCAGTGTGATAATATTAAATTTAGAAGTTCAGCATTACTGTGCATCGGCTCATCACACCTTTGGGTATTTACTCTGTGTGTGTGTGTGTGTAGTGAGTGTGTGTGAGTGTGTGTTGTCACTGAGCTGCATCTGTCAAACATCAGTCATCAAGACTGTTGTGTGGGTGTACACATATCAGGAGATGAGACACTACTACATGACCAATATCCATTGTCCCTCACCATCCTTAACTATTGTAGTCCTATTTAGATCTACACTATGATTCTTGCTAAACTTGCCTAGTTAGTAGTAGTGAGTTTTAATCTTATCCAATCTGACAATCTGAAGTCCAGAAGTCTAGAAGCTGATAATCATAATGAGGGGCAGCAGACCTTCGAAGTTCGGCTGCCCATCGACACAGTTTGCTGAGTCAGCTAGACTCAGACTGACAACCAGCGTCAAACTGAAGCTTGTATTTCCAGTATTTGACAATAATTTTTCACCAAATTTTACACAGTACACTAAAAATGCATTGTCTTGTATGTCGTGAAAAATGAAGAATTTATTCCAATAGGTTCAGCTGGTATGACAAAAAGAAAACGGTTAATCGGCACTAAAAAGTCTTGCGCCCATTGTGAACAAGGCAATTATGCGCAATAACAACGGTCACCACACCCACTATCTGTAATATGGCCTAAAATGTTCATCTGACAATACAACTGCACCAAATTTTACACATAAGCAGGAAAATGCATGTTCTTATTGGTAATTAATTCACTTGAATTAATATTCATACCTGTAAGTTTGGGAGATACGGCCGCAAACACCAAAAGTCACACCAACACTGCCACGTCAGCAAATCAGAGGAAGCTCGTGAAAATGACCCGATCATTATGGGAAAAGTACGGACTTCGGTATTCAGATCGGTAATTATCGGACACATGAATACATTAACGAAGCAAACAGCGATTGTTTGCCTACCCTCTCACATGTGCCGCCACGCCGGTCACAATCTTCCGCTGTAGTTTTCGCGCACGCGTAATCGCCGATTGTGACATACCTATATTATGTAGCAACCAAATTTTGTAGTCTGAAAATGAAACAGTTGAGTGAGTTTATGATTATCAAAACACACAACGCAATTCACTAATTCGTGCTCTGTGGATACATTCCTCAAAAGATAATTAGAACTGTGTTTGTCAATTGACCACAATCAAAAGGCGACATCTGTTTACAAATAAGTCTGAGTCTGTGTCGTATAAATTGTCAAGGACGAACGTGCTTTGTGTCCTTTCTGGTTTCATTATCAGCTGAAAAGGCTGTTGTTCAGACTTCCTCCTAATGAAGTGACACACTTTACCTGACTTAGTCGCTTAAATCCATTTCCATGGTATTGCCATTGTTCGGCCGCCTGAAAAACCGATTTCCTCTTGTTTCCTCTTCTGAATCTTGTTGACAGTTCCATCTCGTTGATAGCAAAATATTAAGAAAATACTTTCTACTTCCCGAAGAAGCACTCAAGCGGTAATTTTTGCACGCATGCGTGTTGGAAGCATCACGGAAGTCACTCTTTTAGTTACTGTATTCTTTTGTGTGCATCAACAAGTACTTTCGGAATCTGATCGACATAGGACTGTATTGCAAAATCTTACTACGTTATTCGTTACAATGTTTACATTTTTGCATTTTAATTTGATTTTACGCCCAAAATTACAAAACACTTTAGTTATTAGTTTCGCATAGACTGGTGCTCAAGTTGCCCTGGGAGAAGAGAAGCCGTGGGTGGGGAATTCCGAAAACTCTGGATCTGTCATTAAAGTGATACCAGAGTAGAAATATTTTCTAACATTATTAATGTTGAAATTTTCATCATTGCAAGAATCATTTAACAGAAATATTGAGTTGCGGATGTGACAGTTAAATTCTAAAATTATCATTCCACAGCCAGTGAACTGTCACATGATGGATAGCAGACGACACGAAACTGACACGGCAGCAGATATTACTATACAAATGGGAATACACATCGAACTCTTTGATGATAATGACCCAAGCAAGCGTCCTGTGATTCATGGAACCAAACAAATATTTACGGAGGAAGAAAAATCGACATAGTCGAATCTGATTTTCTTCTCATTTATGTCCCTTTCTCTCCTATTCCCCATTTCAAGACAGCGAACGCGCAGGGTTTTGCGCAGGCTCGCGGAATCTGCCGGATAATTTTTGCCAGAATTGGTGGAGCGCATATGAAATTGTCCGAATGAGATGAATCCCACTTGAATAACCTCCAACCTGCAAACTCTAATGTGTGCGTGCCATAATTCTAGTGGGTGTGGATGCCAAAATTCATTCGTTTTTCGACGTCCTTTACTTTATTTACTTGTTTGTACAATGGTATTGTTAACATGTGGACTTGCATAAACAGATCTGTGCCATTAGTTATTAAAACCAATGGGATTCCCATGCTTTGCCCAAGCGTGCACGCTATATGTATGTATATATAAAGGCCTGGGGAAACAAAACAAAACAACAAAACAAAAACTGGCACCATGTCAGAAGTTTTGGCAGTGAAGAGTGATTGTTCCAGGTGCTTAGTAGCTAGTGATTATTTTTTTCACAAACAGAAAACGCTGTGTGCGAGTTACACGTCGAGTAACCTACTGTGACTGAGACGGTATTGTTGCAATGGCTGTGGACAGTCGCAGCGAGTTGCAGTCTGCCTCGTCCCACTTTTCTCCACGATTTAGTCAGAACCTTACTGAATGCCTGTTGAACGATAGTGAGAAATATTCGTTAGCAGATTCCAGTGCACCAGAAAATCTTATTTGGGATGACTGGAAAGAAGCAGCATTTGGGTGGCAAGTTGTGGTTCCATACCCCAAGTACGTCACCCATCGACATAAACAACGGCGCAAGTGTGAAACAAAGCCCAAGAAAGAATTTGTGAAAATTCAGCCCGAATTTCAGTGCCAAAATGAATTCAGCCTGGATGATGCTAATAGAACGTATCCTTGGAGAGAAAGTGTTGAACCAGTGACTTACTGTTACTTGCCCAACAATGGATACTACAGAAATACTAAGCCGGGTCCCACCAAACTGACCAGGGAAGTACAAGAATGGTTAGCAGTCACTCAAAGCTCAAAGTCAGTGAAAGCTATTCTGGCAAGACAATTACACAAAGCTGCTCAGAATTCGCAGAAAACAGAACAAGGAGGCTGGGGTACAGGAAACAAAGAAGACGTGAACATAAAAGAAGCAGAGGAGCCGGAGTTTGTGTCGTCATGGAAACATGTACATCCACGCTTCAGTCAGAAAGACAGAACTTCAGAGGTCCTGCAGTTAGCTGCAAGACGTCTGCAATCCCACCTGAACTTAACGTCTTCTGGTGATAACATGATGAATTATTACAATCCTCGTGTTGCTGCTCCAGAAACAGAGAATTACACAATATCCACCTCTGGTATATCAAGGAAATCAGTAGACTTGCCTTTACATAACCATTTGTCTCTGCCCATCAACGATAAACAGCCGTTAAAAGATGTGTACATGCCTAACACCACCAGACTTGCCATCCAAACCAAGAAACTGCAGCGATATAATTACGAAGAAGACTTATTTGCGTTCATTCCGATGTGCAAGCAAGAGACTCTTCTCCGGCCTCTAGCTAAACTGACCCCTAAACAGAAGCAGATTGACGATGATTCTAGTTGTGAAAGAGGACACTCCCCACAGATGCATTGCCAAGGGGAAGGAGTTCGACCAAATCCACCAGACGCTGACACCCCTCAGACTCCTGGAGCGTCCTTTCCGACCGAAGATTCTTGTAGTATCAAACTAGCACAGTCCGCCATCGCCAGAACCAACTTACGTATCGACGAAATGAGAAACAGCCCTCTTCATTCAGCAGGTGCCAGCAGGGTCAAATCGTTCTTTGTGCATAAACGCAGTGGACTTGCATTGCTCAAAAATGGTGTTTTGCGCTACACCGTTACCAAGTAGTTAATTTTATAGCTAAGCTTACTTGCAGATTTTCGTTAGCTGATTGAGCATTCAATTTCCTGGGATATATAACACATACGTGCGTTTTGAAAACTAAAGTTCTGGTGTCCCGTGTCTGCTGCAGAGATAGCCAGTCACAGAGGTAGACAAACGATCTTGCTATTGATTTTTTTGTTTGACATTGTGGTGATATGATATTCACCGGACAAAGCTTATCTCCTTTTCTTTCATTTGTCGTCTGCATGATCAGGCTACATCTCGTATTTAATGTAGTTGTTTCTTTTTTCCTCCAGTTCCAGGGCTGCCGTGAAGAAACGTAGGGCAGGCTGATGCGGTGGGCAAGACATTCTCGTCTGATATGGCAGATGACTGTGTAGACATCTGCATTATATTGTATGATGCCATGCTTTGTTAGACAACGCCTGCGGGCCTGGTATCTCTGATTTCAGCCCTATACCTTTATTTCTAAAACAAAAATCATCATATTTGAATTCGTGTTTGAGCTTGTTTGTTTGATTTTGTTTTGTTTGTTTGTTTCTTTCTTTCTATCTTTTGCTTTTTGTTTTTCTTGAGGAAACGGGTTTACTGTGTAAAAATCACGCTGCTGTAAACAGGAAGAACGTTGCCACAGTGTTGGATATCCCTTTTTCTGTCTGCATATATTCTTATTGCGAATGCAGGTGGATGTTTCAACAGTCTTTTGCTCGACATAAATTTTTGTTGTTGTTGCCATGGGTTCATTTACACGCGCG
>JAPXFY010000020.1:15347785-15365285 GCA_030674185.1 Monoplex corrugatus
TTCTTGGTAATCTTGTAGAATAGAATACGAAAATAATTGGAGCTAATTTGACGCACTTATACGGGTGTTTTCGGTTCTGCTCGATGTAAAGAGACGTAAGACACCCTTACCTACTCACTTTGACCAGTCCTTCCCCACAAACATGCACAAAATATCCCTGAATGACTGGCGACCACAGCTCCAGCAGTCACCTGCTCGCCATTTTGGTTGCACAACGTCATCACTAGTGGGGAGTTGTCTATAAATATGGCGTGCAGGTGACTGCTGGAGCTGTGGTCGCCAGTCATTCAGGGATATTTTGTGCATGTTTGTGGGGAAGGACTGGTCAAAGTGAGTAGGTAAGGGTGTCTTACGTCTCTTTACATCGAGCAGAATCGAAAACACCCGTATAAGTGCGTCAAATTAGCTCCAATTATTTTCGTATTCTATTCTACAAGATTACCCAACTTCTTTATACGAGTTGTATATATACCAATGGGCTTTTACGTATGTGATGACCGGCGTTTTGTTTGTTTTTTTGTTTTTGTCTTTCCTTCAGCTATGTAGCCTAAGCAGTTATAGCCTGTTTCCGTGAGTTAGCTAGCTAGGAAAATGGTTTCTATAAGCCCCGTAACTGAACAAGCCTGAGTAGTCATAGTCTAATAGTTTGTTTGCGTGAGTGGGTTAGCTGGGTAGTTTCCATAATCTAATGAGCACTGACTTAGCAGCCAACGGGATCTTTAAAGTGCATGTTTTCTACTTGAAGGTGTGCATGCAGCGAAGGGGTTTCAGACATTAGGCAGGTCTGCAAATAGTATTTACCTAATCGGAAGTCTGATGTCCTAACCATGAGAGTGGCTGTCGCACCTGTCAAAATATCTGCCGGAAGTCCATGTCCTAACCATGTAACTGTCACACTTGTCAAAAGATCTGATGACAGATCTGAGCGAAGCACATTAAAGAAAATATGAAAACTGTCCTAGTGCTACGATTGAATACATGCATTCGAAATAACAATGCCATTACTATTTTCAGCGTAACTGTCTGTTGTTGTTGTTGTTGTTGTTGTTGTTGGTGGTGGTGGTGGTGGTATTGGTGGTGGTAGTGGTGGTGGTGGTGGTGGTAGTGGTTTGGCTTGACCATCTTATGAAATTTCTTGTCTGGACATTCAAAGCTATGGCAGGAGTATATGCACAGCCCGTGTCTGTGGGTGTTGGATTCACCTGAAGCTGTTTTGAAGACACAATTACTTTTCTTAAGTGCCTCAGGCAGAAAACGTAACACAGCTTCTGATTTGATAGAATGGTGTCTGCCTTTACCCTGTCGCCCTTCCCGTAGTATAAAGTTGCGTTAATAAACTTTGATTAATCGACAGAAACATTTCGAATCGAGGCAAATTTGAATGCTTGTGGGCTAAGCAATATCTGGCGTCAAGTGTCTGGAGTGTGTGAACATGTATGTGGGTGTGATAGCTGCACGCACCTTGTATCCGAAAGCCGGACCGGAAGACCGACCTTCAAAAGCCTATGAGTGCCTTTGTTTTCCGTAAATTTTACAAACGGTTATTGTACCAAACTAATTAATCAGTGAACTAATGAAGAGACGTTGATAAGGTGTTATATATACCAGCAACCTGTAGGAACTCCTCTGGACTAGTCACACTGACCCAAGTTGCACCAAACTTTCCCCAAAGAGTTTATCTGCTTACACATTGTAACAGCAGATTTTGTGTAATGCGCAACTATTCGAGGAGGTCCTATTTGTACTTTTTTAAATGAATGTTTTCCGAGTTTATTTGTTTGTATGTTTTTGATAAAGGCCCGGTAACGCCGAATGTGTCTGACGTACCTATATTAGTAATACTTGCGGTTTCTAAATCATGGTTTTTAAATAGCGTGTTCCCTCCTCCACACCATCCCTTCCCCCTGCATGCACACATGCACAACTTAATTGCAAGACAAGAAAAGTTTGTGACAGAAATGAACATGTTCACTTAAATTAAAAAAAAAAGAAGAAGAAGAAGAAGAAAGAGAGAGGAAGAAAAAAAAAAGAAAAGAAAAAAGGAATGCCAATTCAGCTCGATTATTTTTCCCCTTCATTCTTTTGATATCACATGTGTTAAATGTCAGCAAATGTGGCAAGATAATTTATCTAGTTAGTATACCTCATGGTTTTAAACAGCTGTGTTGTTTTTAATTTTCTGTGGCAAACATTTTATAATGAGAAAACAATGCAACAGAAGTGAACGTATTGTGGTTTATCTGTTGCCGTGTAATAGATGCCGGATGATCAAGCCTGTGTAACGATCTCCGTTGAAAGAAAAGCCATGTTGTAAGAACTTTTCATGAAAAAGAAATATATGAAAATTTCTGTGAGTGTGTGTGTTGGTCTCTGTGTATCAGTATTTGTATTTATCTGTGTGTTCTGAGTGCGTACGTGTACACAAAGTGTGCATTTGGATGTGTATGCGTGTGTGCGTGACATATGCTTTTGTGTAAGTTTCTCTCTCTCCCTCTCTCTTTCTCTCCCTCTTTCTCTCTCTCCCTCTCTCGGTTTCTCTCTTTCTCTCTTCCCCCTCTCTCTGTGTCTCTGTCTGTCTCTCTCTGTCTTTCTTTGTCTCTGTTGTCTTTCTCTGTCTCTCTGTCTGTGTCTCTCTCTCTGTAAAAATGTCAGTGCTTGATTAGATGTGTTTGCACATAAAAGTTTATTTCGTTGATAGAACACAAAACAAAACAAACACACAAACAAACAAACAACGAACGAACGAACGAACGAACAAATGAACAATCAATCAAGCAAGCAAGCAAACTAACAAACCAAACAAGCAGTAGATTTATTGGTGTAGTCTGAATGTTTTCATGTTCTTTTCGACTGTGTCTCTTTCTGTCATAGAATTTCTAACAATAGTAATACATCGCTTGTGTGTGGCGCTATTCTCCGGTACTCATTTGGACCCACGGCACATTAAATATTATAAGACACAGAGCGTGACAAACACAAGCATTGATATAGTACAGAGAGAGAGAGAGATGGACGGAGGGGGGGAGGGGAGGGAGAATACACATACATATACGTACATAAACAACTCACCGGTTCTAACATACATAAACATACTTAGTCGTAAATAGATAAATCTACATACATAAATGTTCACACAATATCACATCATCAGTAGTTCCAGGTAACAATATAATCCGATGGACGAGAATAGTCAAACATCTACAATGGAAGATCTAGGTGAACAGGTAAATCAATACAAATAGCAACAACGGAAGGCCTAGTAAACAGGTAAGTCTTCAACTGTGATTTGAAGTGATCAAGGGCGGGTAGATCTCTGAGTTCCAAGTGGATGGAGCAATGAAAATTTAAACTGAAAGCACTTTCTTCTGTGATTTAAGGTCCTGTTTTGGCGTTGTCAGCAGCTGTTCGTGGATAAGAGGGTGCAGGATGTTTAACCCTTTGACTCCTGCACCCTATCCACCACCTGCAAAACCATACCCATTTGATTCCCTCACCTTATCCACGAGCTTCCTGCAGGAAGCTAATGGATAGGGTGAGGGAGTCAAAGGGTTAAGTTTTTGCTTTGCTAGCATGGTTGACAATGCAGGATGCTGCTGGACAGGGTGCAGGAGTCAAATGGTTAATAATATGCAGAGGCGGTTTAAAAGGTATAGTGGGAAAGAGCCATCAGACCAGCAATACGCAAAGCCTTGCAATTGTACACAGGCAGTGAAATTTGATGGGGTAACCAGCGGATGTATTACGTGATAATGCTTTATTTTCTTCAGGATTAGACGTAGGCTACTGTAAACTTATTGTTATGGATTTTTTTGTGGTTGAGATACTTGTTCTGCTGACAAGTCAGCTGCACAATTAAAAAAGTCCCGCGGGGCAATTACTATCGCAGTGACAAATCATTACATGCAGTTTGGGAGAATGAGGCCTGATAAAAGCGAAATTCCGGTTCCTCCTCGAGATCGAGTGGACACTTGTACCATCATAGCAACTAAAATTGTAGTAAATTAAGTAGTTACAGAAGACCATTTAATGTCAGGTTTAGTACACACATCATTCATCAGACGGCAGATGCACATCAGAAATAGCCAGCAGAATCGGCCAAGCCAAAACAGCATTCAAGAAGATGAAAAGCACCAATAAATGCCTATCAATTAACATCAGGAAGAGAGTTCTTGAATGTTATAAAGAACCAATACTGCTGTACAGTTGTGAGGCGTGAACAGTCAACAAGCAAAGCCAGAGCAAGATTGAGGCAGCCGAGATGTGGTTTCTAAGAAAAATGTTGAGAGTTTCATGGACAGCAAAGAAAACAAACAAGACAGTCTTGAAGGAGGCAAACACAGGTACATGTAGATTATTCATAAGGAAGATAAGGAAAAGACAGGCAACATTTATAAGCCATTTTATGAGGAAAGGGGATTTGGAGCACCTGGTCACAACGGGAAAGCTGGAGGGAAAGAGAACACCAGGTAGACCCAGGGAGAAGATGCTAGACGGACTTGCAGAGTGGCTGAAGACAAAGAAGGTGGAAGAGATGCTTGAGGCAACAAGAGATAGAGACAGATGGAAGTCCATGATCGCCAACGCCATGCAGCAGGGCACCTGATGATGATAGTACACATCATCATCATCAGGTGCCTTGCTGCATGGCGTTGGCGATCATGGACTTCCATCTGTCTCTATCTCTTGTTGCCTCAAGCATCTCTTCCACCCTCCCTGTCCCCAGCCACTCCGCAAGTCCGTCCAGCATCCTCTCCCTGGGTCCATCCGGCGCTCTCTCTCCCTCCAGCCCTCCCACCGTGACCAGGTCCTCTAATTCCCCTCTCCCCATAAAATGGCCTTCAAACGTCGCCTGTCTTTTCCTAATCTTCCTTATGAATGATTTACTTGTGTCTGCCTCCATCAAGACCATCCCGCCTGTTCTCCTTGCTGTCCATAGAACTCTCAACATTCTTCTCAGAAACCACATCTCGGCTGCCACAATCTTGTTCTGGCTTTGCTTATTGACTGTCCACGCCTCGCAACCGTAAAACAGTATTGGTTCTATATAACATTCAAGAATTCTCTTCCCGATGTCAACCGATAGGCATCCACCGGTAAGAACGCCCTTCATCCACCCGAATGCTGTCTTGGCCCGGCCGACCCTGGTGGCCATCTCCGATGTGCATCCGCCGTCTGGTGAAATGATCGTTCCCAGGTATTTAAACCTATCAACCTGTCTCAAGGTTGTGCCGTTTGCAGGTATTTTGCATAAGGGGATTTCATGTCCTTTACCGATCACCATGACTTGTCCTCCTGCCGTTTAGTTCCAACCCCTTACCCTTGCTTTCTACCTCTAGTATACCCATAAGGTTTTGTAGGTCCCTCTCACTCTCTGCAACTAGCACGGTGTCATCTCTGCATCGAATGCCGTCCATCACTCTTCCTCCAACCTCTAATTCAGGGTCTTCCTCTAGGTTTCTCACGATGTTTTCGCTATAAAGTGAAAACAGATCTGGTGACAAAACACAACCCTGTCCGACTCCTCTTTTGATGTTTTGGAAAGAGCTTATATCGTTCTTTATTCTCATTGCAGCTGTTTGTTCCCAATAGATATCTGATCATTTGTAGATCTTCTCCATCAATATTAAGTCTCTCCAGTTGGTTGATCAATTCTTCATGTCTCACCCGATCGAAAGCCCTGGTATAATCAACAAAGTATAGATATAAATCCTTGTTCATCTCTATTGACCTCTCTATGACAGCTTCCAGGACGCATATGGCACCAACAGCTCCTTTCCTTTCCACAAATCCACATTGTTCATCTGCCATTTCTTCTTTGATTCTATTCCTTGCCCTCATCATGATTATTCTTAATAGGATCTTGGTTACATGACTCATCAAACTGATGGAGTTCGCATTCTATAGCCCCTGTCTTCTTTGGAAGTGCAATGAAAATTGATTTTGACACAGAGGAAGAATATTAAAAGATTGATAAGGAAATCAAGAATAAGTGCCATGAAGCTAAAGAAGCTCGGCTAGAAACAAAGTGCAAAGAAACAGAGGCTGACACATAACAGACCCTAAGTTTCTGTACAGAAATATTGAATAAATTGCTCACAGGAAAGAGACATGCACATTAACTAATTGCTTAAAATCAAAAGATGGTATGATATTACGGAAAAAGACAAACTCAAAACCCTTTGACGATGACGGAAATGAGGAACAACATCAAAAAGAACTTTGAAGGACCACCAATAATGAAAGATGAAGCTAGAGCAACGATGAAAATGATGAAATAGGGAAAAGCCCCTGGACCAGACAATACTACTATAGAAATGATTGAGGCTCTAGATGAATTTGGTATTGAAAAAGTAATCCTTACAGATATGACAAAGTCAATTTTCATTGCACTTCCAAAGAAAGTAGGGGCTATAGTATTACAATCAGCTTGATGAGACACGTGACAAAATTCTATTAAAAATAATCACGAAAGGACAAAGAATACAATCAAACCAGATATAGCAGAATAATGTGTTGAAGAAAAAGGAATTATTTATGCCATACATATCATGAGGACCCTCATAGAAAGAACAGTTGTGTTCAGTAAGAATATGTATTTATGTTCTATTAATTATTCCAAAGCTTTCGGTTGGGTAAGATACGGAGAATTGATCAACCAACTGGAAGACCACACTATTGATGAAAAAAAAATCTCAGAATGAGAAAGAATATGTTTGGGTACAAACAGCCACGATGAGAGTAGAAAATTATGTAAGTTCCTTTCATAATATCAAAAAAGGGTTAGACCGGGATGTGTTCTGTCATCAAATTTGTTTTCACTTTACAGCCAAACCATCATGAGAAACCTAGAACAGCGTCCTGAGATAAAAGTTGGTCCTTTCATAATATCAAAAAAGGGTTAGACCGGGATGTGTTCTGTCATCAAATTTGTTTTCACTTTACAGCCAAACCATCATGAGAAACCTAGAACAGCGTCCTGAGATAAAAGTTGGAGGGAAGATGGTAATCTTTGTTGTGCAGATAGCACCGTTCCATTTGCAGAAAATGAAAAAGACCTACAAAATCTTGTGAATGTCATAGAAATAGAAAGCAGAAATAAAAGGCAAGAGCTAAATAGTAAGAAGGCTTAAGTCATGGTAATAAAAACAACAACAACAACAAACACACACACACACACACACACACACACATACACACACACACACACACACACACACACACACACACACACACACACACACACACACACACGCACACACACACACACACACACACAACCAAGAAATTCCCTCATGTCAAAACTAGCAACAATTAACACAACACTGAGACACTTTGATGAATTCAAATAGCTAGGAACAGTCATCTCGTCAGACAGCAGATGCACTTCAGAAATATCCAGCAGAACTGGCTGAGCTAAAGCAGCATTCGAGAAAATGAAAAGCGTTCTTACCAAGAAATTTCTATCAACTGACATCAGAGGAAGAGTTTTTCGTGTTATATAAAACCAAAACCGTTATACAGATGCAAAGCCTAGACAATCAACGAACATAGTATGAACAAGACTGAGACAGCTGAAATGTGGTTTCTAAAAAGAATGGACAGCAATGAAAAGAAACAAGACAGTCTTCGAAGAAGAAAACACAAAAAAGATTATCACTGACGTAGATCAGGAAAAGACAAGCAACGTTATAGGGCATTTTATGAAACAAGAGAAATTTGAGCACCTAGTCACAACAAGAAAGCTACAGGGAAAAAGAGTATCGGCTAGACTTAGGGAAAAATATTACATAGTTTTGCAGAGCGAGTAGGGTCAAAAAGGCTAGGAAATAGGCTTACACTGGTGACGACAAAAATAGATCATAGAGCCAGAAGGCCATGATCGCCAACACCATCGGCAAGGCACATGATGATGATGATGACGGTGCATAACACAAAATGTTCTATAGAGACTGAATCTTTCAGTGGTATCGATGTGATAATTCCACTTTTGCCATGTACAGTTTATAAATCAGAAAAACACAAAAATAGAATAAGAACGCGTATTTGATTTTACAAAATAAGACAGTCGCAAAATCTGGGCCAATTGGCTATTGTCAAGCGTTCACAAAGGACAACAAAGAATGAATGCACAACACTTAGCAGAATAAAAGTAGACAACTTCCCTACCGTGGCGTTGAGCAGGATGGCATATATGTATTCTGGTAACCAGGAAACTGAGGAGACAAAAGTATTCTACGATGTAAAAGTGTTCATGCCATATTATCGTAGTTTTATCTTGAGGAGTGCTAGGGTCGAAATACTGGAAATCAAATATTGGGAATGAGTGTCTTGTCTTGGGGAAAGTGTGTATATATACATACACGCAGAATATATATACGTGGTCGAATGACTGGAAAATATGGATGTAAGAGGTAAGGCTGTTGTTAATGGATTGTATCTATTGCAACGAATCCAGTCTGACATTGGACAAGGAAGAAAAATGTCCAAATCGAACAGCCAAGGGACTGACGGGAAAACCGGAATACCTGAAGGAAAAAAACAATCAGCAACAAAAAAACAACACTTTAGTCAAACACTTTAGTCAGACGCAGCTAGGCCTGTCTTAAAAGAAGGAATTGAAATCTCCACCATTCGACCCGGTTTAGGGTTAGGATTATCTTTATTTGTTGTTTTTAAATGACGGATTAAGGGGGGAGTGGTGGAGATATAAACTTTTCTCTACGCCAGTATTCTGACGGTGATGCCACATCTCTTGTCTCTGGCTGCTTTACCTTCCCCAACTACAAGGCCACGCACTCCACTGACAGCTGAGTGAATTTGGACGCTTCGACCGGTCGCCGTGATGTAGTGGTAAGCGCAAAAGACTACCGACTAGAAGGTTGTGGGTTCGACTCCCCATCAGTCCCTTCAAAGATATATCATTGCGGGATTTTTCGGTTCTAACCGGCTTCTACCCAGAATTGGGCGTGCTATGGGCTCATTGGGAAGACTGGGACCAACACAGTCGAGTCTCATCCACTTCACGGATGCGTCATTGAGGGTGTTGCTCAAATCTTCTGACCAGTACCGCAGATGACTGTATCTCTCGAGCCTGGTTGACGCCAGGATATGTTATGACAGTAAGCGTAGAATACAGCCTTGTCACGAAGTCTAAATCCTAGATGGAACTCCGTAGCATCATGATTATCATCCCTATCGACATCATCATCATCGCATTGTAAAAATCATGCCAGCTTCTGCGGCCATCAAAGTGGGGTAGAAAATGGGACGAAGGAAAAAAAGTGAGCACAAAGGTAAACTCCCTGAGTACGATGATCCTAAAAAAAAATTTTTAAAAAGAGAAAAAAAAAAAAGGGACGCTTTGTGCACAGTTCTTACCGAGTCATACTTGAGCTCGTACAGGCAAACTGGAGCAATAGTCGAGTGGTTACGATACTGGGTCATCCAACTGGGAGGTCTGAGTTTGAGCCTGCTTGGATATCACCTTTACGGGTGAAGATTTTTCCGATCTCTCCGATCTTTCAGGTCAAAATAATTGCAGACCTGCTGGTGCCTGAACCTCCTTCATATATATATATAATATATATAATATATATATATATATATATATATATATATATATATATGTATATATATATATAATATATATATATATGCATGCAGAACATCAAAGATGTACGTTAAAGATCCCATAAGCCATGTCAATATTCGGTGGCTAATATAAACAAACAAACAAACAAACACTCGGCATGCACAACCCCCAAACGAAGTATGACTACCTGCATGGCTGGGTAAAAGAAAAAGGGCCATACACTTGAAACCCACTCGTATATTCAAGTGTGAGTGGGAAGCGCGGACGAAAAAACAAATAGGTAGGCCGGCGCTGTACCTCTATGCCAGCCAGACCCAGCATACACTCATTTTAACCCTTTGACTCCCGCACTCCATCCACCGACTGCAAAATTTTAACCCTTTGATTCTCTCACCTTATCTACTAACTTCCTGCACCTTTGATTCTCTCACCCTATCCACTAGCTTCCTGCAAAACTTAACCCTTTGCTTGTCTCACCCTATCCACTAGCTTCCTGCAAAACTTAACCCTTTGATTCTCTCACCCTACAGGAAGCTGGTGGATAGGGTGAGAGAATCAAAGAGAAGGGTTAAGCTTTTGCTTTGCTAGAATGGTTGACAATGCAGGATGCTGGTGGACAGGACGCGGGAGTCAAAGGGTTAAATATATACTGGTTGGTACAGTTTTCGATTGATTGCAGTTGAAATAGTGAGGCTGTTTGGGACTTTTTCATTGCATGTAGAGATCGATTAATGTCTGGCCAGAGATGAGTACACAGAAATTAAGCCTATCAATGATGGGCATGATAGCTAAGTGGTTAGTACGTCGGACTTGCAGACAGAAGGTTTGAGTTGGAATCTGCCTTCGTAACGTTTTATTGGGTAAAGGGTGATGTTTTTCTGATCTCTTACCGGAGTTCAAAACCTGCCAGAACGGTATATCTGTCTTCTTTGTGTCTTTTATGATACACCTTTCTGGCAGGCAGACCTTGATATATTATGTGCACACCTGCTGGTGCCTGATATCCTTCGCAGTGTGTTTACGCACCTGAAAACACCAATTCGCATGTTAAAAATCCTGCAGACCTTGATATATTATGTACACACCTGCTGGTACCAGATATCCTTCGCAGTGTGTTTACGCACCTAAAAACACCAATACGCATGTTAAAAATCCCGCAAGTCATGTCAGTGTTTGATGGCTTATAGAAACAAGAAAATAATCAGCATGTATTCCCCTTTTCTTTGCGAAAAAAGGAGTATGACTGCCTGCATGGTGGGTAAATCCACTACAGACAGAGTATGCAGACTGTGCAGCAACATAATACCTGCACAACGTGGTCGACCAGATCAAAGGACATACATGTATCCAATAACTCGTAGGTCAAAACGGGGAGCGAGTGAAGGATTCATATGATTTGGCAGGATGGGACAAATTCAGTCCTTTTCAAACAAAATCAAACCGAATCAAACCACACAAACACAGAAAGATTCTGGTGCATACATTTTGTTCATCTTGATTCAGTTTTGTGGATATTAAAAAAAAAGAAAGAAGAAAGAAAAACAACAACAAGAAGAAAAACAAACAAACAAACAAATTAAACCCCTAAAAAGTATGGAGAAAATCAAACCAAACCAAACTACACAAACAAATGGAGGCAGGTTCTGGCGCATACCTTTTGTTCATCTTGAATTAGATTTTGTGGATATAAAAAAAAGAGAGGGAGACAGACATAAAGACAGACAGACAGACAGACCAGACAGACATAAAGACAGACAGACAGACAGACAGACAGACAGAAAGAAACGAAAAGAAAAGAAAGAAAGAAAGAAAAAGGAAAGGAAAAATGACGTCATCATAGTGACTCACATGATTGAATCAGGTAGCATACCACAACCTTTCTGAAGTAAATGTGCAAGTTATTTTACATAACGTATCACCACGCCTCGATTTTCGCTTTCACGTCTACATCCTCTAGGGCTTTATCATACAAGCTTGCCTTCATGAGCGACAAGCTGTTACGGGGGAAGACGTTCTTGCCGATCACTTCTCTCAGAGTCATCTGGCCATCTTGCTCCAGCTCAGATGATGGGGCACACCTGTCAATCACGCCAGAAAACTCCGCCTCTGGGCCCGTCAATCTTTTTCCACCCAGTATGAGACTACGACTGTTATGATGGCCCAGCTTGGACCTATTGGGAACAGCCACGAACAAGACAGTCTGCCAATCACCCTGTTCATTTATATGAAAAATTATTCTGTCAACCACCCGTTTCATTTCATACAAAAATTATCACAGATATCCAGATTTTGTACAAGACAGTCAAACTGTTCTGCCAATCATCCCTTCATTATATACAAAAATTATTCCATCAACCGCCCTTTTCGTTTCATACGAAAAAATTATCGCAGAAATCAAGATTTTATACTTCTCAATGCCACCACTACCCTAAAGAAGCTTTGGTTTGAATAAAACTTTGTGCTCATTGAGGACAATGTAGACTGTCACAACAGTGAAAACAGATTAAGGATACAGTCACAAGTCCCGAGAAAGTGCTGTTCACACAGCTTCGTCAGAAAGTGCTAATTTTAGGCACATTTTTTGGTCCATGTCACCTTGACCTTAGAGCTTTACCTTTCAAACTTACGCCGCTTTCGCGACTCCTGAACAGTCCACAACCTTAACCAAAAAAATTAGTTACGATCCAACCATAAACATCTGAGAATATCTTCTTCACACATTTTTGTCACAGGGAGGTTGAAAAGGGAGCAATTTGTACTACTTTTACTATTATCGATGATAATGATAACTGAATTATAAATCAATGATTCCATCAAGGTAAAACAAAATGTGACTGCTGGATCTTGAGGTAAAAACAAAATATTAAAAAATACTTTTGTTTGTAAAAGATCATTGGGAGTATAAAACACAACATTTCGACCCCAGGCCCTTACAAACAAGGTATTTTTTAATACAATGATTCCATCATCTCATCATCATCATCATCCATCATCATCATGCAGCAGCAGCAGTAGCAGCAGCAGCAAATATTGTAACGGACCAGCCATTTAATTTTTCACATTTTCAAAAATCGATTTTCATCATCATCGTCATCATCATCATCATCATTATCAGCAGCACCAGCACCAGCACAGCACCAGCAGCACCAGCATTATAACAGACCTGTCATTCAATTTTTCAAAATGTTAAAAGTCGATTTTGAGCTTGATTGGGGTAGATCTGGGCACAAGACAGTGCCTTGTTATCGAACTCATTTGATAGAACCTTACTGAACTTTTCTGATAGAGCCGTGGACTCTAGATCTCATATCTCGAATTCAGTGTGTAATATAAAAGTTAACTAAGTTCACTGACTATCTTTATGGTGGTGTTGCTGTTTCACGGGTCCCATTCCCCTTCTCGTCTTTCCCCTTTCCAACACCGCTTGGAGTTTTCGCACAGGCGGGACTAAGTTTACCACATAATTACCTGAGGAACGGGTGGAGCTCGTATGGAATTGTCCCGTGCAATGAATCCGGTGCGACGAATCCTTCTTGAACTCCAAACCTTTATCGTGCTTCTATGTTCACGATATGACATCATCAACCAAATACTTTGCAGATGTAAATCTACGAAAAGGTTAGGTGTAGACGAAAGCTATTGATTACACAGAATTAAAAACACAACAGTACAACATGTATATGTATTATGCATACCGTGGGGAAGGCCAAGGGCTGAAACATAGAAGTAAATCAATCCATGTTCTTGTTAAGTGTCTTTTATAGAATGAATATATGTATGTGTATATCTATCTATCTAATATATCTATCTATCTATCTATCTATCTATCTATCTATCTATCTATTTATCTATTATCTATCTATCTATTTATTTATTTATCTATCTATCTATCTATCTATTACATATATTTATATATATGTATATATATACGTATACATCATATATATGTATATTTATATACATATGTGTGTGTGTGTGTGTGTGTGTGTGTGTATTATATATATATTGTGTGTGTGTGTGTGTGTGTGTGTGTGTGTGTGTGTGTGTGTGTGTGTGTGTGTGTGTGTGTGTGTGTGGTAATAAAAAGGAAAAAAAGAAAAACAGAAACAACCAAACAAAAATATAACAAAAACCAACAAACAGGAAAGCAAATAAAATAAGAAAAAAAAGGAGTAAACAGAGGAACTGTAATAACCATGAGAACAGCGAGGAGAAGAAGTAAAAAGAAGAAGAATAACAATAACAATAATGAAAAACAAAATCAGAAAACAGCCCCCACGAACAAGCAAAGGCAGACCTAAACAATTAAGATCATCCAGTGGTAAGCTAACAACCGATTAACCCTCCCCTCCAACCCTACCCTAACAACAACAACAACAACAACAGCAACAACAAACAGCAGCAGCAGCAGCAGCAGCACACAACAACAACAACAACAACAACAACAACAACAACAACCACCACCACCACCACACCAAGTTAAGAATAGAGAGGATTTACGTGACAATTTGACGATTTTTAAGACTAGAAAAGAGCGACGGAAAGACAGACTAAAAAGGAAGGGAGTTAAGCATACTTCACGAATTTCATGCAGAAAGGAGGGAAAGGTAGCCCAAGAAAAACCTCGTTCTGCATGAACGAGGTTTTCTTGGGCTACCTTTCCTCCTTTCTGCATGAAATTCGTGAAGTATGCTTAACAGTCATGAGCCATAGCCAGCACCCCAAACCGCCGCGAAACAGTGACCTGAATCAATTACATTCATTTCGAATATTGCCGAATGTATCTGAAGACTTCATCACTAATTCACAGATGTCTTTGAGATTCTATGGAACAATAAACAAAACAGGATTAACGGAAAATGCGATAAAAAGTATTACCAAAGTAGGCTTTAATGTGCCGGATTTTTTTTTCAGAAAGAACGTCTTTCTGACGTTAACGCTAACATGGCTGAAAAAGACTATCTATAAATGGAAAAATGATGCTCTTACGAATTCTAAAATCCTTGATGAATTAGATACATTCGGACCAAACATCATCTCCAACTATACAAGATAATAATCCTGTTTTCAACGCATACAAAGAGTTCTCTTACAAAACTGAACCTAAGGAGCCGTGTGACCTTTTATCGGAACCTGCTTTTTTGTTTTTGTTTTGTTTGTTTTAATGAACGAACAAAGTTGGAAATAGAGTAATACCATATCTTAAGTAGACAAGAAAGGGAATCCACTCAGTTGCAGACTTCTGAAAGAAGATGGCAGCTGTTTGTTACAAACAGTGTTCAACAGAAACTTTGACTTAAGTCTGGACTTCATTACACATCTAAGATATCAAGCTGCAACAAAGAATATACAAGAAAAATTATTGTTGATAGTAACATTAAAAGAAGTTTACGTATAGTTTTACGAACACTGTACTCAATACAAAGGTACAAAACATTACTATGATATACTTCATAGTAGTCATCAAAAGCCTGACTACTGTAATAAAACGGGATTCGAAACTCAATGAAGCAATAAATTGGAATGTATGTCTTGTCTTGTCTGTTGTCTGTCTGTCTGTCTGCACTGTCTGTCTCTTCTCTCTTCTCATCGCTTCTCTCTCTCTCTCTCACACACACACACACACCAACAAACGTCAAGGAAAGCCTTGCTGGTTTTTCTCCCAAGTTTTGTGTGTTTGTTCTCTGTTGCCTTATGTGAAGAATTCACAAAGGACAGTTTGGCCGAAAAGCTGCGTCTATCGTTTTATGTATCAAACTACGCATTATTATTCTATTTTCGTGTATTCTGGTTCCTTTCGTTATCAATTTATATTATATAGAAACTTGCCTCTCTCGTTATGATCAATTCTTACTCGTATAGTCAGATTGATTGCAGAGACAAAGAAATGACACGGACAGGAACTTGATCTTCTTTCTTTCTTTTGTATATCTGCATGTACATCGTGGATTGCAGAATCAATCTAACGGTCATCAATGAGCCGAAAGGCCTAATCTGGCAGAAATGCTATTTGACGTCAGGATCTCTTTCGTGTCATCGATCCAGATATTTCTTAGTCTATTTTTCACTTAAAATCCCAGATATATTTTTGTCATGTATTTGCTGAATAAAGACGACGAGATTTCGTTTTGGTCAGATGACCAAACCACTTAATTCTCTGATAACGAATGTAACAGTTAATTGGCGTTTTCCTAACATTTAATTTTGGTGTTTCTGATGATATCACGTCTGGTCTTCACAGCTCTTCTCAAACAACGCATATCACAGATGATAATTTTGGGCTGCAGAGGTATGATCGAGTTCAAGTCTGGAGCTTTCATTAGGGTGGGGAACTGAACTCGGGTTTTGTTTCAGTAGGAATCTTGAGGAAGTTTCAGGTGTGAGGCCAGCTGATAATTGACAGTGCTTGCTTTTGGATTCTGGTCTCGACCTCTCTGTTGAATCTTCTAAAGAATTTTATTTGCATGAAAGTTGTTTTAGAGTACTGCACAATACCTTCAACTCATCCGTAGCTGGAAGAGGATGATGATGTGCTCATGCCGAATGCACGGTAACAGCAATATCAGTCTACTGGAATTGCACTTGCCACCTTGACGTTCATGGACATTGGGACTAATGAGTAGTCAACTCCAACACGAGCGCTGAAGTTTCAAAGAACGGAGAGCTTACTCTTGTGGTTAACTGCGGCAATAAGAAGACTTCTCTGACATCATCTGGATTGGTCATCGTTGGGGCATAACTATAGGCAAAGATCTATTACATTGTGACCGGTAGTATTTTTTCCAGTCGGTCTTGAATAGATATGACGTCATGAACTATACTTTTGGTTGTTTAAATTCTATCTGACATCTCGACCAAACTCTTCTTCTGAATACAGCTGAGGGGATTTGTGTAAAGAAGCATGTAACTGGCCCTAGTCCTAACACTATTTCCAATCCTAAACCCTCACCCTCGGGATCGGCTGTGTCCGCGAATAGATTGCCAACTGAGATGGTGAGGGTTAGGAGTAGGATTAGTGTTAGGAATAAATGATGTCAATTGTTGTCAAAAATAGTGAATTTGGGCCATGAATTCATACACAAAGTCTGCAGGAGTGAGACAGATCTACATTGCATCATTATCGTTTTTTTTAAAAAAAATAATTTTTTTTTTTACAAAACGGCACTGATAAATAATAAATACAAAACATTGCCATCTGCAGGATTAAAAAGTTTTATCATGGTCACTTTTGTAATAGAGTTCAAATCAGTTCCCCAAATATCAGTTTTACTTTTGATTTAATTGTCATTTGGTTACATTTTGACAATATACGAAAATAGTCTTGAAAATCTTTCCAAAATGAATGAACATGTTCACAGTTCCATAACACTTGTATTATCTTATATTATGAGAGAAGTCACTCTGCACAATACTGATATTGCTTTCCAAACGAAACTTGTTTCCAGGATACTATGACGTAGGTCTATTTTTATTTGAAACTGTTTCATTTTTGTCTCCTGGATTTTACTTATCTGACTCAACACTAAATAAACGATAACATTTTTTTGACCTTTCCACTTCGTCCGAACATTCGTTGAAAGCTTTGACCATCTCGTAGTTGATTCGGTTCTCTCCCCTTTGCATCCTCAGAACGGCGATGCCGTCTTCCATAGAGGCCACAGTGACAGCACGCAATATACTGGTCATGATGGCAATATTTCGTGTGTAGTTTCTGGGACAATAAACAGACCATTGCCCTGTACTTTTAATAATCTGCCTCACCTGAAAGAGCGGAGATCATTTTATATCGATAAAGAGGTGCGAGTCATTTTCTTCAGCGCAACGAAACGTCCGAGAAGTTCCTTTGTTGTTGTGTTTGTCTTACGTTTTGTGTATTTCTTTCTTTCTTGTCTTTTGTGCGCGTTCAAC
>JAPXFY010000020.1:15367785-15460285 GCA_030674185.1 Monoplex corrugatus
ACACACACACACACACACACACACACACACACACACACACACACAACAACACACACACACAAACACACACACACACACACACACACACACACACACACACACACACACACACACACACACACACACACACACACCACAACACAACACACACACACACACACACACACACACAACACACACACACACACACACACACCCACACACACACGTAAAGATACACACGCCTTTGTTGAAAATATTAAGTACTCTCGTTTTTTCAAAGAAGAAGAACAAGAAAAGAGAGACTTTAAAAGGCGTGTCATACGAACCAGTTTCAATATGACAAGAAGCATTGTGCGTATGCTGCCATTTATTTCATATACACGCCTTTGTATTGAAAAATAACAACAAACCCACGATACAATAAGAAGCATTTCTCTTTTGTTTTAAAAGGCTTTCCGTACGAATCAATTTCAGTATGACAGGAAGCATTTGTGTGTATGCTATTATTTGTTTTATATACTCGTTTTTTTGTATTAAAAAACACGATGCGATGAAAAGCATTTTGCTTTTGTGTTGTATGTCAACACACGTTCCACAGATCAAAGCTCATCTCACCCGTCTCACCCGTCGGCGTCACCGGGAACAGTGTTGGCCGCTGCACATGATGTCCTCACAAGCTGCCTCCAGCACTCTCGATCTTGGCTAAGTCTGACCACCTCCTGGAGTTTCTTGCCACTGATGTTTGTGATGTTTCTAGCAAGTGATGCAGGTGGCCGTCCTCTGTTTCTCTTTCCTTCCACTTTACCCTGGAGGACAGTGGACATCAAGTCTGTTCTCTCATTACGGATTGATGATTGCTCATACTACAGCAAAAAAAAAAAGAAAAAAAAAAAAGAACAAAAACAAATCCGAACAAAACAACAACAACAACAACAAAACAACAACGACAACAACAACAACATGTTACATTGTAAAGTCTATAATTATGAAAATTGAAACAATTTTCATCTCTTATAGGAAGCGAGTTCATGCGTACATTGATGATTGGTTCCTAAATAAAGACAACACAGATGACGAACTCGAAGACAATATCAGAATCTCAGGAAACATTAAATGTTTCAATTTGGTAAAATTAGCTATACATACTTTCAATAACATTTTATTGCAAGTAGGCAGCCTATGTTAAGCGAATGGTCTGGTTCGATCCAGGTATGAACGTGAAACTAACAAATGGCACGACAAGGAATGTTCTGCAAAAAATAAAAATATGTAAAGCACAATGTGCTTTGAATAATTTTGCAAAGAATGAGAGACGACAAAGCAAAATACAAACAAAAGAGAGCTGATTATAAATCTACCATAGCTATGAAGAAAAATACAAACAAATCTTCAGTTCATCAGGAACTTCTAAATAATAAAGGAAGCCCGAAGAAAACGTACGTACAATAAAAACAAACAAACAAACAAACAAACAAACAAACAATCCCCCCCCCCCCCCCCGTCAATTTCCCGGTTATATATGCAGATATGCAGGCCTGGAAACAACATTTTCAGAAAGTTGTTGGTCAAGAATTGGAGTCAGTAAAATGTCTATATACTTATAATGAACCAGTAGACCTGGTACACATTCCTGAATTAGACGTTCCTATAATGGAGCAAGAGGTAGGTCTAAGAATTGAAAATACAATGATCGGAAAACCCTCAGGCTTTGAGAATTTTGTGACAATTTTTTGAAATATGGAGAAAACCTTGTCATCTCGTTCTAGATAAAACTGTTCAACAACAAAATGAAGTAAGTAATTTCAGGGCTTCCTGGTGCAAGTCTCTTATAGTTACTCTATTTAAGAAAAGAATGACAATAACCCATACAATTACAGAGGTATGTCCCTACTTACATCAAATCTGAATAAACGTCTTTACATGTGGGCCAAAAATGAAGAAAAGATCAGTAGAGAACACACAGATTTCCGCAGAGGATACTCAACAATAGATCACATCATCACACGAATTTTCATGATCAATAAAACAACGCATAACAAAGAAAGAGGCAAGTTACACGTTGCGTACATTGATTATTTTAAGGTCTTCGATACAGCTATCGCAATAAACTATGGGATATACTGCGAAAGTTAAAAACTGTTGAAACATTATATCATACCTATGATTATAAGATATTGTATCAGAGTTTTGCTTGTTCCATGATTATTTGTTTTTTGATCGTTCGTTTATTCGTTTATTTGTTTTTGATCTTTGTTAATATCATCAGCTACTCATATCCTTCAACTTGATATTTCAGTTTCAGTTTCAGTTTCTCAAGATGACGTCTCCGCGCTCGGAACGAATTCCATATGCACCAACGTGATAATTCGTCCATGACAATGAGGGACACATGTCTGGGAAGTCTTTTGTGTTTGTTGTAGAGGTACAGGTAGACCCGGCAAAAGAGAAACAAACTGGACCCAAGTAGCCATGCCAGATGGGATCTTCTCCTTCTTTCGTTTGCCGTCTATAATCATGGTCAGGCCACATCTGGCTGTCAACATGGCTGGTTTCTTCCACTTACTACTCGCTGCCTTGGAGTTTATTGTCAGAGGACGCTGCCTTGAAGTTTAGTTGTCAGAGGACGCTGCCTTGGAGTTTAGTTGTCAGAGGACGCTGCCTTGGAGTTTAGTTGTCAGAGGACGCTGCCTTGGAGTTTAGTTGTCAGAGGACGCTGCCTTGGAGTTTAGTTGTCAGAGGACGCTGCCTTGGAGTTTAGTTGTCAGAGGACGCTGCCTTGGAGTTTAGTTGTCAGAGAACCGTAGTCAGCCATGTCTCGCGGGCCCCAGTATCTCAGTTGGTTTGAGAGTCAGATTCATATGCTAATGGTTGTGTGTTCGAATCCCGGGGTGCGCTATATTAAAACTGGCCATCTTCACTGTCCCATCTTAACATCATTGTTCGTTCGTTCGTTATTTCTTTTAACGTCTATTCACATATGTGCTTTTCACCGTTTAAATTTTATGATACTTGATCTATAATCAAACCGATTCTTGACAGCGTAGTCTGTTTAGGAAAACATAATCACCGTTAAATTTTATGATACTTGATCTATAATCAAACTGATTCTTGACAGCGTGGTCTATATTCAGTTTCGATGACACTAGCCATCCGGTTTGTTACAGACACGATCTTTGTGTGCTGTGGTTAGTATGAAAATTGCTGAAAGTTTCAGCCATTCTTCTGTATTACATTGTTGTTCTGGTGGTGTCAGTATAGGATTAGATAAGTCCCCCTTCCCCCACTTCCCTGAGATGGTTATCCCCGTCGGCCATATCACCTGAGGTGGGTGTCGACGTAAAAACTAAATAGATCAATCAATCAGCCATGTCTCCTGTTGCTCCACTTGACTGAGGAAACATCAATGCAATAGGCCTATGTGTTCAGCTGTTTGATCCTGTTGACCGAAGGGCACTGATCAATGTTGGTGAAGGTGTCAGTTTGAACTTACAGTTCATATGGGCAAGCAACTGGTTGTTGCCGGTGCGAAGCTCATCAGGACCACCTTATGCTCTTTGAACAGGTGGCGGTCGTCCATGACCGAAAAAAGCCTGCTGCTACTACTACTTCTGATGATGCTCCTCTTATCCAGATGGGATAGTGTATCCAATAACACTTTCTTCGCTTTACTCGCAGTGAAATAATTCTTGGAGCATTGAGTTTGCTTGGTGCAACAATGAAGATGCTGAAGACCGCAACATTCCAGTCAGACCACCGAATTGACCATTCGAGGAATGAATATGCTCGGACGTAGGAAAAGATGATCAGCCCAAGGCATGTCCACCTTCAATCAGACACAACAACAGCAGCAAACAAACAAAACAAAACAAAACAAAAACCCTCTACGGGTATATCTGATGTGGGCATATAATATTGCCTAGTGACACAGAGTAGGCTCCCTTGCAGGAAATAATTGTTGTGGACCAGACGACTGTTTTCACACAATCTTGTTTTTGTGATTTGTGATAGTGATATCAGTGAACGGAGACAACCGGTCTGAGCGTGAATAGGAGGTTAGCAACCAAAAATTTCTTTGCAGATGATAAAAAAATGTGCATACATATGCATACATGTAATGTTACGAAAAGGAGTGCAGTCGAATCTAAATCATTACTAATGACATTACCGTGATTACGGAGTCGGATCTGTGCTGACGCCCTCTCTGAGACTCTTACTCTCACTGTCAAACGCTCTGATTCGGTCATGTGAACCAAATCGTGGAGGGTACAAAACTCTCCAGATCTACCCCATATATCATTTTGAGCGTTCGTAGTTTTGGGAACAAGCAATCAGTAACTAAATGGCCCATGTAATAATAGGTATGATTGTGTTTTTTTCTCTGGTTCTCAGTTCTGCCTGTCTCAGTATCCGAGTATCTCCACCCCTCACCGATTGGTCGTGTTGTGTAATACAAAGTGAATAACCCTACCAAAACACACCCTTTTAAGGGCTTTATGGACAAATTTTATCAGTTAATTTTTGTGGTAGAAGTTATTTGGAACAGTCAGATCGTGGGAATGCTGCGTGAGTTGAAAGTGGGGTCTCAAACTTTACATTCTTCTCTCTCTCTTCTTCTTCAGTGTTGAGGGCCCACAATCAAACTTGATTATTCTGGCGCCTATAACTGGGGGGTTTGCAGCAGATAAATCTGGAGCAGTGGACATGTCTTAAGAGTTCAGTTCAGTTCAGTTTTAATCATGATGATGGTGGGGTGGGGGGAATGAGGGTGGTGGGGTGAGGAGGTAGGAGGGGGCAGGGGGGTCAAGAGGGCAAGAGGGGTGGGGTGGGTGAAGAGGGCAGCAAGGTAGGTGGGGCAGGGGCTCTGAGTGGAAGTGGGGGGAGGGAAGGGGGGTCGGTCTAGTCTGGGATTTTGGAGGCCCTTGACACGAATGTGTCAAGTGTTGTGGTCTCAACCGTTCCTTGTTGGAGACTGTTCCAGTTCCTGATAGTTCTTGGCAGAAATGAAGCAGCTCTATACTGGGTCCTTGATATGATCAAGTGGAACTGTCTGTCATGGCCACGTCGCTTACGGTCTGGTAGAGGGACTAGTTTTGCTTGTAGGCCGGGACAGTGAACAAGGCCTTGGTGCACTTTGAACAGCATACAGAGTCTTGCTACTTGCCGTCGTTTCTCCAGTGAGGGCCAGCCCAGTGTGACCAGCATGCTGCTAACACTAGAAGTGTTCCTATATCTGTTGAGGACGAAGCGTGCAGCTCGTCTTTGAACCTCTTCTATTTTAGTTATGTTTTTCTCTGTATGGGGGTCCCAGACGGAAGATGCGTATTCCAGATGGGGGCGAACTAGCGCTTTGTAGGCTCGTTCCTTGACCTCTGAGGAGCTGATTTTCAGATTCCGTCGGAGGAATTTGAGCATTCTGTTTCCTTTGGAACACAGGTTGTTTATGTGTTTGTCCCAACTGATGTCTTTGGCCACAGTGACACCAAGGTATTTTGTAGATGTTACGGTGTCAAGGGTATGTCCGTGAAGGGAATAGTCCTAGTGAAGTGGGGACCTACTCCTTGTGACACGAAGGGTTTGGCATTTCGCAGGATGAAACTCCATATCCCAGCTCCTATCCCAATCGGCTAGGCATTGGAGATCTTCTTGGAGCTGTTCTTGGTCTTGGCTGTTGGCTATCATCCTGGATACTGCTGTGTCATCGGCGAACATCTGTGCCTTTGCTAAGAGCTTCTCAGGGAGGTCGTTAATATATACTAGGAACAAGCATGGACCTAGCACAGACCCCTGAGGTACACCAGATTTGACGCTCACTGTGGAGGAGGACGCTCCACCCACTACTACTGCTTGCTGCCGATCCTTGAGAAAGTTGGAGATCCATGCTCCTGTAGTTCCTCTGATGCCGTATCTCTGGAGTTTATGCATTAGTAAAGAGTGATTGACCCGGTCAAATGCCTTTGAAAAGTCCATTATGAGGACATCGGTCTGCTTGCCTCTTTCCAGGTTTGCAGTCAGCTCTTCAGTGAACTCAAGGAGTTGGGTCTCACATGATCTTCTTTTTCTAAACCCATGCTGGTTGTCGCTCAATATCTGGTGGCTCTCAAGGTGTTTCATTACTGCGCTAACTATGATGTGCTCCAATATTTTGCACACATTGCTGGTAAGGGAGACTGGCCGGTAGTTGACTGGGTTGTACTGTTCTCCCTTCTTGAATATTGGTGCTACATGTGCTGTCCTCCAGTCTGCTGGTACTATACCTGTGGACAGGGATGAGCGGACAGTATAGTTAGGCCAGGCGTGAGCTCCTCTGCCAGTTCTTTGGGAACTCTTGAATGGATTCCATCAGGTCCACAGGCCTTGTGGGGGTTTAGATTTTTTAGCATTGACTTCACGCCATTTTCACTGATGGTGATGTTGTTCATGGATGGTATGTCAGTATTGGGCATCCCAGTCTTGTCACTGAAGCTTGCAGAGATGATCATGATGAATAGTGTACCCACCTTCAAGAAATTCTGTTATGGGAAATTCCGTCATTTCTGTCAGTCTCTTTGTTTCTGTCTTGTTCCTTTGCTTTCTGTCATTTCTTCCTTTCACATTTTCTGCCTTGTTGATCCCTCCTCCCCTCCACATGGAAATGCCGTGGGCTATGAAAAGTATATAAATTATAATAATATAAGTATCCCCACCTTCTGGGAATTCTGTACCTGAAATGAGTGTGTGTGTGTGTGTGTGTGTGTGTGTGTGTGTGTGTGTGTGTGTGTGTGTGTGTGTGTGTGTGTGTGTGTGTGCCGGTCTGCCAGCTTTGTTTGTTTCTTTTGTTGTTGTTGCTTTTCTCTTGATTTTGGACTTTGATCATTTATTTTTTGGAACTTGAACTCAAGCTAAAAAGACATCCTCCTTTTTTTTACTTATGAAATTTCAAATGTTAAAGAATACATTTTTGACAGTAAGAACGAGCATAGATTTACCCAAACGGTAGCTATGTTGATTTTAAGTAATGGACAGTACTTGACTTATGTTCACAGGTCCAGCTGTGACCATGGGCCCCAAAAACCAGCCATTGGTCACAGGAGTGTCCCCAAAGGAGGGGCCTCCTGGCACACGAGTAACAATCAGGGGAGAGAACCTTGGCTTGGATCCTCGAGATTTCATAGGTGAGTATAACATGTAAACATCTTATATGTTATGCAATTGCAGTCATACACACATGCAGGAGTTTTGCAGACATATATATCTATGCATGCAAGAATGCACACATATAGAAGTCATAGATGTGACAAATTTGCAACATTAATGATTATACACACATGATCGTTTTGTTCATATGCACATGCGCCACACACCACGCACGCACGCCACGCACCACGCACGCACCCGCACGCACGCACGCACGCACGCACGCACGCACACACACACACACACACACACACCACACATGCATGCTCACACGCTCATACTCATTCACTCATTCACATACACACACACGCACGCACTGGTTACCATACATTTGTGTACAGATTACAAACACATAAGCACACATGGTAATATGAACACATGAAAAGCGCGCACACACACACATACTTGCGCACACTGATGTAACCATTTGCACACACGCACACAGAACAGAGTGACAGTGACCTTGCAGGATCATCCCCTTAGGAGACGGGAATATTGGCTGGTTTCTCCAAGTTTTTAAATGTCTGTTGTTTTTTTTTGAAAGGGGGATTATTTTATATCAGCCAGAAGTGTGTATGTGTGTATGTGTGTGTGTGTGTGTGACAAAAAAATTTTAGCAACATTTTCTCAGCAGGTTCTGGATGGCGTTTTACCAGATTTGGTGAAAGGTTGGACCTTTAAGGAGTTATGAAATTAAAAGTCAAAGCAAAAAGGTCTAGATACGGAGACCAGAGAAGGGCCTAAAATTATCAGTTTATTAGGAAGATATGTGAACACCATTTCTATGAGTACTTACATTCAGTGTCTCTGTTATAACAGTCTACCTTAACCTTGCTTTCTATCCAGTTTTATGCCTTCTGATGCCTTTTTAAGGCCATAATGGCCTTGAGAAGTAAACAATATGGTGGGAAGCAGAAACTTCAAATTGGTTCAAATTTGTTTTTATGATTTGTTTGTAAATAAAAAATATTTGATCTTATGTTGAGTCATTGTGCAGAACGTAAGCAATTAAAGCTCTCAGAACAGAAATGATGAAATGGTCAAGCCATATAAGTAAAGTTTTGTTAATCTGTTGGTAATATTTCTGTGAACAGCAGCATGACCATTAAGGAACGATAAGGAATGAAGGGAATGTTACCAGTTTTATGTTATTAGTGCCTTGAGTCAGACTTGCGATTATGAAAGCTTGGATAATTTTGGCTTGATCTTAAGGACACAACCACAAGATTGTTGAAATATGTGTTTTATATTACAGATCTCATACTTTTTAACTGACTTGATCCACATTTGTTTGAGTTTTAATCAAATAATAACATTGTATTATTAAAGCAATTGTTTTAGTTGACTATGATCAGTTTTCAAGATTAACTGTACCTTAGTGGTTAATGAAATGAAAACTGTTAAAAAAAAGAGGATTATTAGAATAGCTGACCATCTTCCTAACTTTTTCTGTTCTGTTAGACTTTTACATACTTTTTCGTCTTTCAGGCTTGAAATCATGCGACTTGAACTGTTCATGTTTGCAGAGTTGAAATTGCCGGCAAGATCATTGTCCACGGATACATACAATGAGAAATGTTGATGGAATTTGAAAAAAAAAATTTGTTCTTTACACACTTTTTTCCTTTTGATTTTTCAGGTTTGAAGATCTGTGGCATGGACTGTACCTATTTTGCGGAGTGGAAGTCACCCAGCAAGATTGTAGCACGGACAGGCCCAGGCAAGGGGAAGGGGGATATCATGGTCATCACCAAGTCTGGAGGAAAAGGCAGCTGTACAGTTGGCTTCCGTGGATATTTCTTACAGAGCGGTCAGTAGTATTTATCACTAAGGTTTAGCTTTATTGAGAAACGCTTCAATTTAACATGCTTTTCTGTATGGTGTTTTTAATTAAAATTTTATTGAGTTTTGTTTGTAGTATGAGATTAATTAGTTCAGATTGTCTATTGGCTTTCATGGATAATTTTGCAGTTGCCATTTCCACATGCTATTTTGGATTGGATTGGGTTTGACTGGACTTTGGTTTTATTTTGTCATAACAAAATTTTTCCATGTGAAATGTGGGCCTCATAGAATTTGCCAGGAATGTTTCATTTTGTTTTGGGATCTTTCGTATGCATGCTGCATATGGGACCTTGGTTTATCATCTCATCCACAAGGCTAGCTCCCAGACCACCACTTAAGGTCTGGTGGAAGGGAGAGAAAAAAAATCCTGCCTGACTTGAAATAAGTCTGTGTTTTTCACATCCCAGGTGGGTGCTTCATCCACTAGGCAACACTCATCACTGTTTTGTATTATCATATGTTGCATAAGTTGAACTGCGCTGTGGACTTCTGTGTTATTTTCTGCAGAGTGGTCTGCAGTGCATGTTTCTTTATGATGTATCTTACAGGATTATCATTTATTTAATCTGTACAGTAGGCTTTTGTAGATATTTTCTGTTGAGTGGGTCTGTATTACATGTTTATTTCTTACAGTATTTCCATGGAGACTTGTGAATATGGAGACACATTTGCAGTAACTTGTTCATTCCTTCACCCTGTCTGCCAGTTTCCTGCAGGAAGCATATGCAGGCACACACACACCACACACACACACACACACACACACAACACACACACACACACACACAACACACACACACACACACACACACACACACACACACAACACACACACACACACACACAACACACACACACACACACACACACAACACACACACACACACACACACACACACACACACACACACTACACAACACACACACACACCACACACACACACATACACACACACACACACACACACACAACACACACACACACACACACACACACACACACACCACACACACACACACACACACAAGATGTAATCACATACACAATATTCAGTGTTTAATAGATCCTTTAATCTGAACTGGGTCATGGAGGATAATGGCAAATAAATGAAAATCAAACCGAATCAACATATTAAGCAGAAAGAGTTTACAGTAGTCTGACAAAACAAACAAACAAACAAAAAAATAAATGAATTTGTTAGATAGAATATTCAAATGTTTAGGATATAAAATGTAACTATGCTGTTTTAGAAAATTTGATAAATTTTCCTAATTTCATTTTTTTTTCTTTCCAGAAATGTAGGTACATCATAAAAACATTGATTTAACTGACAGGTATTTCTGTAGAAAGAACTTACACACACACACTTATGCATACATGTGTGTTCCACTAACACGCATAGACATAACACAACAACACACACCACACATGCACACACCACACACGCACGCACACACACCTGCACATGCACACACGCACGCGCACACACACACACACACACACACACACACACACACACACACACACACACACACACACACACACACACACACACACACACGCACACACACACGCACACCAACACACACACCACACACAGACACACACACACACACACACACACACACACACACACAACACACACACCACACACACACACACACACACACACACACACAAGAGAAAATAGACACTCTTAACATATTTTCTTTATTGTATCTTTTTAGCAGTCAGTCTGTACAAGGGAGAGAGTCTGTGTGTGTGTGTATATTTGTTGTTGTCGTTACTTTTTTTAAAGCCCAGCCAACTGTGTAGAGCCATATCAGGGCTATAACTGTTTCAAAACATACACAATACTTCAACAGGGAAAAAAAAAAATAAGCACACACATCAATGCATTTGCACACATAATCTAAAGAGGTGCCCCTGGTATTGACCACTCCATCCAATTTATCACACATGGAATTTAAAAAATATACCTGAATACAACTTTAACCATAACTAAGGACATTAAAGCATATATAAAAACAGGCCTAAAATGGCTAAATTGCCAAAAAATTGTGCATATTTGTGTATGTGTGCGTAAGTGCACGTGAGTATTAACTATTATATAATGCATATATGTGTGTGTGGGAGAGTGCATATGTGGTGTGTGTGTGTGTGTGTGTGTGTGTGTGTGTGCTGCATGCATGCAATGTGGGTGTGTGTGTGTGCTGCGCGCGCATAATGTGTGTTATGCGCGCATGTGTGTGCGTGTGCATGTGCGTGTGCGTGTGCGTGTGTGTGTGTGTGTGTGTGCGTGTGTGTGTGTGTGTAGGCCCACTGCAGGAATCTGCCGTATGGATTGATGAATCTCAGACTGTGCGAGCCAACTTGGACCATGGACGACCTTCCACTACTACCACCCTCAAAGAAGAGGAAGACCCTCTGGGGATATCAGACGAGGGAGACAGGTACAATGTATAGAACTTATTCTCTGGTAGTAGGACTTTATAGTCTGGTGAACACTGTAGATTTGTGCTGCTGAGTAGATACTGTGTCTGCTGCAACGGATGTGAAGTTTCTACCACTGTGCCCACGTAGAAAGGCTGAAACTAGTGTGCTTGCTTGGAGTCATGTTTTCCACCAGAGGCACCCCTTATCTGTCTGTTGCAACAGGTTCTTCTTAAACTAGCAGAAATGGTGTTCATGGTAGGACAATAACTATTCATCTGATTTACCCTAGGGGGTCTGCTATAAAAAAAAAAGAAAAGAAGTAATCAATATTTTGTAACTTCAGTGAAAAATTCTATTCGGCTGACCTCTCAAATTGTGTTCACACGTTAAGAAGTGAACTGGCACCTCATTGTATGTATGTGAGCGTAGATACTACTCTTATGTTAACCTTACAATAAATGGTTTATGATGATGATAATGAAGATGGTGTGTGTGTGTGTGTGTGTGTATGTGTGTGTGTGTGTGTGTGTGTGTGTGTGTGGATGTGTGCGTGGGCATGTGCACTGTTCAAATCTCAGCATTCTGAAGTCAAGTTTAAATCACTGTTTATCCAAAATTACATGTATTGATATATTGATTCTTTTATTTTTCACCATCAGACCCAGGATGACAGAAGAGGAGCTTCTGGAATTGTTTCCTGAAGGTGAGTGACATAGACATAGTCTGCAGTTGAGTACCTCTGATGATACCTTGAAATCAGAAAAACGTTAATAATATATTCATCAAAACAGTAACATTTATTGAAACAATAGCATTAACAGCACAGTGCAAAGAAAACAGCAACCACAATAGCAACAGCAGCAACTAGATCTCCAACACAGACACATACACTCAGCACATGCATATGTGCACACATGCTTGTAAACATGTATGAAGATCTGCATAGTAACTTTAGACTGCCACTTATATAAAACAAAGTTTTCCCTCATTTTCTTTGGGGATGGTTAGTGGATGTGTTGTTTTCATTATATAATATCGACACCACAAAGATGTTTGTTTGCTTAATTCTTACTGTCTAGGCTGTAGAGATATTGTCTCTTGAGTGTATGTTTCAGTTCTTATTGATTGTATTCTTTCATTTTATTTTATTTTTTTTTTTGTAAAAGGGAAGAATTGTTCACTTGATGAACAGTGTATGTGTGCATGTGCACATGTGTAAGTGTTTATGGTGTGTATTGTAGTCGAGTGGTTAGAGCGCTCGTCTGCGGGGCCTGTAGTCGAGTGGTTAGAGCGCTCGTCTGCGGTGCGGAAGGTCGGTGGTTCGAATCCGCTAAACGCTGGTTCGATTTTTCCGGCCTGAAAATTCCCTCTGTCCACCCAGCAGTGAATGGGTACCTGACTTCGGTCGGGGGAGGTTTAAAAAGGCGGCGAAAGGAGAGGGATGGGCTCCGTCTTTCATAATGCCGTGCCCTAGACACGGTGAATCTTTAACAGTTCACCGCCCCTACGGTCATATTGACCATGGGACCTTTAACCTTTAATTGTATGTAATATGTATGTGTGTGCGGGGTGTGTGTGTGTGTGTGTGTGTGTGTGTGTGTGTGTGTGTGTGTGTGTGTGTGTGTGTGTGTGTGTGTGTGTGTGTGTGTGTGTGTGTGTGTGTTTCTTTATGTTATATTTGGATTCAGTCAGCCAGTTAATCAGTCAAATAACCTACCAGCCAGCTATGCTTTGAACAGTCAGTAAACTAACAAATCAGTTGGCCAAATAGCTAACCATTGTAGCAAGAGATGGGGGCTGGAGGGATTTGGAATGATGACCTGTTGTTGCTTGGGAGTAAGTTTATGGGGTAGGGGGAAGGGAGAGTGGAGACCCATAAGTGCTTTACAGTCCGTTTTTTTCCCCACAGCTTCAGGTAATATGTCTTTGGAGAATTTTTCATCTGGATGGTACCTGCTGGAAAATCATCACAATGCCAGGTGAGGAATGCTTGAAAGTTAGTGGGATATTTTTTATTTCATTTTCCCAATTTTTTCCACCTAATTAGTGCTTTTTGTCCTTGGTTGCACCCCTGCCTGATCTCTTTGTTCTGCTACGGATGTTGTTTACAAATTCCTTGATTATAGATGTTCCACACAGTCAGGTGTCATTTATTGTCTGTGTCTAGTCCATTCAATTGGATGTTCATGGTCAGTTGTCATTCATTGTGTGTCTGGTCCTTTCAGTTTGATATTCCACAGTCGGTTATCATTCATTGTCTGTGTCCAGACCATTCAGTTGGCTGTTCCACTGTTGGCTGTCCCACTGTTGGCTGTCATTCATTGTTTGTGTCTAGTCCATTTGACTGGATGTTTCGCAGTCAGTTGTCTTCCTTTGTCTGTGTCTAGTCCATTCAGTTGGATGTTCCACGGTCAGTTGCCATTCATTGTCTGTGTCTAGTCCATTCAGTTGGATGTTCCACGGTCGGTTGCCATTCATTGTCTGTGTCTAGTCCATTCAGTTGGATGTTCACAGTCAGTTGTCATTCATTGTCTGTGTCTAGTCCATTCAGTTGGATGTTCACAGTCAGTTTGTCGTTCATTGTCTGTGTCTAGTCCATTCAGTTGGATGTTCACAGTCGGTTGTCATTCATTGTCTATGTCTAGTCCATTCAGTTGGATGTTCCACAGTCGGTTGCCATTCATTGTCTGTGTCTAGTCCATTCAGTTGGATGTTCACAGTCAGTTGTCATTCATTGTCTGTGTCTAGTCCATTCAGTTGGATGTTCACAGTCGGTTGTCGTTCATTGTCTGTGTCTAGTCCATTCAGTTGGATGTTTCACAGTCGGTTGTCATTCATTGTCTATGTCTAGTCCATTCAGTTGGATGTTCCACAGTCGGTTGTCATTCATTGTCTGTGTCTAGTCCATTCAGTTGGATGTTCACAGTTGGTTGTCGTTCATTGTCTGTGTCTAGTCCATTCATTGGATGTTTCACAGTCGGTTGTCATTCATTGTCTATGTCTAGTCCATTCAGTTGGATGTTCACAGTCGGTTGTCATTCATTGTCTATGTCTAGTCCATTCAGTTGGATGTTCACAGTTGGTTGTCGTTCATTGTCTGTGTCTAGTCCATTCAGTTGGATGTTCACAGTTGGTTGTCGTTCATTGTCTGTGTCTAGTCCATTCAGTTGGATGTTCGACGTTGTTGTCGTTCATGTCTGTGTCTAGTCATTCAATTGGAAGTACGCAGTTGGTTGTCGTTTATTGTCTGTGTCTAGTCCATTCAATTGGATGTTCACAGTCGGTTGTCATTCATTGTCTATGTCAAGTCCATTCAATTGGATGTTCACAGTCGGTTGTCGTTCATTGTCTGTGTCTAGTCCATTCAGTTGGATGTTCACAGTCGGTTGTCATTCATTGTCTATGTCTAGTCCATTCAGTTGGATGTTCACAGTCGGTTGTTGTTCATTGTGTGTGTCTAGTCCATTCAGTTCGATATTCACAGTCAGTTGTCATTCATTGTCTGTGTCTAGTCCATTCAGTTGGATGTTCACAGTCAGTTGTCGTTCATTGTGTGTGTCTAGTCCATTCAGTTGGATGTTCACAGTCAGTTGTCGTTCATTGTCTGTGTCTCGTCCATTCAGTTGGACTGAGCTTTCCCTACATCTTCAACAGTCACAATCTCTGTCTTCATTCAAGTCTAACTTGAAGGCATAGCTTTTTGTCCAGTAGTGATTTCCCCTTCACTCACTCCCTCCATCTCACTCCTTTTGCACCCTTCTCCTCCTGGTATGCATGTATTTTGTACCCTTAGGTTATTTTTGTCATTGTGAGTATTTGAGTGAACAATGAAAGTGTGTATTTTGATTTATAGATCAAATTTTGGTGCCTTGTTAATAATACTATTGTTGTTGTTGTTATGTTTGTTTGTTTGTGGTTGTTATCATTGTCATTGTTGTTATTGCTGCTGTTTTGTTGTTTTTGTTGTTGTTTTCTTTGTAATAGTATTATTGTTAAGTGTGATGTGCTTTCCAAATTGGCTTGAGCACATGTTGCTATTAGGGAATGATTGAATGAAAATGAAGAGGGATTTGTATTTGGTTGATGTGATGGTTCTTTTTTCAGTGAGTTTTATGTCTTTCAGATGTATGGGTAGTCATAACAGTAGAGTGCAGTTCAGCTAAGTACTGAACATTCCATGCCTTCTAATACAATCCCATGCCGAACTACAGTAAGTTATTCCAAATGACATCATATCACACCGCGTTTCTGTCAGCCCACTCGTCACCACATGAAACCACACAACACTCTGTAGTATTACTGTACTGTATTGTATTCTGCTGTGTTGCATTTCATTTGTATCATATGTTATACTGTGTACAATACTGATTGATGTTGTCTGTTTTTGTTTTGTTATGTGTGAAGTTTTGAAGACCTGAAGGCTGGGTTGGACTACATGAAACGGCGATCTTCACAGCGATCAGAAGGACCAATCACAGTGGTTCGCTCCAATCTGACAGCCATCCTTGATTGTCTGGACAGTTTGACAAGTAAGATGTTGTCCACTATGCAGTTAGATAAGTTTGTGACTGTCTCTGGTTTGGTTAGGTTGTTTTTTTTGTTTTGACTTTGCTGTTTTGTTGAAATAGTATTTCCATATGAATGCAGAATAAATGAAACATATCTTGGTGCTAAGCATTTGAAGTTTAACATATAAGATTGAAAAATATGCACATTGTTTGAAGTTGGAAACATTTTGAATTCCAAAGACATGGTTTCCATACACAAGACTTCTAGTTTTCTGAAATGTACCTTGGAATTAAAAAAATCTTGCTAAAGATATTCTTAGTAAAAGATGATGGGGAAGAGCATGTAAATAACTTATGATTCGTACATCCCATTATTAAATCTTCTGGTCATAAATTTGATAGATTGATCAGCGCCAGAGGCAAATCCTTAAGTTATTTGCGCGAATGCATTGATAGATGAACTTTACTTTTTTTCTAGGTGATTTTTTTTCAACCATATGTTGCATACATTCTGAAATGGTTATCGCCTGATATGACTCTGTGCAGTTGGCTAGGTTATAAACACTAAGAATAACAGTACCAGTAAGAATAGGAAAAGGCAATGATTCAGTAGTAAGAATACTATACACTAGTCTGAATAGAAAAATCAGAACTCGTGATGAAATTGCTATATGCTAGTTTAAATAGAAGTCAGATATAAGATGTAATAGGAAGTATTAAATATCAGAATTACCTTATTGTTACTTTTGAGAAGTTCATATACAGCAGTCTACAGCAAAACAAATCTGAACTGAGTACACAGATTTTTTGGCTGTGACGTCACAGTGTGTTTAACGGCTTGTTTAATAGCACGTAATAACCATATCTTACAAATGCATAAACTCAGTGATTGCGAGAGACCATACTAGCTGCAAAATATTCAGCCTGGTGGTTGAGAAATTAGTGAAAAGATGTCCACTGCCATGTGCTGCTGCTGCACCTATCCCTATTCCACTACCTGGGTCCAGTCCAGGTGGCTATGTTCTTCTTGGACTTAGTAATTCAAAGCTCTTTCTTCGGCAGACTGACCCACCTTGTCTCAACTCGAACCTTGGGATCTCCTCGAACCCTAGTCAGGCCATTCTTCATTTCAAACTATAGCTTCTCAGTCTTTACACACAGATGTTATGTGACACTCACTGTCAGCACTGAGGGTCAGCCAAGACACCACCCTTGCTCTTCTTTCCCATAAGTCTGGTGCCCAACATGTTTACTGTTCCCTTTGGAAAAAATGGAACGATTGGTGCTAGTGGAAGGATAAAATTCTGACTGTCCCCTTCGTTGCCAACATTTTTGATTTTTGATTTCTCTCCTGTCTCTTCTACATACTACACCTTTTGATGGTCTCAGTTAAAGCCCACCAATCTACCGTCTCCACTACTTGTGTGTGAAATTGTTGGGTCCTCCCTTGAAGATTCGAGACCTGTCCAGAGGCATCTTACAGCAAGCTTGTACCCATGACAGATCACCTGCCTGGGACCTCTTTCTCATCGTAGAGTTCCTCAGAGGTCCGTCTTTTCATGTTCTGCAAAGTACGTTTGTTAAGAATCTTGTCAGGAAAACTGCTTTCCTTATTACGCTTACTTTGGGCAGGTGCTGCTGTGAAATACACGGCCTTAGTGGACTCCCTGAGAGCATTTTCACAGAATATGATGGTGGCTCCTCCCTGTTTCCTACCAGAATTTTTAGCCAAGAATTGGCAACTGGGTACCCATTCCCAGGATTCTCATCGATCCTCTCTCCCTCTTCGTGAGTGATCTGGATGATCTGGATTACAACCTTTGCCCAGTCAGAATGCTCCGCTACTACCTTCAACAGTCAACTCCATGAGGCATGCTGAGCAACGTTGCCTCTTCATGTCTTTCAACCCTGATTACTCAGTCAGTATCAAATGTTTCTCTGTATCCTGGTGGACCTTGGGCATCGTTAGAGAGGGGCATCATTAGCGAGGTGTACTGGGCTCAGGGACAGCAGCTTAACTTGACCAGACCCGGCACCCAGGAGCTATGAGCCTAGGCCTCTTCCCCATAGCTTTCCATCACAGCTTCTCTCTGCCTGAGGTTTTGGACGCTGCTTACTGGCAATCCCCTTGAATGTTATCTCATTCTGCCTTAAGGACTTCTCCTGAACCCATGAGGTGGGTCCCATGGCATCACTTCCATTGTTTATGCCAAACATGTTACCTGTGCTCCCAGCCAATAATGGGTATTGTAACCCACCAATCAGGTAGTACTACTCTACCTTGCTAAGATATGATTAAGTTTTAAGGTATTAAACAGGGATTTTAATTCAAATCTGCTTTTGATAAGCATACTTACCATATCTTACAACTAATACCCGCCTGTCTATCCTGCTCTTCTCTGCATATTGGTTGGCAACAGATATTCCTGTTCTAACCTACTTCATCAAAGAGGAAGATAGCCACCCAGACCAGAACCACATAGTGGGATAGGGGTGGGTGCAGCTACTGCACCTGACAGTGGACATCATTTCACCTATTTCTTGACCACCCTGTTGAGTATTTTGCTGATAGTATACTCTCTTGCAATCACTGAGCTTATGCAGAGTTTGCAGTTGCTGTGCTTACACAGTTGTAAGAATGGTAAGTATATTTATTTTTCACAATTGCTGAGCTTATTCATTTGTAAGAATGGTAAGTATGTTTATTAAAACATGATTTGAATTGCAATTCCTGATTTATTCATGTACATTTTTCAAAAGCAGTACATTATAGGAATACTTATTGATAGTTGTCTATTGCAGCCACGTATGAAAGGTTTGCCGCAGATGACATACGAGGCAACTGTATGGATTCTTATGCAGTATTACTGATGCGTAAGTAGTTCTTTTACACTTTGAACAACACTGAACCCTTTCAATGTGTGTGAGCTGCTTAAGAATACTATAGGATTTAGACACTTTTGTGTAAGACTGACTTTCAGTTTGGAAAGTGTGTGTGCATTATTATTATTATTATTATGAACATTTAGTACGCCTAATCAAATTAATGCCCTAGGCGTTTACAATGGCAAAACATATAACCAGAATCACAAGCACACACACACACAGCCCACAGAAGCACCCACACACACACAAACACACACACACACACACAAACACACACACAGCATGACATGCAAATACAATGACACATTGACACTAAGACACTATAATGTCACCATTACATTACATGGGGGGAAGGGGGCAGAGATTACCAGTTTTGGGAAACAGGTGAGTTTTGAGGGAGCGTTTGAAATGTGGACAGAGAGGGTGAGTATCTAAGAGAGCGAGGTAACTGATTCCAGATGGTTGGAGCTTGATAGGAAAAAGAACGCTGCCCAAACTGCATGTGTGTGTGTGTGTGTTTTGTGTGTGTGTGTGTGTGTGTGTGTGTGTGTGTGTGTGTGTGTGTGTGTGTGTGTGTGTGTGTGTGTGTTTGTGTGTGTATGTGTGTGCGTGTGTGTGTGCGTGCGTGCGTGCGTGCATGTGTGTGTGCATACGTGCGTGCGTGCATGCGTGTGCGCGCGCGCGTGCGTGCGTGTGTGGTGCAGAATAGACGGATTGGCATACACACCCACATCAACCACATGACTATGTCAGGCTTTCCATTTAGTTGCATACAGTCAGCTGCAACATTGTGACACGTCCCGCTACAAGCTGTCGGGAAAACTTATCCCCTGATAAAGGAAGCTAACGTTTCCTTTTTGTTGGTACTTTACTACATATATTTTCTTTTGTACCAGAGGCCAAGTCATGTGCAGACGGACTGTTTCAAGAGGTGTTGGGTCGTAAGGATAAAGCCGACTCCACTCGCAATGCTCTCAGTGTGCTCACCAAGTTCAGGTTTCTCTTCCACCTGCCTCTGAACATGCAGCGCAACATTCAGAAGGTATGCATGCATGTGTGTACATACTGCTCTTTTCTGCTGTCCAACCTTCAGTGGTGCTTTATGTCATTATCTTTATGTTACTCATGGCAGTATCTAGATACGTGTTTAGCTATATACTTGACATGTAGGACAGTTAGCATTTTTTCACATTGCTATTATCACAAGTGGATGTGTTGCAGCAAACCAGTTACATCTTTGTTCTCAAGTTTTCTGCTGTTGTCTTGCCCTTTCCATGCTTATTGTTAGTATGATCTGGTATAGGCAGGCACTGCCACATGTATGGCTGTGGGGTGTGGGGGGGGGGTGTCAGATCAGCTCCTAGGCATGGCATAGCCATGTCCAGAATGCCACTCTTATGGCTGGGGGGGGGGGGGGGGGTCTAAAGTACACCATGAGGCACTGTCAACGGACGGGTTTCTAAAGCTGAATCACTCTTTTTACTGGATGCTCGAGAATAAGTTGAACTGACAAACATATTTTTAGACACACGTTTCATATATCACTGATGACTTTTTCAGGGAGACTACAACATTGTCATCAATGACTTTGAGAAAGCCAAATCTTTGTTCGCCAGCACTGATGTCAAGGTGTTCCAGAAAGGTGAGTAAACTGATTACCAGATGAGAAAGGTCTGAGCTATACAACTGCCTGGTTTTCAATCGGGCATGACATGCCTTATGCAACCAGCTATTCAGCAGGATTCTGACTTTCAACTTCAGGGATCTGTTGACACCTACAACGGTGGTTTTCTTCAGATCTTTGATCACATGCCCCATCCGTCATCAGAAGGATCAGAGACTGTCCCTCAGTACAGATTGTGCGGCATCATTATGTTGCCTGCTCAGTATGATCCTCCCTCCAGAACAGTGTGCAAACATGCATTGGAAGCGTCATAAACTCACCTCAGATAAATACACTAACATTATATTGTCTCCTAAGATAGATATAATAATGTTATGTTGTGACATTGCAAATCTTGAATGCAGAAAAAGAAACAGAATGTATTGTCAGTAGTTTTTGACTGTGTTGAGATGCCCAGTTTTTTTCTGTGACATAGCATATGTAAGTATGCCTATGTGCTTGTTCTGTGTCAACATAAAAACTCCTGATTGTCTGAAAAGTAGGTAGTTCTATGTTTCCCTTATGTTTCATTGTTGGCGTAGTTTGCTCAGGCTAGTAAACTGTTAAAGTAACTCTTTCTTGAAATTTGAATTCATGATATGAATGTGTTTGGTTTTAATGTAAGTTTATTTATAAATGATGCCACCACAATACTACAAGATAAAGTCTAATTTAAAAATTTTGTGAAGTTGAAAAATGGAACTTTTTTCAGAGTATTTTAATGTTTGGACACATTCATATTGCTTTTATTTTGTCAATGAGATGTGTACGTCTTGAAATGGTTATAGCCCTAATATGGCTCAGTGCAGAAATCTGGGCTGTAAGTCGTAAGAATAAGTCTGTCTCTGTTTAGTGATGTGAAAGGGTAAGCATTGAGGGAGAGAAGTTGAACACTATCCTTATAATGCTGGCCTCAAGAGAAATTGAAGTCTGTTATTTCTCTCCTTCACCAACCATTCAGATTGTAGGAAAAGTTTTACCTTACTCTGCAAGATCAAGGCCAGTATCAGGAATCAGGCTGTATTTGATATTAGTATGAATGCTGTATGTTTGTTATGACAGTGTACAAGGAGGTGGAACGACGCATTGCGAACTTCAGAGATATGCTTCACAAACGCCTCCTCGATCCCACCAACACACTGGATGAACAGAAGAAGCTGATCAGGTGGGTTTGTTTTTTGTTTTTTGTTTTTGCATGGATAAATAGGCTCTCTTAAAATGTCATTGTTAAAATACCACTTGTACTTCTCTCACAGATCCACTATTGCTTTTGTTCTGTTCAAAATATTTGTTACTTCTGTTCAGAGTATCACTGTTACTTGTGTTTAAACCATTACTGTCACTTCTTTACTGTCACTTCAGAGTATCACTGTTACTTGTATTGAAATCATTACTGTCACTTCTGTTGTAATTAAGCCATTACTGTCACTTCTGTTGTAATTAAGCCATTACTGTCACTTCTGTTCAGAGTATCACTGTTACTTGTGTTTAAATCATTACTGTCACTTCAGTTCAGAGTGTCAATGTTACTTTGTGTTTAAACCATTACAGTCACTTTTCTTTAGAGTGTCACTGTTACTATGTGTTTAAACCATTACTGTCACTTTTGTTCAGAGTATCACTGTTACTTGTGTTTAAATCATTACTGTCACTTCAGTTCAGTGTCAATGTTACTATGTGTTTAAACCATTACAGTCACTTTTGTTCAGAGTATCACTGTTACTTGTGTTTAAATCATTACTGTCACTTCAGTTCAGTGTCAATGTTACTATGTGTTTAAACCATTACTGTCACTTTTGTTCAGAGTATCACTGTTACTTGTGTTTAAATCATTACTGTCACTTCAGTTCAGTGTCACTGTTACTATGTGTTTAAACCATTACAGTCACTTTTGTTCAGAGTATCACTGTTACTTGTGTTTAAATCATTACTGTCACTTTTGTTCAGTGTCAGTGTTACTATGTGTTTAAATCATTACTGTCACTTCAGTTCAGTGTCAGTGTTACTATGTGTTTAAACCATTACTGTCACTTCTGTTCATAGTATCAGTGTTACTTGTGTTTAAACCATTACTGTCACTTCTGTTCATAGTATCAGTGTTACTTGTGTTTAAACCATTACTGTCACTTCTGTTCATAGTATTAGTGTTACTTGTGTTTAAACCATTACTGTCACTTCTGTTCATAGTATCAGTGTTACTTGTGTTTAAACCATTACTGTCACTTCTGTTCATAGTATCAGTGTTACTTGTGTTTAAACCATTACTGTCACTTCTGTTCATAGTATCAGTGTTACTTGTGTTTAAACCATTACTGTCACTTCTGTTCATAGTATTAGTGTTACTTGTGTTTAAACCATTACTGTCACTTCTGTTCATAGTATCAGTGTTACTTGTGTTTAAACCATTACTGTCACTTCTGTTCATAGTATCAGTGTTACTTGTGTTTAAACCATTACTGTCACTTCTGTTCATAGTATCAGTGTTACTTGTGTTTAAACCATTACTGTCACTTCTGTTCATAGTATCAGTGTTACTTGTGTTTAAACCATTACTGTCACTTCTGTTCATAGTATCAGTGTTACTTGTGTTTAAACCATTACTGTCACTTCTGTTCATAGTATTAGTGTTACTTGTGTTTAAACCATTACTGTCACTTCTGTTCATAGTATCAGTGTTACTTGTGTTTAAACCATTACTGTCACTTCTGTTCATAGTATCAGTGTTACTTGTGTTTAAACCATTACTGTCACTTCTGTTCATAGTATCAGTGTTACTTGTGTTTAAATCATTACTGTCACTTTTGTTCATAGTATCAGTGTTACTTGTGTTTAAATCATTACTGTCACTTCTGTTCATAGTATCAGTGTTACTTGTGTTTAAATCATTACTGTCACTTCTGTTCATAGTATTAGTGTTACTTGTGTTTAAATCATTACTGTCATTTCTGTTCAGAGTATCAGTGTTACTTTGTGTTTAAATCATTAGTCATTTCTGTTCAGAGTATCAGTGTTACTTTGTGTTTAAATCATTACTGTCATTTCTGTTCATAGTATGAGTGTTACTTTGTGTTTAAATCATTAGTGTCATTTCTGTTCATAGTATGAGTGTTACTTGTGTTTAAATCATTACTGTTACTTCTGTTAGGAGTATCACAGGAACTTTGTGTTTAAATCATTACTGTCACTTAAGAGTATCATTGTTACTCGTGTTTAAATCATTACTGTCACTTCTGTTCAGAGCATCACTGTTAATTGTATTTAAAACGTCTTTGTCTGTTCTGTTCAGAGTATCAGTGTTGCTTCTGTATGAAAATGAAATGTAACTAAGTTGACTTTGTGCCCTTGTTATTCATTTGTTTTATCTCTGTTGTGTACATTTTGAAATGGGTATAGCCCTGACATGTTTCTGTGTGGTGGGCTGGGCTTTAAACAATAAGAATAAGAATCTGTCGGTTATGAGAGAAATAAGATTGTGTGAGAGTCTAAAACATGATTCATTTAATTAGTGTGTAGATTTCATCAGGTATTGGTTGTGAGGTGCATTCTTGGTTTTTTTATGCAATTTTCCAGATCTTCAGTTTTTTTGAAAAATGTTTCCATATTAATGATAATACAATGTGGATGTCCGGGTTATTATAGAAACAGATCTCTGTGACTTTGAGTTCCAGCTGATTCACTAACCGGTTAAGCAAGAAGAGCAACGACTGTGGCTTTAACGTCCAAACATGATAAGCTACGATCGTGGCTTCATTCATATCTCCCGCTGAATACTGTCCAATCTATAAAGTGAATACAAACTGACCAATCAGAAGGCTTCTTTTGCATTCCCTCTGCCTTCTTCCTTTCTTACGGTCGCCATTTTGCTGTTCTTCGATTGATTTCTACAAGTTTTTGCACAAAAATGAATGAGATTGGGACCAATGATTATGAGGTAACTATGGCTTTGTTTTTGGTTCTAAATGAACAAGAGAAGTTATGGTGGTGCAGTTTATAATGTCAGCACAGGCCACTTGTCTGCTATTGGTAACTATATAATCTGATACTGCCTGTTCATGGTTGGGCTGTTGGCAACTAAACCTGTAACCCCACCTGGCTTGTTTTATGATGAAGATGGTGGGAACCTGACAATTAAAAAAAAGAAGACCTCAAAGGGTGGATGAATTCATCTACAGTCAACTACCACCAACAGTACTCTGCCACCTTGCAGTAATCTTTGAGAGGAGAAAAGGTTAAGGACTAGACCTGACAGAAATCTGGAGCATGAGTCCCTCAGGTGGTTTGCTGCTGTCTTTGGCCTTATTCCTGCAATTCCTGCAATGTCACTGCTGCCATGCTGCTTTGGGTCTTGTCTTTCCCCTGGATTTCATCAGCAGTGTTCAGAGGGGAGACCTGCTTCATGGGCAAGAGCTGGTCTTACATTTATGAGCTTGTACCTTTGCCCAGGCTCGCACATTGGAGCGTGAAATCAGGAGTTCTGGTAACTCAAACTCAGTCCATTCCATGATAGACGCTATTTGTTGCTGTTTACCAGCTTGGTTATATCTTTGCTGTCATTGTCTCCTGTTAGAAGTACTGAGACAAAAGAGGGCGATAATCACTTGGACCAGAACTGGTATCAGGATAGGGGTGGGCGCAACAACAGCACCTGGTGGTGGACATCTTCTCACTTATTTGCCGACCACCTGGTTGAGTATTTTGCAGTTGGTATTGTCTATTGAGCTTATGCACTTGTAAGATTAGCTAAGTATGTTTATTTAAAGGGGATTTGAAATCATATCCCCTGTTTAAAGTCAGTTTGTGATTTTGTGTGTGTGTGCGTGTGTGTGTGTGTGTGTGTGTGTGTGTGTGTGTGCGTGGGTGCGTGGGTGCGTGATCCAAAATCTCCAGTGCTGTCTTATTTTTTTGTATGGACTACGTATGTACGAGGGTTGTTCAATTTAAGATGACACTAGGCTTGCCGTTTGAAAACGAAGCAACGCACAGAAAAATGTTTATACCAAACACAACTTTAAAGTTTACCTGATTAGCATGCAGAAAATAAAGTTGACATCATGACGCAACTCGGAGTATGACGTAATTACAAATGTGTTTCAAATAGCTGAGCCTGAAAAAAATGGACGTCACCAATGAGCAATTTCGTTTCTACACTTTCACAAGGCTACAACTTGGTGACGATTGTAGGAAGATACACGCAGATTTGCAAGCTGTTTACGGAACGGATTGTGTGTCTTACCGCACAGTTTGCAGGTGGGTCAAACAATTAGGAGCAGGTAGAGTGCCATCTGATTGGGGTAATCGTGCAGAGCGAGCTTTACCAGCTCGGAACGAACAAAACATTGCATATGTGAAAAGACTGATAGAGGAGGATCCACATTCGACTGTGCGGGAATTAAGCGAGGCATGTGAGCTTTCAATTGGCACCATTAACAACATTCTGCACAAAGACCTTCACATGAGAAAACTGGCTGCAAGATGGGTGCCACATCTCTTAAGTGATGATCAGAAGCAGCAGCGGGTGGCATGTTCACGCAAACTGCTCGATGAGTTTGAGCCCAACGGGCCAAAACGACTGTGTGACTTAGTGACGGGAGATGAGAGTTGGCTCACATTCTATGGCATCCCCAACAAACGCTGCAACCGCATGTGGGTTGGCCCTGACGGAGACCGACCAGTTGTTCTTCGCCCAGGATTCCAGAGTCGCAAGCGACTGTTTTCTATTTTTTTCAACACGCAAGGCCTTGTGGCAATTGACATTTTGCCTGAGAAATCAACAATCACTGCCTCCTACTATACCCAAGTTGTGCTCCCCAAAGTTGTAGGAAAAATCCATGAGCAGCGCCCAACCGTCGGCACCCAGAGGACCCTTCTTCTGCATGACAATGCCAGTGCCCATAAGGCGAAGGTCACCACAACCTTCCTGAGCGAGCAAGGGATCCAAGTTTTGGACCACCCACCCTACAGCCCCGACTTGGCCCCATGCGACTTCTGGCTGTTCCCTGTTCTGAAGGAAAAGCTCGCTGGGCGTAAGTTTGACCGGGTACAAGACCTCGCCAAAGCCGTAAGATCAGAGTTGTCTGGTCTGCCTAAAACCGACTATCAGAGGGCGCTTGAGAATTGGCGTAGGAGGCTTGAACTTTGCATCCTAGCCAACGGAGAATACTTCGAGGGGATGTAAAAGTTTCAAGTTGCTGAGATGAGAGGTACGTTTTTTAAGGGGGTGGTGACATCTTAAATTGAACAACCCTCGTATATAATGCATTCTGTAAAGTGCATTTACCTTTTATCTTTAAGGATGTTCTACTCACTAGTACTTTTTTTAATTAATTAATTGATTTGTACATTTTTAGTTATTTGACGAGCCTGGAGTGTCAAGGCGACCCAGCTTGGGAATGTCTGGTCAGTCAGAAGAACCATCTGATAGAACTGTTGGAAGATTGCAAGGATGATCATCTTGAAACTGGTCAGTGTGTGTGACTGTGTGTGTGTGTTGATGTATGCACATATGTGTGTGTGTGTGTGTGTGTGTGTGTGTGTGTGTGTGTGTGGATTGTGTGTGTGTGTGTTGATTGTGTGCACGCACATGTGTGTGTGTGTGTGTGTGTGTGTGTGTGTGTGTGTGTGTGTGTGTGTGTGTGTGTGTGTGTGTGTGTGTGTGTATCTGTATCATTATGAAAAGTTGTGAATTGTAAAGCGCTTTGTGTTGATTTTTTATGGATTAATTTGGTTCAGTTTTTACATTGACACCCACCTCAGGTGATATGGCTGATGGGATAATCATCCCAAGGAAGTGCCTGATGAAAGGTGCTATGTAAATGTCCAGTTATTATTGTTATTGTTATTATTATGGTATGATTTTAGACAAATTTTATAGTGTAATAATGGCACATTCTTTAACTTTAAACTGATTCCATTCTAGCATATAATTTTGTTAGACAATACAATTTTGAAATATTCTTGAAATAATATCATGCAACCAAATCATTCAACATGACTGAAAACAAATGTCCAGTGTTTTCATCTTTCAAGCAAATCATAGTAACATATACATTATATGTATTTACATTACATGTATTGTACTTTTGAGGTGTACTCATTTCAGAACGCACAGCCTTGTTGGCGGACGCAGCCAGCAGTACCCAAGGAACACCAGCCAGTGCTAGCAAGCGTAAACCAGCATCAGCCTCGCCGGGGGCCATCTTTGCTGCCAAGGGAAAGAACGATCTGGGCCCAGGTGAGTGTTCACGCTTCAGTGACAAACTATTGGTATATTTGGAAGCACCCTGGATAACTTCCTGTTTGTGTTATCCCCTCCCCCCGTATAGTTGGATTTTTTTTTTCATTTTTTGCTGTCCCAACTTCTGCACCACCTCAGGGGAATTGATCCCATGCAGTTCATTCTGGCTGTACAAAACACCACCAATTCCAATTCCATTCAATTTATTTTTTTAAAAATCACTTGAAGTAGCAGTGCCAGGAAGCCCATGGGAATTAAAATGTCGAGCCAGCATAAGTCTGCCCATTGGAGAAGACCTGCTCTGCTGTGGGTCACTGGGTTTAACAGTGTCTGTTATGATCCAGCTTAGTAATGACATTAATCCCTTGGTTGTGGGGCCAGATCGTATGAAAGCCCCCTCTTCCCCTCATCAAGGAGACACAACCATGGTCCTCCAACATCAACCCTATGAACCACAAATGCCAAAGTCCCCAAATGATTATGTTACAGATGTGGAAGTGGTAGAGGAAACCAGAACTGAGGTCACCATGAGATCATGACCTGTCATCCAGGCCTGAGAGATACAGGCGCCTGCAGTCTTGTCAGGAAATTTCAGCAGCTGTCTCAATGACAATTGTAAAATGGATAAGACCTGACTGTGAGGTTCCAGTCTTCCAATAAACCATAGTATTTTCAGATCTCAATGCTTCTGCAACACTTTGTTTTGGCTGAAGGGGATTTGACCCTATGACCTCTCAGTAATCTTTTGTAAAACCACTTCACCATGATGACTGGTTGGGTTGTTTATTTTTCAGCTCCCTTTGTATTTTTTTTTTTACAGCCTTGTACTTGGATTATTTTTTTAATGCCCTACATGATTGGGTTATATGTGGTTGATTTTTTTTTTTACCCCCTATAGTTGTTTTTTTCTGAACTTCTGGTGTGGTTGTGGTAATATTTTTTTAAACTCCTCTTTTTAACTCCCTGTGTGGTTGATTTCTTTCTTTTTTTTAAAACTTTCGTGTAGGTGGTATTTGTTTTTTAAACTGCTTTGTAGTTTTTTTTTTTTTACTCTCCATTGTGGTTGGGTTATTTTTTTTAACTCCCTAAGTGTTTGGGGTTTTGTTTTTTAAACTCCTTTGTAGTTTTTTTTTTTAGTTGGATCTATTTTTTTTCCCATAAAACTCCCATTATTGTTGGGTTATGTTTGTCTAACTCCTTCTTATGGAGTTTTTTTTTTCAACTCTTACTCCTTTTGTGTGTGTTTTTTTTTCTTCCATTGTAGTTGGGTTATTTGTTTTTTAACTCCCTTGTAGTTGGGTTGTCTTTTATCTCCCTCCATGGTAGGCTGTTTGGTTTTGCAAAGTGAGAGGGTAAAGACATTAATGGTTTAGTTTCTAATTTTTGTTTTATTTTATCTCTGAGAATTTAGAATTAATGCTGTTGTTTTCTTTATTTTTTCCAGAGTATTTCTTGAATATTTTGTTGTGTTTCTGTTTCAGTTTAAACAGAAATGTGTCACTACAACAATAAAAGTAACAGCATGACAACTTGAATATGTGTTGTGGGTGCACTTCACATGCATATGTCAGGTGCAGCCTTAAAATATCAACACACAAAAATATTGTATACACACCCACAAAGAAACAAAAGCCCTTAAACGTACACAAACAAACCAGCAACAACCCACAACCCCAACAGCAGCAACAACAGCAATAACAACAAATTCAGAAATAGAAAAACAACAACAACAACACTCAAACCAAATTAAGATAAGCTTATCAAAACAAACCAAACCAGCCCATGCTGACCCTTCGCAAACAGGCTCAATCAACCAATCAACTAGGTAACAAACCAACAAACTGACCAAAGTGTTGTTGATGGTATGTTGTTGATGTTGTACTAAGGAGGCTGGCGAGATCGCACTCCTCAGAAAGTGATGTATGTGGAGGATCTGACAGAGATCATGACGGAGAACTTTCCAGACTTCTGGAAGCTTGGACAGGCCTACTTCTCTGGGGAGTTCAACCGCACTAGGGAGGTGAGTATGTCTGTTTTATCATATCCCATGGGATATCTGTCTTAACCTGTAGAAGCAAATGGTATGTAGTTAAGTCTAGGTATTTGCTGCTTGTTGATATTATGTTGGGAGTGGGGGGATAGGGGTAGGGAATGGTGGAAAACGAGACAGTTGATGGCTGTATTTCTTTTGTCATGGTTTAAAAAAGAATCTGGAAATATCTTTTTTCTGGTGGATAAATCCTTTGAAATTTCTGAGTTTTTGATTGGAATACATTTGGTTTATCAAGGGGGAAAAGAAAAAGGAAAATAACTTGTCTGGAAATGAATAGTATTTTGAAAAATGATTAGCACGTCTGTGCCAAAGAGGCAAATGTGCCATTTGGGTTCATGATTATACTGTAGTGTATTAAAAGCAGAGCAAACCTACTGTTCATAGAATGCCACAGTCTGACACGAGAAGTATATTTAATAAAATAGAAATTTAGGAAAAAAACCCCTCCCTTTCATTACCTTAGAACATCTGGATTTGAAGTTGATTGCATAGGGAAAGAATTCAGTGATGTAATACAGGCCACATAACAGTGAATAAGTTGATAATGTTGCCATTTTCCAGAAATCTAGAATTTGAATCTAAACATTACAAGGATGAACTGGAAATGTTTTTCTCAATAATTGCAGAAAGCAAGGTTATAAAAAACTATTCATATTCAAGTAATATCCACAGGTCTTGAGAGATCTGGAATTGAGTGCTGAGATGGATTGGAGATACAATTTCAGTGTGCAAGCGTGGTAGAGGTATATAGAAAACCAGCTTTTGCCGACAAAGTTGATGAAGTCCAAGGGAAAGGCAATAATCAGTTCATATTGACACTAGTGATATTGCTAAAGTAAAATAAGAAAAAAAAAAAGAAAGAAAAAACGAGGCTAAAAACAGTGGCATTCTGCTGAGGGACTCCAGATCTTGATTTCTGTCAGATTCAGTCCTAAGCCTTTTCTTGCTGCAGAGATTTCTACTAGGCAGCAGAGTTTTGTGGGTGGCCATTGTCTCAAGTTTACTTCATTTAACCTGTCAGAGCTCTTGCTTCTAATCCTGTTAGGGTCCCTCTTCCCTTTCATCTAGTAAGCCAGATGTGAATGCCAGTTCAGTCTGTGATGTCCTGACCTTGAACAGGTAGCATTAGATTACATGGTTACTGATGACAGTCCAGTAGCCTGATCTGACAGTGGTATAAGATGATAATATTTGTATTGTTGGGTATATCACTGTGTGAATTACAGATGTGAATGTTCGGTCTCTTGCTTGCTCAGACTGACTGTTGAGCCACCTACCCAATAAATCAATCAACCACATCTATTGCTCTTTGTCTTTTGTATCTGCAGGTTCCTGAGAAGGGTTTCAAGTCAGATACCAGCAAACACAGTAAATTGAAGGTACAGTGATGTATCCCTATTTTCCATTTGTGTCTTCTTGCTTTTCTTGAGGCCGTTGGTTATGCTCTCAAGACATTGCTAGTGCATTGGGTTCATGAACAGGCAGGCCAGACATACTCTCAAGACATTTCCAGAGCATAGGATATATGTACAGGCTAGAGGGACTCTCAACACATATCCATTGGGTTTGGTTCATGAACAGACAGGCCAGACACACTCTCAAGACATTTCCAGTGCATAGGAGATATGTACAGGCTAGAGGGACCCTCAACACATATCCCCTTCATTGGGTTCATGAACAGACAGGCCAGACACACTCTCAAGACATTTCCAGTGCATAGGATATATGTACAGGCTAGAGGGACCCTCAACACATATCCCCTGCATTGGGTTCATGAACAGACAGGCCAGACAGACTCTCAAGACATTTCCAGTGCATAGGATATATGTATAGGCTAGCGGGACCCTCAACACATATCCCCTTCATTGGGTTCATGAACAGACAGGCCAGACAGACTCTCAAGACATTTCCAGTGCATAGGATATATGTATAGGCTAGAGGGACCCTCAACACATATCCCCTTCATTGGGTTCATGAACAGACAGGCCAGACAGACTCTCAAGACATTTCCAATGCATAGGATATATGTATAGGCTAGAGGGACCCTCACACATATCCCTTCATTGGGTTCATGAACAGACAGGCCAGACAGACTCTCAAGACATTTCCAGTGCATTGGATATATGTATAGGCCAGAGGGACTCTCAGCACATATCCCTGCATTGGGTTCATGAACAGACAGGCCAGACAGACTCTTAAGACATTTCCAGAGCACAGAGTTTTTAATCGGCTTGTGGCCTCAGCCACTTTTATTTTGCATCCTAATCACATAGCATAGTTTCTGTGTAGCACTTACTAAAACATCCATGCACCAAGACAATTGAAACATCCATGCACAAGATAGTTGAAACATCCATGCACAAGATAGTTGAAACATCCATGCACCAAGACAATTGAAACATCCATGCACCAAGACAATTGAAACATCCATGCACCAAGACAATTGAAACATCCATACACCAAGACAGTTGAAACATCCATGCACCAAGACAATTGAAACATCATGCACCAAGACAATTGAAACATCCATACACCAAGACAATTGAAACATCCATGCACCAAGACAATTGAAACATCCATGCACCAAGACAATTGAAACATCCATACACCAAGACAATTGAAACATCCATGCACCAAGACAATTGAAACATCCATACACCAAGACAATTGAAACATCCATACACCAAGACAATTGAAACATCCATGCACCAAGACAGTTGAAACATCCATGTACCAAGACAATTGAAACATCTATACACCAAGACAATTGAAACATCCATGCACCAAAACAATTGAAACATCCATGCACCAAGACAATTGAAACATCCATGCACCAAGACAATTGAAACATCCATGCACCAAGACAATTGAAACATCCATACACCAAGACAATTGAAACATCCATGCACCAAGACAATTGAAACATCCATGCACCAAGACAGTTGAAACATCCATGTACCAAGACAATTGAAACATCCATACACCAAGACAATTGAAACATCCATGCACCAAGACAATTGAAACATCCATGCACCAAGACAATTGAAACATCCATGCACCAAGACAATTGAAACATCCATACACCAAGACAATTGAAACATCCATGCACCAAGACAATTGAAACATCCATGCACAAGACAATTGAAACATCCATGCACCAAGACAGTTGAAACATCCATGCACCAAGACATTCGTTGTTCAAATTGAAACAAAACTTTAAAGAAGTTGCTCATAGGTAATACCATTTTACTGTCATGTGATTCCATACTGTCTTCCTTTGATGGCAGAGTGGCTTAATGGATGGGATGTTGTTCAGCTGTTATTTCATGTGCTCTGGTATGTGTCAGGGCATACAAAATTCACTGGACCTATTTTTGCAGGGATATCAGATTCAGCAGTTTTAATGAAACTAGTAAACCATTACATTAGTTTTAAAAAATGTTTTCATTCAGTTGTGGTCAGTGATTGCTGCTTGTATTTGTCCTCATGGTTGTATGTGTGTGAAGAGAGAGAGTGAGAGGGGAGTTGTGTGTGTGTGTGTGTGTGTGTGTGTGTGTATGTGTGTGTGTATGCATATAATGTGTTCTCTGTGTATACACACATACTTGTATATTGTTGTATCAAAGGACAATTATAATTTGCACATATGTCTAATTACATGTGTCCATGTGCATTTACACAGATAACTTTTATCTTCAGCAAATGATAGCAGAGCTGGTGGGCCTGTTTGCCAACTTTGTGCGAGCAGCTTTCTTGCCGAGTCCCTGGAGAACCTTCCAGACATTGAGCGTGAGAAGTTTGGCCTCTGGCCCACTGTGGCCAAGTCCATGGTGGCGGGAACCTGGCTTCCACATTGTGTCAGAACCATCAGGTAGGGTTCACTCAATCACTTTATGTTTTTGTTGTTGTTTTTCGTAGTCCTGTTTCCTATACCACATTAATGGCCACAGAACCTGGGACAATTTTTCACAATGCTATGATGATGTGGAGGATAGGAATGATAGTAATAATAGTTACAGTGTTTATACGCCACCAAATCTTGACAATTCAAATCAAAGAGCACTTATGCATTAGGGATATGCATACAGTCGACAAAGACTACCTTACAATAGTTAATAAAAAAAAACTAAAAAAAAACTGAGGGAGACAAGTAGTTGAAGATTTCATTGTTGGGAGAAGAGGTGGGTTTTTAAATTAGGTTTAAAAGCAGAAAGGTAAGTGTTAGGCGAAGGCAGAGTGGAAGTCTGTTCCCTGAGACAGCAAAAGAATGCTGTTAACCCTCTTGTATTTGTATTCTAGAAAGCTGAACTGCCCCTAGATTTCGAATTTTCTGAAGCTTTTTCCCCCAAAATAGGGTTACTCTGGTCATGAGTACACTGTGAGCATGTCTGATCAGATGTAAAGCTAGAAATTTGTCAGGTGTGGGTAAACATGCTTTACTTGCATATCCAAGTGAGTATGTCTTTCTAACCACTGCTTGTCATGTCACTGTCACCAAAGATGTCACCAAACATGAATAAATAAGTGACATGTATTTGAAAACAAGAGAAGCACGCCTATACGTGACCACAACACATACAGATGAGTAATGAATTAGAGTATGGCTTAGCTAAAGTGTCTAACAGCATTTACATGTGGTAGTACTCACAGTGGTCACCAAATGTCACCAATTGCTCCTCAGGTATTTACACAGTTTGTGCAGGTAGTTTTTATCACCATTTTACTTTCCGCTACGAAACTACATTCAATGTTCATAATACAGTTTACTAATTGTCAGTACAAAAACAAAAAGAAATAATCTATAAAGGTTTGGCATCAGCTTGCAGTGTACGATTTGGTCCGACCGGGAGATTAAATTTCTTTACTGTCAGCAGAACCAGTGCTGGGTGCCACGTTCGCTGGAATGTGGCCAGCGGCGCGTTATCTTCTGTGTCGGTCTACTCTCCTAAATCAGTTTTCATCATCTTCCCCCTCACCAACCTCAATATCTGACTCAGCTACATCTTCGTGTTTCCTAATTCACGAACAGTAGTATTTAATTCCTCCTCTGAATAATCTGGAGAATCATCTGTATCCTGAAAACCGTCTGCTACAAAGGGCATCGCCATTTTTTCACACGCTATGAGGCATGAATGAAAGTACCCCAACCACATTTCGCGCCCAAGCATAAATGAATGGATGTGTGTGTAGAGCTAATTTTCCCAAGATCATCTCATTGGATGATGCCAAGAATGTTTGACCAATTGTCAGTCTCCCAGGGCCAGAAACATGTGATCAGTACAAACTAGACACCATGTGCTACAAAAGCCTCAATAACGCAGCCCCCCATTACCTGTCAAGCCTACTTGAGATCTATGTTCCCTCTGTACCCTCCGCTCTGCCTCCGATCCTCTGACTTTTCACTTTCCGCGCACTAAGCTCAATACCTATGGTCCATGAGCCTTCTCTGTTTCTGGTCCGCTCTCCTGGAACAAACTTCCTCTCTCAGTCCGTCAGCAACCTACTTTTGTCTCCTTCAAGTCCGCTCTCAAAACTCACCTTTTCTCCTCTGCATAAAATCCTGACCTCACTCAATCCCCTCGGCAGCCTGTATATAATATGCTTTCTATAATTTTCCATTGTTTTTATTCTTTCTCCCCATTTATAGCCGTGTGTGTGTGTGTGTGTGTGTGTGTGTGTGTGTGTGTGTGTGTGTGTGTGTGTGTGTGTGTGTGTGTGTGTGTGCGTGGGTGCGTGCGTGCGTGTGTGCGTGTGTGTGCGTGCGTGCGTGTGTGTGTGTTTCAGCGCTTGGATTTGATTTTATCAAGATTTTGCGCTATATAAATATTGTAATTATTATTAATTATTAATTATTATTATTATGATCAAAATAGCCCATGCTCTTGGCCGACTTTTACGGTCATGTATGGCCGTAACGAAGCGCTAGGCAGTGCGGGCGGAACTGTCGGCTGCAGTCGTAATGAAGCTAAGAGGGTTAATCATGTTGCTAAGGGATTGACAATGCATGACAGGGCTTTGCTTTATGCATACAATCATGATATATTTTGTCATCCAACCAGGCCTGATTGGTCTGGGCAGTCAGCTGTGCTTCAAATGTCGATGATAATCAGGCCTAAGCTTTGTTTGTTTTTTGCATTGTGAACAGTCTTTATTTAAATGCGTGTATGCTTATTTCTTGGTCCACACTATACAACCGTTATGTTGCACCAGTCTGTGATGCTTGTTCACTATTTGTGAACACCACAAGAAACAATAATCGAAACATTCGTGGTGCGAATAGCTAAATAGAGGCCTGTACATAGCTGTGGTTGAATAGAATATTCAAGTATCATTTTGTTTTGCAGTTGACAATTGCAATGTATGTGAAGCAATTGTTTTTTTTTTACACAATTTCACAAAGTGAGAAGATTTTATGTGACACAATATATAGCACTGACTGCAAGTCAGAATTACTTGGTCAGGGGCATGTAAACTCGGCGATATTGTCTGGTCAGAAATGTATTAAGGGAAAAGTCAGTGATTCAGTACGATTGAATCTGGGTGTGTACTTAGTGTGGAGGGGATTGAAGGGTTAGGAGGATACTAACATCAGGAGAAGTCTTCAGGAATCAGCTAATAGTTGTCTTTGCTTTGCATTCCTATATCAGGTATATTTATAAACTTGCCTGAATCATGCCTCAAGTGGCTTTCATTTACTGAAGATTGTGCTGAGTCACATATCTCTGCTTTTGTACACACAGTCAGCCATTCAAAGAGAATTGAAGTTTGCAGGAGTGCATAAGCAGTGTATGTAGTAATGTTTCAATTACTCCAAACGTGTTTAAATTTGTACTATTGCCATGTTGTTTGGATTCATGCAGGTCTTGCGTGGCAACTCTGGCGGGTCTGGACCTCACTGGTGATTCTATGATTATTCTCCAAGACTTGGCCTTTGATCTTCGTACAAATTGCATGTTCACGCTTCTTAAACAGGCTATATCAGGTGTGAATCAGTAAAGGGTTTTGTGGTGTGTGTGTGTGTGTGTGTGTGTGTGTGTGGTGTGTGTGTGTGTGTGTGTGTGTGTGTGTGTGTGTGTGTGTGTGTGTGTGTGTGTGTGTGATGTGTGGTTGTGTGTCATGCTTGCTTGTGTTGTGTGTGTGTGTGTGTGTGTGTGTGTGTGTGTGTGTGTGTGGTGTGTGGTGTGTGGTGGCATTCATGCTTGCTTGTGTGCTTGTGTGTGTGTGTATGTGCGTGTGTGTGTTTGTGTGTGTGTGTATTGCATATGTGTGTGTGCGTGCATTGTGCACATGTGTGTTTTGTGTGTATATGTGTGTGTGTGTGTTTGTGTGTGTTGCCAGAAAATTATGATATTGTTTGTTTCACAATACATACTAGCCCACACAGTTGCAGACTTTGTTGTAAATGTCCCTTTTGAAACAGCACTGCACACAAAAAATATGAAATAGTGAAGATTGCGTAGTATAGCAGCATCCCAGGAGATGAGCTCTTATCTGCTCTGTGCATTACAAAGTATTTGTAATAAGAAAGAAGATAAATGGTATCTTTATAACTCAACTATAAAAGCAAATTGTGTGTGAGCATGTGAATGACAGAAATTAGATGTAAAAATGATACTCTAACTACACAAAATTTGACATCCTGCCATACACACACACTTGCCCATACACACACAAATGCTCACACAGACATATAACTGTGTACACTTTTTCACATCCATCCATGCCCGCATGCACGCACGCACACACGCATGCACACACACACACACACACAACACATACACACACACACACCACACACACACACACAGAGACACATACACAGACACAACCACAACCACACACCACACACACACACACACACACACACACAACACACACACACACACACACACACACATTTTTACTCTCACATAGGCAGCCACAGACAGAGACATACCATTCCAGAAACTGACATACACACAGGTCCGCATGCATGCACTTGCACACATGCATGTGCGCGCACACACACACGTAGGTACAAATCTAACCTTACTGATATCTGATATCCAGATGTAAAGTCCCTGTGCAACAAGCAGACGTGGGCTGTAGAGACAGATGATGAGTCTGGAGGAACAACACAACTGGTGGGTGTACAGTCCATCGTTATTTTACTCTATGTTTTTCTGTCTGCCTGTACCGGAAGGTGTTGTCGGGAGATGAAGCTGAAGATCTGCGCTAGATTGGAAGCCTGTTGTAGAGTTTTATGTGTAAAATGAATCTGTACTGCCACTTCATCTATCCTGTGCTGCTGTCGTCTTTCTCCTGCTTTAAATCTAGGGTGTGTCTGGTGTCATAGGCTTGAAGGGTTGACCTTTTAGTCAGTGGCTGAGTCTCTTGATTCTCTGTTGTATGCTGCACTGGTTGACAGGTATTGTTCCAACCATATGTCAGATATCTTCCTTTCACATCATGTCTCTTATGATCTTGCCTTATGCTTTTCTGAGACATTTCATCTCACAGGTTTTTATCTTTCATTTAAGGGTTTTGTTTATAGTCTAGGAATGGCATTGGTAAATCAGTATGGGTATAGAGATTGTATTGTAAGCTTGTTTCTTTTTTATTTCTAGAGAATGCGTGAGTGTTTAAGGACAAATCAGAGTTGGTAGCTCATAGCGTCTGGCATGGATGAAGCTGTGACAGGCCTAGCAAACCAGTAGTAAATAAAACATTGCATGAGAAAATAAAAAAGGGGAATATGAAATTCACCGTTTGATCTTCATAGTGGAGAGTGGAGGTGGGGACCTTGTGAAGCTGTGGTTATTAGTTTGTGCACATGATGGTAAATGTGTCTCTAATAATGAGCGTAATATAGTTCACCTGAGTGAATTATGATGATTATGGTGTGTAATGAAATTAATGCTAATGGTAAAACTGATTATAATCACTTGTTTTATCAATATTGTAATCATTATAAGCATCATAGCCTGAACATACATGCCACATATTAATACTCATAATTTTCTTATTGATTTTTATTACAGAAAATTAAGTGTGGATAAAAAGGACCAACCAGCTAGCTAACCAACAGACAGACAAACAAAGAACAGACTCAGAATATATTCAAACAAAAGAAAAAAATGTGTTAATCCTTTGATTCCCTCAACATGCAAAAGATGATGGATAGAGTGAGGGAATCAAAGTTCAGATATTATCCAAGCGAATTTAAGGCCACTTTGATGTGTGAATAAGTTACATGTTTTCAGTGTTGTGTTTCAGCCTGCCCTGTTTGAAAACATTGTGAGTGAGACTGTGCAACACCTGCATGAAGTGGTCGTTCTCAACAAACCGGGTGAACCAGAGGTGGGTAGTCACAGTCATTGTGCTATTACCTGTAATGTGACAGTTTCATTTGTACATTAATGCCTTAGTTTGATTTGTACATTAACACCTTTGCTGCTAATATGTTTCGCTTCATTCCTTGTTGAGAACATTTCAGGAAAGGTTGAGAAATTGTGCATGCTACATTTTTTCATTCATGTTCTCCTGAACTCCAAAAGAAGGGAGAATGTATTAAGTATATGTAGTAAAAGGAAGAACAGATATGATGTATGTAACAGTGAGATCTCAGAACAATATTTCAAAATGCAAACAGAAAGTATGTGGTATGGAAAGGTATGATGAATGTATCTTCACACCAGATTTATGAAGTAATTGTCACAAAGGTATGAACTGCATTAAACATCCATGTAGAACACTTTTTAAAAAAATATTTTGTAGCTATTTTAAAAATGAATATTTGTTGAGTAAAGTTTTAACCAGAGAAGATAATGCAGAGTCTGGATTTACCATAAAGAAATTTTTGTTTCTTATCAGACATATTGGTAGTGTTATTTGTTATATTACTGTGCCTTTGCTAACCAAATGCAGAAATATGTTAACTTGAAAAGTACACTTTGAACTTGCAGAAGTTAATGAGAAATCATTTGGAGGGTTGGCACAAATGCAGGTGGTACTTCAGTATGGAGACCAGTAGTGATTAATATTGCTCAAGAAAAGAAAAGAAGAATAATTATATAATTTCTCTTTTTATCTTTACAGTAGTGGTTGGCTGTAAGAACTAGTAAAGCTGTGGACAATACTTTGGGCATTTGACAGTAATTATGTATACATTTGCTCGATTGTTTGTGTACTATATGCCCGTTAGCACAGTTGTCAGAGTACCATGCTGGTAAGCAGTGGTTTTGAGTTCAATCCTTCAGCAGACCATGGTGTTTTTTGGTATGTGGGCTGGCTAGTTCTTTTTCCTTTGATAGAGCCATGGACTCGAGATCTGCCATCTTGCGTTCAGTCCCAATCCACTCATCCTAATGTTTCCATCATTCAGGTGGGGTTAGCTTAGTGGTTCATATTTCCCTCTCCCCTCCCCCCCGTATTTCAAAACATTGCCAGCACATAGGGTTTTGTGCAGGAATCTGTCAGATAATTGCTGGCAGATTTGGGTTGAGCGCTGGAACCGAGTACGATAAATCCCTCTTGAACAAGATAAATCCCTCTTGAACAAACTCCAAGTGTGATAAATCCTTGTGAACAAATTCCAAACTCCTCGAGGAGCTCTTCCTTCCGCTATATGGATTGGACAGGGTTGTCACCTTTTGCAGGAGCATCTCTCCCTCAGGAATTATGATATGTTTTACTTCAGATTTGTCAACCCACATAAAAGAAATGATAAAACTGAGATTTTCTTCATTTCTAAGATAATTAGTCCTCAGCCTAGTGTCATGGTATTTCTTGTTCACTCTTCTATCCAGTCTTGAAAAGACGAAATTAACGAAAAAGGATATAGACTTCCCATCCCCCCCCCCACCCCCCAAAAAGCACCAATGAGCCAACAGACAAAAAAGACGGACAGAGGGAGAAAGAGAGATTAATTTTCGAGTCTGTCATCTCCTCTCATTAACATGAGAAAAATCTTTTTTTAAACTAAGACAAGCACACATGCAGACGAAATGCAGAAGTGCAGCCAGCGTCCTTCAGAACAAAACAAAACACACCACAGAGAAAGAGAGAGAGAGACAGGCTAGTTTTCAAGTCTTCTTCGCCCTACTTATCAGGGGAAAAAAAAGAAACTGGAAAGATAAAGAAACAGAGTAAATAAACAGACAAATCAAGCTACTAAAACAAAAAAATGTTGACACGAGAAAAAACATGAAAAAAAGAATCAGAACAGTGTTTAATACAACCAGACAAGACAGGCGAATCAAAACGTATATTTAATAAAGGCGCCTGTCTTGTCTGGTTGTATTAAATACGGGTTCTGATTTTTGTGGTTTTTTTCTGGTTCCTGTTTGCTTGAATGCGGGCTGTCACACTCGTTAGAGAAATGTTTGTTGGTGGTTTCAGATTTTCAGTCAACGTCCAATCCAGAAGGAGGCGACGGTGCTGTGCACCCAGCTGTTGCAGGCTTTCGCTCACTGTTTGGAGCAGCTGGCCTTCTCTCCCCCTTTACACAGACAGCGCCATGACAACCGCAGGTCAGCTGATTTCTTCTTTTTTAAAACCTTAATTCTTATTCATATACTTGCTGCGACAAAAGATAGATCATATTGAGGGCCATGATCACCAACACCATGTGGCAAGGTACATGATGATGATGATGATGATGATGATGATTCTTATTCACTTCTCACCACACACCCTGTACACACACACACATACATGTCTAACATCACTTTAGTGAATAGACATTAAAGCAGTGACCACAACCACACACATGCACATACATACACACCACACAGAGACAACAGACTCACACATGAAAATTACAGGTGCTGTACCTGCACAGTTTGTAACCAAAAAATTACAGTCTTAAATATTGTCATCTATCCAGGGATGAAGCCCATTGGCAAGATTCTAGGCATAAGGGTCAGTGTATAGATGATAAGTGCATCAAATTGGTATGCATATGAACATGATGCTCTGTATGTTTTGTGTTTCAGTTTGTGTGTATCATATATATGTATATATACACTGTTTTATGTTTTGATTGCAGTGCGCACCTTCCCAAAATCTTAGCAGAACGAGAAGCAGAAATGGATGATGATGAAGAACACTTACCATCTTTGGTAAGACTGTAGAATGAATGGTACCGCCCCACCCCACAGCATGACACAGTATGCCATTCGATGTCAGAGTGCACACACTGCATGATAGGAAATAGGATTTTCTGTATCTGTTTCTCTGTTTCAAAACTGTAATTTTTGTAGGTGAATTCACACTTTTGCAAAGCCATGTATTAGTTGATTCAGACAAGTTCCCACATGGAATGATGTGCAGTGGTTGACAAGAGACCCATCAACTGAGTTGGTTTAAGTGCCAAGCTAATGTATGGGTCATAGGGTTTGACCTTCTGGTGGGCCACGTTTTAGGGGTTGTAGGTTCAATCCTGGGACTTCAACTTAATGAACTGAGGGTTGGTGGTGTGTTGTGGAGCCAGAATGAGGGCTGTGGAATTGGCATCACTGAGGTGGCGCAGAAATTGAAACAGGAAAAAAAATCTTGTATCTTATGAACATAAACTGGAAAAAAGTGTGAGACTTAATTGTTTGTATTGTAAGTTGTTCATCCATGTGATAGCAGTTCATGTCTTTCAATGCTGTAGATGTTGAGATGTTGATGTATGCATTGGCTTGCCTGCTATGCCTTGTTTCCTGTAACCTGTACGCATACAACTCTGCCTGTTTCTGTTCAGGACAAGCGACTGATCATCATGCTGAGTGACTGTAATCACACGCTGGAGGTGGTCGTACCACGCATCATCGACAACCTCAACAAACATGGTTATGTGGAGATGCACAAAGCAGATGAGGTAATAATAATAATAATTACAATATTTATATAGTGCAAAATCTTGATAAAATCAAATCTAAGCGCTGAAACAGACACGCACGCACGCACGCACGCATGCACGCACGCACGCACGCACGCACACACGCACACACGCACACACACACACACACACACACATGGCTACAAATGGGGAGAAAGAATAAAAGCAATAAAAGCAAGAATAAATGCAATGGAAAACCACAGAGAGCACACCATACACAATTATATATTATAACAATGTGATTCCCCTCCGAGCGGAGACAGGCTGCGGGGGGGGGGGGGGGGGGTTGAGTGAGGTCAGGATTTTATGCAGAGGAGAAAAGGTGAGTTTTGAGAGCGGACTTGAAGGAGACAAAAGTAGGTTGCTGACGGACTGAGAGAGGAAGTTTGTTCCAGGAGAGTGGACCAGAAACAGAGAAGGCTCATGGACCATAGGTATTATGCTTAGTGCGTGGAAAGCGAAAAGTCAGAGGATCGGAGGTAGAGCGGAGGGTACGTGAGGGAACATAGATCTCAAGTAGGCTTGACAGGTAATCGGGGGCTGCGTTATTGAGGCTTTTGTAGTACATGGTGTCTAGTTTGTACTGTATGCGCTTTGATACAGGGAGCCAGTGAAGTTGTGCAGGAGAGGAGATATGTGGTCAGCTTTTTTCTTTTTGAGTACAAGGCGTACAGCATTGTTTTGAATGCACTGTAGGATGTGAATGGTGGAGGCAGGAAGACCAGACAGGAGTGAATTGCAATAGTCAATGCGAGACATTATGAAGGAGAGAACGAGTTTTGCAGTTGTTTCGACAGAGAGATACTTCCTGATCAGGCTTATACGATGGAGATGATAGTAGCAAGATCTAGCAGTTTGAGAAACAAAGTTGTTCATGGAGAGGGTAGAGTCAATGCAGACACCAAGGTTTTTAGCTGAATCAGAAATTGAGACTGATGTGTTACATAATGGGAGAGAAAGAGGAGGCAGCTGAGAAAGTTTCTGACGGGTGCCAATGAGGATAGCTTCTGTCTTGTCGTCATTAAGCTGAAGTCTATTGTGTGTCATCCAGTTCTTAATGTCCGAGTAACACTCAGTGGTGCGAGTCAACAGGCGCTGTATATTATCAGGTGAGTCACTGTCTTGAAGTTGGGTGTCATCAGCATAGAAGTGGTGTTTTATAGAGTGGGAGTTGATGATGGTGGACAGGGGGGAGGTGTAAAGAGTGAAAAGAACAGGGCCAAGGACAGATCCTTGTGGAACACCACAGGTCAGGTATGCAGGTTGAGAGTAAGTGCCATTGATGAGAACAGTTTGTTTTCTGTGTGATAGATATGAAGTGAACCAGGAGAGAGCAATGTCAGAGATGCCAAAAGTATGATGAAGTCTAGAAAGGAGAATACCATGGTCAATGGTATCAAAGGCTGCAGACAGATCAAGGAGTGTGAGGAGAGAGACTTTGCCAGTATCAGTTGCAAGGAGGAGATTGTTGAGAATGTGTAGTAGGGCAGTTTCAGTGCTATGGCACTGGCGGTAGGCTGACTGGAAAGGATTGAGGAGATTGTTGGCAGACAGGTGAGAGTTCAGCTGGTTGAGGACGACTTTTTCAAGGAGTTTTGACAAGAAAGAGAGATTAGAGATAGGCCGGTAATTTTTCAGTTCATTTGGGTCTAAATTGTGTTTCTTGAGGAGAGGGTGAATAATAGCAGACTTGAAAGAATCTGGGACAGTTCCAGTTTGAAGAGAAGTGTTGATGATGTCAGTGATGAATGGGAGGAGAGTAGGGAGACAGTCGGAGTAGAGAGAACTGGAAGAGGATCCAGTTCGCAGGTTTTGAACGACATGGATCTGATTGTGTTGAAAATTTCTTCTTGTGAGACTGGGGTAAAAGTAGTAAGAGGTGTGCCAGAGAAGGAAGGGTCAGGTGGGCATGGTTGACAGGGTGTCCTGTCAAGCTTGTCACGAAGAGTTTGTATTTTGGTGGTGAAATACTTGGAGAATACAGATGGGAGTTCTTCATTTGTATGTTTTGTTGGGAGAGGTAAATCTTTTCGTGTGCCAAGGAGATGATTCATGGTTGTAAAGAGTTCTTTTGAAGAAGAGGCATTCAGGATTTTGGTTTGGAAATAGCTTGTTTTTGCAGATGCAATGAGGGTGGATACTTTTGTTTTAGAGGCTTGGAAAAGTTGCCTGTGTACAGTGAGTTTGGATTTGCGCCAGCGGCGCTCTGCTCTGCGGCGGGCACGTTTTGCACAGGCAATCTCATGAGTGAGCCAGGGTGGATCATACATAACGAATAAGGGGCATTATAATCTAGTGAGTAAAACATTGGACTCCCATTTTGAGGGTTGGATTTGAACTTGCCTGGTAGTTAAAGGGTGGAGATTTTTCTGATCTCCAAGATCAACATGAGTGCCTTCATGTGTATAGCCATGTAGAACATGAAATACGCTTGTTAATGATGCCGTAAGTCATGTCCATATCCCATAGCATATGAAACATGAAAACACCCGGAATGCATGCCCATCAAAGACAGAGTATAGCCTACAGACTGTGCTGTAATATACTGCCTGTACAGTTGGGCAGAAGTAAGTGCATACACGTATTTTAGAAAATCTAAACACTTTAAAAACAAAATAAACCGTTGTGAATACTGTGCTGTCCTTATGGGGCAGACAGATTTGAAATTACGTGAAGAAACGGTAAAGAATCAAATTCGTAAAAAGTCAGATCTTTTCGTGAAAAATCATGTGTAATTAATTGGCCAGAATGACCTGTAAGGTCCTAGAAAATTTCCATTGTCGCACAGTAAATTTAAAGCTGATCCCCTGGCATGAACGAAACATCAAAAGCATAGTATAATGAACAATTTGGGAAGAACAATAGACACAGCTGCATCACTATCAAATTTGTATCTTTATCATCAAATGTATGCAAATGCTAGGGACCATGTGAATATCTTCATGCTAGGGGTGTGTGTATGTAAAAAGTAGGTCTACTTTTTTTTTTTTTTGAGTTTTGTCAAATATCTGGTCAAGTACTCTACAGTTAGTATGGTCTTTCACAGTCGCTGAGCTTATGCACTTGTAAGATATGTCTAAAAAGGGATTCGTATTAAAATCCCCTCTGTATGACGTAAGATATGATTTGCAGGCGGCAAAAAACACCTACAAACAGTTGGACCAACGACTGTTTGACAGTTACATAGAACAGAAATCGGACCCTATCATTGGGGCCATGGAGCCGTGCATGTACCGCGGGGACTTCAGCTGGAAGACTTGTCCTACTCCCACAGGTAGGTATTTGGAAGTCATGGAAGAGATGATAGCCTACTTCAATAAATGGAAGAAGGAGAGGGAGTCATTGATTGGAGGGACTACTTAGTTCAGTAAATGGAGGAGGGAGAGGGAGTCATTGATTGGAGGGACTATTTAGTTCAGTAAATGGAGGAGGGAGAGGGAGTCATTGATTGGAGGGACTATTTAGTTCAGTAAATGGAGGAGGGAGAGGGAGTCATTGATTGGAGGGACTAGTTCAGTAAATGGAGGAGGGAGAGGGAGTCATTGATTGGAGGGACTATTTAGTTCAGTAAATGGAGGAGGGAGAGGGAGTTATTGATTGGAGGGACTATTTAGTTCAATAAATGGAGGAGGGAGAGGGAGTCATTGATTAGAGGGACTATTTTTAGTTCAGTAAATGGAGGAGGGAGAGGGAGTCATTGATTGGAGGGACTATTTAGTTCAGTAAATGGAGGACGGAGAGGGAGTCATTGATTGGAGGGAGAGGCTTCACTGTTTAGTTCAGTAAATGGAAGAGGGAGAGGGAGTCATTAAGTGGAGGGGGAGGCTTCATTATTTAGTTCAATAAATTGAGAAGGGAGAGGTAGTCATTGATTGGAGAGGGAGGCTTCACTATTTAGTTCAATAAATTGAGGAAGGAGAGGGTCATGGATTGGAAGGGGAGGCTTCATGATCAGGAGATGCGGGAAGGCATGGAGCCAAGTGTTTTTTCCTGTGGACTTCATCTTGAAAACTTTCGTACTCTACACGTTGGTCATGCTGGGAGTGGATTGGAGAGGTATAAATCAATATATCAGAAAAAGGGCAGGAGAGACTTTTGAATCTGAATAGACTCTGTTATCAAAGAAACCAACATGGGCTATAAGGCACAAGTACACACAGTAATGGCACTAGTACATACAGTAATGGCACTAGTACACACAGTAATGGCACTAGTACACACAGTAATGGCACTAGTACACACAGTAATGGCACTAGTACACACAGTAATGGCACTAGTACACACAGTAATGGCACTAGTACACACAGTAATGGCACTAGTACACACAGTAATGGCACTAGTACACACAGTAATGGCACTAGTACACACAACAAAGAAAGTAAGTTATACATATATCAGTTAACAAAGGAATTCATCTTGTATTTCTTAGCTGTATGAATATAACCCTTTTTTTTTTTTTCGGTAAGTGATAATTGTGGGGGTGCAACTGGGACATATTGTAGGATTGGGATGGGTAACTGTGGCTGTGAATTGTTCAGTCATGAAAGGAATGCGTAAGCAAATGGGCAAGCGAAATAATTGTTCATGCGGAAAACGTATCCCATCTCTACAGATGTATTTGGAGAGGTCAGAAGTAAAATTAGTTCAATGACACATACTCACAAGTGCTAATACTTTCTGTTAGCTCTTCCTGCCTAATAGAAATAACAGCTGACTTGTGGGCATGGCAAAAAGGCTGTTTACCATTAATGCCACAGATGGTTTTCACCTATGGTTTTGGTTTAACTTTCTTTTTTCTTTGTTAGCATCTTTTCCTTCACTTAATTCTGGTAGATTATTCTTTCAGTTTAGCCTGTAATTGATCTTTATCTGTGCATGTCTCTCTGTTTTAAAGATTGAGACTCAGGAACTTGGAAATGTGTCAGGGGAGAGAGAGAAATTGTGTGTGTGTGTGTGTGTGTGTGTGTGTGTGTGTGTGTGGTGCTTTTGTGTGTGTGTGTGTGTGTGTAGTCCTGCATGTGCTATAGAAATTTAATTAGGGAGATTTGTCCACCATAAAAAGATTGGTTGCTAATGAGCCATATGTCTTATTTACCAGGTGTGCGAAATTACCTGAAGGAAAATCTGATGAGTATGATTGAGGTGCATGCAGAGGTGTTCAGCATCTCGCCCAAGTTTGTGTCTCGTGTGATGGAGAAGGTGACAGAGGCAGTGGTGGAGGAAGTGACACGACTCATCCACTGCGTTGATGTCTTTGGTGCTAATGGTGCTTTGCAGGTGAGGCTTACACTTATGTTTGTATTTTGATGATGTCAGTATTATATTAAGCAAAAAGGATTATGATCAAGTTGAATTTGATTCATAATGTGCATTTATACGTCTAGGTGCTGTTTTCAGACACCGTGATCGATCAAAGCAACAATTTTTTTGGTGATTTTTGTTCTGGTTTCTTTAAGCTCCTTTAACTTATTGAATAGTTTTGAATCAGCTTCTTTCTTTTTATACTCATTAATTATTTGGATTTGATTTGATTTGGTACTGAATAACTGAATGGTGTTGTGTACCTGATCAGCTTCATCTTTAGTCATTTAAAAATCATATAGACAAATATAGAAGACCTGAGTTTAATGCCGAGTGTTGATTACTACAATGCGCAGGCACGGCTGGAATTGATGGCGCTGAGAGAGACTGTGGCCTTGTATTCCACAAAGAACACAGAGTAAGTCGATCTTTCTTTGAAGTTTTTTTGGGTATAGAGACAGATTTAGTTTTGCAAACTCTTATAAAGAGTTAGTACGTGTTTGGTAATTTGGACATTTGGGAGTGATTTTCGTACGTCCTTGAATGAACATGTAGGGATGTTAAACCTGTTTTCTCTCCAATCAGTTAGAGCCTTTTGGACAAGACAGAGTACCATAAGAGGTGAGAGGGGCTGTGCCAGTTGTATGAAAGATAATTGGTACAACAGACTAGAGCTGTTGTTTTGGATAGCAGTCACATCTTTGTGTGATGATATGAACTTCCATTGGGCTTTCAATTTTGTGCACTGCAAGTATATTTGAACAGAACAACTCGTGACTTTGTGCCAGAGTTGGGCTGTTCTCCTGAACATATCAGTCACACATGTGCAGGTGAACACAGAATATGTATGGGTGCAGCTTGGGGTGTGTGTGTTGTGCTAATGATAATAATAATAATAATAATTATGGCTGGCACTCTGACATCAGCTCAGAATATTGTCATTAAGATCAAGTATGTATGTAGGACATGATCAGCACTTGTGGCTGTTTCCGTATAGTGACTTGCAGATGTAAAATGAGTATAATCATAAATAGTTTAAAAGAGAGAGAGTTGTAAGTTGTGTATGAAATTTAACTAAGACAGAATTGTAGGCCTACAGTGTGTATGGAATTGCTAGGTATGGATATATATGACCTGCCAGCATGAAATCAGCCTTAACTGGCGTTTCAGGTATTTTGAGATATACATATGACTGGAAAGTGTACATTCTGCTGATTGTTTTGATACTTGAATAAAGCTTGTACTTAAAAAAAAATGTAGAAGTTATGTATGTTTAAAGTCATTGAGTTGTATGACGGCCATTTTGAGAAAACGGCCTCTAAAGTTTTTATGTACTCCTCCTACACATTTTCCTTAAATTTCTTTATTTGGTGGCTTTGACCCAGTTTGTTTCTAATTTTAGCAGTCATTATCTGAAAGGTGCACCAAAGAGCTTTCAGTTAGTATATTACATGTGGGGGTACTGTACAGGTTAAGGTTCATAATAAGAGACAAAAATAGGTACTTTTGGTAGGAAATTGCCTTCTTTCTGCTGCGATCAGTGCATTAAAATACCATTTTAAATTGATTAATATTTTTTTCGAGAAAATTTTTTTCTGTGGGGGATGGATTATGGTCTACAGAAATCAAATTTGAGAAAAAGTCAAAACACCCCAGATAGACCCACAGTCACCTTTTCAGCTTCTAGTGCTGTTCGACTGAATGCGAGGTAAAACTGATTTGGTGATGGGAGGTCACGTATATATTACAGAGAAAGTAGCTTGTCATATGACTTTATGTGTAAGATGACATTCATATCTGTTTTGTTTAAGTGAGTGTTGGTAGATGAGTTGATTTTTTTGTCCATTGCAGCTCCTGTTTTAATGATGCAGAAAAATGTATTCCTGCACTTTCCAAGGAAGGCAATCAGTAAGTTGTGCTATTTGTACCGTTGTGTGTCTTGAACATTCTATGATGATAATCTTAGCCTTTGGGTTCTTTTTTTTTGGAGTCCATATACAGTATTATTTAATATTATTGTTGTCATTCTTTTTGATGTCAGATATTTCCACAAAATAAGGTAATTGAGAATATTAGGTATTCGTAAGTTATAAGTGCATTCTTGCAAACAGTGTTTTCCAGAATTCAGCAGCTGACGCTACAAATGATTCTTTCTCTCACAAACATACACACAGAGGTATGTCCAAAGAGACATTCTGATTGAAACCGATACAAAACTATCATTTTTTAAAAGCATTCAAGATAATTTCAGCCAGAATTAAAGAGAAGGACTTGATACTTTTCAGACACCTGCAAAAGACTGTGCAAATGTGTTCCTTGCTTGTTCACTCATTGCATTTATCATATCAGCAGACACTTAAGGAGGGTGGATTTAAGCACTGGCCTGTGCTCATGTTGACCTGGGAGATCTGAAAAATCTCCATCATTTACCTACTATGTGGAGATATCTAAACGGGTCAGACTGATTGGAAGTCCGATGTTCACTCATTTTACTACCACACCTGACTTGTGGTATTGTAAGTGAATGTCAAGGCCTCTCTCCAGGACATAGGTTGACAGTATATATATGCCTCAGTTATCTGTCCTCATCGAATGTGTGTATGAATGTGCATGTGTGCACGCATGTGTGTTGTGTGTGTGTGTGTGTGTGTGCGCGTGCACACACAAGCATGTGTGTGCGTGCGTACACATGTATGCGTGTGCGCAGTGTTAAAAACAGCTAAACAGGCACCAAATTGTACAAAAATATGTCAGCATTTCCATGGCCTGTCTTGTATTACATTGACTTGTTGATTCTGTGCAGAATGCTAAAGGATTTGCTGGCTAAATTCAAGTCTCGTATGAAGTTCCAGCTGATGTGTTTTGGTGCTGTTGCCCTGGAAACCAAGACAAACAAGGGTGTTCATTCCACCTGCTAAGGTCTTTATGTTTATGATGTTCATTCTGTGAAACTAACTATACTGCCTGGGCACTTATCAAACTATGTTGCTGATATTGATTTAAGTGTAACCAGTCATTGTGCAATGTGATATTTTTTAACCCCCTCCCTGCCTGCCAACGTCTTGAATTTATTCTGCATCTTAAGTGTGGGAGATTGAATCACTTCAGTCTGGTCAAAGCTGCTTTTTTTGGTGTTGTTTATTTGTATGTTTGTAAACCAAGGCTGTTTTTGCACACATTTCATGTTGTTTACATTTGGATCTTTTCAAAATTTTAATTAAGCTCCATCTTTCCAAAATTTCAATTAAGCTCCATAACAGCGTGGAAATGGGCATAAATTTAAGCGAGTGTGGTCCAAATTGTAGACACTGTGACCAAAAAGTGTTTTAAGTATACGTGGAAGGAATGTCCATGTTTGTGGATGTCTTTCTTGCCTTGGTCATATTATGAATTTTTCTGGATCATGGAGATGATGAAGTGGATTTCAGTGGGCATATCCCTCTGTCAAGGTCACAGTAGTTTTATATGAATACATAATAGTATGAAAACCCACTGGAAAATGACTGTATTAATTGACTAGTTAGCATCAAAAGTTAATGGAAAAATGAAACTATAATATTTGACTAGTGTTTTTGTAGCTTACATTAGGCCTTCCATTTATTGTCTTTTACAGCTGCTTGACTTGCATGAAGGGTCAGAGGTTGGTGAGAGAGAGAGAGAGAGAGAGAGAGAGAGAGAGAGAGAGAGAGAGAGAGAGGGATACAACAGGTTTGGACTGTTAGATGTCATTTGTGATTCACTGTACACCAGAGTTGGATGTGATGATGTACTTCATTTAAATAATTCCTCAGACAGCGTCATGGACTTAAGTGGTGTCATTTTTGTTGGATCTTACATACAGTGAACAACTTGGGACATGCTGTGAATCATCCACAACAGCTTACTACTATTGAGACATCAGACTTCGTGCCAGATTTGTTAAAACCTTGCCGCAAAGGCAGTCATACATAGCCTACTTTGTTCATTGGCGTTTTTATGTTTGTTTGTTTTTGTTTCTTCTTGGGCTGCAAATCCCATATGCTCTTGACTATACAAGTGGGCTTTCATATGTATGGACATATATTTATTTTTTACACCCTGACATTAAAGAATACATATAAAAGCCCACTTAAATGCAGCCCATGAACAGAAGAAAATGAAACAAAACCACCAGTAGATATGTGTAGATGGTGAATGCCACAAGCAATTAGGTGGTTGCAGGGTGCTGCAAAATACTCTTTGGGTTTGTCGACTTGTGTATAGTACACACACCCATGTTTTCTTCCTCTCACACACATACATTGCCTTGTTGTTTGCAGGGTAAGACCATGCCTGGTGATGAATACTGCCACTTTTTTCCCCAGTTCCTGCTAGCTGCTGTGGAGCTTGATAGCCAGAGGAGTTGTAGACCATGTCTCCTGACACTTCCCTTGATAGAGGTAACATCTCTACTGTATGCATTCAACTGTTTCATCCTCTTGACTGCAGGAGCAGATTGGTGATAGTGTTGGTTTGTGGTTCTTATGGGTATTGAACCAGTTGTGGCAGGTGTGGAGCCTTATCAGCACCACTGGCTGATTTCTGGGCGTAAGATGGTAGATGTCCCCTTCCATTTGTGGCTAAAAGACTTATCTGATGATGTACCTCTTCTCACTGTTGCTGATGCTGTGTATGGTTGGTCTTCCTGGGCTGCTAGCTTATCTGCGGTTCATAACATCCCACAGTGTTAGCCGGTGGTTGCTGGTGCAGAACCTCATGAGGACCACTTATTGCTCTCTGGACAGAGATGGTGGTAATCATTCCTTTCTGTCTGTAGCTTGACGAGTGGTCTGATGGTGCTTCTCTTCTTACTGTATCAGACGCTGTTGTCTGGTTGGTCTTCCTGGGTTCCTGCTTTCGCTAGCTTGTCTTCTGTCTCAGTGTCTGGTATCCCATCTGTGGCTTAAGGAGTGATCTGAAAATGTTCCTCTTCTCACTGTAGCTGGTGCTAGTGTCTGGCGATAGGCAGACAACAGCATCAACTATAGTGAGAAGAAGAGCATCCTTAAGCCAAAAGACAGGAAACCAGGAACTCTGATGGTGGATGAATTACCAAAAAGAGGAGCCAGGAAGACCAACCAGACAACAGCGTCAACTACAGCGACAAGAAAAAAGCATTATCAGATCACTCCTTAATAAAGCTACAGACAGACAGGAATGATTACCACCACCTTCTCTGTCCAGAGAGAGAGAGAGCAGTAAGTGGTCCTGATGAGGCTCTGCACCAGGTGCAACTGGTTCAAGACTGGGGGATACCATGAAACAATAGATGAGATAGCAAAAACAGGAGCTCAGGAAGACCAACCAACCATGTCAGTTACAGTGAGACGAGCCTCATCAGATCATTCTTTGAGCCACAAACAGAAAGGGACAACCGCCATCACCTGTCCAGAGAGCAGCAGGTGGTCCTGATGCAGTACGGCCACAACCAGCTCAATGCCCACATCAATCCCAAGTTCAAACCAACGCCATCACTAAACTGCGTCAGTGGTAAAGAGGACCAACCAGGTGAACGCGTATGGCAGCAATATTGCCTCCATCAAGTGGGGCAACAGGAGACAAAGCTGACTACAACTTTGGCACCAATCTCCAAGGCAGGCAGGAACTAGTTAAAAACAAAACAACAACAACAATAACAACAACAAAAAACCCCAAACAAGCACATGCTATAGAGCATACGTTGATGTTATGTCTTTTACTGACATGACTGTAATGTAAAATCATGGCCGTTAATGCACCAGTAAGCATCAGAACTGCATAAGTATATTCTGTTTGTTTCAATCACTTTGGCGACTTTCCTCATCCATTTTACTTTATATTATGCACATGAAAATGAAAATAAAGGTTTATGATATTTCAAGAGTTTGTTGAAGGTGTGTGACTAAACGTATGCTGATGTGTGTTGTTGAAAAGGGTACTGACAGAGGAATGAAAATGAGAGGGTGAAAAATTTGACTTATTTACAAGAACAAGCTACAAACAGGTTCTTGTACCATACAGTCCATCTAAGATGTCAGTTTGGTATTCACCATATTTTTGATAAGCTTGATGACTAGTGGGGACTTTTTATAAATTGCCTGTCAGGTAGACATTGGGAATAATGAGAACAAACGCTACCCAAACTACTTAAAAAACAAAACACAGAAGCACCATAGGTCTGACACAACAGTAAGCAAATGCAGAAAGCAGAGAACATAAACTGTGGCATATGTAATGGCACACTTTCAAGATGTGTTTCATCAGAATTCCTAAGTTTGAAAGAATGCAACACAGATCCCAGCAGGATTTTCTGGTTTTTTGTTTTGTTTCCACACATTTGTAATATTCGCAGGACAAGCTTTTAGTGACACAACAGTCTAAGCACTCAGACTTTACTTTTTGTCGCAATTTTCTTCAAGATATCACATGTAAGCAAAAACCAGTGTCATTTTAATATATATACAAACCTGTACATTCCATATTTATACTATCTGTACATTTCCATTTGAAATTGGTAATGTTTGGGAAAAAAATTATCATAATGGCTTTGCCAACAATCATAATCATGGTAATATAAAAAGAGCAGCAGTAGGCAAGTGCTATAATCTTGGCTTTTTTTCCTAGAAATTAACAAAAACAAGAGGATGAAAACTGCATGCATGTTTATTAAGTCAAAAAAAAGTTTAAAAAAAATGTAAGCCATAGATGCATGCATGCACACACAAGCACACAAACATACACACACCTCATAAAAGACAGAAAAAAGAAACAAAAAAAAAGTCTTGTTGTGCAGTTTAACAAAACAACAACTAAAAGAACGATGACAGATGAACGATGATACACAGGGTTCCCACAAAGTTCAGACTCTTTTCAAAGTTATAGATTGTTCTGAAATATTAAATCATATAATAAATCCAGCCATCTCACTTCAACACACACTGCAAATGTGTAAACTGCCCAACAATAACTTTTGAGGTCACCAAATACAAAAGTGGTAAGAAAATCTGCCAAGAATAAAAACTGATTAAAAAAGTGAGCTCCTGACACATTTAATAAGCTTTTTGAGTACCTTACTGAACTGCAAAGAGTGTATGTATGTGCATATCTTTTCATCTCAATTTCCTCTTAAAAGTACATGTTTGTGTATGTGGAAGAGTGGGGACTCATGTATATGTACTCATTCCAGTTCCCTCCTAGAGCAAGCGGAGACTGACTTGGAGTGAAAAGAACAATTCTATTGCTTTCCAGACTTGGAAAAACACCTAAAATTATCCTATTTTCAGAACACTGTGAGAACCCTGCTTAGCCTACAATGAAAATATTTTACAGATGCCATCTTTGCAATGGATGTTGGCAGATAAAACTCAATGAAGTAATACAGCTAACTGTCCTTTTAGTGCCATAAACAAAGTTGGGGTTTTTCATAAATTTAATGTCACATCAGCTTGTCAAGGAAACACCACTGTACAGCTTGAAAACTTTTTAGTGTTGTCCTTGAGAGTCTTTATACTTGATGAAGCGGATGAGGTTTGTCCGAGCTGTCGACACGGTAATATAATTCTCCCCCAGTGCTTTTTTCTGGCTTTGCAGCTGTAAGACAGATTAAGGCAAAAAAGTAATTTTAATGTGGAAACACCCATAGTTCTAATTATTTGTACATATGTATACACACACACATGCGCAGTCAATGAAATCAAATACAAAAATCATGAAACCAAACTAAGAACGACTTAATGTTTAAAATAAAAAATCATACTAACGATAATAATTCCATTTCATGGAACTAACATCCATTTCAAAGCATGCTCATTGCACTTTACACAGTAAGTGAGCATTAATACATTTTATATAATCATTAAAGTAAACCTAACTTGTTCAAAACAAGGGGGAATATGGATACATAAACAGTAAACTATCGATTTCATCAAGAATATGAAGGCGGATCCAAAAATCTTTGTCACTTATTTTGCAAAAATGAAAATGGTAAGTCCAATATACATTGAAATTTTCATGAAATTTTCAGAGTCCTTCAAAATACTCTCCTCCCTTCTCCACACAGAGTTTCAGCCTTCTCAGCCAACAGTTGAATGCATTTTAAGAAGCGAAATCTATCAGTAATTCCATTGCTTTTCTCAAGTCCTGGAATCTTGGAAACTTCTTGCCAGTCAGCTTTGCTTCAGAGAGGGAAACAACCAGAAGTTGCATGGGGCTAAGCCAGGCCTTTAGGGTGGGTGAAGGAGAACAAAATGGATTGCTCTTGTAGACAGATCACAGTGATCTTGGCTTTACTGACAGTTGTCATGCAGAAGAAGCGTTTTACTTGTATCCATATTTAGACGCTGCTCATGGAAGGACCCACAACTTCAAGCAAAACACATTCTTCATAATATCTAGCAGTAATAGCAGATTTTCAGGCAAATGAATAACCACTACAGGGTTTTAGGAGTTGAAAAATAATGGAGAAAAGTCTCTTCTGGCCCTCAAAACCCAGATATCAGTACAACAGATCTTTTGTCATCAGCACTTGCCCACACTTTATTGAACCATTTGTTTGGGATGCCATTAAAGTTGAATATGTTTTGTCACCTGTCATCGTGTCACAGTCACTTGCAACCCTCTGGCTCAAACATTTAAGCAATCATTTAGAACTATGAACGCTCTGTTACTTTCTGTTCCTCTATCAGAAGATAAGGTATTCCCTCTGGTAGCCACTTTTTTCATCTCAAGATCATACCACAAGAATCATTCAACTGTGCCGTATGAAATGCCCATAAATTTAAATCATTTCACGTACTGAAAATGTATAGATCCTCTTCAGTTGCTCTCTATACAAGCTGAACGGTTTGCTTGTTCTGGGTCTTACTTGGACTTGCACATCAACTCTTGTCTTTCAGTCATTTTTTCCTCATTTGAAACTATCAATCCAGCGGAAAACTGTCCTATACGACACACGTCTCTATGCACAACTATCTAGTTAACATGAAATTTGATGCACCGTCTCCAAATCTGAGCCTTGCAAGACACAGCATCTGAGCTGCGCTAAGCTGGGATCCATTTCATCCTATTACAAGAAAATTTAGGCTGAAACTAAAATGAAAACAAATCAAGAATAACATCAAACTAAGTGTCGGACTCTTAAAGACAGATGAACCAACTCGTGCAAATTTTAGTGTATCAATTCAAAACAAATTCAGTGCTCTGAAAAATGTTGGGGACAGTGGGGAATAATGGACAAATGTGAAAAATTCAATAAATGAAGCATGTGAAGAAATCTCTAGAGTTAAAGAAAAGCAAAGAAGAATTGGATGACAAAATTTCAGGTTTGATAGATGAACGTAGGAAAGCAAAGGGAAAAGAGAAAGAATACAAAAAGATAAAGAAATCAGGAATAGGTGCAATGAAGCAAAGAAAGCTTGGCTAAAAACAAAGTAAAAGAAACAGAAGACCGACACAAAACAGACTGAATTTATGTATACAAATAGTGAAGAAATTGCTTGCAAGAAGACATGCACATAAACTGGGTGCTTAAAATCAAAAGATGATGCAATTATTACGGAAAAAGACAGCATATTTGATGGATGAGGAGAGTTCAAAGATGATCTTTTTGAAGATGACGGAGGAATGCCCCATCAGAAAGAATGTTGAAGGACCACCAGCAATAAAAGATGACGTTAGAGCAGCCATAAAAAGAAGAAACAAAGAAAAGCCACAGGACCAAGATAATACAGACATGATTGAGGCTCTGGATGAATTTGGTATTGAAAAAGTAACAGTCCTCTCAAATGAAATTTATGACACTGGAAAAATCCCTAAAGATAGGTCAAAATCAATTTTCATTGCATTTCCAAAGAAAACGGGGGTTTTAGAAGACCATAGTATGATCTGAAATATCCATAGTTTTTGAAGTACTTTAAAATCTTTATAGTGTCATTTTGCACCTATGTACGTGAATTCCGTTTACCTTCATGTAGTTACCATTTTTAACATGTGCTATCCTAGCTAGCTCAATTCTGTTATGATCAAAATTTCAGAGTGATGTCCCCAGGCCGTGTTGTGGTACAACCAATCAATGCCTCCAGGTTATCCTCATTAATTTTCAGTTAATTTTCTTTAATCCAGGCAGCTGTGTCCTTAATTCTCTGTTTAATTTCACTAGCAGTGTTTGTTGGGTCTCTTGGGAAAGGAAAGTGATGTAGTTGTGAGACATCAGCAAAGAAATGTTAGAGAAGTCCTAAAATTATCTGATAACTAAGATAAGTAGTTGTAAATACATAATGAAGAGAACAGAGCCCAAAAAGGAACCCTGTGGGACATGAAAAACAGAACAGACTTGCTCAAAAAACACTATCACCAGCAACAAAAAAAAAAGGTCAAACATTCAATTAACCTCTTCAGTGCTGTATCTGTAAAAATTTACCGAGCTCTTGGAGCCTTCTCTGGTGCCTACACACGTGAAATTTACAGAGGTAGTTTGACGCATGTTTCAGCCTAATGTAAATGGGAGAGAAGCACTGACTGATGTTGTCAGTCTCAGAGAGCGTTCATAAAAGTGACTGGCTTCCCTTACATGGCTTTTTGACCTATGCAACCCTCACCAGATTGGTTTTATTTATCTGAAAAGAGAAACTGGTTTTCAGCAAAATGTTGACACCAGGACTGTCTTGCAATGCTGCATGTTTTCAGCCTTTGAAAGCATGTGAGTTGAGTCAAGAACTTATAAATGACTGTAGGATGATTCCATGGGTGCAACTCCTGAAAAAGAAAAAAACCTGAAAGGCAGGGGTCCAGGGGCCGCCCAGGCTCCGGCGGGGTACAGGGGCAGAGCCCTTGTTGGGGGGTCAGGAGGGGCAACGCCCCCCTGAAGCTGAAAGAAAATTAGCCTTTTTATGATGATTTGGGGGGTCTCCTTTAATCTGAGCATGAACAAATGAACAGAAAAATTGACATATTTCTGACTTACATGGTAACAGAATAGCAGTGTTACCACCAGTACTAACCATGATAGATTACTAGTTAATCATGAAAGAAAAATCTAGAAGAAGCAACAGCTGAATAATTCTGTCAAAGTCAGTCTTAAGAATACAGAAACCAGTCCAGTCAATATCACTCTTTTGCTCCAATCCTCCTTCACAGTTTATCTGCCAAACAGTATCCTTGTGTTTATAACACAGGTCCAAACTGACCATAACACAGTATCTGACAATCCTCTAAGTGATGAGGAGACAGAAATCATTTGAAGATTAGCACTAGTCATTCATAAGTGTTTCCAACATGAGTGTAGCCTTTGTTCATAAAATCAACAACATCAGTAACAGTTCAGACACATTATTGTTTAAAAAAAGTGGAAGATGGTTAAATGTCCATTCTAGATTTCTTCAGAAACTGTCTCATGTCTTGTGATGACTTCATGGCAGCTCTTTTGCCACCTTTTGGCACTGTGTAGATGCTGGAACTGGGTTGTGCAGAAGTGGCCTGTGCAGAAGTGCTGGGACTGGATTGTGCAGAAGTGGCTTGTGCAGAAATAGCATGAAAACGTAACTCACCATCACATTTTCCTTGTGGCTGGGATGATCGGCATGTTCCTTTAGTTTTTTCTTCCCACTCGTGCCGTACTTGATTTGCTTAGACTTTAGAGCAAACTGTGCAGAGACATGTTCCTGGTAAGTCAAGTTTCCGACACAACTCTCCGTACTTTTTGTCCTGCTCGTCTTTCTGCTTCAGCCACTCCCACCTCCACTTGTTTTTCACCCCTTCCTCCACCTTCGCAAGACGCGAAAAATCTGCTTCCGTGAGATAATGCATACCAAACGTCGAACGAAAAGTCGCCTGCTTCATGGAACAAAGATGGCATAAATTTGCAACAGCAGTATTCCGGTCCGTGCTTCGGATCTTCTGTACCTCCAACACAGGAGAGCTCCAATCACTTTGCTTACGAACACTCCGAGCGGAAGCTGAGTTGCTCAGTTTCGAAGGATTTTAATCGGCTTTTTTTCCCAATCGCTTTTGCTTACGAACACTCCGAGCAGAAGCGGAGTTGTTCACTGTATCGAAGGATTTTAATCGGCTTTTTAAAAAAAAAAAAAAAAAAAAAAAAAAAATCATTACTTGTCAAATTTTCAAAAATCGGATCTGTCTGCTTGATCGTTTTTCAAAAACCGGATTCCGGTCTGTAGCCGGAGGAGTTGCACCCATGTGATTCAGAAGACAAATCTGACACAAGAAGAAAACAGCAGCAGTTACTCACTGTTGGTATGAAATGTGCAGCAGACAGGCCCAACACGAAAAGTATTGATTTTCCGAGCATGTGACACAAGGGGTTTGTGGCTACAGGCAATACTGGCAGCTACCCAACACTTCACAAGGTTGAGACAGACGACCACATTGTAGAATTATATAAGCCACACTGTCAGTGAGTATTATTAGAAGTGGCAAGGGGAAGACTAGGGTGATGGAGTGGGGTGGGGGTGGGGGCGTGCCACAGCGGATGACTTGACCCGGTCAAGCCACTCTGTGCACTAGCACACTGTGGCTCTTTGTAACTCGTCAGCTGTCAGTGATCTCTTAGTAGGAAGTCTGCCAAAGTCTGAATACTTTTAGATTTCATCAGGAGGGTCATATCTTCTATTTTTTCCTTTGTTTTTCTGGTTTCCATCGCGAGCGGTTATGAGTTTTTTACGGGAATTTCCACAAAATATTACAAATATGTAGTAATTTCAAGAAATTACCACATAAATCATCTGAAAATATATTTAGTCATGCCTAATGCACCATTCTGTATAATTTCATGCATAGATTCCCATAAATATAAGTCTCACCTGTCTCACCTGTCGGCGTCACCGGGAACAGTGTTGGCCGCTGCACATGATGTCCTCACAAGTTGCCTCCAGCACTCTCGATCTTGGCTAAGTCTGACCACCTCCTGGAGTTTCTTGCCACTGATGTTTGTGATGTTTCTAGCAAGTGATGCAGGTGGCCGTCCTCTGTTTCTCTTTCCTTCCACTTTACCTTGGAGGACAGTGGACATCAAGTCTGTTCTTTCATTACGGATTGCGTGTCCAACATATTTCAGTTTCCTCCGTTGTATGAGTACTAGGAGCTTGCGTGTAGTACCCAACTCATTCAGTATGCTTTCATTTGAGCGCCTATCCGTCCATCTGACCCTCAGCAGTCTTCGGTGAAACCACAGCTCTGCTGCTTCCACTCGTCTTTCATCCTCTTTCTTCATTGTCCATGCCTCGCAGCCGTATAACATCACTGGCCAGACAAGACATTTTAAGAGTTTTATCTTAAGGTCTGCTGTTATGCTGTGGTCTTTCCAAATATTGTTCAATTGAACCATACTGTTCTTGGCCATTCCAATTCTCATCTTTATGTCTTTTGAGCATGTTCCATCGTGTGTCTTGACTGAACCTAAATATCTAAAGTCCTTGACATTTTCTAGAGGGACTTGGTTTAGCATGATCTGGTCCTGTCTAGTGTTATATTTGCCTGCAACATGCATAACCTTTGTCTTCTTTGAATTTAAGTCCAGCCCAGCTGCCTTTCCAACCCGGTCTAACCCTGTTCAGGATCCTCCTAGAGCCTGTAATGTTGTCTGCCAGTAATCCTGTGTCATCTGCGTAGCGTAAATTTGACAGGTTTCTACCACCAATATTTACTCCCATGTCTTCTATGTCTGCTTCTCTCATAATATGTTCAGTGTATATGCTGAAGAGATGTGGAGACAGGATGCAACCTTGCCTTACCCCTTTAGTGATGTTAAAAAATTTGCAGTTTTGATTATTCCATCTGATTGTTGCTTTTTGATCATTATATAATGAAGCTATGAGGGAAACCAGATGTCTTGGAAAACCCATTTTGATCATGAAGTGGAAAAGACTTTGGTGAATCACGCTATCAAACGCTTTGCTGTAGTCAATGAAAACGATGAACATCTCTTGGTCTGTGTTTCTAATCTTTTCTATCAATATCTGGAGTACAAACAGCATATCTATTGTTCCCCTGTTTTTCCTATAGCCTGCCTGACAGTCGGATAGCTCTTCCTCTACTTTTGGCTTTAACCTGTTTAAAATTATTATCAGCAGTATTTTACTGGCATGACTGATCAGTGCAATTGTTCTATAATTGTTGCAGTCTTTGACATTTCCACTCTTATGTAACATGACAAATTCTTGGAGCTTCCAGTCTGTAGGCCATTGACAAGTCTTCCATATCTTGCAGCATAAGTGATGCATTACTTTGAGTCCACCATCACCTGAGTGTTTCAACAACTCTCCAGGAATATTGTCAAGACCAGGAGACTTTCTGCATTTTAGATCTTTAATGGCAGATTCAACTTCGCTGAGCAGAGGTTCAGGTTCCGTATCTCCAGGGGTCAATTCCAAATTTGGCTCTAAATTATTTTCATGGCTGTCAGGCTTGCCAAAAAGTGATGTGCCATATTCGTTCCACCTATCCAAGACATCATCTGGTTCAGTCAGAGTGTGACCATCCTTGTTGTTGATGCATTGGTTTGTTGCTTTGAAAATTTGTTTTTTCACTTTTTTTATTTGTCTGAAGAGCTCCCTCGACTTCCTGTTTTCGTTGTGTTCATTGATTTTACTGCATTCTTGTGCCAGCCAATTTGCTTTGTCTCTTCTGACTTTACTTTTTATTTCCCTTTTCAGTGCTGAGTATTTTTCCCGCTCTCCCTGCTTTCGAGCTTGACTTTTCTTTTCTGCCAGATCTATCACTTCCTGACTTATGTAGGGCTTAGCTTTTTTCCTTTTCTCTTCTTTTCCTAGTTTTTCTTCAGAGATTTTGGTCAGTGTGTTTTTTATGTCTGTCCAGATTTCATCAGGATATGAGTCATTTTCATCCCAAACTTCAAGTAACTTTAAGAAACGATTACTTGTTTCTATACTAAATTCTAACGCCAGCTCAGGGTTGTCTAATTTTGATATGTCGAACTTTGGCGTCGATTTGGTTTTAGGCTTCTTCAATATTTTCATTCTTAATTTGGTTGTCACAAGAATGTGATCCATGTCGCAGTCTGTTCCAGGCTTTGTTTTTGCATTGAGGACAGTTGATTTCCAGGATCTGTCAATGATAATATAATCAATCTGATTACGACACCTGTCTCCTGGAGAGATCCATGTGTATCTTCTGCGCAGTGGTTGTTGGAAGAAAGTATTTGTGATGTTCATCTCATTTGTCTGACAAAACAGAGCCAGCATGTCACCTCTCTCATTTCGTTCTCCTAAACCATATGGTCCTATTCCACATTCTGTGTCAGCCCCCTCTCCAACTTTAGCGTTGAAGTCACCCATCACAATGCATATTTCCTTTTTGGGGATTTTGTCTCTGATAGTTTGGAGGTCATTGTAAAATTTTTCTATTTCTTCTTCTGAGCTAGTGGATGTTGGAGCATAGGCTTGAACTATGTTCAAAACAGCATATTTGGTATTTATTTTGACAGTGAGAAATCTGTCATTAATTGGATTATAGCTTTTCAGAGCTCCAGCATGCTTTTTGTCCAGCACAATTGCTACTCCTCTTGAGCCACCTTTTTCATTTCCACTATATACAACTGTATGCTCTCCTACAGTAAAAAGTCCCTGCCCACTCCATCTAACCTCACAGAGCCCTGTTATGTTCATCTTGCTCCTTTCTAATTCTTTGACTAGTAGGTAGAGCTTTCCTAATTCTAACATAGTCTGTACATTCCATGTCCCTATATTCAAATCCTTTTTTTGCATTTTTTTCTTTTTGTGATTTTGCATTTTTGAGGAGTTTCTACATGTCCGCTTCCAATAACCTCCGTCGGGTAATCCATTACCGTCATCACAGCTACCTTTCACAGACACGGACTCTCCCTCCCCAGTAGCCATTGAGTTCAGGTCCCCCCTGGGGGACTCAGAGGACACAGAACTATAACGTTTTCCATTTTGTAAGTTCATCATATGTAATAATTAGCAAAAGTACAAGCAAGTAGTTTGCGGGTGCCTTCTTGCCGCGCAGTGCACTTACAGTGCTGAGATCCTGACCATTGTTCCTTCGAAGAAATCATCTGCTCACGACATTGAAAAAGAAGCCATATATGAAAAGTGTATCTTCTTTACCCTCTTTTTCACCCATCCCCTGCTGCCAGGACTTGTTTGTATGCACCCCTTAGTCTGGCCCCTCCCCCAGCGACCTGTCCGGCTTGCTTGAAGCTGCCAGGGCCCACGAAGTCCCCGCCGGCATAGCTCCTGGGATCGTAAGGACACACAAGCTCCCCCGCCACAACAAGGCAGATATAGAAGTAACAGTTGTTTTAATGTACATGGTAGCGATGCAACGTGTTTCCCTGGCACATGGAAAACACTGGATGTCAAAAAATGTCAGCACTCAAGGGGTTAAGAAATGTACAAAAAAAAAAAAAGAACCACCCCAATACAACCGCACACACACACACACACACACACACACACACACACACACACACACACACACACACAAAAAAAAAAACAACCCCCCACCCCAAAATCCATACACAAGAAATCTCCATTACATCCAAACACAAGAAACCAAACCACAATAGAAACAAAACCAATGCAAACTAAAATTCAGCAATAAAACTTATCCGAACAAATCAACAATAAACAGAGTATCAACAGACATCAAAGAATTCCACACACCAAGTACAAATCCACACAAATAAAATGGCTAACCTTGACTTTAAGTTGTGGTATGATAGCTCGCAGTTTTTCTGTCAGCTGCAGATTCTGAGCAACTGGATCTTATCATCCTCAGCAAACACATCAAAGAGAGAGTCCAGTGCTTCAGCGACCACCACAAGATCAGGGCTGTGCATGGCTGCCATCAATAAACAACCTCCCACCTCCTGCACACAGAAGTCCCAAGTATTTCAACCTTCATCTGTAAAAGTTTAAATTTTCCCAATGATTCTTTTCTCAGGGCCAGCAGTATGATAGCAGTGCTCATCAACTCTCAATTACTGGTTTACCTTCTCCAACCTGTGGATATCAATTTCATGGAGTTCGAATTTGTAAGGCCCAAAATCTTCATCACTACCATCAGCATCATAAAGAACTTCCTCCAATACTTTTTCAAATGTAAACATTCATTTTCACTCTGCCACGGTTTTGAACATTTGAAATACAAGAACAAAAGTTTATAAAAAATGTTAAGTTTGTTCAATGATGCTAATGGCGTTATAACTGAGCTTCTTGTTCTCAGGAAAGAAAGAGCTGACAGGGGAATTAACTCTTCCATTCTTGCACCCTATCCACCAGCTACAAGAACTGAACCCTTTCACTCCCTTACCCCATCCACCAGCTTCTGGTGGATAGGATAAGGGAGTGAAAGGATTAAGTTTTGCTTTGCTGTCAGGGCTGACAATACCGGAGTCAAAGGGTTAAATCTTTTAACACAGTGGTCGACATTGTACATCAATGATGCAACAAAGGGGTAAATTTGGTTATCTTCTTGCATATGCTTAAATTAAAAATAAAACATTACCTCTGCACAACCAATGACTTCTTCAATACTCTGGGACCCCATCCTGCAAATATCAAGCTTTGTTTCAAAACGAACACTGAGACTATAATTCATTCATATTACCTGTACAACAGCATGAAGAGGCGTGGTCTTCACCAACAGCTGTGCGATGGTGGCCACGATTCTCATGACATGAATTTGAACACAGCTAGCAGCACCCTCTGCCAGCTTCCCCAAGAACTGCACATCAGCCACTGTTACTTCAGCAAACTTGGGGGAGTCAAGGTGAGCCAGTTTCTGGATAACAGCTCTCATGGCACTGGTGGTGGCCTCCAACAGGTCAGGGTCTATCGGCTGAGGAACAGGAGAACAACCTGCACCTTCTGCTGAACCTGGAATCAGAATTTCATCAAGATTTCTACATCTTCAGTTATAAGTCTTGTCTTTTTTAATCTCCCTTTTTGAAAAAAAGAAGATTTTTTCACATCTAGGTGTGTATGTGTGTGTATGACAGTGTATGAGTCTGTCTGTATACATAAATACAGATTTCACTTGAACAGTGAAAATGGTCCAAGCCAAATGCCTACTTATTTCGCTTTACAGGAACAGAATATTTTGTGCTTCTGCTAATGAAACCATGAAAAATAACAACCTGCTAATGAAACCATGAAAAATAACCTGCTAATGCAACCATGAAAAATAACAACCTGCTAATGAAACCATGAAAAATAACCTGCTAATGCAACCATGAAAAATAACAACCTGCTAATGAAACCATGAAAAAAATAACAACCTGCTAATGCAACCATGAAAAATAACCTGCTAATGCAACCATGAAAAATAACAACCTGCTAATGAAACCATGAAAAATAACAACCTGCTAATGCAACCATGAAAAATAACAACCTGCTAATGAAACCATGAAAAATAATAACCTGCTAATGCAACCATGAAAAAATAACAACCTGCTAATGCAACCATGAAAAATAACAACCTGCTAATGCAACCATGAAAAATAACAACCTGCTAATGCAACCATGAAAAATAACAACCTGCTAATGCAACCATGAAAAATAACAACCTGCTAATGCAACCATGAAAAATAACAACCTGCTAATGCAACCATGAAAAATAACAACCTGCTAATGCAACCATGAAAAATAACAACCTGCTAATGCAACCATGAAAAATAACAACCTGCTAATGCAACCATGAAAAATAACAACCTGCTAATGCAACCATGAAAAATAACAACCTGCTAATGCAACCATGAAAAATAACAACCTGCTAATGAAACCATGAAAAATAATAACCTGCTAATGCAACCATGAAAAAATAACAACCTGCTAATGCAACCATGAAAAAAAACAGCACTAAGTTCTAGATCTGTTTTATGTTTCTCAGCTACGACAGACACTTAATCTTTCCTTTTTTTTTCAAAAAAGGGAGATTATTTCATAATTGACTGGAGAGGGGCGTGTATCTGTATGCATCACTGTGTCTGTATGTCTGAGAGAAAACGCTGTTGGTAAGATTTTCTCAGTTCTTCATGGATGGATCTTTACTAAATCTGGGTAAAAAAAAAGATAGACCATTGAGGAGTTGTGAATTCATAAAAATGGAAGTCATGGTACCAAAGTTAAGGTCACACTGGCTCAAAAAGTGCCTGATGTCACAGTTGTTTCAAATTGTATGAGAAAACACTTTCTAAGAAAATTTTCGGAATATATATATGTTCTTTTTTCTTTGTTCTGATAGTCTACCACTGTAGCTGCTTCATGTGAAGCTTTTTCTTCTATTTTTCACAGTCACACTGACCATGAGCAGTGCAAAATCTGGATTTACTAAAATCTGAGGAATAGCTTAACTTTCAAATGGAATTTTCTAAGCCACTGATAACTGGATCATTTGATTTTTGACAGAGTCATGTATGCATACTGACCATCTCAACTGTTTTTAACAGAAATGGTTAAGTCATACACATAAATGTCCTTTTATCACAAGGATCATTACATCATTTGTATGAACAGCAACATCAACATTAACTCACTGGAAACAGGTGTCCACCAGTCATGACATGCTCAGATGCCCTAATTTTGGGTATTTTACAAAAAATCCACAACAGAACCAAACTGAGTACAGTAACAAACTTTATGTTTTTTAAAACTTCAATCCTTCTTCTCAAACAAGGAAAACCAAAACTCTCCTCTGTCTCAAAACAGGGAAAACCGAAACTATTCCCTGAAATGAAAAGGGAAAACCAAAACTAATTGGTCTCAAACAAGGAAAACCAAAACTCTCCTGTCTCAGACAAAACAGGGAAAACGAAAACTATTCCCTCAAATGAAAAGGGAAAACCAAAACTAATCAGTCTCAAACAGGGAAAATCAAATTCTACCATATCAAAGGAACAACGAAAAAGAAAATTCCCCTGTCTCAAATGAACAAAGAAAATCAAAACTCCAAGTCCTGTTTTAACATTAAAATCAACACTCAAAAATGAAATATGAATGGAACAAAGACAACATACCTGTTCCTTTCACCTGCATTGCCAAAGTGTCCCACAGCTGATGCAAGGTCTCTGTCCCTCCCAGACCCTCCAGGGGCAAGACTTCCATCATGTTGTTAATGCACAGCAAGGCGTGAGTTCGTAAATGTGTGAGCCTTAAAGCAAGAATTTCTCTTTCAGTTTTCTTAAGATGGCACAGCAGTAAAAAACCAAAAACAACAACAACAAAAAACCACACACACAACCCCCCCCCCCCCCCTGAAAAAAAAAGCCCAAATTATTACACACTGTCGGGTGTGAGTTAAGTGGGTAAGATGCCAGACTTCCAATCAAAAGGTTTGGGTTCGATCCTGCCTGGGAACCTCCTGCCTGATGGGTACAGTGTGGAGATTTTTCCGATCTCCCAGATCAACATGTGTGCAGAACTATTAGTGCATGGATCCCTCTTGTGTGTGCTAAGCAATCCGTCAAATATGCATGTCAGAGATCCTGTAAGTCAAATCAATGTTCAGTGGCTTACAGACACATGAAAGCACCTTGCAAGAACACCCGCCGAAGACAGAATATATGGACAGTGCAGCAACATACCTGCCTGCATCGTGTAGGCAAAACAATGTGGAGATACATCCTGAAAAATCAGACCTCTTTAAAAATAAATGTGTACTGATACCACGTAAGCCATATGATGGAAAGTGACAGAAAACAACCATGGGAGACACCATAAGCCTGCACATAGGGTAAACTGATCTAAAAACCGACCGATTTTTGGGTGATGTAAAATCCGACCGATATCCGGGTTTGCCTCACAAAACTGAAAGTACAGTCACTCCTGTTACTGAAAATAGGTGAAAGTTTAGGTAATAATCAAATTTCTAGGATTTGCCAATGAAAGTAAAAATACTTTAAATTATGTCACAGTGCGACGTTGAAGGCCACACCAACCCGCCTGCTTCCGGACGCCACGCGTGCCAGAGCGACTTTTCACGTGATCGCTCGCTGACTCCTTGTAGCAACAAACCGATACTGTCGATAGAGAACTGATTCACTGTTTACAAGATCACATGCCTTATGCATAAATATGAGCTGCAGAAGCTATTTTCAGGTTTGGGATGTTATTTAGATCAGTTTCTCTGATGATATGACGGAATTTGGTCGGTCGGACTTTACATCAGGCTTGAATACCTGAGTGATCTAATTCTCGACCGACTCCCACTGTCTCTCTTTCTCCCACTCTCTTTTTCTGTCTTTCCTTTTCGCTCTTTCTTGCTTGCTCTATCTCTCAATTGCTCGCAAGCGCACACGTGTGTGTGGGTGTGAGAGATGGCAGCAACTTGGATCTACATAGACCTACTTCACGCACTGAAGCACTGACCACTCTCCTTTCTAAAAAAAAAAGTATGCAAGAGAAAGATGTCGATCGTGGGCGGACGCAGCAGATGTGGAAAACACTGATGGAAATCATTAAGGCATACACTGTTCCAGCAGAAACTAACTCTTTTTGTTGTTTTTGATTGATAGATCATTTGTTAATCAAATAATGTGCACTGCCTTGACCATATTCATGCTGGTCGAGGTTTAGATCACCCCCTGGTCGGATTTTACATCCACCTGGTCGGAATTTAGATCATGAACCCCTACTTTGTTCTTTAGCATATTGTAAGACTGTGGCACCCCTTATAACTTTGTAAAGCCCAGTAATCAATCACAGAAAGTCTACTACAGGCATCAAGCTGTTCTAACTAGTCATCTACAAAATATTTATGAAGACACGCCACAAAACCTGTACCTTGTGCCAAAAACGGTTGGATTTAGATCAGTTTACCCTAAGCCTTAAACATTGGTGAGGTCTTGAAGTCCCACCCAACTTATGGGTTTTCTATACTGAATACCATATATATTTTTTTCTGTCTAATTACCACAATTGTCACGAGGAGGAAGGGGATGGAGAGGACGGATGGCTGTGGGTAGTAGCAGAGTATGTACATGTATATCACAGTGTATGCATGTCACATAGTATGTGTCACAGTGTGTGTATATGACAGAGTGTGTATGTCACAATATGTATAGGTTGCAGTGTGTGTGTTACAGGTGTGTGTTACAGCGTATACATGGCACAGTGTGTATGTTACAGTGGGTGTATGTCACTGAGTGTTACAGCGTATACATGGCACAGTGTATATGTTACAGTGGGTGTATGTCACTGAGTGTTGCAGCGTATACATGGCACAGTGTATATGTTACAGTGGGTGTATGTCACTGAGTGTTACAGCGTATACATGGCACAGTGTATATGTTACAGCGAGTGTACGTCACTGAGTGTTACAGCGTATACATGGCACAGTGTATATTACAGTGGTGTATGTCACTGAGTGTACAGCGTAAAATGACATGTATATTACAGGGTGTATGTCCAATATGTACAGGTATACTGGCACAGTGTATGTTACATGGTGATGTCACTGAGTGTTACAGCGTATACATGGCACAGTGTATGTGTTACAGTGGGTGTATGTCACTGAGTGTTACAGCGTATACATGGCACAGTGTATGTGTTACAGTGTGGTGTATGTCACTGAGTGTTACAGCGTATACATGGCACAGTTATGTGTTACAGCGAGTGTAGTCACTGAGTGTTACAGCGTATACATGGCACAGTGTATGTGTTACAGCGAGTGTACGTCACTGAGTGTTACAGCGTATACATGGCACTGAGTGTTACAGCATATACATGGCACAGTGTATGTGTTACAGTGGGTGTACGTCACTGAGTGTTACAGCGTATACATGGCACAGTGATGTGTTACAGTGGGTGTACGTCACTGAGTGTTACAGCGTATACATGGCACAGTGTATGTGTTACAGTGGGTGTACTCACTGAGTGTTAAGCGTATACATGGCACAGTGTATGTGTTACAGTGGGTGTACGTCACTGAGTGTTAAAGCGTATACATGGCACAGTGTGTATGTTACAGTGGGTGGATGTCACTGAGTGTATGTCACAATGTGTGTGTGTTACAGTGTGCATACGTCACAGCATATATATGGTGTGTATGTCAGTTGTATGTCCAGTGTGTATGTCACAGTGTGTGTGTACAGTTGCTACCCAGCATATGTGTGTATTACAGTAGTAGTTGTGCATCGTGTGGTATGTCACAGTAAATGTGCGTCACAGAGCAAAAATCAGACATCAGGATTCACAGATAAAATAGTTCCATGTGTATGCTGCAGAATGTTCCAGTTTTTTTTTTCTTTTGCAGAAGCAAGCACAGGAACCGAGGAAGTAAAATTCTGGTTCCACAGAAAACTGGGAATTTGAGGAAGAGTTCTTCTCCTGATTATTGCCAATGGCACGTAGCGCAGCAACAAATGCAATGCATGAACATGTGCTACCACAGAATTTGTGTTGGAGCAGTAAAATGGAGAAAAGACAAGACAACAGACATGTAAACAAAAATGAGAAAATCTCTGCACTTACTTCTTGAGAATCTTTTTGTCCCATTTCTTTGATTGGACACTGGCTTCCACCTCTGCAGGTAAAGGTAATGACAGTCGGACCACCTGGTAACAGGACAAATACGGAAATTGGAATAGTCAATGCTTTGAAATTTCTTGGCTTCATGATCTAAGCAGAGACTACATATCAACATGGAGTAGTTTTACTACAACGGATACTCACTGAATATATTCTAAGCCCTAGTTTACATACAAACAAATCATCAGGATACTGGAGAAAACAACAAAGTAAGTGAACAAACATACCAATGACAATGAAGGAATGCTCTGTAAGTTGAAAGTAAAGGATGCAAGTCTTATAACAACACAACACCACACACACACCACACACCCCACACACACACACTCATACCACACACAACACACACAAACTGCAAGTGTACATGCACACATGTACACAAACACATCCTATCACACTAACATCAAAAAAGAAACTTGCCTTGGCCATGATCTTGTTTGTCACAAAAGCAGCTTGGACCTCTGACGCTGTACATATTGTATCCTGGAAAAAAACATTCCCACAACAATTATACAAATATACAAACAGTATCCTGAAAAAAATATACTTGTAATCATCATCTCTGTTTAAACATTTTCTGGTACTCTTTTCATTGCCTTTTTCTGATGATCTTATTGATCATATATCTGCAGTTCACAAACCAAAACATGTCCTGTAGTCCACAAACCAAAAACATGTCCTGTAGTCCACAAACCAAAACATGTCCTGTAGTCCACAAACCAAAACACATCCTGTAGTCCACAAACCAAAACATGTCCTGTAGTCACAAACCAAAACATGTCCTGTAGTCCACAAACCAAAACAGTCCTGTAGTCCACAAACCAAAACATGTCCTGTAGTCCACAAACCAAAACACATCCTGTAGTCCACAAACCAAAACATGTCCTGTAGTTCACAAAACCAAAACATGTCCTGTAGTCCACAAACCAAAACATGTCCTGTAGTCCACAAACCAAAACACATCCTGTAGTCCACAAACCAAAACATGTCCTGTAGTCCACAAACCAAAACACATCCTGTAGTCCACAAACCAAAACACATCCTGTAGTCCACAAACCAAAACATATCTGTAGTCCACAAACCAAAACATGTCCTGTAGTCCACAAACCAAAACATGTCTTGTAGTCCACAAACCAAAACACGTCCTGTAGTCCACAAACCAAAACACGTCCTGTAGTCCACAAACCAAAACACATCCTGTAGTCCACAAACCAAAACATATCCTGTAGTCCACAAACCAAAACACGTCCTGTAGTCCACAAACCAAAACACATCCTGTAGTCCACAAACCAAAACATGTCCTGTAGTCCACAAACCAAAACACGTCCTGTAGTCCACAAACCAAAACATGTCCTGTAGTCCACAAACCAAAACATGTCTTGTAGTCCACAAACCAAAACACATCCTGTAGTCCACAAACCAAAACATGTCCTGTAGTCCACAAACCAAAACATGTCCTGTAGTCCACAAACCAAAACATGTCCTGTAGTCCACAAACCAAAACATGTCCTGTAGTCCACAAACCAAAACATGTCCTGTAGTCCACAAACCAAAACATGTCCTGTAGTCCACAAACCAAAACATGTCCTGTAGTCCACAAACCAAAACATGTCCTGTAGTCCACAAACCAAAACGTGTCCTGTAGTCCACAAACCAAAACGTGTCCTATAGTCCACAAACCAAAACGTGTCCTGTAGTCCACAAACCAAAACGTGTCCTATAGTCCACAAACCAAAACGTGTCCTATAGTCCACAAACCAAAACACATCCTGTAGTCCACAAGCCAAAAGAGTCCTGTAGTCCACAAACCAAAACATGTCCTGTAGTCCACAAACCAAAACATGTCCTGTAGTCCACAAGCCAAAAGAGTCCTGTAGTCCACAAGCCAAAAGAGTCCTGTAGTCCACAAACCAAAACATGTCCTGTAGTCCACAAGCCAAAAGAGTCCTGTAGTCCACAAACCAAAACATGTCCTGTAGTCCACAAGCCAAAAGAGTCCTGTAGTCCACAAACCAAAACATGTCCTGTAGTCCACAAACCAAAACACATCCTGTAGTCCACAAACTAAAACATGTCCTGTAGTCCACAAGCCAAAAGAGTCCTGTAGTCCACAAGCCAAAAGAGTCCTGTAGTCCACAAGCCAAAAGAGTCCTGTAGTCCACAAGCCAAAAGAGTCCTGTAGTCCACAAGCCAAAAGAGTCCTGTAGTCCACAAACCAAAACATGTCCTGTAGTCCACAAGCCAAAAGAGTCCTGTAGTCCACAAACCAAAACATGTCCTGTAGTCCACAAGCCAAAAGAGTCCTGTAGTCCACAAACCAAAACATGTCCTGTAGTCCACAAACCAAAACGTGTCCTGTAGTCCACAAACCAAAACATGTCCTGGGTGGTGGGGGTGGGAAGAGAAAAGGAATTAATAAACTATTACAGTAAAATATAGAATTTTGTCAGGAAAGTGAGGTGGCAGAAACCTCAGTTTTTTTCTGGGCTAATTTTATGAAAGCAATGCTTATCTTCTTTCTTTTGCTACTCTACCTTCCAGATCCCTGAACAGGATCAGGTACCTATCCACAGCTGGGTATGTTGGAGGTTGTATGCACAATTTTTCTTATGCCAGACGTTTGAAAATATGCAGTCAGAATAGAACAAAGGAGCTTTTCCTCTTTGCCAACAAGATTTAAGTATACAAAATTCTATGTAAGAAGAAAGTCTTGAAACTGGAAGTTGAAGGTTACTGCAGGGCTTAAAACAGGAGGAGGAAAAAAACACTGAAACAAGGGGGGGTCTGGGGGCAAGTCAGGGGCCATAACTTGCGCGCCGTTGCTATGAACGCTTAAAAGCCGATCAAGGATGCCTTGCTCCTTTCGTTTTTTTTTTTTTTTTTTTTTTTTTTTAAACGCCCAGACGCGGAACGTTACTGTTATTGTTGCTGAAAGCCCAGCCGACTACGCAGAGCATATCAGGGCTATAATCATCTGAAAGAAATACATCATACCTCACTGGAAGAAAACACACAGAACACCTGGAAAAGAAAATTAAGTACACATATCGATGCATTCAAGCACATAATCTAAGGATATGCTCCTGGCGCTGACCACTCCGTCCAATTTATCACCAGGATATTAATTTTAAAAAAACCCAACAAATATAAACATTACTAAGGACACTAAAACATACATTAAAAACTGGCCTAAATTACCTAAAATAGCTTCTGCACATCACATTTCCTTACAGCCAAAAATGCATTTAATACAACTATCCAATGATCAATCCTAAGAGAAAGCATGCAAGGCTTTCTAGAACTAGGCAATCCATTCAAGCAACAATGTGTTTCAAGGAAAAAAAACGCCGGGGATCCAGGGGCAGAGCACCTAGTGGGGGTCTGGGGGCAACGCCCCTAGAAGCTGAATCATTTTAGTCTAGTAAATGGAAATTTAACCCCTTCTGGTGAAAGATAAATTAAGTATTTTAATAAAAGAAAAAAAGAGCACAAGCATTGTTAACAATGAACAAATCATGCAAATACTTCATACCTGGTGAAGTTTTTTATGGATGACCTGGATCTGAAGTTGTCACCAATTCAAACATCTCTGATAAACCCATAAATTCGGAATTAAATACACTTGTACAAGTATTTGTCCATGCACTGATGTTCAATTTGCTGGGTAACTTCCCAAATATGTCCACATATTATCCTCACTCTCTTTTGCCTCACCTGACAAACGAAAATTTTCGTTTGATGTCCTGAGCCTGTCGTTGTGCTGCTTTCCTTTCAGGTAATCAACCAGTGCTCGTTTACCGCCAGACTTGTAACTGATTTCCAAGCGGCAAAGTTTGCAGTATGCTTTACCGGCGATCTTCAGTTTCTCGAAGAAATGAGTGAACTTATTGCCATCGTACACTTCCTGCAGCCAGTCCCATTTCCAGCGATTTTTAAGGCCTTCATCGATGTCAGCAATGGAAGCATTTAGTTATTATTTTTTAATTAATTAATTACAATATTTATATAGCGCAAAATCTTGATAAAATCAAATCTAAGCGCTGAAACAGACACACACGCACGCACGCACGTACGCACACACACACACGCACGCACGCACACACACACACGCATGGCTATAAATGGGGAGAAAGAATAAAAGCAAGAATAAAAGCAATGGAAAATTATAGAGAGCATAGCATACACAATTATATATTATAATGATGTGATTCCCCTCCGAGCGGAGACAGGCTGCAGAGGGGGGGGGGGGGGGGTTGAGTGAGGTTAGGATTTTATGCAGAGGAGAAAAGGTGAGTTTTGAGAGCGGGCTTGAAGGAGACAAAAGTAGGTTGCTGACGGACTGAGAGAGGAAGTTTGTTCCAGGAGAGTGGACCAGAAACAGAGAAGGCTCGTGGACCATAGGTATTGAGCTTAGTGCGTGGAAAGCGAAAAGTCAGAGGATCGGAGGCAGAGCAGAGGGTATGTGAGGGAACATAGATCTCAAGTAGGCTTGACAGGTAATCGGGGGCTGCGTTATTGAGGCTTTTGTAGCACATGGTGTCTAGTTTGTACTGTATGCGCTTTGATACAGGGAGCCAGTGAAGTTGTGCCAGGAGAGGAGATATGTGGTCAGGTTTTTTCTTTTTGAGTACAAGGCGTACAGCATTGTTTTGAATGCGCTGTAGGATGTGAATGGTGGAGGCAGGAAGACCAGACAGGAGTGAATTGCAATAGTCAATGCGAGACATTATGAAGGAGAGAACGAGTTTTGCAGTTGTTTCGACAGAGAGATACTTCCTGATCAGGCTTATACGATGGAGATGATAGTAGCAAGATCTGGCAGTTTGAGAAACAAAGTTGTTCATGGAGAGGGTAGAGTCAATGCAGACACCAAGGTTTTTAGTGGAACAAAGTCCCTATAAACACTCATATTTCAATGCGTTGATGGAATACAGAGAGTGACGCTTGTGAAACAGGATGCGGAAATCTCATGGACAGTTGCAAAAGTAAAACTGCGCATGCGCTTACGGTTTGTTTTGAATAGTTTCGGTGATCCCAGTCCCGGTTCTCCATACTTTCAAGGAATTTTTTTTTCCCCTTTCGCGGATATCCGCGAACATTTGGATTGCCTGACATTTGGATTGCCTGACAACACATACAGGTGAATGGACCATCAAGGCAGAAAATAACAGTAAGAAATGACAGACAGCAAAGGAGCAAGGCAGAAAGAGAGAGAGCAACAGAAAAAAGAAACTTTCTAGCACAGAATTTCCAGAAGGTGGAGATACTATTTATACTGACAGAGCCCCCTGCATCCCCATGGGTTGCAGTCGTTTTCAATGTCAAACACAATGACAATACTCACGAAATTGTTATTATCTGTGGCGACCTCTTGGTCCATGTCAACACCACCCATCAGTTCGTCTGATGATCCTGACTCTGAGCTGTCAATTTCCTCCCACGCTTCCTCTGTCGCCGTGAAAAATCACAAGCACAGGTTTTAGGAAACCAGAGCAAAGAAACAGATCACGACTTACATGCTCAGAAATATCTGACAGCAAATGATGGTAACACACTAGGTTTGCATTAATTGTGGCATGGTCTATGCTTGCTTTTCAAACGACCTTTTCATTTCTGGTATATCATGATGTAATCTATTTGATGTCTGCTTCTGTCAGCTGGTGATGTCCATGTATATTTCCTTCTACTTGGATGTTTGAAGACGGTGTTTGTAATTATGAGATTGTTGGCTTGACAGAATGTTGCCAGCAGACTGCCCCGTTTATTTCTACTTCCCAGTCCATATTCACCAGATACAGAAATGTTTTCTCTACAATTTCATGTACTGCAAGCAAATGATATTTAAAAACAAAACAAAACAAAACCAACAAGAAACACCAAAACCACCACCACCACTGTCAAACCATACACAATACAAATCACTGTGAATCATGAGTGTGACATGTGCCAAAAATGACTTTAGAATTTTATGAAATTTCCATTCATACAACTCACCTGGAGAACAGCACATGTCGGCTGCCAGTTCCAGGCAGAGGCACTGAGCGTCCAGTGTGTTGTTAATGTCATCAAAATCACAGTCTGAAGGAAATGCCTGTCACATGTAAAAGAAATGAATAGTAATCATACACACAGAATGAAATAAAACTTACCTGATCATATCAATAATTTATTATTAATGCAAACTTCTATGTGCCACCGAGTCCATATGTGATATATAAACTGTGGAGCAAATTCCCCTATCCTCTTCATCCTCACTTTCATCCTCACCTCTCCAATCCATCATTAATACACATTCAGAAACATAATAGTAAAATATTCAACCAACAAGCATGTGCCTGTGCACACATGAACACACACATACACAGAGGCACACACACACACGCACAGAGGCACATACAGACACACACACAGAGGCACACACACAGACACACACACAAGGGGCATACAGACACACACACAGAGGCACACACACACACAGAGGCACACACACACACACACACACACATGAAGTTGCACACATGCTAACACACACAACCATGCTACTCACAACCGCAGGAAATTGATAAACATCACATGCACTGCACACATGTAGGCATACTTGCACACAAACACACAAGCTAGCAAAACAAGACAACTTACATCCTCCTCCCAAGAGTAAGGCTCTGATGGTCAGCATCACCAGGCACATGTCTGAGACCTCCATCTGAACACAAAATAAATACTGAATATTACAACACCCAACATATCATCAAGATACAAACACCAAATACAGGTTTACAATCACATCAACAATATCATCATCATCATGTGCCCTGTTGTAAGGTGTTGGTGATCATGGCCCTCCATGTGAATCTACCCTTCTCGTTTAAAAGTACATCTACCATCTTCTCTGTCCTAAGCCACTCTGCAAGTCCGTCCAATACTTTCTCCCTGGGTCTAACCTGGTGCCATTTTCCCTCCAGCTTTCTGTTGTGACCAGGTGCTCTAATTCTCTAGCTTCATAAAATGTCATATAAATTGTCTTTCTAATCTCTTCATTAATGTCTACTTTGTCTGCCTCCTCCAAGACTGTTCATTTGTTTTCTTGCTGTCCATGGAACTCTCAACATTCTTCTTAGAAACCACATTTCAGTCGCCTCAATCTTGTTCTGACTTTGTGCGTTGACTGATCATGCCTCACATCTGTACAACAGTATCGGTTCTATAAACATTCAAGAACTCTCTTCGTGATGTTAAATAATAATCACATCAACAATATCATCAAAATACATGGACCATTACCAGGGCAAAGTGGTTAAGCAACATATTACTGACTTGGAGATTGTGAGATCATACCCCTATTGTCAAAAGAAATTGTTGTAGGATTTTTCTGCCCTGACGCTCATACCAAGAGCTGATCGTGCTATGGGCTCATTGAAAGACTGGGACCTGCACAGTTTGTCTCATCAATTTGACAGATGCATCAAATTTCGTGACCAAAACTGCATCAAATTTCGTGACCAAAACTGCATCAAATTTCGTGACCAAAACTGCATCAATTTCGTGACCAAAACTGCAGATATCTGCATCTCTTAGGCCTGGTTGATGTCAGAATATATTGATACAAGCGTACAGACAGCCCAGTTCAGCAGTCTCAATCCTAGATGCTTACAGTGTACCTTCAAATTCTAATATGTAAAAAAGAAAATATAAAAATTTAGTATGGATCATTCAAAAATATGGACTTTCTCATAAACAAAGACATACTTGAAAAGACTTCTTCTAATACTCAACACAGACACACAAACCAACCAACTAACCCAAAAGAATGAAAACATAAAGGCATTCCACAGAGCTACTTTCATAATTTCAAGTTTACACTTTCACACAAAAGATGTTTCAAAGCCATCATTTAACAATTCACAAGAAACACAAGGTTGTGGATGGACCAGAAGCATCCAATGCCTCACCACTCTCTGACATTCACCTCCAAGGTGCAAACACCACTTGACAGTCATTTCATCAAGCAAAAGGAGGGCGGGGGCTGTCATGCACTGCATGACCTATTCGGACCCAGTTATCAGTTATCTTGTTTACAAACCGAATGGCAAGGTGGGAGATGACAAACCACTGGACAGTCACACAATGCGACATCTAGATGTCTCAAAGCCATCAAACTGATTCAACAAGTGTGACTTGCCCGCGTTCAAGCAAACAGGAACCAGAAAAACATGAAAAAAGAATAAATACGTATTTAATACAACAAGACAAGACAGGCGCAAATTTTCGGCCAACAGGCCTTGTCAAGCGTAAGATCACAAACAAATAAGTTTCTCCTAATTTTTGTATCTGGTGTTTGTTTGGTTTGTGATCTTACACTTGACAAAGCCAGTTGGCCGAAAATTTGCACCTGTCTCGCTTGTTGTATTAAATATGCGTTCTTATTCTTTTTTCGTGTTTTCTCTGTTTCCATCAAACTTTTTACCTCTTGAGGTTTTCTTGGCTGTGTAATTTGCAATGAGGTTGTCCCATCAATGTCCTGATCTCTCCCAGGGTCAGCAAAGGCCAGCAGACTGGCTGTTGACCAGCTCTCCTCCCAACACATCCATCAATATGCCTGCAGACACAGTCTTCTATTTCAGTCAATGATAACATTCCATAGTATCAACGTGTGCATATGAATGCGCTGTGTGTGTGTGTGTGTGTGTGTGTGTGTGTGTGTGTGTGTGTGTGTGTGTGTGTGTTTGTGTGTGTGTGTGTGGTGTTGGTGTGTGTGTGTGTGTGTGTGTGAAGTGATGTGTGTGTGTGTGTGTGTGTGTGTGTGTGTGTGCGTGTGCGCGCGCACGTGCGAGTGTGCGTGATGTGTCACATGTCTGAATGCATATATGAATACAAGGAATGTATGTTATGACAAAGGACTTTGAACAGAAAATGCACATATAAAATACATGTGCATCTAGATATGTAAGGCAGATGTATCGAGTTTAAATCTATTTGCCTATGTTACAGTGTGCGTGAGTGTACCTACATGTGTGACTGACATATAATAATTATCTCTGTGTGTGTGTGTTGTGTATGCAAGTGTGTGTGTTTGTGTGTGCATGTGTGTTTGTGTGTGCATGTTTGTGTGTGCATGTGTGTTTGTGTGTGCATGTTGTGCATGTGTGTTTGTGTGTGCATGTGTGTTTGTGTGTGCATGTGTTTTGTGTTGCATGTGTGTTTGTGTGTGCATGTGTTTGTGTGTGCATGGTGTTGTGTGTGCATGTGTGTTTGTGTTTTGTGTGTGCGCATACGTATGTTGAAAGCACTTAACGACTAACGTCTGTATATGTACACATGAATGCATGCACACACTATAATGAGTCACTCAGAGTGCATGTTATCAGTGTTTTTTGTGTGTGTTTAAATATGCTTTATTTCCAAGTAAACTTAATACCCTGAGATTTTAGCAAGATACCAAATACATGGAGTTTGGAGTTTGCTCAAACAGGATTCATTACACTTGGATAATTCTATATGCCCACCACCCAAATCTGCCAGCACTTACCAGGCAGACTCCCTGAGCCTGCCAAAATCCCACGCACTGGCAAGGTTTTGAAATGGTGCCTGGTGGGGAAAAAGAAGGAAATTATGAAAGACCATGCTGACACCACCATAATAATGGAAACACAAAGATAAGCAGCGATCAGGCTGGGACTGAACTGGAGTGATCAGACCTTGAGAGGTGCATAAATATTGGAAATGGTCTGGATGTGAAGTAGTGTATACATTTTTAATGTCCATATACATACATGCATGCCTGTCTTTTAGTGTGTAATGCGTTCATGGATGTACGATGGTATCCAGTATCCACACACATGCACCTACAAATACCTCACCATCAACCTACCCATCAAAGCAGCCTGAAAGAGCGCAGCCTGACTGGAAGTGTCCGTGCCGCTGGTCAAGCTGTTCAGCAGAGGTAGAACATCGTCGCCCCGACACATTTTTGCAACTTCTGCACTTCCCTCTGTTACCGTCTGTAGGCACTGAGCTATAGGGGACACATTGTCAGTTATTTTGATTTCTAATCCATCGATCAGTGTGGCTGTCAGTGCTAGCAACAGTCTTACACTACAACTAGCACAACACCTGTCTTGAAAAATAAGAGAGTGCTAACAACAGTCTCACACCACATCAAACACAACACCTGTCTTGAAAAATAAAAGTGAGAGGTCCTGAGGTTCAACACCAGGTTAGTCAGGTGTGACAGTCAAATGGTTACGACACTGGTCTTCCAATCGGAAGGTCTGAGTTTGAACCTGCTTGACTTCCACTTGGTGGCTAATGTTGGGAGATTTTTCCATCCTGCAATTTTTCTTATATCCCACCAAGTCAACAGACACGGAAATTTGCTAGATCTTCAACCCCTTCATGAGTTCATGTAGGTACAACATCGAATATTCATCTAAAGATCCTGCAAGACATGTCAGAGTTCAGCATATTAGTGTTATTATTGTTTTAAACCCAACCCACTGTGACAGCTATGTATATCTGAGGGCACACCCATCTCAAAACAATGCTTAAAGAAAAAGCCACCTGGAAAAAAAGTACAAATATCATTGCATCTGTACACATGATTTGTGGATAGGCTCCTGGCATTGGCCATTCCACCCAATTTATCACCAGGGGATTTTGAAAAAAACATTCAAACATGAATACAAATATATAAATATAACAAAGGGCACTAAAATATACATATACAAACTGGTCTAAATTACCTAAAACTGATTCTGCTTATGACATTTCCTTACAGCCAAAAATGCAGTCAATACATGTACTCAATTATCCATCCCAAGAGAAGTATGTAAGACTTTACAGAGTAACAAGTATAAGTAAGTAACTTTGCAGAACACACCAAGGTGAATGAACCAGCAAGCCAGAAAATGACAGGAACAGATAACAGAGCAAAGCAGAAACAAACAGAGTGATATCAATGCGCAAATTTCTAGCAAAAAATTTCCAAAAGGTGGGGACATTATTTACTGACATAATGCATCAATATCATCAGCAGCAGGGAGAAAATCTGTAGGCCCATGCTTTCCATTGCTGCTCAGTAAAATTTGTTACATTGTTGTCAAAGATCTTCTGCAGGAAATGAATGGATTTTATCATAACTTACCACTACTAAGACCTCTTATACTCTCTCTACTCTCTGTCTAGATTCAGAGCATGCTCACTTCTTGTCGATGCACTTGCCTATCATAAATTTTCACTTATATTATCAGAATCTTTGTTGATTCTGGGTTACCATTTAAATCTTTAATACCAGCACATATGTTTTCTTCATTGAGATGCTTCTGACACCCAAAACATCAAACAGAACTCACTAGGGTTGTGTCTTGATACTATCTTGAAATCACAAAACCACACACACACAGAGATAAAAAAAAGTTTCCCCAAATTACTAAAATAGCACTTTTTATTCAAACTTCAATCAAGTCAAGATGGGTACCACTGTGTTCAGTTGGAGATGCAAATTTATGAATATTAGATCATGTGACAGCGTTCAGCTGTCATGATATATCTGCTACTTTTAAAACAGTCACCTATGAACTGTACCAACAAGCACATTCACCAGTGAAAGGAATCACGGCACATCCTGAAATTAGGATGAAATAAAGGCAAATTTGTGGCATAAATGCTCTACCCCACAACCTTCACAAAATGAACAAAGAATAATTAACTCACCAGCAACAATTGCCAGGGGATACCCAAAAACAGAATGCTGCAGGCATGGCAACAGAAGTGGGAGCAAATTTTCTTTATTGAACATAACTACCGCAACATCACTGGCTTCACTGAAAATCAAACAGGGATTGCAGTTATGATACTAAGCAAGTTAATTGCCACAATGTTTTATTTTCTCATTCAAAATCATACACAAACACGCACACACAGGACCCTTATAGATTCTCTCTCTTTCTCCCTATCTCTCCCTCTCTCTCACACACACGCGCAATCACACAAACACACACAACACCGCACGCACACATACACAAGTACACACACAAACATACACACACACACACACACTTATTTCAACTGGTGATGTTAAAAACAGTTGAGTTACGGTTCAATCGGTCACTCCATTTTCTAAGGAAAGTGTAAAAATACTTTCATGATAATATTGTGCTCACTAAAGCAAATACACTGTAGTAATTATCACACACTGATACATACATGTATACTGTTTCATTATTATACAGAAAATAATTTCTGAAAAAAAAAGTTGTGAAGGGGTTGTATCACAGGAAAACGTTAACAAGCCCATAAGTGTGCAAAAACCGCGATCATGATTCATTTCAGGCGCTGTGCCATACAGTCAGTTTAATCATAGCTTGCGCTGTGATGTACCTGGAAATACGTCTGAACTTTAGCATAAATTTTTTTTTTTACACTTGGAACGTGTCTGAAAAATAACAATAACTGTGGGATGTGAAATCTGAAGCAGTTAGGCACAGTTTCCTCCCTTTAACTGTGTTTTGCAACAAACTTTGGAACCTCGACCCATATCACATAACTCGGTGAGATCGCTAGGTAGTCTGCCTTGGAAAAGGATGTTCAAACTGGGGTCACAAACAGAAATTTTTGGCTCACACCTTTCATTTGAAAGAAGTTCTTGAAATGATCATGCTAACCGTTTCTGCGTTTATAACTTATTTGACTAATCGACACATGTGCTGATAACATTTTTACATATTATTTGAAACTGCACATGTTATGGTTCATCTACTTTAAATACTATACTATTAGTTGATATGTCTACCCCCTACTTCTTGTTTGTGCTTAATGCTTCCTTTACTTCATTTTTCTCCATTGATTCTGTCTCTAATCTACTTTGTTTTAAATAAGAAGGTACTGTATAGTACTGCAACTACTTCTAATATTACATTATCATTATTGGTTTTGTTATCGTTAGGGTTAACATACATTTGCTTAAAATGTGTCTGTCTTCATGTCTCATACTTTTGCAAAGCACATGACCAAGCGACAATAAAAGTGAATACTTTATGACAATTCATTTTCATAACTTCTTTCACATTCTATGTCTTATGGCTGATCTGGTTTTTAATGTGCTTATATTATTTGTATGTGTAAAATAGCAAGGACTAACTGTAAGACAGGTCCACTGGGACCTTATGCTATTATCCCTGAGTGATAAATGGCTTATGAAGTTTTCAGTTTGTTAAGAAGTATACAGTATACGTTCCTGTGTAACTAGTTCTATGTGTATCTTTGTTCTGATGGTGCAAAAAGACAACCACCCCTAATGTGTGAATGTGGACTCAGTAACAGGATATTTTACCCACCTTTCCTTGTGCCTCTCCTTTCAAAAGCAACTTATTACCAGTTTTTACGTCAATATATGAATGCTTTCAAATCTTTTTTCCTTTTCTTTGCCTTGTTGATATTTTGATTTTTTTTTAAATCACTCAAAAGTCTGCAATTCCAGGGAAAACTGTAGCCCAAAACAATGCCACTCAATTGAGTTAAAGCTGACATGCTTTACTTGCTCAACCATTTTGCAAGGGAAGCAGAGAAAACTAATGCAACTTACTTACAAAGTTACCTTGTTTCATTCTCTCAGTTTTGTTAAATCACTAAACAATGTTGCTCCTCTTTTCTCTAAAGGGCTGGGGGTACACAAGTCTATTGCTGATGGCGGGGGTCAAAGAACTTAAACCAGTAAGTGATGAGATAATCCAAACAACTTAACCATTAAGTTGATGATAATCCGAAACAATTTTCAATTAAACAACTGATTGATTCATTTGTGGAGTATGATGATGTTCACCACCAAAAGAGTAATGAAAATTCGACATGCATTAAATCTATTACAAATTGACAATGAAAATGTAATGTCTGTTTAACACTGACCACAAGTTCCATAGGACGTGAACAGCCTGGGTGAAGGTATCCAGTCGTACGTCTATGTGCTTCACCTCGCTCTTCACTGGCTCCCAGTTTGTACCATACTGTGCAAACAACACAGTCTTAATGATAATGACCAAATGATTTTTCACTGATTAAATGGCTTGGGTTAACCATAAAGTACTGAATGAACAATAAATACGTAAACAAATAAAAAAGTACACACACAACACACACACACACACCAAAGCACACACATGCAAAGAGAAAGTGAGAAAGTCCACCACTGATGGAAACCTTGTATTGATATCAGTATGAGTTTGATCAGTGATGCATGATGTTCCTGCTGATCATCTACATAAAGCAGAAAAATAACACCCAAGAACGCAGACTTAACCACTGAAACAAGACAGGTACAAATTTCTGACCAAAAAGACTGTCAAGCAAACACAAAGGACAAGAAATAAACAAATTCACAAGATTTACGACAAACCGGGTCCCTTGCTTGGTCTCACTCCCTGACAGACTGATCATTGCCATTACTAGGTGCTTAGTGGGACGGTAAAGAATATTACACAACAGACAGGAGAAGGCAGTAAACCAAGAAGGTTAGAAATAAACAGATAAATAAATAAATGAATAAAGTGAATAAGTGATAATAAACAGAAATAAAAGTAAGAAAATCATAACAAAGGAAAATAAATCATAATAACAATAAGATGAATACACTGGGAAGATATGAAAAGGCATTCACTGAAATTAACAATCTCTGGTTTTATTCATTTATTCATCTACTTATTAGTATTATTGCACTGGAAAATGAAATAAGGACCACAAAATATTTACAATACAATGCTTATCTGTAAAACAGAAGGATTCTATTAAGCATCAGACACTTTTGTTTAATTATTCAATTATTTTTGTCCCATTTCTGTGCCATTTCATTGGTCTCAGAGACTGGGGCAATCTTTCATGATGCTACAATAACACATTACAGTGTGCATGATAATCATGATTCTCTGGTGTTCCTTTCTGGATTGGGGCTGCATGACAGGGCTGTACTTCATGCTTCCTTTCATATCTTGGCATCAACCAGGCCTGAGAGATACATAGACCTACAGTGATGGTTAGGAAATTTGAGTAACACCCTCAATGACGCACGTGAAGTGGATGAAATTTGACTGTGCGATTCCAATCTTTCCAATGAGTCTAAAGCAGGCTCAGCTCTGGGTAAAACCTGCTGGTGCCGAAAAACCTCACTATGACTTTGACTGATGGGAATCAAGCTCACAAACTTCCAATCATTAATCCGCTGTGTTAAACACTACGTAATGGCAACTGATCTGTCAATCACTTTAGGTAAAAAGTAATGCTATAAAATCAAATCACACACAAAGGATTTTTTCTCTCTCACAGTCACAGTGTTAAAACTTAGTAAAAGTAAAAGCTCTACCACTACCTACCTTCCCCACCCACCACTACCACCCTTCAGTTCCCCCACCCACCACTACCACCCTTCCCCCACCCACCCCCTAAAAAAAAGCAAATGATGTTTATGACTTTACCTCTTTGAAGAGAGCTACCAAGGGAGTTAACACATCTTTCAGCACCATTTCCTGGCAGAGGTCTATTCCACCATCAACAGTCATGTTTCTGTAAAATGTGTGTTAAGTCACAACAAATAATCAGATATTACATAATGATAATAGATCATTCTACATGACAGAAACAAACCAATTGCCATATTTATTATCTACAAATGATATGCTGACAATACTGATTCAGTTATTTTTAAGGTAATTTTCTTTTTCACAGATATTGAATTGATCAAAATACGCACTGGAAATGCACAATAATTTAAAAAAGTGTCCTTTTTGCTCAGCTGGAGTGACATGATATCACAAACTGAACAGACAGCCAAGTAATGGAAGTATGCAGAACACACAACATAACATTTTATCGTTAATGCTTTTTCTTTTTCATGTGTAGGAGTTTTTTTGGTTGACCACTTTATTTACTGTAAAGTTCGGGCTATAAGCCGTGACTTTTTCCCCTCAGCTTTAACCCCTGTGGCTTAAAAAACGATGTGGCTTATTTGCGGATTTTCCTGATGAGTTCTCGTCTATTCTTTGCTTCTCTTTAACTCACCAAAATCATGTTTAGTAGTTTACCGTTCATGATTTTTTTCGGTGAGCTCCATGTTAAAGTGTTAACTGTTCACGTTAAAGTATTAATTGTTCATTGTTCACGTTTTTAAATCAAATCCGCACACATTGAAGCATTGGGATCGGTATTCAGATCTGCTCTGCTCAAGCGTACACCCTCATCATGCTGAAAACGCGACGTAATGCCAATGAAGCAGCCTTCAAGTTGAAGGTGATCGACCTGGCCATTGAAAAAGTGCGACTTATAAGCCGGTGCAGCTTATGTGTGAATATAGTTAAGATTTTTCTATAATTTAGTGGGTGCGCCTTATATACCGGTGCTCCCAATAGCCCGAATATTACGGTAATCTTTGGTAAGGTGAAAAAAAAAAATCATAAACACCACGATCTCCATTCTGTCAGAGATTATAAATTTTCAATGTCACTAATTCAGTATCACATACGTTCTCTTGAAAATCAAACAAGATAGAAATGCTTACCTGAGGGCCACTAAGGCTTGGTGTCGTACATAGGGACAGGGATCAATGACCAGTGGGGCCAGGATTCTGACCACATTATTGCTTCGCAGTATTGGCAAAACCCCTGCCTGGGCAGCTAAGTCAGCCACTCTCCGACACCCGCATTCTCTTGTTGATTCTTTTACACTTTGGAGCTGTGGAAAATAATACAGTCTGACTGTCTGATGAATTCAGTTCAGCACAATCACTAAGTAAAAGACAGTTGGAAAGCAAAACACTAAGTGACTAACGAACTAAGCACCCAACGAAAAGACAATGAACACAAGAAATCAACAATGCCTTACATTTGTAATCATGTACATGAAATATCTGCAATGTATGTTTGTCAGATCGCTGTGTGGTGTGTGTGTGTGTGTGTGTGTGTGTGTGTGTGTGTGAGTGTGTGAGTGTGAGTGTGTGTGTGTGTGTGTGTGTGTGTGTGGTGTGTGTGTGTTTGTGTGTGTGTGTGTGTGTAAGTGTGCGCATAAGAGAGAGAGAGAGAGAGAGAGAGAGAGAGAGAGAGAGAGAGAGAGAGAGAGAGAGAGAGAGTGACAGATAGACAGAAAGAGATAGAGAGAGAGACACAAAAGAGAGAGACAACACAAGAGAGAGAGAAAGAGACAGACAGACAGACAGACAGACAGAGATCGATACACACATACATGTAGAGCCAATGTTTTGAATTCTTTTGTTTGTTTGAGACTGACTGACACATAGTCACAAGTTGTTTCTGCTCCATGGGTTTACAAGGAAATCTTATGCACCGCAGTAACTGTTCACTGTACATAGTAGTCTACAGGACATCAAAAGGGAAACACAAGAGGACCAATAGTGATTCACACTGGACGCAGGGAAATTAAAAAATAATCCTATATGAAGCAGTGTTAATAAGATAGTTGAGGACAGACAGCATGGAGGATCTTCACTGCTGCCCCACATACAAGGCACTGCACTAGGCAACAGATAGAGTGTTTGTATTCCGTATTCAAACTCTGCATTGGATCTGATTATCAACAGTTTGTGTTTAGTACACAAGTTTTCTTTTTCTATTTGTATTTTGTGTGTGGTGCCTCGAAAGAAACTGGTAGATGATCAAAGCCAGATATAGTTGGTTTTACATTTTTCAAATAAATCCTGCTCTTGTCACAGTATGGTAAGCCAGCCTTTGTCTGCTCTGGGGAACTGGAAGATCAGCCACTGTTTTTGGTGCTTGTTTTGACATTTTTTGCTTGATCTAGCCATTAGATATAGTCACTTTCAGTCCCATTCACTTTTGAATTTAACCGCATCTAATACACACTGAATGATCAGTGACTGTTTTCAATCCATTTTTTTCTTTTTTCTTTTTGCTAGAGCTAGTCATTAGATCTAGTCACTATTAGTCCGATTCATTTCAACTGCACCTCATACACAGGAGTACCTTATAAATAAACAACATAACATTTAACAAATTTCCATTAGGCCTGACTGATTAAGGTGTGCATGTTCTGAGCACCTAATAGCCTGGACATTAAGGCACCCTGTCAAATCTTAGAGTTTCACTGTGACACTGTGATATGCAGTGGTCATGATACTTACTGAATCAGTTTATAAAGGAATCATCTTTAAAGTGCCAGCATGACTATCATTATATGTGATTGATTCAATAACTGAACCATGCAGTGATGCACTGAAAAAACATGTTAACAACAACAAAAACAACAACAAAATCAAAAACAAACAAACAAACAAACCCCCCCCCCCCCAAACCTGTAGGCTATTTAAATTATCACATATTTTCTGTGGTAGGAACATTACGTTTTCTTTTTCTTCTTCTGTTAGTTCTTGTAAGTGGCCACCATCAACCCACTGATGATTATAGGCTACTTCTAGTTCTAGTACAAGGCCTGCTAAATTTCCATCAGGAATGACTCAGTAAAATCTGACAGCATTGTTTGGATATTTTTCAAGTATTCATTACACTTGGACAATTCTATATATGCGCTCCATCCAAATCTGCTAGCAATAATCTGGCAGATTCCTTGAGCCTGTGCAAAACCCTATGTTCTCGTAAGGTCTTGAAATGGAGAGGGGGAAGAGGGACCTATAAAACACAAACCTGATGTCACCAGAATGGTGGAAACATTAACACTTTGGCATCGTCAGCTGGCTATTTGACCTACTTCCCTGCAGACGTGCCTGCTGCCACTGACTACGTTCCTTGGAAACGTGCATTTTTAGGCCACTTTGAATTAATTTTCACAGGCGCCACAAATGACTAACAATAACATCAACATGTAGGGTATGGTTAGAAAGGTAATTTAATCCTCTTTTAGGATATTTACAGTATATGGTTTGTTCAGACATGCTTTGAGGTTATTTGTGCAATGAAATTTCATGGTGGAGGAGCATTTCAGACAAGCATTTCATCCATTCAGCAGATGTAAACAAAACAGAAAAAAGAGACACCAATTCTACATGACTTGTATCATCTGATCAGAAGCTCAGAAAAGTACACACACACAAATTCCACAATCCTGAGTGAACAGCGACATCACGCATTCGCAGAGCCCTCCATTTTTCATTGAAGCACGTGGTTCGGGTGACGTTGTTCTCACGCCCGAAAAATTCTTCAAATAGACTTTTTACTCGGGAAATCACTCTCACAGTATTTAGAAATGGTTACTTGATACTATAATAGTTTTTTTCCCCTTAGACCGTAACTGGCTTCACGTAGGAATTTTCTAACGCAAGACGCTAGAATCCTAGCGTTATGTTGTCAGTGGCAAGCTTGCTGAACACTATATACCCCTAGCATTCCGGCGCCTGCGGTCCTCCCGAGAACGCTAGCGGGCTAGCGTTACGATGTGAAAAAGTTAAAACTGGAAGCAAACTGGTCAGTTTTAACGTTGTGGGATGGAACTGAACTCAAGAAACAGATCTTGAGTCTCAATCAATAGAGCTAACCAGCTTCTGACATAGCATTGCTTTTTGATTGGAAATATACCCCCTGTTATGATTTTCTGGTCTTCGCCACTTCCATAAAGCATGGTTAAATGGTCGGTTTCGAGTGACTGATATTTAATGGATAGCCTAAGGATGAGACAAAAGAAAACCTATGATAATTTTCTAAGCATCATTGGCTTATTCATTGTAATATGAACATTTTGGTGGAAAACCACCCATAGAAATGCATAATATTCACAAAACCTAATACTGCCATGTTGGCGCTGTGGGGAGAAGGGAGAGAGGACACGTGTTTTTCTTTTTAATAATCCAGTTTCCTCTCTCCGATAAAAGTCAAAACAAAACAAAATTGTTAAAAAAAAAAGTCCCAAAACATACCTGCTCCAAAACATCTGCGACGATTGTTGAAGAGCTGCTGTTCATCAACTCATTCTCATCTACAAATGTAGGAAGGAGTCCAGCTGGATGAGGCTTTGCAAGCACCAAACTTCTTGCTCTTTTTCTTTCCCATGGCGTCAATGAAATCCTTCTCGTTCACGAGCCTTACTCATACACATGGTCTATGGTCGCCGCCATTACACTATGACGTCACTTCCGATTTGACGGACGACGCAGTTTTCTCAGTGAAACGATACTCTAATTTTTAAAATAACACATGAAGAAAAAGAAAATCGTACTGTCATCGTAAATTGTTCTGGATTACTTTCGTTTAGTTTTTCATTTAATTATGTAGAAAAATTATACATAACGAGGTATGGGGGGAATTGATTTTGTGTCCGTGTCCATTGCGAAGTCTCGCAGAACTTGTTAAAGTTGTTGACGTTTCATACCTCAAAAGTGATTTTAATCAGGCCACAAGGCATTCATCAATTATACAAGTCGTCAGGATTTTAGGAATTGAAAACGTCCTCATGTAGATTATTCAAGCTGAGGCTGCAATTCCTCTGCAGCCAGTACAGACCTCATCACCTTTAATCCACGAAGCTGCCTTCTTTCCGCATCTGTTCACATTAGTCTCTTTAATTCCTGGAGAACATCCGCAAAGAGATGACTTAATTTTTTTTCTTGGATGAGACCCATCAACAACCTCAATTGTTTATAGGGACATGTACTGACTTGCTTGGGCCCTTTACTGTAATACAATCTAGCAGAAACGAGTTCAGTTTAAACCAATCTAATCTAGCAGAAACAACGAGTTCAGTTTAAACCAATCTAATCTAGCAGAAACAACGAGTTCAGTTTAAACCAATCTAATCTAGCAGAAACAACGAGTTCAGTTTAAACCAATCTATCAGAGAAAGGGGGGGGGGGGGGGAGGGGAGTTGGCAAAGCTGTTGCATACGGTGCAGAGACGAACACCAAGAATAGAAAATGGTGAACAGTGCAGACAACATCAGTGCTTACATCAATATGAATGGCTAGAAACTTGAACGAGAAACCTTCAGCTAATATTTGATGCTATTCTCCCCAAGCACGGACGCTCGACAACAGAGATGAAGACCAGGTTGTAACCATGGTAACAGCGGCAATGCC
>JAPXFY010000020.1:15465285-15480285 GCA_030674185.1 Monoplex corrugatus
CGTTTTATCACTTCTTGCAGAAAAGTCTCAGACATTACTTTCCCTGTCCTCGCAATATAGTCAGGCATTAATCTACCGATTCTGGCAATATAGCCTGAAAACATTAATTTTCCGTTCCTGTCAATATATCCCAAACAGTACAGCATGTAAACGACTTGTCCATGTTACATTAACTTTCTGGCTAGACTACTGTACTTCTGTGCTAACTTTCTTTCCAGCAGAACTAACTTGGATCTATGGAGTTCGTGATGCCGGTCCTGACAAAACACCCAGAAACACCATTTTACCACTTATGGCAGGATAATAATCTTATTGCTGGTCAGGATTGTGTATAATGTTGAAGTAAAGACAATACTTCATGACAATAACTACTTGAATATTGTGTCGCGCGTACACACACACACACACACATACACACACGCACACACACACACACACACACACACACACACACACACACACACACACACACACACACACACACACACACACACACACACACACACAAAACTCGCAACACCACACTGTTACACATACACATACAAACATGCACACCACCACCACCACCACCACCACCACCACCACCACCACACCACCACCACCACCACCACCACACCACCACCACCACCACCACCACCACAAAAACAACAACAACAACAACACATAACAACAAGAAGCAATAACATAGGTTATATAAATCCCAATTTACAGAACATAGCCACAATTCTATTCTTTCTCTAGTTTTTTTGTTTTTGCTTTGATTTTTGTAATCAGATAGAGAAATGTAGCTGAAACAAATGTGTCTTTTAGCTGGGTTTTGAGAACAAAGAGAGAAGGGGGCATTATAAATTCTCGAAAGAATGGGGTTCCAGATATCCACAGCTTGCCATTTAAATGAGTTCTAGCCACAGGTTTTGTGTGTGTTATACTAGGCATCATGAAATCAAACACTGAGAAAGCTGATCATGAGAAGGCTGATAAGTAGTTAGAACAGGTGATGAATGTAATGGAAGAGACTACGAAAGAAACGCAAGACAAGCATGACAATTTAGTACTGCATGCAGAATATTTCGGGGAGTCAGTGATGTTTCAGAAGCAATGGGGGTAATATGATTATGTCTAAATTTGTATGAACGAGTCTAGCAGTTTATTATGAACTGTGTGAAGACGTAACAACTCATCAACAGGGAGTCTAGCCAAGAGAAAGTTACAGTGATCATGAAGACTCAGGACAAGAGTAGAAAAGACTGAAACAGAGTCAGACAGTATGACAACAGTTCTAACAGAACATATTTTTAGCAGTTGCCTGAGACAATATTATACTGGTCTTCGGACAGTAGCCCGAGACGTTTTATCACTTCTTGCAGAAAAGTCTCAGACATTACTTTCCCTGTCCTCGCAATATAGTCAGGCATTAATCTACCGATTCTGGCAATATAGCCTGAAAACATTAATTTTCTGTTCCTGTCAGTATATCCCAAACAGTACAGCATGTAAACGACTTGTCCATGTTACATTAACTTTCTGGCTAGACTACTGTAATTGTGTGCTAACTTTCTTTCCAGCAGAACAACCTTCTCGACTGCAAAGGAAGGAAGGAAGGAATCTTTTATTTAATGTCTTTTCACAATAGTGATTTTAGAAACACACACACACACACACACACACACACACACACGCACGCACGCACGCAAGCACGCACACACACATATATACACACAAAGAAAAAAAAGAAAAAGAAAAGAAAATGGAGGAAAAAAGTGGGGGGGGGGGGGGCGGGAGGAAGTGGGATTTTCAATATAAGAAGGGAAACAATTACAATTAATAATTTAGAACAATGAATTATCAGTGTTAAATAATAACATATAACTTTCAATTAACTAACTCCTCATAACAATCTGTCCACAGGGGATCTGAGAATCAGCTGGACTACCGAAACGATATCAATATTTTTATTATAAAGGATATCTATTGTGTCAGTATATGAAAAATCGAGATTGTTATTTCTATAAGTCTTAAGTAAGATAGGACATTCAAAGAGCAGACGGTGGACTGCTGATGTTTTTGAACAAATACATACATTTTGTGTATATTTTGTTTTCCAAGAGTTAAGCCTTAGTTTGTATATCAAGGACGCTAGCAGTCTGGAGCAGTAAGGCATCGACTGCAAAGGATTCAGAATAATATAGCACGTATGAACACGAAGCAAAAAGCACAATCACGTAGCACCACTACTCAGAACGCTCCACTGGTTACCAAGCAAATCTCGCAGCCAGTTTAAAATTGCAAGTCTTGCATATCGCCACTTTGATGAATCTCTGCCACTGTGCCTTTCAGATCAGCTTTGTAGACATCAAACACCACACACATTGCCACCCTCAAAGGAGAAAACTTCTGATGCCCCACTTTTGATGACACAGAAAGCAATGTTAAGGGTGAGGGTGCCCCCTTCTGATGACACTGCAAGGAATATTAAGGGTGAGGGTGCCCCCTTCTGATGACACTGAAAGCAATGTTAAGGGTGAGGGTGCCCCCTTCTGATGACACTGAAAATAATCTTAAGGGTGAGGGTGCCCCCCTTCTGATGACACTGAAAGCAATGTTAAGGGTGAGGGTGCCCCTTCTGATGACACTGAAAGCAATGTCAAGGGTGAGGGTGCCCCCTTCTGATGACACTGAAAGCAATGTTAAGGGTGAGGGTGTCCCCTTCTGATGACACTGAAAGCAATCTTAAGGGTGAGGGTGCCTCCTTCTGATGACACTGAAAGCAATCTTAAGGGTGAGGGTGCCCCCTTCTAATGACACTGAAAGCAATGTTAAGAGTGAGGGTACCCCCCTTCTGATGACACTGAAAGCAATCTTAAGGGTGAGGGTGTCCCCCTTCTAATGACACTGAAAGCATTCTTAAGGGTGAGGGTGCCCCTTCTGATGACACTGAAAGTAATGTTAAGGGTGAGGGGTGCCCCCTTCTAATGACACTGAAAGCAATGTTAAGGGTGAGGGTGCCCCTTCTGATGACACTGAAAGCAATGTTAAGGGTGAGGGTCCCCCTTCTGATGACACTGAAAGCAATGTTAAGGGTGAGGGTACCCCCCTTCTGATGACACTGACAGCAATCTTAAGGGTGAGGGTACCCCCCTTCTGATGATACTGAAAGCAATCTTAAGGGTGAGGGTACCCCCTTCTAATGACACTGACAGCAATCTTAAGGGTGAGGGTACCCCCTTCTGATGACACTGAAAGCAATCTTAAGGGTGAGGGTACCCCCTTCTGATGACACTGAAAGCAATGTTAAGGGTGAGGGTGCCCCCTTCTAATGACACTGAAAGCAATGTTAAGGGTGAGGGTACCCCCTTCTGATGACACTGAAAGCAATGTTAAGGGTGAGGGTGTCCCCATTCTAATGACACTGAAAGCAATGTTAAGGGTGAGGGTGTCCCCTTCTGATGACACTGAAAGCAATGTTAAGGGTGAGGGTCCCCCTTCTGATGACACTGAAAGCAATGTTAAGGGTGAGGGTGTCCCCTTCTGATGACACTGAAAGCAATGTTAAGGGTGAGGGTCCCCCTTCTGATGACACTGAAAGCAATGTTAAGGGTGAGGGTACCCCCCTTCTGATGACACTGAAAACAATCTTAAGGGTGAGGGTACCCCCTTCTGATGACACTGAAAGCAATCTTAAGGGTGAGGGTGTCCCCCTTCTAATGACACTGAAAGCAATCTTAAGGGTGAGGGATGCCCCCTTCTGATGACACTGAAAGCAATGTTAAGGGTGAGGGTACCCCCCTTCTGATGACACTGAAACTGAAAGCAATCTTAAGGGTGAGGGTGCCCCCTTCTGATGACACTGAAAGCAATGTTAAGGGTGAGGGTGCCCCCTTCTGATGACACTGAAAGCAATGTTAAGGGTGAGGGTGCCCCTTCTGATGACACTGAAAGCAATGTTAAGGGTGAGGGTGCCCCCTTCTGATGACACTGAAAGCATTGTTAAGGGTGAGGGTGTCCCCTTCTGATGATACTGAAAGCAATCTTAAAGGTGAGGGTGCCCCTTCTGATGACACTGAAAGCAATGTTAAGGGTGAGGGTGCCCCTTCTGATGACACTGAAAGCAATGTTAAGGGTGAGGGTGCCCCTTCTGAAGATACTGAAAGCAATGTTAAGGGTGAGGGTGCCCCTTCTGATGACACTGAAAGTAATCTTAAGGGTGAGGGTGCCCCCAGTCTCACTGCCCCACTATTTTCACTCACTGCCGGTTGATCTGAGGGCTCGGCACGTCCTTGTATTCTTCAAGTCACAGTTAAAGCCTTACCTGTTCACCCAAGCCTTCCTCTGTTGATATCGTAATTGCTCATCGCCAATATGTAGGCCCTATTTCCAGTGACTACTGATCACGAGCCATGGTATAATCATTCTTGAGTGTGTACGTTCTTGACTCTATATACATATGTATACAGATATACATATTATACACACATGTTTGTATATGTATTTTATACACACCCACACACACCCACCCACCCACACACACACACACACACACACACACACACACACACACACACACACACACACACACACACACACACACACACACACACACACACACACACACACACTATATGTATATATATATATGAGGTTTTGATTATTTTTGTGTGTGTGGATATTTAAACATTATTTATTTTTACTGCGTCTTTAACATGTGTTTTCATTATAAGGACAGTGGTTCACATATGTTTACTTTACATGTGTATCTATCAGCCATGTTTCTGTTACACACTTAAAGTTCTTGGCGTGTGATGTTTGTTCAAGTGGGGCTCATCGCACTCGGGACATTTCTAAATCAGCCAGCAACTATATGACAGAATCCCCCGGGCTTGCGAAAAACCCTAAGCACTGGCAAGGTCTTGAGATGGGGAAGGGGGAAGGGGGAAGAGGGAGGAGGGACACGTGAAACATCAAGCTTACAGCACCAGAGTAATGAAAACATTCAGATGGGTAGCGGACAGGCCTTTCTGGGAGATGCCTTGCTGTACATTATCATTATTATATGTGCATATACAGATAGATGTTGTTAGTATTATGTTCATTTGTGCACGTGTATCAATGTGCCAATTGTGATGTGTATGTACTTCTGCTGTATTAGTGGTAATGGATGTCAGTGTATAATTTGCTATTTCAACACTTCTGTATTTGTTACATTCTGTGTATTGAAAATGTGTCACGTGCAATGAGTCCAAATGAGTTTGGTGACTAGCGATATGCAAGAATGATTTATTTTCATCATTATAGAATTATTATTATTATCGTCATCACTATTTTCACTTTTATTGTCGTTAGTATCATTATGTCACCGGTCACGGCAACATAGTCTACTTCTTTTACATTTGGGATGGTTGTAGCATTTCATATTTTTGCTCATAACTCCGACCTCACTATCTTGGTGTCAGCATAAACGTTCAAATTACAAAAAAACGGCCAGTTTAAATGATCATCACTACGCCAAATAAAAGAAAAGCAAGGGAAGTAACAACAAGATTTTTGGTAAATGATTGCTGACTTCTTAAGTCAAAATGTGTCAAATGTGCAAAGATCACATTAACAGAAAAAGTCGTTTTGTTTGGTGTCGATGAAAACACACGCACAGAAAAAATATTTGATTTAATATTCCTTCTTGGAAAAAACATACATTTTAAAGTGCAAATTCGATAAAACTTTCCCAAGTATCGTTTCTTTTACAAGATACCTTACCATAAAGAATCACACAGAAAAATACAATGCAAAGATGACGCGAAACTTGCATGCTTTCAGAGAAAAATGGCTGCCATATCTACCATTTTTTACAGTTGAAGTTTAATGTAATCTATTATCTACACGTATGACATGAATATAAATCAGTCTGTTTACCTTGATGTGTTTCTCTTTTGGTATTGATGACATTTCATCCACACATGTAGATCGTTTGAACGAAATGTGGACGCCTTACAAATATGTTGAATTTGAGATGTTTTATGTAAATGATTCTGCTTAGCTGATATTGTTTGTCTTTATTTTCTGCTAAAAATAATTACAAATAATTTGTTAAAAACATCTCAACAAAAAAAGAACATAACTGTCAAGTCGGAACCATGCTTGCTCAGTGTGTGTGCGTGTGTGTGTGTGTGTGTGTGTGTGTGTGTGTGTGTGTGTGTGTGTGTGTGTGTGTGTGTGTGTGTGTGTGTGTGTGTGTGTGTGTGTGTGTGTGTGTGTGTGTGTGTGTGTGCGTGTGTGTGTGTTGTTCATGTTTTCTGTCAGGCAAAGGGAGAATACTAATTTCAGTTTATTTCAAATATTTATTTCAATTTGGAGCTGTCAAAAGGGATTCTGGTTGCACAATTTTGTGGTGTTGTCAAACCAGATCTATTCAATTATATTTGAATGAACGATGTGTTGGACAATTTATTTCGTTGAGCATTGTGTATGGAATCAAATATGAGTTGCTTCGGCGCATTGTCACTGGGGTTCTGCATGCTGCATCATGATATTTGTCCCATAACATTATGAGATCTCATGTTAACTGCGTGTGTGTAAATTATCAATTTAGACTGTCACACTTTGTTTCATGCCTGCCCATGTGGAGACAACGGATAGAGTGAAAGAGTGGTCAGGCAGAATTGATGGTTTTGATTTCTTGTGTGTGTGTGTGTGTGTGTGTGTGTGTGTGTGTGTGTGTGTGTGTGTGTGTGTGTGTGTGTTGTGTGTGTGTGTGTGTGTGCTTGTGTGTGTGTGTGCGTGCGTGTGTGTTCGTTCGTTCTTTGATTTAACGTCTTTTCACTGTAAGTGATATTAGACGGTGTGCGTGTGTGTATGTGTGTGCATGTGTGTGTGTGTGTGTGCGCGTGTGTGTATGTGTGTGCGTGTGTGTGTGTTTGTGTGTGTGTGTGTGTGTGTGTGTGTGCGCATGTGTATGTGTACGTGTGTGTGCGTGCGTGCGTGCGTGTGTGTGTATGTGTGTGTGTGTGTGTATGTATATGTATGTGTATACGCGTGCATGTGTGTATGTGTGTGCGAGTGTGTATGTGTACGTGTATGTGTGTGTAATTGTGTATGTATACGTGTTGTGTGTGTTCTGTATGTGTGTATGTGCGTGTGTGTACGCATACGTTTTTGTGCGTCCGTACAATGATACAAGATGCAGCTTACATTATGTATTAGAGAACAGAAGAAAAACTAACAAACAACGCAAAAGAAGAGAATACACGGACACACAGGCCACACAGATAGAGACAGAAAAACAGACAGACAGACACATAGGCAAGCAAGCAAACAGACAGACACAAACAGATATGCGGACCACACGCACACGGATATACATGTGTACGCGGACACATCATAGACACCCCTCCATGCACACACACGAGTACGCGCACACACATACATAGTCACACAGACAGTCGGTCAGACACATGCACACTGACACAAAACTACACAAAAACTCACAAAGAAATATACGTCTGCACAGTGCTGACGAACATAAGAAATTCTTGTGTTAATCAATTCATCAACCTATAATTTTGACAGATAAATTTCAAAGAAAGCAAATTCTATACACATTATTCGGTACTATACTTATACAGATAACGATACCAACACGCAACTCTTTCAAGGAGTCAGAGAGAGAGAGAGAGAGAGAGAGAGAGAGAGAGAGAGAGAGAGAGAGAGAGAGAGAGAGAGAGAGAGAGAGAGAGAGAAGAGAGAGAGAAAGAGACAGACAGACAGACAGACAGAAGTAACAGCAAAGGGAGCAAAGGGAATGATATGTTCGTTTTGAAAGTTAAAGATGTCGAAATAAAACAAGACCACAAACTACACGAGTATACATGACTAACACAGTAATAAGTTATTATCGACACAACAAAGAGACAACTTTGAACTCTACGGAGAAGAAAAACACAATGACAACAAAATTAGTTCATCCTCATCCTCATCATCATCAACAACAACAACAACAACAACAACAACAACAACAACAACAACAACAACAACAAAACCACCATCACCAACAACATTGATCTTTTCTTCAACGGTTTTTCCCGAGTGAAATGTAGAAGTGTTCATTCTGGGCAAAGCACGCTACCACAGAACGTCGCTATCCTTCCCCACCCCCTCCCCTTTATTTTTTTTATGTCTGTGTGCGTGTTCTTTGTTTATCTGTCAGAGTGGACTGTCTATGGAATTCTGCTAGACACAATTGTGTTGTGTATCGTGGGTACTGTGACGTGCGCTTGGTGCTTGTTGTAAACGGGACTTTAGTTCATCATCTCGTATGAAAGAGGTACACAACGAAAGCGAACGAACACGTCCCTCCAAAAATAACTAAATAAATACATAAGACAGAATGGAAGTATACAAATAAATAAGTAAATAAATATACAAATGAATAAATGTATAACAAACAAACAAACAAACAAACAAACAAACAAACAAACAAACAAACAAACAAACAAAATGAATAAATAACTATTGTCTCGAAATCGTTTATCATGTATTTTCACATTTAAGTCAGTTTTTTCTTCTAATACTAAAAGCCCATGCATTATCTAACGCACACTTGTAATTGTTTGTCAAAGTTGAATTACACATAAAATCGGAGAAATAACACAGAATGAGCTAGCCGTATTTCATTTACTTAGCCGTGTTTCATTAAAGGTTTGTTGACTGGGGATAATAGGCCACAGGCACACCTGTGGTGTGGTGTTAACTAACGAATAATTTACTGTAGGCACCAGATGAAGGTCATGTATATTGTCGAGGGCAGTATATATGTAAACCATTAGATTAGAACAGGGGACTAGTGTCAGTCAATGTTAACCGTTAGATTAGTGTAGGCAGACTGCGGACTCGGGCTGGAACTCCTGACCATTGAGGCTAAGGGTTCGTGGGCCTTCTGGTTGAGAGCAGAGATGTGGTCTATTAGTTGAGTGCCAGATTATGATTGTAAGCTACACAAGCCTCACAGACTCGTCAAAATTCCTCCTGATGTGTATAAACCAGGACGTGGCCTCCTATTGAGATGTTGGAATTAACCCTTTGACTCCCGCACCCTGTCAACTAGCGTCCTTCTTTGTCAACCATGCAAGCAAAGCAAAAACTTAACCCTTTGATTCTCTCATCAAAGGGTTAATTTTGTTGTTGTTGGTGGATCGGGTGCAGGAGTCAAAGGGTTAAACCAGCGGTACAAACCTCTTCGCAGAGTTGAGTTGGAGGTCTGGATGAGAGACGGTAGTATCATCGTGATATCAGTGGTCAGTACAGTGTAGTGTAGTTCTTGTGTATTCATTGTATGAAAGGATCATCAGTCTGTTCCAGCATACAGTAAGTCACCTTTTTATCCTGTTTACTTAGGGTTAAGATTCGGAGAATAATGAGTTAGGATGGATATAATACGAAACTCGAAATGGTTATGTCATGCAATATGAAAATTAAAATGGCCATGTTGTGTTGTCATGAATAAATTGTGAATCCCCTGCCCCCCCCTCCCCCTTTTGGATTGGAATCGTTCAATTAGCTCTGACGGTCCGATGTCCATTTGATGTCTGCCTCTCAGCATCCTTCGGACTGTCCTTCATATTGTGTCACGATGGTGTATAGATTGCTGTAGACACACACCCGCGAAAGAAAGGTACATTCATGAGCAAGTCAGAAATCCTTGCTAATGTACCCCACACCTCAATACACACACAGCTTAAGACTTTCATAACAATCAGAAATCTAGAAAGAAAAAATAAAACCGAGCAACTAACCAACCAACTAACTTAACTATCCACACACACACACACACACACACACACACACACACACACACACACACACACACACACACACACACACACACACACACACACACACACACACACACACACACACACACAACACCAAAGAGCAAAGAAACAATTCCGAGGAAGCGGGTATAAGAAAATGACACTGAAATGCGCTGCTGGGTGTTATGTATATATACCTTACACTAGTACACTAGAGCACACACACACACACACACACACACACACACACACACACACACACACACACACACACACACACACACACACACACACACACACACACACACACACACACACACACACACACACGCACGCACACGCAAGAAGTCACAATGAGCAGGAAACACAAGAATCTTAATTAACCAGGTAGCACTGTTACTCGGTAGGCGCTCTTCACAGCTGAGAATATCATTTCCTGTGTTTCTGCCAAAAGTATGCAGACAATTTTATTTACATTACGTCAAGCACACACTGTCAGCATTTGTTACCAGACTTTTCACAACACTGATACGAGTTGCTAGAAAACCATTAACAGTTAAACAAATTTTAACAAGTGTTCCGACATCGAACAATAAAGGTTCAGAATCCAAACTGGACAATTCAGATAATTTTGCATTTTGAGAGAGATAATTCAGTTATTTAATCAAAGGAACAGTAGATGTGGTGCAGACTTTTAAAACTGCGCTTTTCGACCAAGTGCACGAGCCACAGTGTATGGTGGACCATTCGGTCTGGGTCCTTCATCCAGAGACAACTCCCATGCAATCTCTTTACAATCTGTTAGGGGTGGGGCTTCAGGCCAGTACCACGATCCTGAAAACCACGATCCTGAATACTACGAAAACAGAAAAGAGCCCAAGAACAACAACACAACCAGAAAACGGTCGCCTCCTAGGGAAACTGTACATGTAGAAAATCACCAATGAAAACTCTCCGAGGAAGCCGGTGTCCCGATGACTTCAAGTTCTGATTGCAAAAAACAATAATTCGCCTTGGATACTGAAATATCAGAATCCTTTTTCACACTTCCTATCTGTTGCAGATAATCAAGAAATTGGAATCCTGCAGACTTAACATCCTTGGATTCATTGAAGCTAGAAGGAATGATTCAGGGAAGTTTGTATCTGAGAATAAACTTGTCCTCTTCCCAGGTTACCAAGGCTTATACGTCAGACAGGTGTGGCCTAATGCTGGATGAATATGTACTGGAGGAATGGAAACTCATCAATGAACGGCTCTTGTCAGTAAAACTGATAGCATTACATGCCAAGGTCAAATCATACAGTGCTACACCCCCACTTCCTTGTCATCGCCAAGATGAAGATCAAGCTGAAAGACGGGAACCAAAGTCAGCTACAGGAAGAAGATTCAGTACCAACAAGTTCAAGGATCCCATAGTAGCGTCCCAAGGACAAGGACAAGGACAAGGACAAGGACAAGGACAAGGACAAGGACAAGGATGGATTCTACCAGCAACTACAAGATTCTCGTCCATGACATGACTGCTTGTAGTCATGGGGGACATGAATGCCCAGACTGGAGGAGACCGATCAGGATACAAGCATGTCCTTGGGCCACATGCATTTAGGGATTTCATGGACAAGGGTGATATATTCATTCATTTCTGTGCGCTGAACAACACAAACACTGGATCGCCTCTTTTCGACTGAATGTGTAATGAAATCCATAAAATCACCTGGATTTCAAACGATTACAGGAGCAAGTCACAGACTGATCATCTTGCAATAGGGCCAAGATGGAGAACAACTTACCTGCAAGAAGTCACAGTGCATCGTGGAGCAGACGTTTGCAACGACCACTTCCTTGTCATCGCCAAGATGGAGATCAAGCTGAAAAGACGGGAACCAAAATCAGCTACAGGAAGAAGATTCAATATCAACAAGCACCATGGACCCCAATCTAGTGTCCCAAATTATTGCTTCCATGAGCAATAAGTACACAGCTCTGGCAGTATCGTCACTGCCAGGAACAACGGTATGGTGAAAAGGACTGAAAGAAGCAACAACAGCAGCTGAGGAAGAGGTCCTAGGCTACAAGAAGGCTCTAAGTAGATCCTGGATCATTGACCACACACGGAATCTGATGGCAAAAAGAAAAAAAAACTGCATCAGACATGGACATTTTACACGACAAATTAAATCTACCAGGAATACATTGAGAAAGACCAGAAGGTGAAGCGTAGTGTGCAAAAGAACAAAGGGACATGGTTTGAAGACCAGGCTAAATGCAACATCCCATAATGGCCTGACAGTCGTTTACCAGAGTAAAACGATCACTGGCAATGCCAAAGCTAGTTCGGGACCAGTGAGGGCGAAAGATGGCACACCCTTGTCCAAACGGGAGGGAAAACTTGCACGTGGGCAGAAACACTTTAAAGAGGTGCTGAACAGGCCTAAACTAGTTTCAACAGCAAACTTGGAAGATCCTCTTGGATTATGTCAAGAAACAAACAGATCCCAGTTACCAACATTGCCTGCAAGCATCGACTGAGTTGGCTGGCCATGCTGTTAGACTGTCATCTTCTAGATCTGCCAAGTCAATCCTGAATTGGAAGTTAGGAGGACAATGAAGGAACGGACGACTGAAAAGGAACTGGCACCAGACGGCTGATAGAGACCTATAAATGATGGACATATGCTCTGGTGATGCCCTCAGACTCTGCTGACCGGGCCCGTTGGAGTGTTCTATTTGTCTCATGCATCATACGACGCAGGAGCTTCTCGGTCAAAGTAAGAATCTTTAAATTTCGGTCAAAGTAAGAATGTTCAAATTAGAGGAAATATGTAACATGTCTTCAGACATGGATAGCATACAGGTTAATCTCACATCTTCTGTTCAATTCATCTTGCTTATAGCTCTCTAATCTGACTGCATAGGTTCGCGAAAGCGTGTCGTTCTTGCGGACTGTATTTCACTCGACAAGTCGGGGAGGGGAGGACTTATCTAGTCTTACACTGACACCATCAACACAACAATTAATGATAAGACGGGCAGTAAGATTTTGGAGTTTGTAGTTTGTTCAAGAGGGATTCATCACACTCGGACAATTCCATAAGCGCGCCACCCAAATTTGCCAGCAATTACCTGACAGCTCCTTAAACCTGTGCAAAACCCTAGGCGTTGACAACGTCTTGAAACAGAGATGGAAGAAAGGGGGCCTAAGAAGCACTAAGCTGGCACCACCAGAATGACTAAACATTAAGATGGACAGCCAACATACCAGTGTTTAAGTGGCAAGCTGGAAGTGAACTCAAAATTTTACGTCTCGTGACACGATTCTATCACTTAGAGTCAGCCAACTTGCATGCATTCATCTCATCTACCTCCATCGCCGTAGACGACGGTGGGAGCTCCACTCTTTGTCACGAAGGATCGCCAGGCGACACGGTCTTTGTGCTCCTGTGTATGATGTCATGGAGCCCCAGTTTGCAGGCGTCAGCGATGTTGTCCATGAAGCATTTACATTAGTCCAGTTTAATGTAGCGCATCCCAAGTATGAATTCACAACCAGTGATGTGTGAACCTGACTGTTAGTCGAATCACTATGCCCGGTATGGGACAATGGTTGATTTTTATGCTAAATATTGCCATGTGTTTGGTGTATTTTACGTCGTGGCGGAGGTAATGCGTTGGAAAAATGTCTCGAGTATTCTTCCTTTTCACTTTCCAGCTTAGTAAGTCAAATATTGTGGCAAGATTCTGACCTTCCAATTCACGCGTGAACAAAGAAGCAACTTCTATGTCCTCATCTCATTATGCCATCATTTATCATCTTTAACCTTGTCCCCCATTCCCACTGATGGTTATCTCTGTTGGCCATGTCACCTCAGGTGAGTGCCCCCGCAAAACGCGAAACGAATGAAAGTACAATCAATTTTACACGAAGTCCACACGATTGTAGTGACAGACCATCTTCTCAACAGATTTATTTCAATGTTTGACAGACGCAAACAGGCAAACCTTAAACATCTTGAAAACAAGGAACACAAAGATTGCTGCCAAATAATGAGTCATTCCCACGCAGAGATACTCTTGTATGCGGACCTCCAGAGGGTCATGTGAAATGCACACTAAGAAATCTTCAAATAATCTCCTCCCCTCCTCCAAAGACACACAGTCACATTTTCAAAATTTCAGCAACGCTTGTTTTATTTGGAGTAGGAGGAAACAATCATATTGACAAGGGTTTCAATTTTCTCATATCCTTGCAAAGCTCTACATGTATAGGTATAAACTTCATATGTCTATACTTACAACAACAATATTTAGAAAAAAAGTCAGATTTCAATACAACACAGAGAAATGTTCAAGTGTTAAAGCATCACGAGCGTCAGTTCTGAAAGAAAGTGGCTGCCATATGTTGCTCTGATTGATGTGTAAGTCTGTGTTTATTTGTGAAATAATCAGCACTAGAATACATATTTTTTCGTGTTTCTACTTTACTAATTAGCAAATGAATACGCACCTTCTCTGTCATTCCACGCAAAAACTGATACATGTGCCAGACATATTGGTGTTCGTCAGCAGCTTAGTGCTCTTCTATGTTATATTAATGTTGAAGTTTCTAGATAAAATCACCATTGTGAGTATATGTTATTGCCTTTAAAATGATTGCTTTTGTAACAAGGCTTTTGTTTATTTCAAATAAAACAGCGTTCATTGAAAGGAGGAAAAAAGTCCCCAAACCTAAAAAATACTACCAACATCAACACAACAACAAACAAAACAAAACAAAACAAAACTCAAAATCCATTGTAGTTCCCTAAAGAAACAGACAGCAAACCACCACCAAGCATCGCACATAGAACAGGACTTGTGTAATTTGTTAATTGACAAAATTTAATGTAAAATAGCATATTACATATGGGCAGTTCATGGGCTCTCACAACTCCGTGTTGTTGAGAAAGAGACCTATCTGTTTTTCTCCGTTAAGAAGAAGTTGACCGGACACACCAACATGTCTGGCCTTTCGACTTGTCAACTAGTCATTTTCCCTGACGTACAACGGCCAACAACAGCCTCCCTTATTTTAATCAAAAAGAAAAAAAAATAGTGTCCCGAGTTTTCTTCGGATGCGTGTATGCACATTGTTTTGCTCACACTATGCAGGCTGTCTGCTGCTGCACAGTCGACATAGTGTGTCTTCGGTAGGTGTGTA
>JAPXFY010000020.1:15485285-15490285 GCA_030674185.1 Monoplex corrugatus
GCCAGATAACTGCATCCAGATAGAGTTGGAGCACATGTATGGAATTATCCTATTGATACCGTTATAGTTATTGTTGTTTAATGCCCAGACGACTGCGTAGAGCCATATCAGAGCTATAACCGCTTCAAAACATACAAAACTTAAACAGGAAAAGAAAAGAAAAAAAAAAAAGAAAGAAAATTACATACACATATCAATGCTTTTGCGTACATAATCTAAGGACATGCCCCTGGTGTTGACCACTCCGTCCAATTTATCGCACAAGGGATTTAAAAAAAAAAACACACCTGAATACAAAACATTTATAAAAACGGACATAAAGTACCTAAAATTGCCTCTGCGTATTTACCTTCCTAGAGCCAAAAATGCAAAAATGCACATGTACCCAATTATCAGTCCCAAGAAAAAGTACGTAAGACATACAGGTGAATGGACCAGCAAGCCAGAAAATGAGAGGAGGAAATGACAGAAAACAAAGGAGGAAGATAGAAACAAAGAGAGTGACAGAAAAGAGGAAATTTCTAGCACAGACTTTCCAGAAGATGGGGACGCTATTTATACTTAAGTAGCCCCCAGCATCCCCACGGGGGATCGTAGTAAGATGAATCTCTCCCAAACAAAGAGAGAAAGAAAGCAGGAAAGAAAGAAAGACACAAACAAACAAAAAACATAAACAAACAACAAAAAAATCGTAAATCACCTACAAGGCGATCAACATGTGACGAAAGCCCAGACACGGTGACGTAAACGTTTAGGAGGAGGCCGCAGCAAGGGTGACCTGCTGCTCCAAGGTCTTGCTGTCTGGGGCTTGGGCGTGGTCGTGGGCCTGTTGGGTGGGGCGGTGGGCACGGGGGGTGCGGGGAGAGCAGTGGGGGGAGAGACGGCGGTTGCTGCAAAAGGTGTGGCGCTTGATGTGGCTCATGCCGTCCGTCGTCATCTCGCTGTACAGAAACATCGGTGTGCTCCCTGTCTGTCTCAGTCCTGGGTGGAAGATATAGAATAGAATAGAATAGAATAGAATAGAATAGAATAGAATAGAATAGAATAGAATAGAATAGAATAGAATAGAATAGAAACAAGACAGAGACAGATCTTGACACAGTGCTATGAATACAACACGAAAAGAATGACGAGAAAATGAAACAACTAAACAAACAAATATAGAAGAGGCAACTACCAGCCAATCAGCCATTCAGCCAGCCCACCAATCAACCAGTCTACCGGCCAGCCAGACATATAGAGAAAACAAACAAATAACACAACACAAAAAAAAAACAATGACATAAACACAACAAACAAAAAAGAGAAAGAAACAAACATCCAATGACATAACACGACAAACAAACAAACATCCAATAACATTACCCACAAAACAAACAAACAAACAAAACAAGCTGCCCCTTGCAGAAACACTGGCATCCGATGCTCAAGCGCAGTTCTGAGCAAGAGATAGATTTGAAAATATCTCCTATAAAAAATCAAACAAGCAAAACTAATTAAAAAAACAAAACAAAAACAAAAACAAACAAACAAACAAACAAACAAACAAACAAAAAAACAAAGAAAGACACGAAACAAAAACGAACTGATGAAATATATTCTGTCACCCTGAAAATCAAACAACCAAAACAACAAGACACAACAACAACAAACACCTCACACCAAAACAAAAAAGTCCAACGAACGATGAATAATGAATGAATGAATATAGTAAACAAGCAAAGAAATAAAACAAATAAACAGATAAAAATCAATGAATGCTGTACAGAAGCATCCACTCCCCACTGTTTGACTTAATCACGTAAGGCATAAGACAAACGAAAAAACAAATAGATACATGAATACATACATAAACGGGTAAACAAATTAAGATTTAAACAAACGCAGACTGCCCACAGAGATCTGTATGTGGACATGTTCAATTTTGAAATTGCGAAAAGTTTCCTCTCAGACTGAATTTTTTTTTCTGACGATTAATCAATCAGATTTTCTCCCAAGATTTTGTTTTCCACATCAAACTTATATTTTTCCTTTTCTTTGATTTTGCGATGCATGTGAGTCAGTGTAAAGTTGTCTTGCGCATGTATGCATGCTTTGGTTCATGTGTGTATGTATGTATGTATGTATGTATGTATGTATGTATGTATGTATGTATGTATGTATGTATGTTTATGTATGTATATATGTATGTATGTATCTATTCATAATGTTGGCGTTTGTGCATTAGATAAAACAAACTAATAAAAGAAAGACGAAAGAAAAACAAAGAGCAAGCAAGCAAGCAAGCAAGCAAGCAATAAGTAAGTAAGTAAGTAAGTAAGTAAGTAAGTAAGTAAGTAAGTAAATAAGTGAGTAAGTGAGTGAGTGAAGTGAGTGAGTGAGTGAATGAGTGAGTAAGTAAGTGAATAAACAGATCTAGGGAAAAATCTCATAAAGAAACAAGGGCATGCCTCTTGCTTGACATAGTCCTGTGTGTAATTCACAAAACATAATGAATAAATAAACGAGTAAACGAATAATGAATTATTGAATAAATAAGTAGATATGTAAGTAAACAGTATAAAAATATACCGATAAATAGATAGACAAATAGATAAATAAATAAATAAATGCTGTTCAGAAACGCCGGCGTCCCACTCTCGTGGAATCTATGTGTTGCAAGGGGACTCAAGACTTTCCCAGTACGCAGGTGATATGCAGATACTAGAGCCTTTAGATTACACGTCACTATCCAATACGGCCAGATACGTAACGTACCGACTACGTATCGCATTTTCTCGCGCGATTGTATCGATACATACCGCTTCGATAGGGACGTGACCACGTATGAAAGTACGGTTATACGTGCTCTCGCCCGTATCTAGTTTGGGACTGCATATCTCAAGTTTCAAGGTAAGTAATATTTTGGTTGTGTTTTGAAACCCTTTATCTACCTTGTTATGTATGTCATATGTCACTGAGTTTTTAACAATTCATGTACGGGTCCACCAAACGCACCAAGTGTCAGCAAACAAAAGCCTGCTGCTTGTAGGCCTAAGTATGTATCGCCAGCTGACCTAATTAATTAAAATTTCGAATGAGACTTCAGCTCACAGGCCCAGTTCGACTGCAATTTTTGCTATGAAATACTATTTTGTGGACGCCAAACGTTACAAATGTCATGAGTGACGTATTTTTTAAAAATTGTTTTTGATTAGTAGCTGATAAATTTTCCAACGAAAAATGAATAATGGATGCAATACAGAAATCTAACGATTTAGATCTGTCCTTGCAGTTCACTGTCTGGTTTCTCATCAAGGTCAACACCACATAGGCCTACCCTGGTAAGAGAATCTGGTGGTGGTTGTGACATTATTTATTCATTTATTTACTATTATCATTATTATTACTATTATTATTATTGTTGTTATTATTATTATTGTTATTGTTATCGTTGTCATTGCCAGGTCATCATCATCATCATCATCATCATCCATCATCATCATCATCATGAATAAATATGTAAACAAATAAAAAGACAAATGAAATAAGTTTCTTCCTGTTTTTCAGATCTAAGTGTTCCCCACGCCAGATCAGGAAATCACACAGCCAGCTGCACGTTGGTCTACAAGTGGAGTAAGGCAAGATTAAATACAAACAGAAGAAGAAAGCAAAAAGACTGATTTTGACATCAGAAAGATTAATGTAAAGAAAGAAGATACAAAAGTCCAGAAGCTGGAGGATGCAATCGCCTGGGGATTAAAGCACAGCAAAGAGATGAGCAAGCAACACAGCTGATATGGAAGACATGGAAGAAAGGAAGAAGGAAAAGAGAGGAAACATGATGATGGAGTGACAGATTGAAGAGAGAAAATGCGATGGATAGGGAAAACAAATAAATGGATGCCATGCTGCAATACAATAAAATACAACATAATACAATACTCCTTTATACATCCACATAGGAAAATCAAAATGTACATACACTGGACTCACACCACACAGATTATTCTCACAGCTACTCAAAACCACATTCACAAATCAATCACAGAACATAATAAAATAAACACTCCTCAACAGTTCAAAGTAACCACACACAAAAAAGCAGCCAATAATCTTGGCATATGCTATAAGTCTGCACATGATACGCTCCCAACCCCCAACCCTGTCTCCCCCTTTCTCATTTTCCATGCACACACACGCACACGTACAGAAGAAACACACCATTATGAAGTCACAAAATGACAGGCGCGGTAATCAAGCAGGTAAATGTCAGACTTGTAATAAGAATGTCTGGGTTTGGTCCCTTCTGGGTACCCCCTGCCTGATGAAAAAGGAAGGAAAACTTGTTAAGTTCTCTGGTCAGCATGTGTGCAGACCTACCAATGTCTGAAACCCCTTTGTGTGCATGCTCATGCAGAAAATCAAATATGCACTATAAAGATCTTGCAAGTCATGTCTCTTGTGTTTGGTGGCTTATGGAAGCCTGCCCAGCAAGCATATCCACCAAATCAGAGTATGCAGACTGCACCAGTATACTGCCTGCACAGTGTAGACAAAACTGCGCACATACACATCTGAGAAAATCTGAACGCTATAGACAGATAATAAGTTTTTCTTAAAAAAAAAGAAAAAAAGAAAAAAAGAAAAAGAAAGACCCCCCCCCCCCCCCCAAACTGAGCAGATCTGTGCCACTAAACAAATGGTTACGATCAGGGAAAGGGAAATTCCTCATGAATGTTTTATACACGTTACCTTTTTATTTATTTATTTATTTATTTTACTGATTAGTCATCTTCATTTTTATGGTAGAAAAACAAAACCTTACATGTCTCAGTTCATGTATAATCTTTTAGAATAGTATTCAGAATTCATTTTGTCACAATAAAGGATTCATACGCCCATATAGTGAATATTTTCGTCACATGGAAAGTGTGTTGCAAGTGCATGATTTGTGCGTGGCAAGGGGGGGGGGGGGGGCGTGCGTGTGTGTGTGTACACAAAGATTGAGTTACTAAGTA
>JAPXFY010000020.1:15495285-15510285 GCA_030674185.1 Monoplex corrugatus
CACAAACTTTGATTTAAACATTCTCACTGGAACTGATGTGAGAAATACCAAGATCTGAGAAACGTTGGGATCAGCACCAGATAACCATTATATTCATCAGCAGAGATTTACGTTTGATCATCTAAGCAGAATGCAGCCTCACCAGCTGGACTGGCTCATTCAGTATACAACAAGGAAAACAAAACAAAACAAAACAAAACAAAAAACAAAACAAAACAAAGCAAAACAAGCAAGCAAGCAAGCAAGCAAACAAACAAACAAACAAACAAACAAACAAACAAACAAACACACATCAACAAAAAAAAACAACCCAAACAAACAAAAAAAACGACAGGCAGATCAAGGAAAACTCGGCAATGTCTCCTCTTCAGGCCCTTCACAGCTTACTGCTGTCAGGTCTTGCTTGTCCCTACACTCACGATGGTACACGACACGACAACCATGATGCTACAAGAGGACAGATGAAAAGTTTTAGGTTAGCAAACTCACTTTACGGTCACTCTCACATAATGGAGTAATCTGCGCTGGTAATAGTTTTCATATTTCTGCCACTTGAGAGAAATTCAGTCCTACCTACTCTGATCATGACGATGGACTCGTCGGTCGATCCGACTGATAAGGCATACTGGGTCTTTTATCACCTGGTATGGGTCTTCATGTGGGATACAAACCAATCGTGGAGGTATACGTTCTTCCGTAAGCGCTGTATTGGAAAAAATCCTTCGGCCTTAGGTTTTGCTTCTGCCGTCCCTCTTCGGTTCGGTTCGTATTGCTTACAGTCCAGCCGACTTCTACGGCCACATCAGGGCCAACACTGCATTAAAACAACTCCAAAGTTTAAGTAAAAAGACAACTGTTAAAAACCAAACTCACAACTATCCTTTCAAGTCTAAAATGCATTTTAAAATCTGTTGAACAGCAGCTGTTCTGCGTTGTTCAACTGCTGTCGCCGGGTTGATTTATTGCAGGGAATGTCTTCCCAGTTTGTGGTGTTGACGCCACTGCTGACAGAGCTGACCTTCAGAAAATCCTTGCATCGCTTTCCTGTTCACGGTATCCTTGATTCCTTGCTTCATGCTTTCGATACAGGGGCATCTTTGGGATAAGGTTGTCTTGCCTACGGACAATGTGTCATGTCCAACGAAGTTGGCAATTAATGATACTTAAATAATGGAATAGAATGTGCTAGTAATAATTGTTTCCATGTTCTTTACCACTTGATAGAAAATCAGTCCCATGTACCTGTATGTATTTGTTATGTCCCACTGTGCAAGACTTCCCTCTTAGACTTGACAGAGATCGACACATGTACCACAAGAATGATTTTTCGGAGATACTCATTTAATCTAACCTATTTTTAATCTAACCTATTTACCAGGCAGCACGCATGCTAAGGCTTCTGACATACAGTGATTTAACTGTCTTACTATGTAAACACTTCAACTTTCTTCGGTCATTATTTATTTTGTCTTCATAGTGCTGTTAATGTTGAATGCAAGAAACATTTTAATGTCCTACATTTATATCTACGAATACTATGGACTTGCCAAGGGACACAATCCTGCATGTAGATAGCCTCCGTAGCGACAAGAGTTAACAAACAGTAAGACATTCTACAAAGAAACGACAGACAGACAGACAAACCCACAAGATTAGCTTTGCCTTTCTGCCACAGTGAGCAGGCAAACGTCGGCGGGTGGAGGGACGGGAGTGGTGATGGGGGTGAGGAAGCAGGACGAAGGAGACGGTTGTCTTATGGAACACAAGACACGACGTCACTGTGGCCCTGGGCCAGTCTTAACAGGAGACAAAACTCCATTTCCTGATCTCTTTTCTTTCTTCCCGTCTCACTCTTTTTTTTCCTTGCAGCCACTTACATTTTCTGTAAGGGTTCATTCCTCCACAATTCACTCCAGTAAGTCTCCAGTAAGTCTCCTTACAGATTTCAGCTCCGTTATCTATCTTGAATCTGATTTCATGTAATTTTCAGCCTTTTTCATTTTAGTTCAAATTTTAATATCCTGATGGGAAAAGATGAGGCTTCATCATACTGGAAAAAGGACTGAGTTAACAATATTTTTTTGCAGATATCCGGAGGCAAAATTCGGAAACGGGTGATTGGAAATACCTCTTAGTGATGTTCCCAGATTTTTTTTCCTCCATTTCCCATTTTTGTCTTCTAATACTGATGTAAACATCCTTCTTGGTTGTCTCTGGCTCCCTCCAGTTTCTCGCTATTATTATTGAAAGGCAAAACATTGTAATGGCATAACATAACACAATACAGCTTATCATGTTATAACATGAGTAAGAGCACAATATGTTACTATGCTGTCATACTTTGCTACACTATGCTTTCTTATGCCAGTCAGCCAGCCAGCCAACCAGACGCAGATACACATACACACGAACGTTTCTACCAGAATCATACTCTAAGCACCTCAAATTCATTTTTGCTTAATAAAAAAAAAAAAAAAAAAAAAGAAAAAAAAAAAAGAGAAATAGAAAGAAAAGACAAAACGACACGCTCAAGACCCCACGTCTTTACATCATTTGGCCAGTAATGAGCATTGGCCAAATGAAGAAACCCTGGAAAAGCCGTTCTGGGGCAACAAAGAGGGCTTGATGAAAACCACATCCTTCATCCAGTGATTATTTGAGGCATAACAAAGCTCAAACAAACAAACAATTGAACAAACAAGCCAACAACCAACCGAAAAACAAACAAACAAAATAAAAATCCAAAAACAAAAAACAAACAACCGAAAAAAAAAAAAAAAAAAAAAAAAAAAAAAAACCAACCAACCAAACAACCAAATAAAATCGAAAAAAAGAAGTCACTTTGTCAAAATAGAAAATGATGGTCTCTTGAAAAGGGATTCAATTCTTTCGGACAATCCAGTCATAACCCTCAAATCCACCAGAAACGATTGACTTTCACCATTACATTTGCAGACCCTGAAGAACAAAACGTGTCCATTCTCAAACTGACAGTACCATATCGCTCCCATCACTCTGCATCCCTATCTCACCCCTTCCCCCCGTGGAGATGCCAGGGGCTCTTTCGGTATAAACAGTATCCCCACCTTCCGGAAATTCAATGCCAGAAATTTCCTTTTTTCTGTCACTCTCTTTGTTTCTGCCTTGTTCCTTTGCTTTTTGTCATTTCTTCCTATCATTTTCTGCCTTGCTGGTCCATTCATCTGTATGTGTTCAATGAAGTCTTACATACTTTTTCTTAGGATTGATAATTGGTATATGTGTTAAGTGCATTTCTGGCTCTAGGGAGGTGAGATATTCAAGCAATTTTAGGTAATTTATGCCTGTTTTTTAAGTTTTGGTTCTTGATGCTTAATTGTATTAGGTGTGTTTTTTATCTTGTGCGTTCGCTGTCATTGCGGGTATGCTTATTAATTTTTTCATGTTTTTCTATGTTTTGAATGTGGCTCTACGCAGTCGGCTGGGCTTTAAACAATAACAATTACAATATCACCCGTACCTCTCTTGATCACGTTGAGTCTAGGCCAGTCGACTAGCGTGGTACTTTAACTCTTTCACTCCCGCACCCTATCCACCAACTGCAAAAATGTAACCCTTTGACTCCCTCACCCTATCCACCAGCTTCCTGCAGGAAGCTGGTGGATAGGGCGAGGGAGTCAAAGGGTTACATTTTTGCTTCACAACTATGGTTGACAATTCAAGATGCTAGTAGACAGGGTGCGGGAGTCAAAGGGTTAACAGAAATTAATTTCATCCGTCCGCCTGCTTCAACTCTTTCCGACACGAAAGGCGTTTCAAATTTTATTTTTCTGGAAGCACAAAAGCCATTTTGTTAAAGATTTCTCTTCAAAAGCTCTTGTGTCGGAAGAGAACAGAATGTCACACACAGCTCTGTATTTCAAGTCATCGTCTCCAAAACTCCGTCTGTGTCCGTGCTAGAGAATGTCACACATGTGTTTTTGTTTCAAGACGTTGTCTCAGACCTTTATCTAAATTAAAGTTTTATTGCTCCTTGATCTGTCCTTCGCCAGACTGGCCAGACCCAGTTCTGCAGACGGTTACGAGTGGTGGTTTGGATTGGTGGAATTCTAAATCACTGAATTAGTTGGTCAGACACCTGCAGGCAGTAAACTTAACTTTTTTTATGCGTCTGGCGTGATAAGACTGAACTTGTATTTCATTTTGAAGAAAAGAGGAATCAATCTCAGAGTGACCCTTGGACAAAGACTACACGTGTGTATAAGAGTTTTGTGTGTCGTGTCTGTCAGCTATGAAAGACCATGTATACTTACTGTTCAATGTCTGGCGGCCTGTGTCAAGACAACATTTCCTTCGTGTGACAAGACAACACTGTCCTTTGTGCAACAAGACAACACTGTCCTTTGTGCAACAAAACAACATTGTCCTATGTGCGACAAAACAACACCGTCCTTTGTGCAACAAAACAACGCTGTCCTTTGTGCAACAAAACAACACTGTCCTTTGTGCAACAAGACAACAGTCCTTTGTGCAACAAAACAACGCTGTCCTTTGTGCAACAAGACAACACTGTCCTTTGTGCAACAAAACAACAACTGTCCTTTGTGCAACAAAACAACATTGTCCTATGTGCAACAAGACAAACAGTCCTTTGTGCAACAAAACAACAGTCCTTTGTGCAACAAAACAACATTGTCCTATGTGCGACAAACAACACCGTCCTTTGTGCAACAAAACAACATGTCCTTTGTGCAACAAAACAACATTGTCCTATGTGCGACAAACAACACGTCCTTTGTGCAACAAAACAACGCTGTCCTTTGTGCAACAAAACAACATTGTCCTATGTGCGACAAACAACAACCGTCCTTTGTGCAACAAAACAACGCTGTCCTTTGTGCAACAAGACAAACACTGTCCTTTGTGCAACAAAACAACAGTCCTTTGTGCAACAAAACAACAGTCCTTTGTGCAACAAAACAACTGTCTTTGTGCAACAAAACAACGCTGTCCTTTGTGCAACAGACAACACTGTTTTGTGCAACAAAGACAACACTGTCCTTTGTGCAACAAAGCAACATTGTCTGTTGTGCAACAAAACAACACTGTCCTTTGTGCAACAAAGCAACATTGTCTGTTGTGCAACAAGACAACACTGTCCTTTGTGCCAACATCTGTCTGTTGTTCAACAAGACAACACTGTCCTTTGTGCAACAACACTTGTCTTGTCAACAAGACAACACTGTCCTTTGTGCAACATTGTTTGTGCAACAAGACAAACACTGTCCTTTGTGCACAACATTGTCTGTAGTTCAACAAGACAACATGTCCTTGTGCAACAATTGTCTTGTAGTTCAACAAGACAACACTGTCCTTTGTGCAAACATTGTCTGTAGTTCAACAAGACAACACTGTCCTTTGTGCACACATTGTTTGTAGTCAACAAGACAACACTGTCCTTGTGCAACATTGTCTGTTAGTTCAACAAGACAACACTGTCCTTTGTGCAACATTGTCTGTAGTTCAACAAGACAACACTGTCCTTTGTCCCAAACATTGTTTGTAGTTCAACAAGACAACACTGTCCTTTGTGCAACATTGTCTGTAGTTCAACAAGACAACACTGTCCTTTGTGCAACATTGTTTGTAGTTCAACAAGACAACACTGTCCTTTGTGCAACATTGTCTGTGTTCAACAAGACAACACCTCCTTTGTGCAACATTGTCTGTAGTTCACAACAAGACAACATTGTCCTTGTGCAACATTGTCTGTGTCAACAAGACAACACCGTCCTTTGTGCAACATTGTCTGTAGTTCAACAAGAACATACATCTGTCCTTTGTGCAACATTGTCTGTAGTTCAACAAGACAACACTGTCCTTTGTGCAACATTGTCTGTAGTTCAACAAGACAACACTGTCCTTTGTGCAAACATTGTCTTGTTCAACAAGACAACACTGTCCTTTGTGCAACATTGTCTGTAGTTCAACAAGACAACACTGTCCTTTGTGCAACATTGTCTGTAGTTCAACAAGACAACACTGTCCTTGTGCAAACATTGTCTGTAGTTCAACAAGACAACACTGTCCTTTGTGCAACATTGTCTGTAGTTCAACAAGACAACACTGTCCTTTGTGCAACATTGTCTGTAGTTCAACAAAACAACACTGTCCTTTGTGCAACATTGTCTGTAGTTCAACAAGACAACACTGTCCTTTGTGCAAACATTGTCTGTAGTTCAACAAGACAACACTGTCCTTTGTGCAACATTGTCTGTAGTTCAACAAGACAACACTGTCCTTTGTGCAACATTGTCTGTAGTTCAACAAGACAACACTGTCCTTTGTGCAACATTGTCTGTAGTTCAACAAGACAACACTGTCCTTTGTGCAACATTGTCTGTAGTTCAACAAGACAACACTGTCCTTTGTGCAACATTGTCTGTAGTTCAACAAGACAACACTGTCCTTTGTGCAACATTGTCTGTAGTTCAACAAGACAACACTGTCCTTTGTGCAACATTGTCTGTAGTTCAACAAGACAACACTGTCCTTTGTGCAACATTGTCTGTAGTTCAACAAGACAACACCTTGTACATTTTGTGCAACAATTTGTTGTTAGTTCAACAAGACAACACTGTCCTTTGTGCAACATTGTCTGTAGTTCAACAAGACAACACTGTCCTTTGTGCAACATTGTCTGTAGTTCAACAAGACAACACTGTCCTTTGTGCAACATTGTCTGTAGTTCAACAAGACAACACTGTCCCTTGTGCAACATTGTCTGTAGTTCAACAAGACAACATTGTCCTTTGTGCAACATTGTCTGTAGTTCAACAAGACAACACTGTCCTTTGTGCAACATTGTCTGTAGTTCAACAAGACAACACTGTCCTTTGTGCAACATTGTCTGTAGTTCAACAAGACAACACTGTCCTTTGTGCAACATTGTCTGTAGTTCAACAAGACAAACATGTCCTTTGTGCAACATTGTCTGTAGTTCAACAAGACAACACTGTCCTTTGTGCAACATTGTCTGTAGTTCAACAAGACAACATGTCCTTTGTGCAACATTGTCTGTAGTTCAACAAGACAACATTGTCCTTTGTGCAACATTGTCTGTAGTTCAACAAGACAACACTGTCCTTTGTGCAACATTGTCTGTAGTTCAACAAGACAACACTGTCCTTTGTGCAACATTGTCTGTAGTTCAACAAGACAACACTGTCCTTTGTGCAACATTGTCTGTAGTTCAACAAGACAACACTGTCCTTTGTGCAACATTGTCTGTAGTTCAACAAGACAACACTGTCCTTTGTGCAACATTGTCTGTAGTTCAACAAGACAAATGTCTTGTCAACATCTTGTACCCTTCTTTGTGCAACATTGTCTGTAGTTCAACAAGACAACACTGTCCTTTGTGCAACATTGTCTGTAGTTCAACAAGACAACACTGTCCTTTGTGCAACATTGTCTGTAGTTCAACAAGACAACACTGTCCTTTGTGCAACATTGTCTGTAGTTCAACAAGACAACACTGTCCTTTGTGCAACATTGTCTGTAGTTCAACAAGACAACACTGTCCTTTGTGCAACATTGTCTGTAGTTCAACAAGACAACACTGTCCTTTGTGCAACATTGTCTGTAGTTCAACAAGACAACACTGTCCTTTGTGCAACATTGTCTGTAGTTCAACAAGACAACATTGTCCTTTGTGCAACATTGTCTGTAGTTCAACAAGACAACATTGTCCCTTGTGCAAGAAGACAGCACCATCTCTTGTGAAAAAAGAAAAAAAAAAAGAAGAAAAAACAACATCAAAAAACAAACAAAAACCACCATCATCATCAACAACAACAACAACAGCAACATCAACAAAAAACCAACAACCAAACCGACCAACCAACTAAACCGGAAAAAAATATCTCAACAACAACCACACACCCCAAAACAGACAACTTACAAATACAGATACATGCAAGCGAACAGTCACACTAGCAGTGACAAACAGGTAGTTAACCAATGTTTTTTTAATTATTCAACGCACCTTAATTTGGCCTTAGCGATTTTTACTGCAAGTTGTGTCACAGTAATAAAAATACAGACAGGAGAGTTAATTCTTCGGAAAAAAAAAAAAAAAAAAATCAAAACAGGGAGACAAACGACTGAGAGTTACCTTTCCTGGTGGAGACGATGCTAGCTGAGGAGGAAAGCGGCCGCTTGGGGACGTTGTGATCGTCTCTTGCCGTGCCGTTTCCAGGGCAACAGACTAAAAACACGAACAGATGACAAAAAAGCTGAACAAAAATGATTACGCAAAATAAGTGAGCTAAAACAGAAGCATAAGAACCAAGCCATGCTAACAAACTATTGTTTGTGCCATTACTGATGCAGATACTTTTACATTTTGTTTCATTGTGATCTGGGGGTCACTACAGTTAAAGTATGGGCTACCATACCCGACCCAGCGCGTCCCCAGATGGCGGATAGGGGAGGGACCTCCAGATATGGAGGTTAGCTGCCCAGCAGTCTGGAACGAAATGGTGGCAATCGTGGAGAGCGAGGAGCACATTTGGTAGCACAGCTGTGTCATTACATGCCTCATATGCTCGAAGGGACCGTTTCAGCGAAGGGAGACGCCATAAAACTTGCCTACAAACCCCACTGCCTTGTGGGTAGTCGTGGGAACGACAAAGGCTAGTGAAGAGTCTTACAAAAACCGATAGAAGCAATGGGAAATCACCCTCGTATCTTTCCAAGAATGTCATGCCCCGAAGTATGAATAAAAGAAAGGTGAACAACGTGAACAAGGGCTCCCTGCAGCACCTTCGTCAGATAAGGGAAGTCATGTTAAGCAGGTGACATCAGAACGTCATCAAATTACTGCTATTAGACGACTGACAGAAAACAGATCTTAAGTTTAAGAACAGAAATACTGAAGAAATTGCTCACAGGAAAAAGACATGAGAAGTGGTTGCTTAAAATAAAAAGATGGTACGATTATTATGGAAAAAAGACCAAATATTAGTTAGAGGAAGAGAATACACCGAAGACCTTTTTGACCATAACAGAAGGGAGGAACACATCATCGGAAAGAACTCTGAAGGAACACCAGTAATGAAAAATGAAGTTAGAGCAGCCATGAAAAAGATGAAACAAGGAAAAGCCCCAACACAAGACAGTATTACAAAAGAAATGATTGAAGCTAAAAGTAACAGCCCTCCTAAATGAAATCTATGACACCGGAAAAATCCCTTAAGATATGTCAAAATCAGTTTTCAATGCGCTTCCAAAAAAACATGGGCTATAGAATGGGAACTCCAATGTATAATCAGCTTGATGAGTCATGTGACAAAGATTCTATTAAGAATAATCATGGTGAGGACAAGGAATAGAATCAAACCGGAAATAGCAGAACAATGTGGATTTGCCGAAGGGAAAGAAACTGTAAATGCCACATATATCTTTAGAACTCTCATAGAAAGACCAGTTGAGTGAACAAGAATTTATATTCATGTATTGTTGATTATACCAAGGATTTTGATCAGGTAAGACTCGAAAAATTGATCAGCTAACTGGAAAGCTTAGATTTGATGAAAAAAGATTTGTAAAGAATAAGGAGTATGTATTGGGAAGAAACAACTGAAATGAGAGTACAAAATTATATGTTCTTTTCAAAATATCGAAACAGGTGTTAGGCAGGGATGCGTTCTGTCACCAGATTTGTTTTCACGTAAGAGCGAAACCATCATGAGAAATCTGAAAGAATGTCCTGCGGTAAAAGTTGTATGGAAAATCATAAATAATCTTTCTTATGCAGATGAGATCGTTCTAGTTGCAGAAAATGAAAGAGACCTACACAATCTTGTGAATGTGATAGAAATAGAAACAGAAATAAAGGGCTATAGATAAATAGTAAGAAGACTGAAATCATGGCAATAAAAAAGAAATTCCCTCATGTAAAATAATAAGAAGTGGCAGAACACTGAAACAAGTTGATAAGTTCAAGTATCTGAGAACAGTTACCTCATCAGATGACAGATGCACATTAGAAATATGCTGCAGAACTGACCAAGCTAAAACAGCACTCAAGAAAATGAAAAAAAGCGTTCTTATCAATAAATGCCTATTAACTGACATCAGGAAGAGAGAGTTCTTCAGTGTTATACACAACCAATATTGTTATACAAATGTGAAGCGTGGACAATCAACAAGCAAAGCCAGAACAAGGTTAAGGCAGCTGGAATGTGGTTTCTAAGAAGACCATAAAATTTTAAGAGTTCCAAGGACAGCAAAGAAAACAAAGGAGACAGTCTTGAAAGAAGCAAACACAAAAGCAGGAAATTTTATGATGCAAGAGAAACTTGAGGACCTAATCACAACAGGAAAGCTAGAGGGAAAAGAGCACCATGTAGACCTAGTGAGAAAATATTAGAAGTTTTGCAGAAGGGTGGGGAGAACAAGGGTAGGAGAGATATTTGTAGCTACAAGAGACAGACTCATGTGGAGGGCCATGTCGCTGGCACCATGCAGCAAGGCACATGATAATGATTTACTGTGATCCATGAATTAAGAATCTGGCCATCCAAACAGATGCAATCTGGACAACTAGAAGGAATCCCGACATCATGTCCCATTATGTTCAAGCCAAATCGGACCTGTAGCCCATATCTCGTCAAGAAAATCTACCCATAAGCAGATGTAAAACGACTGCTGGCGGCACATCCTGTCTGCAATTACGGAGACAGCCTCACACATTATGCTCAATTGTCTGGCTTGAATCAATTTTTCTTTTTCTTTAAACATAAAATACCTGAAAGAAATGAAAGGAAAGCAGGAAACAACAACAACAACAACAACAACAAAAGAAATGTACGCATGCATTAACTTGCTAAATGGAAACAAATTTAATAACAGAAAATAAAATATGATCTGTAAAACACACTGTTGGCTAATGACTAAAAATATATGATACCATGCTGAACTACAAACGCTAATTCTAGTTAATTTACTCTGACAACACTGCATTAGAGTAGCACTACAAACGCAAATTCTAGTTAATTTACCTGAAGCACTGCATTAGAGTAGCATGGGGGTAGCACGTTCAAAATCACGATAAAGGGCCATCCCAAATATATACGAGTCACATGACTACAGGCGGTCACGTGCTTGAATGTAGCCTCGTTGTGGTCCTATTTGCCAACGCTCAAAAACTGCAGGTAATCATTTATCTAGAGTTGGATGTTTATGCTTCGTTTTGGCTGAAATATGGAAGTATGTTATCGCTGTGTTGGCATCGAGATTTAGAAGACATACTATACTCGCACTTCGTGTGTTCTGTAGAAAACATATCCTAGCGGCCCTGTTTTGATGCAAGTTTGGAGTTTTTGACTGTGGATAGTAAATCATAGTAGGCTCGCTGCAATATGTAGACCTGAGTGTGGTGTTACACAGCCAGGAGCCAATAAAGATTTTGGGGTACCAGCCCATAGTGGGCGCATTGCCCCAACCTCTAGGGGCGCTTTACCCCATCACTGGAGCTATGTGTACTCTACCGCTGCTCTTTTCCTTTTTTTTCAGGTCCATTCATATTTAACACCGAAATATTGACACAGTCAGCACTTGCATCAGTTTTCTTATCTGCTTTTAGTTGGGTAGATGCTTTACAGTTTCATTCCTAGTGAAGTGAGTTTCTTTCCTTACAGACTCCTTCACAACTGTTTAGTTATTTTGGTCAGCGATGGTGCGGTACTACAAATGATATACGGACAAGAGTAGGTATGGAAAAGATAGACTGATAGACTGCCTGCTGCTTTGAATGCTGTCAGAGAAGGCGCACTCCACTTGTCCGTGCCAGTAGGGATTTTGGTGTTCCTGCTAGCACAATCCGGAGGCACAGAGATAAGTGTGTCTAGCAGTCTGAAAAACTAAACCTTGGACGTTACCAAGTCAGAAATACCCCATTTCGTTGAGGAAGAACTCAGAAGCCACATTTTCATAATGGAGAAACGATTGTATGGACATACATGTATGTACAGAGACCTCCAGCGGCTGGCGTTCGGTGTTGCTGAGAAAGTCAGCATTAATCATCCCTTCAAACAAAACAACAAGAGCTGTCGGGAAAGACAGCCCGCTCAACTTCATCAAACCACACAGCGTCTTTTTTGTGGGTGCCACAGGCAACAAGCGCGGCACGTGCAGTTGTATTCAACAGATTACAAGTGCGAGAATTTTTCGGACTACAGAAATAGGTGTTTGAAAGTCATGAGTACACAGTCCAAGCATAAAAACCGGTCTAAAATCTGGAAGAACATTGGCCCAGGAGAGCTAACGACAACACAAGGTCACTATGAGCGGGGAGAACAGGTAATGTTCGTGTGTGCAATGTATACAGCAGGCGGCTGTGTTCCATCCATGTAGGTTTTCCTTCATTGTAAAACAATGACCGACAGCCTGATGTGTGGTCCCCCACCCTCTTCCACAGTCATTAGCTAGTCCACACGTCTGGGGTGACGTTGAGTGATTTCGAAGATGGCTGAAACGCTTTGTGTAGTTCACAGGCAAGGCAGCAGACGCTCGGGCTCTCATCGTTTTAGATGGGCACAACAGCCACAAGACACCTGAAGCTTTGGAATACTGTTGTCGGAATGGGCACCACAGCCACAAGACACTTGAAGCTTTGGATACTGTTGTCGGAATGGGCACCACAGCCACAAGACACTTGAAGCTTTGAAATGCTGTTGTCGGAATGGGCACCACAGCCACAAGACACTTGAAGCTTTGAAATGCTGTTGTCGGAATGGCACTGAGCAGATCACTTCTCCACTGCAAAGTACCCCATGAAATGCAGCCCATGGACAAAACTTTCATCAAGGTAATGAATATAGCTATTAATTCAGCTGCAGACAACTGGATAACGTCTCACCCTGGCAAGCGCATCATCATCTACAATACTGTTGAACTGTCTGGCATAGCATACCTCCGTACTGCCACACCAAAGAGAAAAGTGCAAGGGTTCAAGTCATGCATATGCATATTCTGGCCATTCGATGCTGATGTGTTCAATGACTATGACAGTGACCCCACATCGTTTAGGATCTCAAGCGATGCACCGACTAACTGCCGAGATCTCTCACTCCCAGCATCATCCAGCTCACTGTCTTACCTGCTCATTAGTCAGTTTCATAACTGAGCCTGCAGGACCTGCCAGCACAAATATCTTTTTCAGCTGGAAACACTGAGCCTGAACTATCCCTGAAGCGTGCACAGACTGTAAGAACTAGTCAGACCAACCTCCTGTATTCACCTGGCGCTTGTTCTCCAGGACAGTCATCTGATCGCCGTTCAACACCGGATCAAACTGGTGACAAAGGAGAAGCAGATAGTGCACAGCAGACGGCTGCTGCTGGCGACAAGTCTCTGAACAGCATTCCACTGTCAGTGATGGACGGTGTCTTTTCCAGAGCATCATATCGGGATGGACCTAAAACTACAAAGGCAAAGAGGAAAGATGGAGCACCAGAGGACCCAATTCTTACCATGTCAGAGCGAAAAAAACCCCTAAAAAACCCCACCAAAAAACAAAAACAGGCTGATATGCTCCATGCAAGAGTCATCGATCACATTAATGACCATATGACTACAAGGACCTTGACAACACTGTGACCAATCCTGACCTGCCTGGATGGTTATACTATGCCAGAACAGGGGATCGCATTAACCCTTTGACTCCTGCACCGTGTCTACCAGCATCCTACAGTGTCAACCATGGTAGCAAAACAAAAACTTAACTCTTTGACTCTCTCACTCTATCCACCAGTTTCCTGAAGGAAGCTGGTGGATAGGGTGAGGGAGTCAAAGGGTTAGGATTTTGCAGTTGGTGGATACGGTGTGGGAGTCAAAGGGTTAAAGAAATGTCTGAACCCTCCAGGATGCCTGTTGAACTGGAGATGATTGCTGTGCATAAAGTGCTTCAAAATCCAGTCGTCATTCTGTACAAAGAACGCACGCTCATTTCAAGATACGTGTGTGAGGAATTTGAAACACAGCAATCAGTACACGTCCAGTTTCAACACACTGGAGATAATGAAGGCCACTATGACTGTCCCTAGTAGGATGGTCTCACCGACGCCGGTGTCCCACTGACGCCTGTAGCTGTGGCAAGGGCGCCGTCTGTCATTCAAAGCACCCACCATTCCCTTTCCCCTTTCTATGAAAGCAGCACAGGGACCAAAACGGAAATCTGAAACACCTGCAAGGATTAAATTATCTCCATACAAAGCAACTCTAATGAGGGAGCAAGCTGACAAAGCTGCCCTGATGGACAGGAAAGCAGACAAAGCGACGGAAAAAAAAAAGAAAAAGAAAAAAGGAAACTCGTTAATCAGAGAAAACAGACCTCCAAAGTATCCACACAATGTCGACCTTCGGCCGCGAGAGCGGAAAGAAGCAGTAACAAACAGAAGGATTTGTGTGATATGCCGCGAACCTGACAAACACACTCGACCAGGCAATGTGTGGGTTCAATTCATCATCATCATCATGTGCCTTGCTGCATGGTGTTGGCGATCATGGACTTCCATCTGTCTCTATCCCTTGTTGCCTCAAGCGTCTCTTCCACCCTCTTTGTCTTCAGCCACTCTGCATCTGTCTATATCTCTTGTTGCCTCAAACATCTCTTCCACCCTCTCTGTCTTCAGCCACTCTGCAAGTCCGTCTAGCATCTTCTCCCTGGGTCTACCTGGTGCTCTCTTTCCCTCCAGCTTTCACGTTGTGACCAGGTGTTCCTCATAAAATGGCCTAAAAATGTTGCCTGTCTTTTCCTAATCTTCCTTATGAATATCAGAAATGCGAAATCTGTGTTCCAGGGGCTCGCACCCCCGGCTATTCACAGTTCGTCTGCCAGAGCTATGAGTCTGACGACTCTGAGTGACTGGTCAAAACGTCTATCCAACGTTTGTTTTCCACCCACAGTGGATGTGTGACACCTGACGTTATTTACCTAGCTTGATTATTGTATTT
>JAPXFY010000020.1:15512785-15520285 GCA_030674185.1 Monoplex corrugatus
CACACACACTCACAGTACACAAACACACACACACTACACACACACACACACCACACACACTACACACACACATACACAAACACTACACACACACTACACACACACCACACACATACACACTACACACACACACACTAGATTCCTACGCCAAGATGGCGGCTTTCTAACAGAACGTTTTCAGAGAGGAATCGTCTAGGCTGAAAATGACACGGTCCAAACGTTGTGTCATCAAAGAAAAAGTAAAGAAAACCACCCGTGGGACAGACAACACCAGGGCAGAGACATCACCACCTTCAGAGACCCCAGAACTCGAAGAACATCAAAAAGAACAGACCTCCGGTCGCACCCTTTCACCATCCAGGAGTCAGCCACACATCGCACAGCTACAATCAAGATCATCATGTGGCTGCCGCTGTCAAGAGGCGGTAAGGGAGATAGACATTTTAAACAACACCATTCAAGAAATGTCTAAACAAATCCACATTCTCACAACCATGCTACATTCAGACAGAAAACTTTTATTGGAAAACAATACAACGTTAAAAGAGCTGCGCGACGTCAATAAGTGCACCAAACTTACGACCACCGTTGCGTGCCAGACGGATTCCGCAGTCCACGGTGACTTCACCACCATGTCACCGATGGACAAATTCTCCACCTACGCGGAATGCGCAGCTCAACCCCCCAAACTGGAAGATCGGGCGAGGACACAAAATGGCAGGAGAAATGTCGTCAAACATAGACCAGACGTCTCCACAAAACCTAACCGTGACGTCAAAACTGCGCTATCGTCAACACGTTCCAGACCACAATCAAATGTTCTTCCCCGTGTCCTTATCGTTCACGACTCAGTCCTCAATAAAGTGGATGGAAAAAGACTGGGCTCTTCATACGGTTTTCAGGTGGCCACGAGAAAGATCCATACCATCGAGGACTGTAAGATTGCAATTGAAAAATCAAAAGAAGAGCTGACACCTGAACCTGACTGTAGTTTTACATGTGGGGATCACAGATTTAAAAACAAAGGAGCCCACTGAATGTAGCACAACTCTTGACACCTGTGTGAAAACTATCAACACCCAATTTCCAAAAGCCAGGGTAGTTTTAAGTCAGGTAGCTCCTGTGAGGGACAAACACCTAAACGCTAAAAGAGAGCTCCTAAATGCCCTAACAAAAGTGCGACTTCTTAAAGCAGCGAGTGTCGAATACGTCAACAATGACAATCTTCAAACTATCAGTCACACTCAAGTCAGCCAGGACGACGTCCATCCAACCATCAGAGGGGCGAGCGTTCTGGCCAGAAACTTAGGGAGGCAAATCCATCAGCTTTTCTGGGAAAAACCGAGGAGGAGATCAAACCGACAACGACATCAACAAAGACCCGGCTTTCAATCTCCGTTTTTCTTCTCTCCTTGGTCATTTTAGATTCAGCCCAGATTCAGTTTCTCTTCGTTCAGTTCTCAGCTATATTGTTTTACTTAATTATTTTCTTGTTCACATACTTCATTTTTATCCTATTTGTACCTTTTAATTCAAAGTTAAATGAAATCTATATAAACTTACCATATTGTTCTAAAGTTATTCAACCGTTCCTCATGAAGACGTGTGTAGTAAGTGATATCAACATTTTTCAGTGGAACGCACGTTCCATTGTTAAAAACATCTCATATTTGAGTAACTATCTCTCTTCTAAAAACGTCCATGTCATGCTCCTACAATCGCTGAATACCATCAAAACCAAATTACCTCAAATATCCGGTTTTTATTATCCACCAATATGTGACTCTGTAAATGACGGTGGCCGTATACAAACAGCTATATACATTCGTGAAGGACTGAACTATTGTGAACGATCATCGCCAGTACCTAAATCTACCGCATTTATTTCATCATGTGCAATCATTATAAAATTTTCCTCATCGTTAGTTGTGAATATGGCCTCTGTATACTTACCAAGAGGCCCAGACTCTGTGAACACTGAATGGTTAAAACACTTTCAAGATCAGGACGACAAGTGGATAATTGGAGGTGATTTTAATGCACATGCCCCATTTTGGGAAAAGTATTGTACAAACATTAACAAGCAACAGGTTGATTGAAAATATTGTAGATTCCAATTTATATTTACTTAACAACGGACACGTTACCCGGATCCCCGATATACCAACCCACAGACCCACAGCTATCGACCTTACTTTAATCTCACCATCCCTAGCCCCAAACGCCACATGGCAAACAGAGGATGACTTGTTGGGATCAGATCACATCCCCATACGTCTTACCCTAAACCATACTACAGAAATAGACGCCATACCACAAGATAGTTTACCCAAGTTTAATTATAAAAACGCTGACTGGATCAGTTTTAAGGCAATCCTTGAAAAGACAAGAACAGATCTATCTGAAGCAATGAACATAAACGAAACGTACGAAGTTTTCTGTAACTCACTCTTAAGGGCTGCTAACATTTCAATTCCAAAACTTACAGTGTCAAAAATAGGAAAACATCATGGAAATGTCTGGTGGAATGAGGACTGTCAAAAGGCAGTGAACGAAAAGAAAGAAAAATACAAAATTTATTTAGCAAACAGGTCACCTGAAAATCATACAGCGATGAAAAGTGCCAACATTAAGTGTAACAGAATCATAGAGCAAGCCAAAGAACAACACTGGACATCTTTTTGTAAATGTGAAGTAAATAACCACAAAGACACGATAAAGATTTGGGAAAAACTAAAATTAATGAAAAACGGGATTAAGTTGCCATCAATTCCAGTAAAGCTAGAAAATAACCCTATTCCTAGCTCATTGGAAAAAGCAGAAGCTTTTGCAGATGTGTTTGCTGAGGCCTGTCGTGTAGAAGGACTCCCTGTCTCTGATAGAAATTATAGGGAACGAGATGAAAAGAAAGATGTATATAAGGACCCTGCCTCTGACAATACTCACTACATAAATGCATCACTCACACTTCAAGAATTAAAAGATGCCATTCAGTCCCTTCCAAGTAAAAAAACGTCAGTTGGACTAGATGCAATTTCCAATGAGATGCTGAAAAATTTACCAGAAAATTTTATAATCTTGCTACATGACATATTTCAAAAATGCTGGAATAGTGGGATAATGCCTAACAACTGGAAAGAAACAATAGTGGTTCCTGTATTAAAACCAGGTAAATGTAATACCGATTTGAAAAACTACAGGCCAATTGCATTAACATCACATGTATGTAAACTAATGGAGAAAATAATCTTAAAGAGACTGATGCACTATTGTGAAAAGAATAAAATAATACCAGTAAATCAGGCAGGATTTCGAAAAGGCAGGTCACCAGTAGAGATCCTAACAAAGCTAACTACTAATATAAAACAACAATTTGCAAGACGTCAATGTGTTTTAGCTACATTTTTTGATATAACGAAAGCATACGATCAAGTGTGGCACTCCCGATTGTTATTCAAATTTAAAAGTATTGGGCTGACAGGTCACATTTTTGGCTATGTTAAGTGTTTCTTAGAAAACAGAGTATTTCAAACGAGGATTGAAAATGTATATTCCACGAAACGAATTCTTCAAATGGGTATCCCTCAGGGATCCGTTATAGCTCCCCTTCTTTTCATGATATTAATGCATGACTTACCCAGTAAAGTATCTAAGCATGTAGTTTTAGCTCAATATGCTGACGATTTATGCATGTGGATGCAGGTAAATATGAAAAAGAAAACTCCTTTGCGCTGAATCAATTATACACGCAAATGCTACCAATTAGAACTTGATAAAATAGCGCGATACATGGTAGAAAATGGGTTACATCTATCCCTGGAAAAAAACAAAAATAGTTTTATTTAATAATGGAGCTAACCCAGTAAATATTCCCACTTTCAAACTGGGAGATACTCTTCTTCAGTTTAACGAGTCGATTAAATTCTTAGGAGTTTTCCTTACAGCAAAATTATCTTGGAATCAGCATATTGAATACTTATTAACCAAAGCTCAAAAAAGTTTAAATTTCATAAAAATAGTTCGCAAACAGACATGGGGTCAAGATTCATCAACACTTGTTCATCTTTGTAAATCGCTTGTTAGATCTAAATTAACCTATGCTCAAGAAATCTTCTTCAGTGCACCGAAACACTTACTAAAAAAACTGCAGAGCATAGATTGTAAAGGTTTCAAACTTGCACTGGGTCTTCCAATGCATGCTTCCTGTCTTCGGACATATAATGAAATCAAACTGTTGCCACTTGATGAGCAAAGGAAAGTCGCTTCTACTAAATTTTTGTTAAGAAACACTACCGTAGAAAACATCTCAGAAACAGAAATTAAACTGAGATCAGATACCGACTTTCCAAAACGAGCTAAATCAATATCTTCACAGGTCACACTTGCAACATACACATCTGACGTCATGAAAGGCTCAGGAATTGATCTAGACGTAGATCCTGTATCTATACGACCTTCCTTTTCGCCAGTACCCAGTTGGGAACTCCAAAGAGCACGATTTGACGTACACCACACTAATTTAAAAAAAGGAGACAATATAAACTTACTGGCAAGTCAGGTTAAATGTCATATAAACGACGTATATTCTGATCATTTGAAAATTTACACTGATGGGTCAGTAATTGAAAGAAAAGCAGGCTCAGCGTTTTTAATACCTGCTCTCAAAATTGAAAAATCTTTCTACATAGGACTTGATAAATCTATCTTTACAGCTGAACTCTTTGCAATATTAATGGCTTTAAACTTTCTGATAAGTCTTCCTAGGACAATTTTTCAGATACTTCTTTGCGTTGATTCAAAATCAGTACTTCAGGCTCTTGAATTATCAAAATTACAAACAAGATCAGAAATGATTCTGGAAATAAGTCACTTGATTCATAATTTATCTTTAAGAGGCACTGATATTACTTTCTGCTGGATACCTTCTCATAGTTCTTTTAGTTATAATAATAAAGTTGACAGGGCTGCCAAACGGGGAGCTAATAACTCACCAGATTCAAACAATATCCAGCTTTCTCTCTCGTTGCACGAGAATTACACTTTAGTGGACAACTACGTCTGGAAGCAGTTCCAATTAAAACAGAAAAAGTATGATAAATGTCACATGAACTTTGAAGTTAGCAAAATACTTAAGCAGCTTCATGCCAGCAGAACTATACAGTCCCTTATGTACAGATGGAAACTTGATGCATTCAAAACAAAATATACCAATAACATAGTGTGTCTGTGTGGAAAGAAGATAACACATAGTCATATTCTTTCTTGCGTTAGGGTAAAACGACATATTCCAACACTATCTGTGAGTACAGTTTCTGACATATTTGCCTCATCATCATTACTGTATGAATTTTTTGTTAGCCTGTCAAAAAGTCCTATAGCGAATTACCTTTAAAATGTTATTTGACTTGTTCATTGTTGTGGTTAGTCAATTATTAGTTTTACTTTTTATTCATTTCTTCCGGATATTTACTAATTTTGTTTGTCAGTTTGTTTGTTTTTAATCGATAATTATGGTAACATTATTTGTTAGTTTTACCTTCCCCTCTTCAAAACAGTTGTTTTCTGGATCATCTTTTCTCAAATTCAAAATTGACAATTTTCAAATATCTTCTTCACTCCTCCTCTATCACTCCCCCCCCCCCTTTTTTTTTTGTTTTTTTGTTTTTGTTTTTGTTTTTTGTTGTCTAAAATCACTTTAGTGAATAGACATTAAATCAAAGACCACCACACACACACTACACACACACCACACACTACACACACACACACACACACATACTACACTACACACACACACACACACACACTATACAACACACACACAACACACACACACACACACACACACACTACACACACACACACACACACACACACACACACACACACACACACACACACACACACACACACACACACACACACACACACACACACACACACACACACAACACACACACACACACACACAACACACACACTACACACACACACACACACACACACACACACACACCGGCTGACGTTATGGCAGGATAAGTGGCACAGAGCCTGGTCCAATGCTCTGTCACATCATTCATCCATCAACACACGTTATTTTCACCAAGGGAAATAAGCCATCTCGTACAAAAGATATATAGTGCACTCATAATTCGAACAACAAAGCCATCAAAGGGTGCAGAGGTGCAGACGTCCGCCGTGAAGGCGACAGGAAAGGCTGCTAAATTTAAGGCTCGTACATATCGGTATTTTTTACAGTATATCTTATCTTATTTTTTATTTTAAGTCAGGTCAGAGCTAAGTCTCTGCTACAGTATGACAGTAGACTGTACGACCTTCGCTTCTCTCCGCTGCCTTATGGGTTACCTCTTGGGTGGGGAAAGGCTATGGGAGTAAACCCAGACAGAAAATCCCGCAGCCTCATACTGCACACAGAGCATTGCCACAGAGCACTGCTTGTGGTTTTGGCCATATGCTGCGACTTGCCAGCTACTGTTCAGCCGTCTGTGTCTCCTATGAGAACAGCTGTCTTACCTCGGTTTGTCCCTGGACTTGTGGAGGCAGGTGGAGAGAGTTGCTGAGGCTCTGCGCAAACAACAGCAACTTACATATACGCATGACACCTAGCGCCAACCCCCCTCACAAAAGAAGAAGGTACACAAATGAATAAAGTGTAAGATTGGACTTTACCGACCACGATAGTCGATCATATATTTTCATTTGAAAAGCCCTCTAGTCTTCGAATCTTTCAAGTGGCAACTGTCCGCTCACTCTGCTGTAAGTCTGTGGCCTCTTGCTTTTCTCAGACAGTCACTCTTTCACTTTTGCTATAATAAGCGTAGGAACATCACCTCGAATGCGCATGATTCCATGTTTTCCACAAATGTAGACAGATCCAAACTAATTACGGCAAATGTCACACGCCTGTGTAAAAAAAAGAAAGAAAAGATCCCAGTGAACTTTTGTAGCTGAAGTCTGTCAACGTCCTCAAATGAAGAGTACTGATCCATGGAGTTAGAGAATGATGATTGAAAAACACGAAACTTGTACATTATAATACTGAATGCTTGGAGTCGACTTTTTGTACAAGTTCTCTTTCATTTTCTTAGTTTGTTGTTCTTCATTTGCTGCCTTCAATCATTTTTCTGCAGACATAACAGGGCAGCTAAAAAAAAAAGTATCCGGAACACTTGTACAAATCGTTAACGGTAAAACTACTAGGAAACGGTTTAATAGGCGTTTGATAGAGAACTCATTTTTGCCTTGACCTAGTTTAATTTTAAGTTTGTTGTATATAAAAGAGAATGACTGCCAGGGATGGCACTGCCAAGTAAAGTGAGTGTGATTGTTATACTGTTACAGCCCTAAAAGAGGGAAAGTAGGATTGTCTCCTTTGTAAAGGTACGAACAGGTAGACATACAAGAACAGGTAGACATACAAGAACAGGTAGACATACAAGAACAGGTAGACATACAAGAACAGGTAGACATACAAGAACA
>JAPXFY010000020.1:15525285-15527785 GCA_030674185.1 Monoplex corrugatus
GTGTGAGTGTACATATGTGTGTGTACGTGTGAGTATATATATGTGTGTGTGTATGTCCGTATGTGCATGTATGTGCGTATGTGTGCGTGCTTTTTTTTCCCTGGTAGCAAACACATGGTGGTGACTACTGAAGAGATTATTATAGTTGTTATGTTCGATTACAGGATAGTATATATTGTGCTTGCTATTTGTCTTCTAGCGCGTCTATGTATATGTACATACATATATGTGTGTGTATGTATGTATGTGTGTGTGTGTATGTGTGTGTTCATGTGTATATGCGTGGGAGTGTGTATGCGTGTGTGTGTATAGATGTGCGTGACTGTTCTATGCTGTATGGCTCTGAATGATTTGAGACATGAATTCATCTTAACTAGATCTTAATGTACACCCAATTCTATTTTAAACTGTCACTGCATTTTTTTCCTTCCATAAATGATGATAATATAAAGAAACCCGTAGTATCATTCCGTAAAACTGAAAGAAGTCTGATAAAATTGCTTCACGAATTTAAGTATTACGTTTGGATACCTTTGTTTGTCTCGGTTTATATCATAAGCTACGCACAAAAAGTTAAGGATCACTATGAGAAAACAGGTGCGTAATAAACTCAGTTCGCTACTGTTATTTGTTTCTCAGTCCAGCCAAATTGTTATGAATTCTTGTTCAGCTGTAAGTGGGCGATGTTGTGTTAGTGCGAAAATTGCACGGGATTCTCTACTACTGAGCTTGGCCGCAAACGGAAAAGCGGAAACTTGCGAAAAAGGACCTTGTTTTGGACCGTTCTGCCTGAACACATTGCACAAGCCAGATGGAAAAACCATTATGCACGTGCAAGCACTGCTGTTTATGTGTGAGATGCTGTCTCTTGCTTGGCTTTATAAGAAGACATTCCACCAGTAGTAGGCCTGATCTGACAATGCCTCCACGACGAAAATTGAGCGAGTTTGAGAGGGGACGAGCTGTTGCATGGTTCCAAGATGGTGTTCCCAAGCGAGAAGTGGCCAGGCAACTTCAGGTGTCCATCTCGGTCATTGTCAGACTGATTCAACGCTTCACAGCCACTGGGAGGGTCCATGAAAGACGCAGATCTGGTCGACCGAAGAAGACAAACCCACGTGAAGATCGTCTCACTGAACGACAAGCCCTGCAGACAAGAACAGCCTCTTCCAGCATCATTCGAAGGCAGCTGAGGGTGGCTACTAATATCAACATCAGCCAGCAGACCATACGGAACCGCCTTCATGGGTTTAACCTCCGTTCTCGTCGCCCTGCTGTACGGCCACGCTTAACTCCAGCCCATAGGGCAGCACGCCGCGCCTTCTGCAGACGTCACGTGAGGTGGACACGTCAGCAATGGTCCCAGGTCCTGTTCAGTGATGAATCACGCTTCACCATGAACCACAACGACGGCCGACTGAGGGTCTGGAGGCGCCCAGGGCAACGCTTTATTGACACCACTGTCCAAGAAAAGGTGGCCTTTGGTGGAGGTTCTGTAATGGTCTGGGGGGCCTTCAGCCTTCACCACAGAACACCCTTGTATCATGTACAGGGTAACCTGACTGGCCTCCGATACCGGGATGAGATCCTTCGACCACTGGCTGTGCCTACACTGCAGCAGATGGGACCGACGGCTGTCTACCAGGATGACAACGCTCGCCCCCACAGGGCAAGGGTGGTCAACGACTTCCTGCAGCAGTCTGGAGTCAACAGAATGGAGTGGCCAGCATGCAGTCCCGATCTCAACCCGATTGAGAACCTCTGGGATGAGCTGGATCGCAAAGTGAGGAGCAACCACCCCCTTCCCAGGGATGCCCAACACCTCTACCAGATGCTGCAGGCTGAGTGGCAGGCGCTTCCACAGAGGATCTTCATCAACCTGGTCAACTCAATGAGGACTCGCTGCGTCGAGTGCCAGAACAGCCATGGCGATTACACGCATTACTGAACTTTTGGGAGCATCAGAATGCCCTGTCTTGTGATTTCAATGACTTTGGGAAATCAAATTTCGATACGTACCCACTTTGATCAAATGTACACACCAAACGATTGCTCGAAATTGAAGGCAATTGTGTATCGTTATCACTAAAGCATGGAATTAAATGTTTGCCAAACTTCAACGCATTGGCTTTCTTATTTTGAAAGTTGTGACTTTTTGTGCAAGTGATCCTTAACTTTTTGTGCATAGTATATCTATAAAAGTATATGCGTGCATATTTATATGTAATGTTCACGCTCATACAGAAGGGGTTATGGCTTATTTAAATAAAACGTCCAGTGTCCAATCACTGTTTTTTCTGGGCACCAGATTGTACCGACTTAAGAAGTCAGTGCCACTACTTCACTTCTCTTTGTCAGGTCTGCAAGAAAATTAACAGCCAAACGGTCGTCACAAACAAGGTAATCTGATTTTCAACATCACACTATAGGTTTGCGACTGTGTTAAAAAAATGGTAATAACACTGATACCGATCATCATCATCATCATCATCATCATCAT
>JAPXFY010000020.1:15532785-15535285 GCA_030674185.1 Monoplex corrugatus
CTCAACTGTGTATTGATTGGTGTGTCCATCTGCATGTCCCTCCATCTGTATCCATCTGTCTGTTCGTCCATCGTTCCCTCCATCTGTATCCATCTATCTGTTCGTCTATCGTTCCCTCCATCTGTATCCATCTGTATCCATCTATCTGTTCGTCCATCGTTCCCTCCATCTGTATCCATCTGTCTGTTCGTCCATCGTTCCCTCCATCTGTATCCATCTATCTGTTCGTCCATCGTTCCCTCCATCTGTATCCATCTATCTGTTCGTCCATCGTTCCCTCCATCTGTATCCATCTGTCTGTCCGTCCATCATTCCCTCCATCTGTATCCATCTGTCTGTCCGTCCATCGTTCCCTCCATCTGTATCCATCTATCTGTTCGTCCATCGTTCCCTCCATCTGTATCCATCTGTCTGTTCGTCCATCGTTCCCTCCATCTGTATCCATCTATCTGTCCGTCCATCGTTCCCTCCATCTGTATCCATCTATCTGTCCGTCCATCGTTCCCTCCATCTGTATCCATCTATCTGTCCGTCCATCGTTCCCTCCATCTGTATCCATCTATCTGTTCGTCCATCGTTCCCTCCATCTGTATCCATCTGTCTGTTCGTCCATCGTTCCCTCCATCTATATCCATCTGTCTGTTCGTCCATCGTTCCCTCCATCTGTATCCATCTATCTGTTCGTCTATCGTTCCCTCCATCTGTATCCATCTATCTGTTCGTCTATCGTTCCCTCCATCTGTATCCATCTATCTGTTCGTCTATCGTTCCCTCCATCTGTATCCATCTGTATCCATCTATCTGTTCGTCCATCATTCCCTCCATCTGTATCCATCTGTCTGTTCGTGTATCGTTCCCTCCATCTGTATCCATCTATCTGTTCGTCCATCATTCCCTCCATCTGTATCCATCTATCTGTTCGTCCATCATTCCCTCCATCTGTATCCATCTATCTGTTCGTCCATCATTCCCTCCATCTGTATCCATCTATCTCTTCGTCCATCGTTCCCTCCATCTGTATCCATCTATCTGTTCGTCCATCGTTCCCTCCATCTGTATCCATCTATCTGTCCGTCCATCGTTCCCTCCATCTGTCCATCTATCTGTCGTCCATCGTTCCCTCCATCTGTATCCATCTATCTGTTCGTCCATCGTTCCCTCCATCTGTACCTCTGTCTGTCGTCCTCTTCCACCCATATGTTTGTCATTGTCTGCTACACCGCTGCAGGCGCTGACTGTTGCATATCTGAATTTCGATTATGGATAGTTTTTTTTTCAGAGACCAGTCAGACGGTACTGATGCCAGAAGGTGACATTTTTGTCTTATCTTTGTCTTGTCTTTGTCTGTGTCTCTCTTCTCCAAGGCAAATGCTAAAGGCTGATTCTTGCTGCAGTCAGTAGATATTGTTTTTTTTAGTGGGGGAAAAGCCGTCACTAGTTGATATTGACTCTGAAGGTAATCTGACTCGAGAGGTAATTAATCATTAATTTTTGATTACGTTTGATCGTATACTCAACTTGTAAACGAAACTTTTGTCTAAAATGCTACAACAAGAGGTGACTGCAGGTGAGATGCTATGAAATTAGTAAAAAAAAAAAAAGTGAAATTGTACTTATCAAGAGAAGAATAAAGTAATAAGCAGGAGATAAAGATAAACACAGAAACAAACAAACAAAAAATCAAAAACAGAACTTAACAACATGTGATCGAGAAGATTTCAATACAAAGTGGACGATACAAAAATTTTCGTAAACGCGTTAAATATATCACTTTGTCTATTATGTGTTTGTTTATGAATTCACACATAAGGAGCCTAATTAGCTTTGTTCCTTAAGTCTTTGTCAAATTGTCAATCTCCTCGTCTGTGTGTGAAGACAATTGTTAACTGCTGAACCGCTTCTATGTAAACACATTTCCAAGAACCATTTAAATGGTACTGACTCCTGCAGGTTACCTTTTTTTTATACAAAATTCAGGATAAAGGATATGCCTATGAAAATAGCAATGCTTATGACTGTATGATTGTAGGTGTGTATGTGTGAACACTCATGCAAACACACATACACACACAACACACAGTTTTGGTACTTTGTGTATATCTGTGCGAGCGCGGAAGTATCTCTCTCTATAGACAACACACACACACACACACACACACACACACACACACACACACACACACACACACACACACACACGTGTGTATACATATCATATGTATACTATAATAGATATAAGATACATAGATAGATAGATAGATAGTAATAGATAGATAGATAGAGATGATAGACGATAGATAGATAGTAGATAGAGTAGATAGTAATAGATAACAGATAGATAGTAGATAGATAGATAAGATAGATAGATAGATAATAGATAGATAGATAGACAGACAGACAGATAGATATATACAGAAACCCTGGTTGCATACATTTAGAGGACAATGTTCAGGGTCAAGGTCACATGAACAAAAGAGGTGCCTGAAATCAGCACTTCTTG
>JAPXFY010000020.1:15537785-15545285 GCA_030674185.1 Monoplex corrugatus
TCATACGTTTATCACTTTCTCGTTCCGGTGAAGCCCAAATAATTGTCTGCAAAAACACCGCCTGACGCAGAATAAGTGCTAACACATCTCCTTCGTGTGATTTTGCCTGGCTTCTTCACTTTGTTTGTTTGACTGGTACAATCCGTCTGGACGGGATACTGTTTATCTATGGACCAACCAGACGGAACTGACACCAAAAGGTGATTACTTTTCGTGGTTGTGTCCGATCCTGGACTGGTGAAATCGGTATTTGTTTTCGTCTCTTATTGTTGTTATTGTTATCATTATTAATGTTTAAAGCCCTGCCGACTGTGTAAAGCCCCATTTGGGCCATAACGTCTAATAACACACAAAACCAAAAGGTGATTATTTTTTGTGGTTATATTCCCATCATGGACTGATGAAATCGCTATTTGTTTTCATTTGTTATTGTTGGTGTGTGTGTGTGTGTGTGTGTGTGTGTGTGTGTGTGTGTGTGTGTGTGTGTGTGTGTGTGTGTGTGTGTGTGTGTGTGTGTGTATGTGTGTGTGTGTGTGTGTGTGTGTGTGTGTGTGTGTGTGTGTTTGATAAATTTAAATACCTGGGAACGACCATTTCATCAGACGGCAGATGCACATCAGAAATAGCCGGCAGAATCGGCCAAGCCAAAACAGCATTCAAGAAGATGACAAACATTCTTACCAACAAATGTCTATCAATTAACATCAGGAAGAGAGTTTTTGAATGCTATATAGAACCAATACTGTTGTACGGATGTGAGGCGTGGACAGTCAACAAGCAAAGCCAGAACAAGACTGAGGCAGCCGAGATGTGGTTTCTCAGAAGAATGTTGAGAGTTCCATGGACAGCAAAGAAAACAAACGAGACAGTCTTGATGGAGGAAGACACAAGTAGATTACTCAAAAGGAAGATTAGGAAAAGACAGGCAACATTTATAGGCCATTTTATGAGGAAGGGGGATTTGGAGCACCTGGTCACAACGGGAAAGCTGGTGGGAAAGAGAGCACCAGGCAGACCCAGGGAGAAAATGCTGGACGGACTTGCAGAGTGGCTGGGGACGAGGAGGTTGGAAGAGATGCTTGAGGCAACAAGAGATAGAGACAGATGGAAGTCCATGATCGCCAACGCCATGCGGCAGGGCACCTGATGATGATGATGATTGTTGTGATTGTTATCATTATTAATGTTTAAAGCCCTGCCCACTGTGTACAGCCATATCTGGGCCATGACCGTCTAACACACAAAACATCTCAATGACCCTGAAAAAAACATCGCGCATATAATCTAAGGATATGCCCCTGGAGTTGACAATAATCTAAGGATACTTCCTTGGAGTTGACAATAATCTAAGGATATGCCCCTGGAGTTGACAATAATCTAAGGATACTTCCTTGGAGTTGACAATAATCTAAGGAATGCCCTTGGAGTTGATAAATCTAAGGAATCTTCCTTGGAGTTGACAATAATCTAAGGATATGTCCTTGGAGTTGACAATAATCTAAGGATATGCCCTTGAGTTGACAATAATCTAAGGATATGCCTTGGAGTTGACAATAATCTAAGGATATGTCCTTGGAGTTGACAATAATCTAAGGATATGTCCTTGGAGTTGACAATAATCTAAGGATATGTCCTTGAAGTTGACAATAATCTAAGGATATGCCCTTGAAGTTGACAATAATCTAAGGATATGCCCTTGGAGTTGACAATGGAGTTAACAATAATCTAAGGATATGCCCTTGAGTTGACAATGAAGCTAAAGATATCCTAAGGATTGCCTTGAGTTGACAATAATCTAAGAATGCCTGAGTTCATGCCCTTGGAGTTGACAATAATCTAAGGATATGCCCTTGGAGTTGACAATAATCTAAGGATATGCCCTTGAAGTTGACAATAATCTAAGGATATGCCCTTGGAGTTGACAATAATCTAAGGATATGCCCTTGAAGTTGACAATTATCTTAAGGATATGTCTTTGGAGTTGACAATGGAGTTAACAATAATCTAAGGATATGCCCTTGGAGTTGACAATGGAGTTAACAATAATCTAAGGATATGCCCTTGGAATTGACAATGGAGTTGACAATAATCTAAGGACATGCCCTTGGAGTTGACAATAATCTAAGGATATGTCCTTGGAGTTGACAATAATCTAAGGATATGTCCTTGGAGTTAACAATAATCTAAGGATATGTCCTTGGAGTTGACAATAATCTAAGGATATGTCCTTGGAGTTAACAATAATCTAAGGATATGCCCTTGGAGTTAACAATAATCTAAGGATATGCCCTTGGAGTTGAAAATAATCTTAAGGATATGTCCTTGGAATTGACAATAATCTAAGGATATGCCCTTGGAGTTGACAATTCCACCCGGTTGATCACCAGGGGGTTTAAATGGTTTAAACAAGCAAACCTGAATACAAACGTATTAACATCTCATCAAGTGCCCTGCCTCATGGCGTTGGCGATCATAGCCCTCAACACGAATCTGTCCCTTGTCGCTGCTAGTACATCTCCCACCCTCTCTGTCCTCAGTCATAAACATAACTAAGTACACTAAAATATATAGACAGTAAAATTGGTCTAAATTACCAAAAATTGCTTCTGCATGTCACATTTTCTCAGAGTCAAGAATGCAGTTAATATATAAAAATACCTAATTATCAGTCCTAAGAGAAAGTATTAAGGCTTTGTAGAACACATGAAAGTGAATGGACCAACAAGGCAGAAAATGGTAGGAACCAAACACGAACAAAAATGAAATATCACGCACGAACAAGAAGTATTTAATCACATTTGTATATATCTATGTACATAATGTTAGTAATTAGATGGAGTTCATCGATGTATGGACTACGCATGTCAATCAGCGCGCTCTAGTGTTTTACTTAAGAAACCATGTATCCAGGGATTATATAGGGAAAAAAGGAAAAGAAAGAAGACAATACTTCCATTTGTTTAGTGCAAACAGTCCATGGCAAAGAATGCTTGCTCCTTTTTCGTATCTGGCTTGTTCAGATGTCCTCTTCCTGTTTGGCTCGTTCAGGTTTTCTCTTTGCATTTGCTTGGTTCAGATTTCCTCCTTGTTTGATTGGTTCGGGTTTCCTCTTTGTATTTGACTGCTTCAGGTTTCCTCCTTGTTTGTTGGTTCGGGTTTTCCTTTTTTATTCTGTGGTTCAGGTTTCCTCTTTTGGTATTTGTCCTTTGTACCCGGTAGGTTTCCTCTTTGTATTTGGCTGGTAAGGTTTCCTCTTTGTATTTGGCTGGTTCAGTTTCCTCTTGTTTGGTTGGTTCAGGTTTCCTCCTTGTTTGATTGGTTCAGGTTTCCTTCTTGTTTGGTTGATTCAGGTTTCCTCTCTGTATTTGGCTGGTTCAGTTTCCTCCTTGTTTGATTGGTTCAGGTTTCCTCTTTGTATTTGGCTGGTTCAGGTTTCCTCCTTGTATTTGGTTGATGGAGGTTCCTTCTCGTGTTTATCTTAATGGTTATACTGACTCACACGCGGCTAATACCGTCTGTGTATTCGCCTGTTTCTGTATTTGTCCGTATCTCTTGCTTGTTCCTCCTGTTTGTCACCTTAGAAATCAATACTGACCGGTTAATTATTGCTACATTGGACACTGCTTTTTGCATCCCGTTCCCTCAGCTTTCCGAGAGCGCTGACTCTACGACTCTACGACAAATGTACATTTTCCTTTTTGGTGTTGATTACATGCTATCAGTATGCATTTGCAGCGCTCTCTCTCTCTCTCATCACGGACCGTCATGTGGACTTAAACCCAGGCGGAAAAAAAAATGGCAACGGAAGAAGGGCATGAAGGTGTCATGACCTGGACACAACCCCATCCCTTGAAATGTAAAGAGTTAAGGAGGAAAACACTTGCGTGAGGGGGCTTGTCTTCTGATGACCTTCTGTTGTCCAGCTCCTCCCAGAGTTCCCTTGCCACAAAGTGAAGACTAATTCTCTTGGTTATGCTCGGTCACAAGCCGGCAAACATGTCTTTGTTAGTATGTATGTCTGTCAGTCAGTCTGCCTGCCCATTTATCTGTTTGTCCGTCTACCCGTTCATTTATTTTTATCCTTCTGTCCGTTCTTCAACCTGTCTCTCTTTGCTCAGCACTGAATACTGAACACAGTAATTTCTAAACACTATCAAGTTATCGAGAAAACTATCAAGCAACACGGACGCCAAACAGCGACAGATTCCGATGAATGTGCTTATCACAGACTGGTGCACTTATGTTATTCTTACTTCGTCCAGGCTGCTCTCTCTCTCTCTCTCTCTCTCTCTCTCTCTCTCTCTCTCTCTCTCTCTCTCTCAAGGTAAATGATAACTGGTAGACTCTAACTGCACCCGATATCATTTTATCAGGGAGTGACTATGCAGTGACGACACTGACTGTGAACAGTGATCAATTATCTTAAGTTTGATCAGAACACAGTATAGTAAAGGGCATTTCTGTATATTTGCCTGTCTGTCTTTTTCATGGCAATTAATATACATTTTAATATACATTCATCCATGGTTGTTACAATTAATATACATTTTAATATACATTCATCCATGGTTGTTACAATTAATATACATTTCTACAGACAGGGTATTGGCTTTCAAGAATACATTTCTACAGACAGGGTATTGGCTTTCAAGAATACATTTCTACAGACAGGGTATTGGCTTTCAAGAATACATTTCTACAGACAGGGTATTGGCTTTCAAGAATACATTTCTACAGACAGGGTATTGGCTTTCAAGAATACATTTCTACAGACAGGGTATTGGCTTTCAAGAATACATTTCTACAGACAGAGTATTGGCTTTCAAGAATACATTTCTACAGACAGAGTATTGGCTTTCAAGAATACATTTCTACAGACAGAGTATTGGCTTTCAAGAATACATTTCTACAGACAGAGTATTGGCTTTCAAGAATACATTTCTACAGACAGAGTATTGGCTTTCAAGAATATATTTCTACAGACAGAGTATTGGCTTTCAAGAATACATTTCTACAGACAGGGTATTGGCTTTCAAGAATACATTTCTACAGACAGAGTATTGGCTTTCAAGAATACATTTCTACAGACAGAGTATTGGCTTTCAAGAATACATTTCTACAGACAGGGTATTGGCTTTCAAGAATACATTTCTACAGACAGGGTATTGGCTTTCAAGAATACATTTCTACAGACAGAGTATTGGCTTTCAAGAATACATTTCTACAGACAGGGTATTGGCTTTCAAGAATACATTTCTACAGACAGGGTATTGGCTTTCAAGAATACATTTCTACAGACAGAGTATTGGCTTTCAAGAATACATTTCTACAGACAGGGTATTGGCTTTCAAGAATACATTTCTACAGACAGGGTATTGGCTTTCAAGAATACATTTCTACAGACAGGGTATTGGCTTTCAAGAATACATTTCTACAGACAGGGTATTGGCTTTCAAGAATACATTTCTACAGACAGGATATTGACTTTCAAGAATACATTTCTAAAGTCTTCAGTGTCTTTCAATTGTAGATCATAAAAAGTCGAAACGGGCGCAAAATAGAGAGAAAGAAGCAGAATACTGATATCTTAAAAAAAAAAAAGAAAAAAAAAAGGAGGGGGGAGGATGGGGGAGGCGTGTAAAACTGTTCATTTATTTTGTAAGGGCTAGCAAGGTGGTAGTGATCTAGAAATGGCTGACAAATCATATTTACGCATCATTACAAGAGACATCAGGCTATTATATTTCCTAGTCTCTGGGGTTCGGTCTGTCTGCGTCTTCACCCAGTCAACGTAAATGTAATCGATCACATTGAGATACCGTTTTACTGTGACCAGCTACGTAGCATTGACTAAAGAAGAGTGATTATTTCTATTAAAATCTGACTTAATTCGTATTTCTTCTGTTGTACTTAATTCGTACTTATTGTATAGCTCCATGACCTTAGCTCAGTACTTAATTCGTACTTATAGTGTAGCTCCATGACCTCAGTTCAGTATTTAATTCGTACTTTTTGTGTAGCTCCATGACCTTAGCTCAGTACTTAATTCGTACTTATTGTGTAGCTCCATGACCTTAGCTCCATGATCTATCATATCGCAGTGGAGACTGAATGGCCAAACCAACAGAAAATGTCTGCCCTCTGTCTCTAAGCTGCTGCAGCAACATTTCCTCTGTCAACCATTGCGTCAGATTTGGCTTCCGTTCACGGTGCCCATGAAAGATGGTCTTGAAGAAATCACTGTGGCGGAGTCAGATGTCCACACGATTCAAGATTCTGTTGCATATCAGGTGTTTTTTGTAAGCCTACCAAGGGTGATGATTTTTTCCCCACACATACTCTTTGGTCTTCATTAGATAAAAGAAATGTGGGATGGTTTACTTAGATATGGATATTCATACATGTGTGCTCCTGAATGTGTCTTGTCATACAAAGAGCACTTTCCTTTCTACCGTGTGACTATGAACCTGAATGATTATGTCTGCACGGATATCGTCTCCAGGCTCTGACGTAGGTTAAGCGTAACGGATTCTCTCCAGCCTCTATTTACTGCTGTTTGTTTAGTTCACTAATTCTGTTCTTCTCTTTGACGTGTACGCTCCTTGAAATCAGATTGTTTTTGTTTTTCTCTAGACCAACCAGATCATATCGACTCCTGAAGAGGATTAACTCTTGTAGTTATCGTCATCACACCCTCATGACCAGTATGTTTTTTTTTTTCATAACTCTCTAACTCTGTCTTCACTCTTCAACTCTCTCTCACCTTTTAATGTGGCTTTCCGAGTGCTCTGATACTACCGAGGACCCTCTTCCCTTACTCCAATATTGTACTGTAGCCTAAAGCCGATGTACTGTAATTTTGTCTCAGAGTTCTGAGTTCTCTCCTTCTCTCACTCGATATGCTACTGTGTTCGTGCAAGCAATGGTCCCCTCTCTCTCCTTCTCTTTCTCCGTCCAGGCAAGTGTTGACTGCAATCTCCTTTCCACATTGGTTTATTTTAACAGAACTAAACTTACATGGTACTGACTAGATCTACGGAAGACCTTCGGCCTAATTGATCGTTCCATTCTTCTTTTCAGCCAAGTAAAACACAAGAAATTCGAAACCAGTCAATCATCACCAATGACGTCATTTGAGACAGTTTCACACAACGCTACGTAAAGGCAAAGTGCATCACCGACGACGTAATTGATATATCTTTGCGCCACACTGAGTAAAAGCTAAAACTGCGGTAAAGATAGGTTTGCAGAGTAAGATTTTTCCGAAATGGTGTTTATGTCAAAAGTGGAGAGATCAGTTTTCACCTTCGTGAACCAAACTGGCCTGTAGGTCAGTCTGTAATTTTCTGATCATCATATCAGTTTATGAAACGTTTTCAATGTATACGTCAGCATGTGAGCGTGTGTGTGTGTATGTGTGTGTGTGAAGTTGATTTACGTGTCTTGTCGATACAGATGAGTCATTTCCCTTGTATGACTGTATACTTAAATAGTTAAGTC
>JAPXFY010000020.1:15547785-15550285 GCA_030674185.1 Monoplex corrugatus
TTCCTGCACGCTGCGCCATGTTAATGACGAAAGTGTGGCACAAGTCTTGCATATTTTACCTTTGCCACTGTGACAATAATCTACCGGAATCTCGCCATTCCTTGCGTATGAATATTCATGAGATGACGTTTGAGTGTAAAGGTCGGACATGCGCAGTGAATCGACACGCACTTCCTACCAACAGAAAACATATAGCAACGATCGTTCGTGCGATCATCTCCGGTTCTTCAACAATAATTATCGTATGAACTCCCGAGTCGAGATACGATACATGGTGGCAGCGTTGTTGTGATAACGACCTCAGCCCGAAGAAGACAAGAAAAATGGCTTTCAAACCTCCTGAAGAGTTTGATTTCAGTAAGCGCCTAGTGGATGGCCTACTTGGAAACAACGGTTTTGTAGATTCCGAGAGGCGAGAAAGGGGGATGTGACGATAACCTACCGGAATCTCGCCATTCTTAGCGTATATACATGTATATTCATGAGATGACGTCTGAGTGTAAAGGTCGGACATGCGCAGTGAATCGACACACGCACTTCCTACCAACAGAAAACAAATATCAACGATCGTTCGTGCGATCATCTCTAGTTCTTCAACAATAATTATCGTATGAACTCCCGAATTGAGATACGATACAGCCACGAAGAAAACGTTTTACCTGATGGGTGATGGTTACAAGTGCAGGGGAGATCTTCTGTCTTTGGTTCGGGTTTTTACCACATCGACCAGACTATCAAACTGTCCGTTTCCGTCATCCTCTGTCAAATCAGGTTTTGATTGCTGTCACCTGTTATACGGAACACTTTTTCCCAGGGGGCCATCAAGACATTATTGACTGCGAAGTGGAGTTTGGGAGAGGGAAACCAATACATCAATACACTGTTGTCAGTTTCAAGGGAGGGAAATCAACATATATATCAGTCAACTTTTTTTTTCCGTTTCAAGGGAAGGCAATCACCACATCAACCCACTTTCGTCAGTTTCAGGGAGAAACAGAGAATCCACGTCAGCCAATTGTGCGTCACAAATGATGTCATTTGCTACATTTTCGTGCCACGCTACATTAATGGAAGAAAATGTGTAAAAAGTGGGGAAAAGTATGCCTCGCAAAGAAAAGGACTTTTCCTGATCAGTTGAATTTGCGTCTAGAGTAGAGGCTTTCATCGTCATGCTCTATGGAATTTATATTTTAATGTTTCAAAATGTCATGTAATGCATGTTGGTAAGAAGAATATTAGACGAGAGTATTTCATGAAAATTGGAAATGATGTACAGAAAATTAGTGTGTGTGAAACGGAAAAAGACTTGGGAGTTACATTTGATAGTAAATTATCCTTTGACCTGCACATTAAAAGAGTAGCAAATCGGGCTAACCAAATGATAGGAATTATTAAAAGAACATTTTCGTACATGAATAAACATACATTTTTAATGTTGTATAATAATAAGGCTTTTGTTAGACCACATTTAGAATACGCAAGTGTTGTTTGGAATCCGTATTTGATAAGACAGTCAAAAATGATTGAAAATGTACAAAGAAGGGCAACTAGGTTACTTATAGAGTGTAAAAATATGAGTTATGAAGAAAGGCTTAAATTTTTAAAATTTCATTCACTGAAAGGTAGGAGGGTTAGGGGGGGGATTTAATACAGGTATACAAAATAATGAATGTGATGGATAAGCTATCAGTTGAAACATTTTTTTCCTTTCCACAAGCTAGTATAACAAGGAATGCTGAAGGTAAAATATTTGCTAAACACAGAAATACTAACACAAGAGCGTTTTGTTTTTCTAACAGAGTTGTTAAACTGGAATAAAATTCCTTTTGAAATTAAATTTACTAACAGCGTTAACAAATTCAAAAATTTCCTGGACGATGACGCAAAATTTTATTTAAAAAAATAAACTGAAGCAGATTTGCACAAGTATGAATATTAAGGCATGCTTTTCAGACCCCGAAGAAGAAAGCGTAAACACAAAAAAGATAGCGCGTTAAAAGGCCAGAAGGCCTAGGCTTCGAGCCAGCCCTCAGCTACTACAACTACTACTATGTCAAGTGAATCAATCTAGACTACTCCCACTTTGCTCTGACACAGTAATTAGAAGCTCTGGGAGAGATGGACAGTAGAAAAAGAAGAAAAGCTCTCCCTCAAGCAAGTATTTTGGCCTTCAACTACGGAAGCCGGGCTACATCTATGTCGTGACTCCTGGAAGCCCTTCTGCTGTCGCCAATTTTTTTTCTCCACATGGGTTCAAACCCGTGTCTCCAAGATGGTCAGGTCTCTCAAGGCTAAGTCATCCCTGTGACAGATGAATTAACCACTTAGATCTTGGACACCTGCTCTACAAAAGGAGATTTTAGGACTTGTTTCTCCACAACCAGATCCAGCTGGAACTCTTTCAACTGCTTCTACCATTGCTTCAAGGGGTCTGTCTGATTCTCTCCTTTTCCAGAAATCGAGATCTATTTATGTATATTTGATGAATATAAGTATCAAG
>JAPXFY010000020.1:15555285-15565285 GCA_030674185.1 Monoplex corrugatus
CCACTACTACATCACTGTGACCATCACCACTGCCACCACTACTACATCACTGTGACCATCACCACCGCCACCACTACTACATCACTGTGACCATCACCACCGCCACCACTACTACAGCACTGTGACCATCACCACCGCCACCACTACTATATCACTGCCACCATCCCACTGCCACCATAACTACATCACTGCCACCATCACCACTGCCACCACTACTACATCACTGTGACCATCACCACTGCCACCAATACCACCACCACCACCACCACCACCACTGCCACCACTACTACATCACTGTGACCATCACCACTGCCACCACTACTACAGCACTGTGACCATCACCACCGCCACCACTACTACAGCACTGTGACCATCACCACCGCCACCACTACTACAGCACTGTGACCATCACCACTGCCACCACTACTACATCACTGCCACCATCCCACTGCCACCACAACTACATCACTGCCACCATCACCACTGCCACCACTACTACATCACTGCCACCATCACCACTGCCACCAGTACTACATCACTGTGACCATCACCACTGCCACCACTACTACATCACTGTGACCATCACCACTGCCACCAATACCACCACCACCACCATAATTATCGTTACTGAGCTCACTATCTTCGTCATCATTACCATCCTCTTTCTCATCGTCATCATCATCAGCAACAACAATAACAGCAGCTCTAGCAATACCACCATCGTTCTCTTTACCAGCATCATCACATCTTGGTCGTGGTGGATGTCTTCACCATCGTCATCATTACCAGCATCATCATCTTGGTCGTGGTGGATGTCTTCACCATCGTCATCATTACCAGCATCATCATCTTGGTCGTGGTGGATGTCCTCACCATCGTTATCATTACCAGCATCATCTTGGTCGTGGTGGATGTCTTCACCATCGTTCTCATTACCAGCATCATCTTGGTCGTGGTGGATGTCCTCACCATCGTTCTCATTACCAGCATCATCATCTTGGTCGCGGTGGATGTCCTCACCATCCTTATCATTACCAGCATCATCATCTTGGTCGTGGTGGATGTCCTCACCATCCTTATCATTACCAGCATCATCATCTTGGTCGTGGTGGATGTCCTCATCATCGTTATCATTACCAGCATCATCATCTTGGTCGTGGTGGACGTCTTCACCATCGTTGTCATTAAAATCAGCGGTAGTCCGGTCACTACGACGACCTACCACCACCACCACCACCATCACCATCAGTATTTACCGACCAGCACCAGTTCGATGACCGCCCATACCATAATCCCCTGATCAACATACCATAAGTGCCACCACCATTACTGATAGGTATCTGCACAACCTACCAGAAGAAGAAGCCATCATTTGTCACTTTGTTTTATCACACTGATATCATCCCTACCACATGGGCCAAAAAAGCAATTTCATGGCTGTGCAACGGTCATCTCACCGTAATCTCTTTCATGCTCGGGGGGTCCTACAGACATACTCCTGACGGTTATCGGAGGTCTTCCTCGTTATGGGACCACTGACCTCACCCATCCACGCTTGTTGTCATGCTGTCTGATTATGAGGGAGCAGTTTTTCTACTTTACGCTACCTAGATAGGCACTAAAATGATGCATGTCGTCATCGTCATCGTCATCATCATCATCATCATCATCATCATCATCATCATCATCATCATCATCATCCTCATTCGGTTATAACAACTTGTCAACATCGTTATCAATACTATTGCTACAGCTGCTGCTGCTGCTACTACTACTACTACTGCTGCTGCTGCTATACTACTACTACTACTACTACTACTACTACTACTACTAAGAATAGTTAAGAAATATTAATAATAACATGGTCATGTCACACGTGTGTGCACAAGTACACGCACGAGCGTTTTTCGAATGAAAACGTAAAAACCCACCCGAAAACTGTGTATGTGTATGTGTATGTGTATGTGTATGTGTATGTGTATGTGTATGTATATGTGTATGTGTATATGTATGTGTGTGTTTGTGTAAGTGTGCGTATGTGTGTGTGTGTGTGTGTGGTGGTCTTTGATTTAATGTCTATTCACTAAAGTGATTTTAGACAAGTGTGTGTGTGTGTGTGTGTGTGTGTGTGTGTGTGTGTGTGTATGTGTGTGTGTGTGTGTGTGTGTGTGTGTGTGTGTGTGTGTGTGTGTGTGTGTGTGTATGTGTGTGTGTATCTGTGACAGTGTGGTTGCTGCAACTGGTTCAAGAAGGATTCATCGCAATCGGATAATTCCATAAACGCTCCACCCAAATCTGCCAGCAGTCATCTGGCAGACTCCCTAAGACAGCGCAAAACTCTGTGCGCTGGCAAGGTCTTGAAATGGCGATGGACAAGACAGACCTATGAAACAATAAGCTGACTCCACCAGAATAACGGACACATTAAGATAAGCAGCGAACAGGCCAGTGTTTAACGTTTCGAGCTGGGATTGAACTCGAGATACTAGATCTTGAGATCAAAAAGTGTGTGTGAATGAAACAACTGAAAGGTTGCCGAAATATTTGTGCCACAGTATTAAAAAAAAAGGGTAAAAATTTCTTCAAGTTCAAGGCTTGTTCGATTTTCAAAGAGCAACATTACAAAAACTGCGCCACGTGGCCACAGCTGGATTTAGATAAATAGTAGGGAGTGGAAATAGCTATACAAGAAAGGAGAAGACATACACAAACTCGAATGTTTTTTCGTCTGTTTTTGTGGACAAAGATTGAAATCGTTTCACTCTTTTTTTTTTCCCTGTCTATTTCTTTATTCCTTGTCTCCTGCTTTCACTTCTTTCTTGTGTTTTTAGGGAGGGGAGGTGATGGTAGTGGTGGTGGTGGTGGAGATTGTGCTGGAATGCACTTTGCAGAGATGTCCTCTTTTCGGGAAGTAAAAAAAAAAAAAAAAAATAGCTGTGTCCCTCCCCATTCCACCGGGGATCAAATTGATTGGGAAGCCGACAAGAGCTGAACAGAGCAACGTTTATCACTAGGGCTGTACTGTGTAGCCAGCCACTCCCTACCATCCACCATCATTCCCCACCTCATAACACGCATTCGCGCACGCGCCCACATGCGCGCACGACGCACACAATACAACAAACACAAATACCAACCCAAACACAACATACCACGACACGCACACACACACACACACACAACACACACACACACACACACACACACACACACACACACACACACACTCTCTCTCTCTCTCTTCTCTTTGTAATATTGATGAGGAAACGTTAACGAAAATTTAGGTAAGAAACAAAGAAATGCACTCCCCCACCTACAATACACATTCACGCATGCGCGCGCATGCACACACACACAGATTATGGGATATTTACAAGTATTAATGAACGAAGATTAACACAAATTTAGGTTTAAACAAAGGGCTGGGATGGGTCGAAACTATACAACTAAGTATGAGTAGTGTGCTCTAAAGATTATATTTTAAAATGGAAAAGATTTTAGTAGAATTGGGCAATATTATTGTATTTCAAAGTTTACAAATTCAAATTATGTCGAAAGAGGAGACGAGAAAAAATTGTGAAAAAGCTTTTATCTTTTTTTTTCTTGTTTTGTTTTGATTTTTGTTTATTCGTTTTCTCTTTAGTACGAGAATCTGAGACAGGAGATATTCAGTGAGATCGAGCACAACCGTAATTTTTACTCTCCTCGTCTAATGGACGATCAATTTAATTTTCTTTTCTTTTCTTTCTTTCTTTTTTTTTTTCTTTCTTTCTTTCTTCTTCATTCTTTTTTTTTTTTTACCGTTTTCTTCTTATCTCTCCTCTCCCATCCCTGACCCACTGTACCCTTCTCAAGAGACCACGTGTAAAGGGGAGAGGGAGAGAATGACCGGATATTGGATTGTCACAGATTCCACTCTGCCAAAATGGTGTATGTGGCTCAGAGCTTGACCACGTGACAGAGTCTCTGGCCAGCCCATGTCTCTCCATCCTTCCCTAATGTGTTTTATGGGCTAAGAGGGGTGTGGGGGTGGTGGTGGTGGAGTGCGGATAATGTGTCCTGTGATGGGCATTTCGTTTGCTCACCTTCACTGGTCTGTTGTCTGTTGTCTTCTACCCCTCAATCTGTCTGTCTGCCTCCTTACCTGAGTTCCTGTCTCATCTATCTACTTTTGTCTGTAACGGAAACGAGGGCTCCTTGGTGTTGTTCTTCCCCACTTAATTTTCTCTTTTCTGTTTACTTCCACCTGCCTCCAAGATTCCAAGGATAGAAGGGGAGACTATGTTCAGACACTGGAATGTCACAGATATCACTCCGTTAGAATGATGTTGCTGGTTCAGACATTCATCACGGGACACAGACTTGTCACTGGACAGCCCATGGTCCTCCATCCTTCTGTAATGTATTTTTATATACTTACTGGGGGAGAGGGGGTGGTGTTGGGAGTTTGGTGATGGCCATTCTGTTTGTTCACCTTCTTTACTGGCCTGTTGATTTCCATCTGTGTATCGTGTGTCTGTCTGCATGTCTCCCTGTCCCTATGTGTCCTGCCTGTCTGCCTGCCTACCTGTCTCTTTGTGCCTGTCTGTCTGCCCGCCTACCTGTCTGTCTGTTTATTTGCCTCAGTTCCTGTCTCACCTATCTGATCTTTCTGTAAGTAAAACGAGTGAAAAATGACCAAATACCTGTCCCATTTTGTCGCAGACAGAAATAAAATTGTTGCTAGTGTTCTTAAAGTCCAGAAATCGCTCTCGTTTTTCGACAACAGGATTAGAAAGTGTTTCACACGCTAGTATCAGATTTATGGAACATTTTAAAAGGTGCTTGTTTGACAGAGCGACGAAAAAGTCAACCAAACTTTGAAATTTTTCTGTTCATTATTTTGGACACAGATTTGAAATCGTTCTACAGTTACTTTATTTCCATTTATGCATTCGTTCATTTATCATTTCTTCTCTTTTTGTTCTGCTTCTGGGTGCATTTTGCAGAGCTGTTCCCCTTTACAGAGGAAAGACACAGACATCTGTCTTTACCACTGGGGATCGCGTTGACTGACAGACGACACGAGGTTAACGGAACGCCATTTATCACCTGGGCAAGCCTGACTGTGTGGGCCAATGAAGGATTTCAACGAAAATGGAGGTTCAGTTTATAGATGGTATGGGCAGCTCTAACACACGCACGCACGCACGCACGCACGCGCGCGCGACACACACACACACACACACACTTTAGTGAATAGACATTAAATCGAAGACCACACACACACACACATCACAGACAACACAACAAACCACACACACACACACACACACACACACACACACACACACACACACACACACACACACACACACACACACACACACACACACTCACTCCAGTTTGACAAAATGTAGCAATTGTGTAAGCAAGAAGTTTTCAGTTTCGATGTAAAATATCTCAAGGATGACACAACCAGACACTGAAAATGGCTCTCTCTCGTCGTTTCTTTTCTACTTTGTGTGATATTTATTTTTCTCTTGACTTGTTATTTCTGATTATAACAAAAAAAAAGTGTCCATTTTAATAAAATCGAAAAACCAGCAAACAAAGCCAATATATTTTATGTAAAACGCACACAGTTTAACAGTACCTTCATTGCAATGGATCGTTAAGTCATGAAAAAAACTATCCGGGTGTACACTGTACCCACCCCCACTCTCCCTCCTGTTGCCCTTTATTACATTCGAGATGCACGTACAAGCACATAGTGATGTTACCACATACAGTAACGTCATGTAAAAGCACAAAATACTATTAACAATTTTAGGAAGAAATAAAGAAACTTGCTTACATACTTCTTAACTGGGTACGGGTTCCCACCGTTCATGAGATATTACGACAGCTTGTATATGTTTATGTGGAACTACTCACACACACACACAAGCACGTATACACATACACACTCTCCTTCCGCTATCACCCGACCCCCCTCTTTCACCCACACCCATAAACATCGTACTAATTACATATGACACATCTATTTTCTTTTCCTTTTTCAGTCATTTAAGGAATGGGGTATGGGGTAATGCTTATCCACATTGAGACAATGTGTATTTTTCAGTTTCCTCATTCAAGATGTGACTGATTTTTTTTTTCTGTCCTTCTATGTTTTTAAAGATTTTTTTTCTTGCTGTCATATTTTATGCACTCATCACCATCATCAGGTGCCTTGCCGCATGGCGTTGGCGATTATGGACTTCCATCTGTCTCTATCACTTGTTGCCTCAAGCATCTCTTCCACCCTCTTTATCCCCAGCCACTCTGCAAGTCTGTCTAGTATCTTCTCCCTGGGTCTACCCGGTACTTTTTTTCCCTCCAGCTTTCCCGTTATGACCAGGTGCTCCAATTCCCCTTTCCTCATAAAATGGCCTATAAATGCTGCCTGTCTTTTCTGCACTACCTCCTAGCATATAGTAGCAAATATAAAACCTGAATGTCACTGGTCTGTTATGGAAAGTACACATTCAAATTCGAAGATATGCTTGCTCAAATAGCTTACTCATATTATTGTTTTCTTCTTCGTGTTGTTTTCTATTACTTTTCATCTTTTATTAGGAGAATGGAAAAAGGGAACCTTTCATTCAGTCGACAATAGGTGACGGTTTTACTCTTTTCATTTACTAGTAACTGATTTAGTTTTTTGTTTTCCTTTTCATGTTTCTCTTCTCTTTCTTTTTTCATGTACTGACTCTAGAGATATTCTTTACCACAAAAATAATGATGTTATTTCGGTAGTCCAGCTGATTCTCGGATCCACTGTTTGCAGATTGTTATGAAGAGTTAATTAATTGTTGTACGTTATTATTTGACACTGTTAATTCATTGTTTCTGAATTTTTTAATTTCAATTGTTCCCCTTCTTTCATTGAAACTCTCACTCTCTCCCTCTTTTTTTTGTCTATTTCATTTTCTTTTTTCTTTGTGTGTGTGTGTGTGTGTGTGTGTGTGTGTGTGTGTGTGTGTGTGTGTGTGTGTGTGTGTGTGTGTCGTGCGTGCGTGCGTGCGTGCGTGGTGCCGCGCGCGTGTGTGTGTGTGTAAAATCACTATTGTGAACAGACATTACATAAAAGATATCTTTCTTCCTTCTTCCCTTTCCCTCCCTACTATCTGTCCACCTTGAAGTTTCCAAGAGTGGAAGACGTGGATGGAGGAGGGGAGAGAATGGTCGGATATTGAACTGTCACAGCTATCACCCCGCTAACACGGTGCTGTAGGTTCAGGTAATGACAACATGACACACACTGCTACTGGACCCTTCAGGTATCCGCCATGGGTGTTCATGTACTGTGCGGATAATTTTCATGACAGACATTCTGTTCCATACTGTCTTTTCCCCATTGCATCATTTCCTTACTGCATCATTTCCCCTCTTTTTGTCTCGTTTATGTCTGTCTGTCTATCTATCTTATCTATCTATCTATCTATCTATCTATCTATCTATATTATCTATCTATCTATCTATCTATCTATCTGTCTGTCTGTCTGTCTATTTATCTATCCATACATACATACATACAAACAGACATATATATGTGTTATATATATATATATATATATATATATATATATAGAGAGAGAGAGAGAGAGAGAGAGATAGATAGATAGGTAGATAGATAGATAAATAGATAATAGATAGATAGATAGATAGATAGATAGGTAGATAGATAGATAGATAGATAGACAGATAGATGGATAGATAGATAGATATATAGATAGATATAGGTTTTGTCGCTGAACATCTGTGCCCTTCTGTTGCAGACAAACATAAATTTGTTGCAGATCTATTTTAAAATCTAAATCTAGATCGTATTTCCATTTTCAGATACAGACGCTAAAATATGTAGTACCGAAGAACTGATGTAAAAAATAAAAACAAAAAAGTCCCAACATGGTTCACTGTTGGAATGGAAGAAAATTAAATACTGAGATTTCTGAAACGGTTTTGTCCGATATATTGGACAAAGAACTAAACAGATTTTTCTTTGTTCTTTCTGTTCTCTTTTTGTCCCTTTTCTATCTATCTATCTATCTATCTATCTATCTATCTATCTATCTATCTATCTATCTATCTATCTATCTATCTATCTTTATCTATCTATCTGTCTGTCTGTCTGTCTTACTGTCTATCTAAACATCTATCTGTCTACCTATCTGTCTATCTGTCTGCCTGTCTGTCTATCTATTTCTCTGTCTGTCTGTCTGTCTGTCTATCTATCTATCCATCCAATTATTGTCTATCTCATCTTTCTCTTTCTTTGTTTTCTCTTTTCCACATTTCTTTCCTGTTTTTTTTAGGTATTTTGCACCCATCTTGAGAAACGAGGTTAGTGTGGTCTTTCCCAATGCCACAGGGAATCAAGCTGATTGGCAACTGCCAGAAGCTAGACAGGACAGCGTTTATCACCCAGGTCAGTCTGTCCGTGTAGCCAGAGAATGACTGGACAAGAAAAACCTGGTTTCAGCAATGACGTTTGGTGGCTTATGGCCGATTTTCACTCAAATTTAGTCCTGTGGAAGTGTACCAACGCACATTAAGTCTAAATAACGATCTATACCCGTTTAGTACAATTCTGAATTAAGATGTCTGAAAAGGTAGACAATTGATTAAACAGTTCCCATTGTGCGATTTTATTTTTCTATTCTACATTTTTTCAGAAAACAGGAAAGAAAAATGAGATTTACATCTACCCAAGAAGTCTTTTTCGTCTTCCTTTTTTGTTTTAATAGGTGGCTGATTTTTAAACAAACTGACCACTCCTTACTTGGAGATACAGAGAATGGTTGATTGCTGAATTGCTGATAATATCATTTAAACTGATTTATGTATTCTTAGCCTGACTATATAAGCTTGTATTCAATGATAGGAATAAGCGTTGTCATTGAACGTTTGTGTGAAGCATTAAGTATTTCAACCTTACTTCTGTGGTCGTGTTGTGGGTCAGTATAACAATAGGTTGGTGGTTGTTGCACGTCCTTCGCGTGACATGACAGAGGTCCACTCCAAGCCCACTTTGAATCAAGCTGACCGGCAGCTGACAGGGACTGGACAGAACATTTATCACGCGAGTTGCATTGACTAGACACGTAGTAGAAAGAAAAAATCAGCTAGATTCTTCGGTGGTTCGTAGGCGATTTTCAACTAAAAGTCGCGATCACCTACGACTGAATAACGTTTGCTTCAAGACTACTATTTCAAAATAAATGTCTGAAGGAACAGAAAAGGAGAAACTGTTGAATTGGTTTGCCCATATTGGTTATTTCATTTTCAAAACAAGGAAAGAAAATAACACAAATCAAATAAATGTTTGGTTTACTCAGAAAAGGGCGTGGGGGAGTAAACTGGAAATCTGTTAATTAAGTGTCCGTCTTTATCTCCTTCACAACACAATGGAAGCTTCACTCGTCTGTGTTTTTCTTTGCTTTTTTGTTCCATCATTCTCCTTTCCCCCAAAACCTAACAGTAAAAGGAAGGAGGAGAAAATAGCCAGATGTTGGAATGTTACCGATGTTACTCCATCAAACTATTAGAGAGAGTTCAGACACCGATCATGCGATGCATGCTGTCATTGAACATCCACAGTTCTCCATCAGTTTGCGTTGTGTTTTCTGCAAAAGAAGGATAGGTCTTTCTAGGATGGACACTAATCCATTTTTCACTCGTCCCTCTGTTCCCACCCTCTGTCTGTCTGCCTGTCTGTCCGTCTGTCTGTCTGTCTCCCTGCCTTTTGTCTATACTGATCTTTATTTCCGCTATGCAGTTGTCATCTTTAGTCAGGGTAGCTCCCAAGTACTTAAAACTGTTGACCTCTTCCAGTGAGAGTTTCTGGCCATTCAGATCTACATACTTCTGCACAACTGCTGGTTCTGCTTTTCACTGTGACTGCGCTGCTGATGAGTGTGTTGAGCGATGTTAGTGCTTGCCATGGCAATGGCCAGGCTAAACATGATCTAGAAAA
>JAPXFY010000020.1:15572785-15610285 GCA_030674185.1 Monoplex corrugatus
GGAACGTTGATACTCATGTAGGTCTGAAGAACACGAAGTAAGTACAGTTCCCATAAGGAACGTTGATACTCATGTAGGTCTGAAGAACAAGAAGTAAGCACAGTTCCCATAAGGAACGTTGATACTCATGTAGGTCTGAAGAACAAGAAGTAAGCACAGTTCCATAAGGAACGTTGATACTCATGTTGGTCTGAAGAACACGAAGTAAGCACAGTTCCCATAAGGAACGTTGATACTCATGTAGGTCTGAAGAACACGAAGTAAGCACAGTTCCCATAAGGAACGTTGATACTCATGTAGGTCTGAAGAACACGAAGTAAACTCAGTTCCCATAAGGAACTTCCAATTCCTATTCAAACTGGGTTCACAGGATACAAGAGAGAAGCAGAACCGGACTTTACCATGTGATTCCACTGCAGATACGTCCGCAAAAATGAGGCTTTTTGACACGTCACAGCTCTGCTTATCTGGCAAGGTGCTAACCTCGTCATTTAATGGGCCTAGGGCATATCTGCATGTCATTTGTGTCATTTATCTTGCTGATATATCCTCTTTCGTTTGTTCCTTTGGTTTTTTTTTCGTCGTTTATTTGTTTCTATAAAGGGGAATTTCAAGCTATTGCTTGCATGCTGGTTTCATGCGTTTTGTGGCATTTGCCATCATTATTTCTCCATCGTGTAATAGAAATGGTGTAACGCGTAAACGGAATCATCTGCGCACTAGAAGAACATTTTCTTCTGGTAAACCGAAACTCAGTCTGAACTTATCTTGGTTTCCTTGTAATTAATGTTGGACAACATGGATGTCAGTAACTCGTGGTAATTCTCTTGTGACCATACTGTACAAAAAGCTATAAATGAGTTGTCTTCTGCCACCACTCTTTGGCATTTTTCCATCTTAAGAAGCGAAATCAATGGGGGAAAAGGTATGCATGGGAGTCATCTTACATGTCCATGAATGTGCAAAACGTCTGAGACATATTTGACAGACGTTACATCTAACAATGACCAAAGCCATCATCGCCACATGAGATTTAGTCTAGTACATGATACTATGGAAAAGTCAAAAGTGTTGATGTAGCCGTCTTTTCTGAGACATATTTGACAGACGTTGCATTTAACAATGATCAAAGCCATCATCGCCACATGAGTTTAATTTTTTTTAGTCTAGTACATAATAATACGGAAAAGTCAAAAGTGTTGATGTAGCCGTCTTGGCAAAGTCTGAATTCTTAATCGCTTGGGAAGTGCTTCGGAGGTTAAGAAAAGAGAGTATTTCACCATTTGTGGCCTCCAGCTGCAACGTCTGGACTCCAGCAAAACATTATGATTGTATGTTATGACGAGATTATTTTCATCTTGGAAAGCTCCTGCCATATTGACTTGACGTAGAAACGAGAACAATTGAATTAAAAAGATATTCATTTGCAACATTTCTATTCTTCCATTTTGAAAGCTAGCAAATTGCTGTAATCATCCTGAGCATAAATTTGTCGGCCAAGAAGGAAGCCGGCCACACTCGGTGCAGGTGTACCATAAGACAATGTATTTTCAGCCTTCCCTGACAAACAAAAATGAGACTTTCCGGTTTGTCCTTTTCCTCTCTCATCTGTCCTTGTTTATGTTTTCCTTCTCGTGTTGGTCGCCCCATCTATTCAGTATTTATGTTTATTGCTTCCTTCCAAACGTGAACATTATATTCACAGCGTGCGTGGAAAACACAAGAAAACAGACCGAAAGAGGAGGCGAAGAAGGATGAGAAGAATGAGTTTCATGGCTGCTTTATAACATTGAGACAGCGAAGGTCGTAATAAGATGGTAATATTTTGTAAACAAAACATGTGAATATCATCACCGGTCCTATTTTGCCTTTACAAACATAAAGTTGGATCTCCTACCTTCCAGTCTGTATCGGCCCGAGTCAGGTTTGAGACAATCTTTCTGCCTGTGGCCTTTAGTCCACCCAGTTGTAAATACCTTTTCAGGACAGAGAGATAGATAGATAGATAGATAGATAGAGAGAGAGACAGACAGACAGACAGAGACAGAGAGAGACAGAGACAGAGAGAGAGAGAGACAGAGAGAGAGAGAGACAGAGAGAGAGACACAGAGAGAGAGAGAGAGAGGAGAGAGAGAGAGAGAGAGAGAGAGAGAGAGAGAGAGAGAGAGAGAGAGAGAGAGAGAGGATGGATATTGCTCTTGTAATGCTGATTCCGAGAAATGCTGAGGTGTCTTTCACTTCACTAAAACGAACACAAGAATTATGTGACAGTCTTTTCTTTATTTTAAACAAATGTTAACTCCCAAAACGGTCTGGAATTTTAGTTAAATAGTATTGTTCTTACTATGGTACGGATGCGAAGCGTGGACAGTCAGCAAGCAAAGCCAGAGCAAGATTGAGGCAGCCGAGATGTAGTTTCTAAGAAGAATGTTGAGAGTTCCATGGACAGCAAAGAAAACAAACGAGACAGTCTTGATGGAGGCAGACACAAGTAGATCACTCATAAGGAAGATTAGGAAAAGACAGGCAACATTTATAGGCCATTTTATGAGGAAGTGGGATTTGGAGCACCTGGTCACAATGGGAAAGCTGGAGGGAAAAGAGAGCACCAGGTAGACCCAGGGAGAGAATGCTGGACGGACTTGCAGAGTGGCTGGGGACGAGGAGGGTGGGGGAGATGCTGGGGGCAACGAGAGATAGAGACAGATGGAAGTCCATGATCGCCAACGCCATTCGGCAGGGCACCTGATGATGATGATGAGTATTGTTCTTAAAATACAAAGTTTCAATCACAATAACCGAAGGACCGTACCAATTTACTCAATCTCATAAGAATGTGCAATCATACAGCCCCTGGTGCTTTTCAATACTCAAATCTGAACAGAGTAAAGTACCCGGTCACATCCTGATAGATACACAACCCTCCAGTTAGTCAGCAAGAAACTTTGTTAAGCAAACGTCTGAATGTTTTCCGGTCTGTAAAACATGCCATTCATGGTTACAGCGAAACGGCATCAACATGCATGTGCATTTAAACAATCCTTCTGCTCCACACCAAAGCGCACACATGTTCGTTTGATTCGTTGACGGGAGTGAGAATGGAAGAGAAACGTCCTTATATATGCAACAGCTATACTAAACAACCAGAACAGTGTCCATACATGTAATAATATGCAATAAATAACCAGAACAACACCCAGAAATGCCACAGCGAATACTGAACAACCAGAACAACGTCCATATATGTAATAACGTATAGTAAACAACCAGAACAACGTCTATATATGTAATAACGTATAGTAAACAACCAGAACAACGTCCATATATGTAATAACGTCAACTGAACAACCAGAACAACGTCCATATATGTAATAACGTGTACTGAACAACCAGAACAACGTCTATATATGTAATAACGTACAGTAAACAACCAGAACAACGTCCATATATGTAATAACGTATAGTAAACAACCAGAACAACGTCCATATATGTAATAACGTGTACTGAACAACCAGAACAACGTCCATATATGTAATAACGTATCGTAAACAACCAGAACAACACCCATATATGTAATAACGTATACTGAACAACCAGAACAACGTCTATATATGTAATAACGTATAGTAAACAACCAGAACAACGTCTATATATGTAATAACGTATAGTAAACAACCACAACAACGTCCATATATGTAATAACGTATACTGAACAACCAGAACAACATCCATATATGTAATAACGTATAGTAAACAACCAGAACAACATCCATATATGTAATAACGTATAGTAAACAACCAGAACAACGTCCATATATGTAATAACGTATACTGAACAACCAGAACAACGTCCATATATGTAATAACGTATACTGAACAACCAGAACAACGTCCATATATGTAATAACGTATACTGAACAACCAGAACAACACCCATATATGTAATAACGTATACTGAACAACCAGAACAACGTCTATATATGTAATAACGTCTACTGAACAACCAGAACAATGTCCATATATGTAATAACGTATACTGAACAACCAGAACAACACCCATATATGTAATAACGTCTACTGAACAACCAGAACAACGTCCATATATGTAATAACGTATACTGAACAACCAGAACAACACCCATATATGTAATAACGTCTACTGAACAACCAGAACAACGTCCATATATGTAATAACGTATACTGAACAACCAGAACAACGTCCATATATGTAATAACGTATACTGAACAACCAGAACAACGTCTATATATGTAATAACGTCTACTGAACAACCAGAACAACGTCCATATATGTAATAACGTATACTGAACAACCAGAACAACGTCTATATATGTAATAACGAATACTGAACAACCAGAACAACGTCTATATATGTAATAACGTCTACTGAACAACCAGAACAACATCTATATATGTAATAACGTATCGTAAACAACCAGAACAACGTCTATATATGTAATAACGTATACTGAACAACCAGAACAACATCCATATATGTAATAACGTATCGTAAACAACCAGAACAACGTCTATATATGTAATAATGTATACTGAACAACCAGAACAACATCCATATATGTAATAACGTGTACTGAACAACCAGAACAACATCCATATATGTAATAACGTATACTGAACAACCAGAACAACATCCATATATGTAATAACGTATAGTAAACAACCAGAACAACACTCATATATGTAATAACGTATAGTAAACAACCAGAACAACATCCATATATGTAATAACGTATACTGAACAACCAGAACAACATCCATATATGTAATAACGTATAGTAAACAACCAGAACAACATCCATATATGTAATAACGTATAGTAAACAACCAGAACAACACTCATATATGTAATAACGTATAGTAAACAACCAGAACAACATCCATATATGTAATAACGTATACTGAACAACCAGAACAACATCCATATATGTAATAACGTATAGTAAACAACCAGAACAACATCCATATATGTAATAACGTATAGTAAACAACCAGAACAACATCCATATATGTAATAACGTATAGTAAACAACCAGAACAACATCCATATATGTAATAACGTATAGTAAACAACCAGAACAACATCCATATATGTAATAACGTATAGTAAACAACCAGAACAACATCCATATATGTAATAACGTATAGTAAACAACCAGAACAACATCCATATATGTAATAACGTATACTGAACAACCAGCACAGCGTCCACAAATAGAATAACGTATAGTAGACAACCAGCACAACGTCCATATGTGTAATAACGTATAGTAAACAACCAGAACAACATCCATATATGTAATAACGTATACTGAACAACCAGCACAACGTCTATAAGATCTGTGAATCTATGACAACATAGTTTAGAACACAGAAGACGAAAGAAATTTACACGAACTTAATTTAACATTCCAAACCTGTACAAACCGTTGTTGTTTTTATTTGTCTGATTTCTATTACCACTTGCGTACTCAGGAAAATGGCAAAGCTTTGCTTCTATGTTAATTTCTTGAGGCAAGCGAACGGTGCATTTCAGGCATGTTATTTTCTCTTTTGAAGAATCTTTTTTTTTCCCCAATCAGTTTCAGTTTTATTGTCATATTAGTTTTGCTAAGGAGGTGTTTCTTTCAGAATTAAATTGCGTATTCAGCTCGATTTCCCTGTGTCTCTCACCCGTTCATGATTTCTCTTTTCAGATGAAGAAGTTCTAGGACAAAAAGGTGACGAAGAATAAGAGTGGATCGACCAGTTTCCATTGTTAACAGCAACAGCAGCAGCAGCCACAACAATGACAACAACAAACAACGATAACAACGACAGCAATGACAGCAATAAACACACAAGCACGCACGTGCCACATTCACACGCATGAGCATTACAAGCAACCGATTATGACGCATCAAGCACGAGTAGCAAATAAAAAGAGAGATAAACAATGTTGAGAGGGAGAGAGGAGAGACAGAGAGAGAGAGAGAGACACAGAGAGATAGATAGATGATAGAGAGAGAGAGAGATAGTAGAGAGAGAGAGAGAGAGAGAGAGGAGAGGAGAGAGAAGAGAGAGAAGAGAAGAGAAGAGAAGAGAAGAGAGAGAAGAGACGAAGAGAAGAAAAGAGAAGAGAGAGAAGAGAAGAGAAGAGATGAGATGAGAAAAGAGATACAAGATGGACAAGTTTAAAAATGTTTGAAAGAATTATATCTGCCAAAACGTATGATCGTGTTCAGATGATACACAGCTCCACTCAGACGATTTAGTGCTCCACTTTACCTGCCAGAGAAAAGTTACAATGTAGTTCAACACAAATACAAAACAAAACAAAGAAACAAATAAAATTTCAGTCAATTTTTACATTAATTTCGGTTTCTTGCCCCCAAAAGCCGCTGGCACAACCAGTATAACACGATCGACAAGCCACATTTGAAATAGTTCTGTTTACGTTCTCTTAACACGTATGCATAATAATTATATTATTGTTATCATCATCATCATCATCATCGCATCATCATCATCATCATCATCATCATCTCATCATCATCATCATCATCATCATCATCATCATTGTTGTTGTTGTTATCATCAGTATTGTTATTGCTATTCTGCTTCTTCTTCTTCTTCTCATCATTTCTCATGAGCATCATCATTATGAAAACCATTTGTGTATTGTGCTATTCCCCAATCAGACATATTAGCTGAGTATGGAGAACTTTAACTGCAAGGCGAGCTGATCAAATTCTACTGTTGTAGCTTTTAATGTTTCCATTCCCTCTTTATCAGACAAGCCCAGCCGCGTTTAAGACATTGTTTTCTCCGGGTACTCCGGTTCTCCCTTCACCCTCTGTTGTTTTTTTTATATTTCTTTTCCAAGAACAGACCGCATTCGTTGCATTATGCACAATCCACTTACATCTGTCACACCTCTCACATTCCTATTTTTCCATTCGTTCGACGAAATGTGTACATTATCATATATCTACCTTCACTGACGAAAAGACACTACCTTCACTGACGAAAAGTACATTACATTTTGTAAATTTCCAATATTTCGGCCCTCTACCCTCCTCTGTATAAAACAACTTGATAAGGCATGACATCTTTTACACTGTAGAATTCATCTCACTTTCCACAAGACATCGCATTTATATCCCCTGCTTCCCAGTTACAAAAATTCACATTTAATGATTTCATATCAGTCATTTTCTCCTGCTTATCAAAACATCACAGAAGTCTGGCTGTTTTGCCATAAGTTTTCTGTATTTTTTATTATTATTGTTTTTTATATACGCTTGACAAAGGCAAGCCAGTTGGAATGAAAAAGACTCAAAGAATCAGGACGCAATATTACTTGGTCTAACAACTCAAGACAAGGCAGGCACAAATATTCGGCCAATCAGCCTTTGTGAAACTTATGCGAAAGACATCAAAGAATAAACGCACAAAACGCAATGGAAAAAAAAAAAAACAGCACTCAAAGAAGATGTGAAATAAAATAATTTGTCGTCATACAAAAACGACGTAATACCAAGTAATAGTAAAAACAAAACAAAACAAAAAAAACAACGATGTAATACAAACACGACATAGTACTAAACAATGTAATACAAATACATGTAAATGCAGTCAAATAACTAGAGCTCTTAAGTTAATGTGACTGTCAACATTCAAGCAAACAGGAACCAGAAATACACACACACAATCAGAACGCATAGGATATTTGATAATAACAGACAAGCAAGACAAGACAAGACAAGACAAGACAAACAAGACAAGACAAGACAAAACAAGACAAGACTAGACAGGACTAGACAAGACAAAACAAGACAAACAAGACAAGACAAGACAAGACAAAACAAACAGACAAGACAAGACAAACAAGACAAGACAAGACAAGACAAGACAGGACTAGACAAGACAAGACAAGACAAGACAGGACTAGACAAGACAAGACAAGACAAGACAAGACAAGACAAGACAGACTAGACAAGACAAGACAAGACAAGACAAGACAAGACAAGACAAGACAAGACAAGACAAGACAAGACAAGACAGGCTTTTGTCCAGTGTTTACAAAAGACAGCAAAGAATCAATACATAAAACGTGATAGGGAAAAAAACTGCTCACCAAATTTTGCGATTCTTGTTTTCTTTTATGCATCAAATTCGCATTTTCATTCTATTTTTTTTTTCTGGTTGAAGTCAGTCAGTTCTAAGAGTAAACATGGCGTAAGATGCGTGACATGGAGATTGTCATGTAAGTCTTGACCGTCTTGTTCTGACAGACAGGAAATGGACACTGGACGGACACCTTAGGGCAAAACACAGCTAATGCACCATTAGCAGGTGATACGGCGCAGTTCTCACACTTCTCTGCCTTCACTGTATATTGTGTGTGTGTGTGAGTGAATGTGCGTGTGTGTGAGCGTGTGTGTGTGTGTGTGTGTGTGTGTGCTGTGTGTGTGAGTGAATGTGCGTGTGTGTGAGCGTGGTGTGTGTGTGTGTGTGTGTGTGTGTGGTGCGTGCGTGCGTGTGTGCGTGCGAGTGCTGTGCGTGTGTGTGTGTGTGTGTGTGTAGTGTGTGGTGACAGACAGACAGACAGACAGACAGAAAGATAGATAGAGAGAGAGAGAGAAGAGAGAGAGACAGACAGAGAGAGACGCTTTGCGAGCAATGAGCCAAATTAAGCACCAGCCAAATCTTCAATTCTTTTCTGTGTTTTATGAAAACTGAAGGTATCAAGATATATAGAATGTGTTTTTATTTTGTTTACATTATTCTGCATCATTATTATATTTAAAATACCCGTTTGCAAACAAACTCAGATCAGACAAGGCAGCGAACACGTGTCATGTAGGTATAGATTCAAGGACCTGGGTAGAATTATAACTAGTTTTAGACTTTGAGATCATGTTCATAACTCTTTTTACTTGCCCAAAAACTCAGTGAATGAACCACAAGTTTAGAGGACTATTGTAATTATTATTATTATTACTACCATCGGGTATCAGAGTGCAGATGGGTGGTCAGGCAGAAACGGCTGGATGGGGGTGCATGCTCATCTAGCAGCAGGTGCAGGACTGTACTGTAGTGACCAGCAGGATCGAAGGAATTTGAAAGCGAGGAGAGATGATTTACAACTTCAGATAAGAAGGATTTAATGTTGACAGATTTCTGGTTGCATTGGGTCACAGTTCACTGCCGGTGTACAGATTTAGACTGATTGAGCGACAACTCGGCAGGATGGTCTGCAAGCAGTTGGTTCAGTACCGAGACTGATGTAACATGTTCATCAATGTTGCAGATAATCAGCCAGTCAGTAATCAGGCCTTTGATGTGTGTGGATTGGGCAACGAGCTAAGAGACAAAGTCCTTACACAGAGACAGACATAAACACTTGGTTTCTCAGTCATCTTGATCATCAAAGCGTACACTGACATCGCCAAGAATGACGAGTTTTTCTGATCTCAGAATGCAACAGTCGAGGACAGAATTTCATTTTGGAACATAGAAGGAGTGAGTTTGTTTGTATGGCTGGGAGGAGGACGGTAAATACAAAAGAAAACAGCAGACTGATTTGATATACGAGGAAAAATGTTGACGATTTCAAATGACAGATAGAAAAGGGAAAGGAGTGGATAAAAGAGAGACAAGATTAGACACATCTTTATACAAAACAGCAATCCCGCCACCAAAAGAGCTCGAAGGAAGGAATAGAATTTGTAACCAAGAGATGTGAGCTGTTTGATTCTTGGCTCATGGCGACTTGGTTTTAACGAAGTTTCTGTCAGAAAAAATCAAATCAAAGTTGTTTTCAAAAAAAAATCTGAGATACAGTCTTTCATCACGACAGAGAGACTGAGCGTTGAACAGACTGGAAAGTTCACAGAAATCAAGAGAGCAACACTGGACTGTGAGGCTGGGAGGAGGGGGGGGGGGCACAATGTCCTCCTTGCAACTGATACTGGCAAAGTCTCTCTCCTCACACTCCTTGATCTGTCTGCAGCCTTTGATACCATTGATCATGGTATTCTCCTTTCTAGACTTCATCATACTTTTGGCATCTCTGACATTGCTCTCTCCTGGTTCACTTCATATCTATCAAACAGAAAACAAACTGTTCTCATTAATGGCACTTACTCTCAACCTGCATACCTGACCTGTGGTGTTCCACAAGGATCTGTCCTTGGCCCTGTTCGTTTCACTCTTTACACCTCCCCCCTGTCTACCATCATCAACTCCCACTCTATAAAACACCACTTCTATGCTGATGACACCCAACTTCTAGACAGTGACACACCAGACAATATACAGCGCCTGTTGACTCGCACCACTGAGTGTTACTCGGACATTAAGAACTGGATGACGTTCAACAAACTTCAGCTTAATGACGACAAGACAGAAGCTATCCTCATTGGCACCCGTCAGAAACTTTCTCAGCTGCCTCCTCTTTCTCTCCCATTATGTAACACATCAGTCCCAATTTCTGATTCAGCTAAAAACCTTGGTGTCTGCATTGACTCTACCCTCTCCATGAACAACTTTGTTTCTCAAACTGCCAGATCTTGCTACTATCACCTCCATCGTATAAGCCTGATCAGGAAGTATCTCTCTGTCGAAACAACTGCAAAACTCGTTCTCTCCTTCATAATGTCTCGCATTGACTATTGCAATTCACTCCTGTCTGGTCTTCCTGCCTCCACCATTCACATCCTGCAGCGCATTCAAAACAATGCTGCACGCCTTGTACTAAAAAAGAAAAAAGCTGACCACATATCTCCTCTCTTGGCACAACTTCACTGGCTCCCTGTATCAAAGCGCATACAGTACAAACTAGACACCATGTGCTACAAAAGCCTCAATAACGCAGCCCCCGATTACCTGTCAAGCCTACTTGAGATCTATGTTCCCTCACGTACCCTCCGCTCTGCCTCCGATCCTCTGACTTTTCGCTTTCCAGCACTAAGCTCAATACCTATGGTCCACGAGCCTTCTCTGTTTCTGGTCCACTTTCCTGGAACAAACTTCCTCTCTCTGTCCGTCAGCAACCTACTTTTGTCTCCTTCAAGTCCGCTCTCAAAACTCACCTTTTCTCCTCTGCATAAAATCCTGACCTCACTCAATCCCCTCTGCAGCCTGTCTCCACTCGGAGGGGAATCACATTGTAATATATAATTGTATATAATATGCTCTCTATAATTTTCCATTGCTTTTATTCTTTCTCCCCATTTTAGCCGTGTGCGTGTGCGTGTGTGTGGTGCGTACGTGCGTGCGTGCGTGCGTGTGTGTGTGTGTGTGTGTGTGTGTGTGTGTGTGCGTGCGTGCGTGCGTGCGTGTGTGTCTGTTTTAGCGCTTAGATTTGATTTTATCAAGATTTTGCGCTATACAAATAAAGTATTGTATATGGGGGAAGCAAAAATAGGAGATAAGGGCGTTGCTGACATCAAGGGAAGCAACTGCATAGGTGTATTGTTGACATGAAGGGAAGAAACTGCAAAAGTCCTTGTCTACAAGGAGATACTGTTAGAAGTGCAGATGAAGTTGGTCGTCGAGAATATTTTCCTTTTTAGTGTATAGCGTTTACTTCTTCTTTTTTTTCTCTCGTTTTTTTTTTTTGGGGGGGGGGGGGGTATCCACTGAAGTGCAGTCCGGATGATGTTATCCTGCTCTCTTCGGATGATGCGCCCAATACATCTCGTTCGTCTTTTCATGACAGTGTCCGTATTCTTGTCTTGGTCAAGTAGTAGGTGGTCGGAGAAAGTGCTGAGCCAGAAGATTAGTATGATTTTTCGGAGGTTCTTTGTGTGGAAGGCTGATACCCTTGTAGGGTCGTTTTCAGCTTGGTGTTGACACTATGCTGGGGACGTCCACACGTTGTCCAGAATTCTAAAGGTGTATCTGATTCTGTTGAGACGGCCCTTGATGTCACTGGCCGCTCCTCCGTCATGTCTGACAATGGTGCCAAGGTCGGTGAACTCTTCAGTTCCAGGTATATGTGGATTGGTGAAGGATTTGGGATGTTCAGTATTATCACCTGATTACTCTATGATCTCCATGCCTCCTTGTCTGAAATTCTCTATGCTCGAGATTCCCTCAGTGAAAAATAAAGGCAGCAGATGAAGTAGTAGTAGAAATAATAGTAGTGGTGGTGGTAGTAGTAGTAATTGTAGTAGTAGAAGTAGTAGTAGTAGTAGTTGTAGTAGCAGTGGTAGTAGTAATGAACGTAGAAGAAAAACAAGATCATCATTAACAAAAACGACAAATATAATATAAAAAAAAAGCATAAGAAGAAAAATAACAACAACAAAAGTAGATAAAAAAAACAGAAGAAGAAAAGCAACAATGACAACAAATAAAGAACAAGAAAAAGGGCAAGGAGAAGAAGAAGAAGAAGAAGAAGAAGAAGAAGAAGAAGAAGAAGAAGAAGAAGAAGAAGAAGAAGAAGAAGAAGAAGAAGAAGAAGAAGAAGAAGAAGAAGAAGAAGAAGAGGGAGCGACAACAGGATAAAAAGCTTAACTCAGGAACAGCGTATATTCACAGATTAACGATGGCTTCGGCGTAAAAATATAATATAATAATAGAAAACTGTAGGGGTCGAACTGTCTGCTGCCTTAATGCCTATCATATCGTCATGTGTGCTTGCTGCAAAAGTTATAGCCACCCTAAAGGATCAAGATAGTTCGTCCTTAATACTCTGTCTGAACCCTTTGCACCAAACACCTCTACACTAAGGGAATTACCATGATTTTGTTTCCTTTCTTATTCAGTGAACAAGATTTATTAATAAACAGACAGGAAATGCTTGGTGCATTCTCTTCGCGGCAGAAAGATGAAAGATACAGGGTTGAAAGACCAACAGATCGACACGAATACAGGCAGGCATGCAGGCAGGCAGGCAGACAAAAAGACAGACAAAAAGACAAGATAAACCAAAAGACAAAGTACTGAGTTGTCGATCTTGCAAACAACCCCCCGTTTGACATGTTGATTTCAGTTTTATACTTTGATACAGCATTCAAGCAGATGACAAGCATTCTTACCAACAAATGCCTCTCAGTTCATATCAGGAAGAGAGTTCTTGAATGTCATATACAACCAATACTGCTGTACGGTTGTGAGGCGTGGACAGTCAACACGCAAAGCCAGAACAAGATTGAGGCAGCCGAGATGTGGTTTCTAAGAAGAATGTTGAGAGTTCCATGGACAGTAAAGAAAAATACGAGACAGTCATGATGGAGGTAGACACAAGAAGATCATTCATAAGGAAGATTAGGAAAAGACAGTTATAGGCCATTTTATGAGGAAAGGGGAATTAGAACACCTGGTCACACCAGGAAAGCTGGAGGGAAAGAGAGCGCCAGGCAGACCCAGGGAGAAAATATTGGACGGACTTGCAGGGTGGCTGAGGACAGAGAAGGTGGAAGATGTGCTTGCGGCAACAAGGAATAGATACATATGGAGGATGGAGGGCCAACACAGCGGTCGAAGACAAAAGTGAAATAAGCTTACCAAAGAACAGGCAATATTCTCCACTCTTCACATTAAAGCTGCTGGTAAAGACTTGGAACCAGTTATATTCAGAAGATAGAGGATTGAACAGACAGACACCGTGCACAATCAGCTCTAACAGAATGCTAACTTTAAGAAAACATGTGGAGATTATAAATTATCATTAAGTGTAAAAAATATCTGTTGATCCTTATAGTGATGGCAGCCAAAGACATTAAACAACACCATCTCTTCCAGCTTCACTGTAATACGCGAGTGTAACTAACTACTGACGTGGTCTCACAACATCAGCACAAACTAACCTCTTGAACATAAAATACAATGGTCTCACAACATTAGCACAAACTAACCTCTTGAACATAAAATACAATGGTCTCACAACATTAGCACAAACTAACCTCTTGAACATAAAATACAATGGTCTCACAACATTAGCACAAACTAACCTCTTGAACATAAAATACAATGGTCTCACAACATCAGCACAAACTAACCTCTTGAACATAAAATACAATGGTCTCACAACATTAGCACAAACTAACCTCTTGAACATAAAATACAATGGTCTCACAACATCAGCACAAACTAACCTCTTGAACATAAAATACAATGGTCTCACAACATTAGCACAAACTAACCTCTTGAACATAAAATACAATGGTCTCACAACATCAGCACAAACTAACCTCTTGAACATAAAATACAATGGTCTCACAACATTAGCACAAACTAACCTCTTGAACTTAAAATACAAAACGAAGCAAGGTGGATGATTCTTGGAACCACAAAACACACTCTCACTGACACCAGGCAGTATCTGCTTGACCTTCCTTCAGTGCAGGAAAGACATCAAGTAAAACAAGTCAAAACAATATTTCAAGGCATCAGAAAACCTGCAAAATCCGTTGCATTGGATGGTCAAAACAACAAAAGACGACTGATGACAACGCAGAAAATCACGAACGAGACGGGCAGAAGAATCCATCCATCAGGCATGCCAGCTGACAGGACTGAATGGAACAAAAGAAAGGGGACAATATCTGAACTATTTAAGAGACCGACACAAAACAGTCATACCACAAATCCTAAGAAGACACTGCCTCAAATGACCAGGCAGTAAAGCTGATGCAGAGATCAAACTAGTCCATTAACAAACAACAAAAAAGGCTGCAACTCTAAAGAAGTCATCATATATACTGATAGTTCAATTACAAGTAACCAATATGGATGGGGTTCATTATCAAACAGAATGAAAACAGCATATACGAAGAAAGTACTACACAGAGAATAACACCCGCCTGTTTAACAATTAAAGTTTGGGCAATAACATACCTCTAAACTGGTTAGACTCGCTAAAGAAGATGAAAAAAAGTCAAGCCTTCATCCTGATTGACTCCCCTAACCTGTTTGTGAAATAAGCTAGTGAAACGGAAACCCTGGAATTACACGAAGCAATCAATAATATCGAATTACGAAAACTCACGTGGATCTATTGTCCTGGGCACGATGGTGTGAAATGAAATGATCGTGTTGACAAACTTGCTGGTAAAGCAGCTACAGCAACTAGTTTGCATCTAGGAAGATCCCAACTCCTCAGGAATTAATCTCAGACCCACGCAAAAAAAAATTCTGAATCATCATGTCATCGGTCGTCTGGTTCAAAATGGAACAGTCTGTGAAAGTGGTCGGAAATCCGCCATGAAGGAGAAAAAATAGCCACCATCAATCAGAAAACACCACCATTAACATGCCACTGCGCAAGTTCCTGCAATGCTACAAGGAAAGTTTTTGGGCTTCTCCTGAATCAGAGACCGCAGAAGCCTGAGGAAATAAAGTGACATAGAAAAACAGGAGATGGTGAGGAGAAGAGGCGGGCTGAGTGTGTAAATAGTGTGAGTAACGACAGGATCTGGTGGGTGGGAAGGTGAGTGGTGCGTTTGTGGGAGGTGGACTTACGGTTGTGAGATGGTGGGAACGATAGACAGCTTGTAGGATGGTTTTCATAGTGGGGCTATGGTTTGATGGATTTGTGTGGTGCGGTTACATCACAAGTCAGTATATTTGTGTGGTGCGGTTACATCACAAGTCAGTATATTTGTGTGGTGCGGTTACATCACAAGTCAGTATATTTGTGTGGTGCAGTTACATAACAAGTCAGTATATTTGTGTGGTGCGGTTACATCATAAGTCAGTATATTTGTGTGGTGCGGTTACATCACAAGTCAGTATATTTGTGTGGTGCGGTTACATCACAAGTCAGTATATTTGTGTGGTGTGGTTACATCATAAGTCAGTATATTTGTGTGGTGCGGTTACATCACAAGTCAGTATATTTGTGTGGTGTGGTTACATCACAAGTCAGTATATTTGTGTGGTGTGGTTACATAACGAGTCAGTGTGGTCCAATAGCGCTGGTCTTTCAGGCGGCATAAAGGGGATGGTGAGGAACTTCTGCAACCATGGTGGAATGTGGGTTTCCATGCTGTGATGCACTGCCAATGGTAAGGATGCTGTGCTACTAGGCTGATGGTATTCTTCTCTCTGTTGAGTGACTGGGAGCTGACACTAGAACAGTTTCCTGGTCTATTTCGAGAAAGCTATAGGTTTAAGTCTCTTTCATATCACATGGCATTCACACCGTAGATACATTCTGATTTTATTCTGAGCGCGGAAATTCTGTCTTGAGAAAACTGAAACTTACGCTGAACTCTGTGCAAATATCGTTTCTGCCAGTAAACTTCATCTGTTACTTATGCGCGAGCCTCCAAATGTAATTTTCTCGCAGGTATGAAGTGAGAAAATATGTTGCTTAATTAAACACAAGTAGACATCATTCTGTCATGCGAAGTCTGCACAAACAGCAAGATCAAAATGATAGAATGAATTAAATGTTTACCATGGCGTATCTGTTTTATGACTGCCTATGCTATACTTTTCATTACCGAAAAATGTACACATCCCTTTTCTGCAGTCACATGTGAAACGAGAAGGACTTTTGCAGTTTTAAATAATGGCACAAAACTGACGGTCCTTAAACATGTTTGTTTCTTTGCGCTCTCTCTCTGTCTCTCCCCCCCCCTCTCTCCCTTTCCACGTACACGTGGTACATGTGAACGCAAATGTGTGTGTGTGTCTGTCTGTGTCTGTGAATATGTGTGTGTGTGTTTGTGTTTGTGTGCTTTTGTATGCAAATGCATGTCCATGCATGCATGCAAAACTATTTCTTCGCATGTCCAACAAATGGACGTTTTATGTGCAATTTAAAAAGGTTTAGTCGCAGAATTCATCGAAGAAGGACATTTACAATGCAAACATTTGATTACAAGGCAGTTTACTGGTAGGGCACTGATTCACCGAACGTAAAATGAAAGCGTCACAATACAAATAATTGTTCATTAAAATGGACGTGAAATCTGACAACTGGAACTGTTTTGCTTCCTCTTTTGACAACGACTTCGATTTCATCGTTTTTTCAGATTTTCTAAAGATTTTCCAAAACTGATGGCAGGTTTCGATCATCGGACTGCTAAGAAAACAACTGAACAAAACAGCCGGGGAAATGTTAACACTCACCAACCAACACACACTTTTCACCACGATTGAAATAACTCCCGCATTATGACAGACGTTCTATTTTTATCCGTATGAAGTTCCTGACAGGGGCAAACACAATTGCATTTGAGAACTCAATATTAAGGCAGCCTTTTTTTCGCGGACTGGCAAAGTGAATTAGAAACCTCTTGTGCTCATACAGTTTATGGAGAAAGTTGTTTTTTCTTCAAGTCTGCGGTCTATCGGCGTGTGTCTTTGCCCTTTGCAGTCCTTGGTTCCCCCACAGCTCTTACTTCTCCATGTTTCGCTCCACTTTGTGCCCTTCCCATTCCTTTTTCACTCTCTGAACCCTCCTCTTTTTCTGTCATTTTTCACGTCACAATTTCTCTTCTTTCTTTTTTCTTTCTTCTCTCTTCCTTGTTTTGCGTTTTCTGGCGTTATTTCTTTCTGCATATCTCTTTTGACTCTATGCATCTACATTTGTCTTAAATTCTCTCGCTTTTTAGCATTTTAAGTGACAGTGATACTTGCAGAGAAATGGAGGAGTAGAAGAACGAAAAGAAGAAGACGAAGAAAAAGACGAACAAGAAGCAGAAAGAAGAAGAAGAAAAAAGGCAGTGGTAAGAGGTGAAAAAGTTTAACTCGGGGCAGCGTATTTTCTTTTCTTTTCTTTTTTCTTTTTCTTTTTCTTTTTTGATACGGAAATGAGACCTTGGGGGGGGGGGGGGGGGTCTAGTGGATTTCAGTCAACTGTCCTCGCCTTGGCCCAGTGCTGTATCACGAAATACATTGACATCAGCAACAACACTAAGAATCCATTAACTTTTCTTTTAAAAACATCAAAAAAGAGAGATCTTTTTATTATCAACACAAAGATGCGTGTGAGTGATTGTACGAGAAAGAGAGAGAGGAGGGAGAGAAAGAGAAAGACTGTGTGTGTGTGTGTGTGGAAGAGAGAGAGGGGGAGGGAGGGACAGAGAGAGATAATTGGGGGAAGAGAGAGGAGACAGAGAGAGAGAGAGACAGAGACACAGAGAGAGAGAGGAGAGAGAGAGAGAGAGAGAGAGCGAGAGAGAAAGAGCGAGAGAGCGAGAGCGAAAGAGGACAGAAACAGAGAGAAAGAGGAGACAGAAAGACAGGAAGAGGAAAGAGAAAGACAGCAGAGGAGAGAGAAAGAGGAGCGAGATAGACAGAGGAGAGACACAGTGGAGGGGAGGGAGGGAAGAAGTAAATCATACACCAGACGACGAGTTTAAAAAGAGACGACAGAGTGTTTGAAACAGATCTAGTCTACTGACCCACAACACGTCGTAGTCTAGTGCTTGTGACAGCCGATCATAAGATGTTAAAGAGAAGAACAGAAGGAACTGGCGAGGAACGTCAGTGCCAATAACTCTTTTCCTTCCTCTCTTTAAAGGGAGGTAATTAAACAATAAAACTTTAAAGACAACTGACGAAAGAAACAGTAATATCCTGCCAGCCCAACTTTTCTCTAACTTTTCTCTGTATTTTTACGTTCAAATATTAGATAGCATAATAGCATATCAGGCATCAAACGAATCAATCAAATTTGAATATTGTCTCTTTGGCATATTTATCACAGTTTGTGCGGTACTAATACTGATCGATTTCAAGTCATCGTAAGCACATGTATGATAATGTTAACCTTCCATCGCTTCAACAGTTTGAAAGCAATCAGACTCCATCACTGCACGCTAGACTGTCCAGGGTATACAAAGTCGATAGCAGTTGATGTTACCGTGATAGCTGTCTCCACGTCCCTCCCCATTTCTCTCACTCTGTCAGGGAGTTTAAATAATCTTTACTGAAAATTTCACCGGCAGAGACTGATTACTAAATCCATACTGATTGTAGCTTGTGTAACTAAACGAAACGAAATTGTTATTGTTGCTTAAAGCCCAGCCGACTGCACAAAGCTATATGAGGGCTATAACCATTTCAAGAAGTACACCAAACCTCACTGGAATAAAGAACACGGAAAAGAAAATTACGTACACATATCAATGCATTCGCACACATAATCTAAGAATATGCCCTGGCGTTGACCACTCTGTCCAGTTTATCACCATAGGACATAAAAACATATCTGAATACAAATGTTAACTTTCATTTGAAACTGGATGTATCTAACATATGTATCATGCTTTAACATTTACCCACGTAAGATATTTTACATTGAAATATATATCTGTTAATCAATGTCATAGCACAGAACTGTATGAACCTCCACTACCTTTCAATCCACAGCCTCAAAGTAGAGACTCAGTCAGCAGGATCAGGAGCTCAGTTCACAGCCTCAGGAGTCAGGACTCAATCCACAGCCTCAGGAGACTCAGTTCACAGCCTCAGAAGACTCAGTCCACAGCCTCGGGAGTCAGGAGACTCAATCAGAGCCTCAGAAGACTCAGTCCACAGCCTCAGGAGTCTCAGTTCACAGCCTTGGGAGACTCAGTTCACAGCCTTGGGAGACTCAGTCCACAGCCTCAGGAGTCTCAGTTCACAGCCTTGGGAGACTCAGTTCACAGCCTTGGGAGACTCAATCCACAGCCTCAGGAGACTCAATCCACAGCCCCAGAAGACTCAGTCCACAGCCTCATGAGACTCAGTCTACTGCTTCAGGAGACTCAGTCCACAGCCTCAGGAGACTCAGTCCACAGCCTCAGGAGACTCAGTCCACAGCCTCAGGAGACTCAATCTACTGCCTCAGGAGACTCAGTCCACAGCCTCAGGAGACTCAATCTACTGCCTCAGGAGACTCAGTCCACAGCCTCATGAGATTCAATCTACTGCCTCAGGAGACTCAGTCCACACCCTCAGGAGACTCAATCTACTGCCTCAGGAGACTCAGTCCACAGCCTCATGAGATTCAATCTACGCCTCAGGAGACTCAGTCCACAGCCTCAGAGACAGTCCACAGCTCAGAGCTCAGTCTACAGCCTCAGAAGTCAGGAGACTCAGTCCACAGCCTCAGAAGACTCAGTCCACAGCCTCATTCCACTGCCTCAGGAGTCAGGAGACTCAGTTCGCAGCCTCAGGAGTCAGAAGACTCAATCCACAGCCTCAGAAGACTCAATCCACAGCCTCGGGACTCAATCCACACCATCAGGAGACTCAGTCCACAGCTCAGGAGACTCAATCCACTGCCTCAAGAGCCAAAAGACTCAATCCACAGCCTCAGGTGACTCAGTCTACAGCCTCAGGAGACTCAACCCACAGGCTAAGGAGTCAGGAGACTCAATCCACAGCCTCAGGAGACTCAATCCACAGCCCCAGGAGACCGAAGGATGCTCACTACACACTATTCACGTGAGGACATGCTAATGCAATTTCATGTTGTCGTAAAATACCCCCTGCCTTCTTGGTTCTTCCACTCACCTCTCTACCGAAGGATAGATTCAATGATTTTCTTTCTGTTCTTTTGGAATCTCTCAAGAGCCTTCCTGATTTTCCAATCAGCTCTGAAACGAGGGTGGGACAGTCATTTCCTTTCTGTTCCTTTGGAATCTCTCTGGACACTACCACGATTAAGTATGGCTACAGTTGTTTAATTGCAAAAGGAGTACCTACGGATGCTATTTATGCAAAGAATTATTGTCTCTACCTAGAGTGTACCCCATTTATAGGGTAAAAATCTTTATTTCGTACAGTACAGAATTGCCACAAAACATATGTGAGGGAAACGTGTTCTAAAACAAACAAATAAACAACAACAACAACAACAACAAAACCCAAAGAAACAAATCAAGAAAGAGTGCTCTCTCTCCTTCCCTGTCTATAGATAAGACTCCTCACTCTCTGTGTCTCGCTGTGTCTGTGTCTGTCTGTCTGCCTCTTGTCTGTCTGTCTGTCTCTGTCTGTCTGTCTGTCTCTGTCTCTCTCTCTCTGTCCTCCACAGGATTCCTATACTTACGAAGCATCTAGTGCACGACCTGAAAAAGGAAAAATAGGCCGGAATCAACCAATTCCAATTTGATTAAGTTTCTCTGGTTGTCTTCCTGTCAGTCTGATGGAGACAAACACGCAGGCAATGAACTCTCTCCCATTGGAAAAGACAAACGTACTGCAAACCATCTATCAACTGACAGACTTGAGAACCTTTGACACTTGACAGAAAACACAAAAAAACCAGAGGAGAAACTGTCCAGGACTACAAAAGTCGGAACTTTTCGAACAGTTCTCAAAGTTGAACAGGTCCACAGTTGTCAGAGGAAACACTGAATGCAAACGTAAAAGAGAAGGAGGAAGGAGCAGAATACCAGATGTGGATTGTTTTGATAAGGCAAATAAACAGCTAATTGTCTGCGTGTTTTGAAGTAGCTTTTCTCCACCCACCATCAAGCAGCTGGTGACCCAGAGGTACGGATCTCGCCTGCCAGTCTAACTGCACAAGTTTCCATTGTTTGGGTTGAAAAGACTGACAACATGAATGTTAAAGTTTCCAGCTGATTACCAACAGATGCTTACCACATCTCAATGACATACTGGGTAGAACATAGAAGTCAACACTTACAAAAGAGATAGGGACTGATACATATTTAAGGTCACGATTACTAAAACATATTTACACATGGAAAAAGGTAGACAGGTTTTTCTCGAGGGGGAGAGGGGATCAGTTACTTTCAAATGTGGTCTACAACGCTGAGCACATTTGAAACAACTTTTATCTTGCTCCTGCAGAGTGAAAGGGAATTTTTGCTCATAATTTTTTTTAAACCACAGTGATTCAAAGCCTAAAACGTGGTTTTGAAGATTTAAATAGTCTTGGCTAACATGCAGAATGGATATTTGATTATTCATTCAAACTGAAGAAACCCTCGCTGATTTTTCTGTTATTTTTCAACAAGTCGCGCGCGCGCGGCGCGCACACACACACACACACACACACACACACACACACACACACACACACACACACACACACACACACACACACACACACACACCCCTCTGCTGATGAACCTCGGACCCAAGTATGCTTAAAAAACAAAACAAAATAAACAAAACAAAACAAAAAAAAACCAACAAAACAAAAAACAAACAAACATACAAACAACAACACACACATACACCTCTGCTGATGAACCCCAGACCCAAGTACGCTTAAAAAAAATAAACAAAACAAACAAACAAACAAACAACAACACACACACACACAAGCACGCACGCATGCCCACCGATAAAGAACCGGGAAGGCATACTGTAGGGAAATAGAATTCTGTTGAGGATACGCATCCATCTATGCATGATCTGTAAATGCGGGGTCTTCAGATTTCATCAATTTTATTACATAGCAATGTGCAAAACGGACGGTCCAATCATTTGGTGATAAAACAGCACACAGCTTCTTGTTTTTTCTTTTATTTTCCAAGTTTTCTTTTAGGAGTACAGAGGCAAAATTCAATTTTGCTCCACATGGTTATCATGAGATTTGGACTGGGAAAAAAATAGAGATGTAAAAAAACAAGCTTTTGTTTTACTGTTTTGTTTCTTTGGTTTTTTTTTTTAATTGCTCTGTCATATATGAACACACACATACAGACGCAAACACACAGACACACACGCATACACACACAACACACACACACACAAACACACACTCACACACCGACAAACACAGACAGACACACACACACACACATACACACACACACACACACACACACACACACACACACACACACACACACACACACACACACACAGACAAACACCGACAAACACAGACAGACAGAAACAGACACACACACACAACACACACACACACACACACCGACAAACACAGACAGACACACAGAAACAGAAACAGACACACACACACACACACACACACACACACACACACACACACACACACACACACACACACACACACGTATCTTTTCGTGGAGAACGAACCCCCCCCCCCCCAAAAAAAAAAAGCCCACAATCCTGAAAAAGTTTCAACTTGTTTCGATTACTTCATTCCAAACACAACAGCATGTAACGAGCTGTGTCGCACAAATCAGTCATGCAGTGCGTATGATGTTCGTCAGACAGATTTCCTTTGGGCACGGTCAACAGAAGTGCCGGACGTGAGAAGCTGCATACAGAGTTTATCAAACATCTCAACAATCTATCATTCATTGCATCTAGACGCTTTCTCAATGCTCCGTACCTCCATTTACCCTGTGGGAGAGATTAAAAACGCACCCATTCATCAGAGCAAGCCTCTGCATAGAAATAAACAATATAATGAAAAGAAAATTAACGGGACAGGAAGACAGAAAAATAAGAAACGAAATGAGATAAAAGAAGAAAAAGGAAATAAAATATAATTAAACGAAATAATATGCATCGACTTTATGTTTGCGTGCCCGCGAACATTCGCAAGAAACGCTACCGTGTCCACTTCTCGCCCCATCCTTGAGAAAGACCTATCAATCCACAGAAGTAGTCTCCCTTCCTACCGAATAGCGACAGGCAATACAAAACTAATGCGTCTGTTGTGTAAAGTAATACAATTATAAGAAACAGAAACACAGACACAGCGAAACAAAATCACTTACCCAGCTATTTAATCTGATACATGCTCAAATTTCGTTAATTTAGGCAGCGTAGACACTGGAAAAACCGTGCACATCAACTGGTTGCTTGAAATCTAAAGATGGTGCGATTATCACGAAAAAGACAAAATATTAGATAGATGGGGACAGTACATTAAGGACCTTTTTGAGGATGACAGAAAGAAAAAACACATCGAAAGAACGAATGTTGAAAACCCACCAATTATGAAAGATGAAGTCAGAGGAGCGATGAAAAAGATGAAAGCGGGAAAAGCCCCAGGACCAGACAATATCACTACAGAAATGATTTGAGGCCCTAAATAAATTTGGTACTGAAAAAATAAACAGTCCTCCCAAACAAAACTTATGGCACCGGAAAAATCCCTTAAGATATGTCAAAATCAATCTTCATTGCATTTCCAAAGACAGCAGGCGCGATAGAATGCAAACTCCATCGTGCAATCAGCTTGATGAGTCGTGTAACAAAGATTCTATTAAGCATAATCATGAAGAGGACAAGGAACATAATCAAATAAGATATAGCAGAAGAACAATGTGGATTTGTCGAAGGGAAAGGAACTATCAATGCCATATACATCCTAAGTACTCTTATAGAAAGATCAATTGAGTTGACTAAGGATTTATACTTGTTTTGTTGATTATACCAAGGCTTTTGATCGTGTAAGACACGAAGAATTGATCAACCAACTAGAAAGGCTCAAAGAATATTACTGGGAACAAACCAGCAGCAATGAGAGTACAAAATGATATAAGCTCTTTCTATGTACCAAAAGAGGGGTTAGGCACGGGTGTGTTCAGTCATCAAATTTGTTTTCACTTCACAGAGAAACCATCACGAGAAACCTAGAAGAATGCCCTGGGATAAAGGTTGGAGGAAAAGTGATAAACATTCTTCGCTATGCAGATGACACCGTTCTAATTACAGAAAATGAAAAAGACCTACAAAATCTTGTGAATATAATAAAGGGCTGGACCTAAATAGCAAAAAGACTGAAATCATAGTAATCAATAAAAACAAGAAATCGCCTCATGCAAAATAACAGCAAATGGCACCACATTGAGACAAATGATAGTTTAGATATCTGGGACTATCTCACAATGCAGATGAATTAGAATGGCCAGCAGATCGGCATATCTGGGAACAGTCATCTCACCAGATGGCAGATGTACATTAGAAATGGCCAGCAGAATCGGCCAAGCTAAAACAGCATTCAAGAAAATGAAAAGCGTTCTTACCAACAAGTGCCTATCAGTTAACATCAAGAACAGAGTTCTTCATCGGTACATTGAACCGATATTGTACAGATGTGAAGCGTGGACAGTCAACACGCAAAGTCAAAACAAGATTGAGGCAGCTGAAATGTTGTTTCTAAGAAGAATGTTAAAAGTTCCATGGACAGCAAAGCAAACAATCGAGACAGTTTTGAAAGAGGCAGACACAAAAAGAACATTAATGAAGAAGATCAGGAAAAGACAAGCCACGTCTATAGGACATTTTATGGGGCAAGAGAAATTAAAGCAACAAGTAACAACAGGAAAGCTGAAGGGAAAAAGAGCACCAGGTAGACCCAGGGAGAAAACACTGGACGGACTTGCGCAGTGGATGAAGACAGAGAGGGCGGGAGAAGTAATTACAGCAACAAAGAATAGATTCGTATGGAGGGCCATGATCGTCAACGCTATGCTGCAGGGCACATGATGATGAGACACTGTGCCATGCCCTTTGAAACTGAGGGAATCATGACCACTGGACCTTCGGTAATTCGCCCACAAATCAGACTAAAAACAACTGCTGACATTTCACTTTATTTCGTTTCAAACACAAACTTACACAACACTTTCTAGATAATTGCACTCTATATGACAACAATGATCACGTGTCAGTTTGATTCATAAAAACATGTTTGTTCACAGCCATTAATTCGTTCACCGATTGACGTAAGAACACACGTAACCTTCGTTCACCGATTGACGTAAGAACACACGTAACCTTCGTTCACCGATTGACGTAAGAACACACGTAACCTTCGTTCACCGATTGACGTAAGAACACACGTAACCTTCGTCAACCAACTTCTTGAATGTTAGACTAACATTCACTCACTGACAAGAACGATAACCTGTCTCCGATGATAAAAAAACGAACTCGTTCACATTTACGTAAGAACCAGTAACCTCGTTCACCGATTGACAAGAACACGTAAACCTGATCAGGTTGGTGCAACGAGTAACTTCTTCCATCTGTCACGTAAAGAATCCTAACTTGGTACACTTCTCAGATTTATATTCAGGCACTCAATGACAATGAGATGAAACTGAAATCTCTCAGCAAAAAATAACCTTTGCACTCCGCACCTGTACACCAAAACTGCAAAACACATTAACCCTGTTGATTCTCCACCCTGTATCAACTGCAAAACATAACCTTTGTATCTCCGAGACCATATCCACCAAACTGCGAAATATAACCCTTTGATGACTTCAACTGCAAAAACCCTGTTCCCACCACACCCCGCAAAAACTTAACCCTTTGACTCCCCACCCTATCCACCAACTGCAAAAACATTAACCCTTTGACTCACCACCCTTCCACCAACCGCAAAAACTTAACCCTTTGACTCCCTCACCCTATCCACCCTGCCTTATCCTCACCATCAAACTGCAAAAACTTAAACTCATTTGACATCCCTCACCCTATCCACCTGCTTCCTGCAGGAGTCAAAGGGATATAAACATCAGATACGTGATCATATACAAATGACAAGGGCGCCAACCTCCAGCGGCAACTGGGCCATTATGAAAATCTGCATGACTTCAGTAAGAAAGAACTACGTGGTGGCTGTAACATCCGACTTCTACATCAGTTCTCCAGGGAAATGTTGAGGGAGGGAGACGGAGGTTAACACACACACACACACACACACACACACACACATACACACACACACACTACACATACATACACACAAAACACACATACATACACACACATACACACACACACATACACAACAACACACAAACACACATACATACACACACATACACACACACACATACACACATACATACACACAAAACACACATACATACACACACATACACACACACACACATACACATACATACACACACAAAAACACACATACATACACACACATACACACACACACATACACACATACATACACACACACACACAAACAAACACACACACATGCACACACACACATACACAAACAAACAAATACACACACATACATACACACACGCACGCACGCACACACACATACACATACACACACACATACACATACATACACACAAAACACACATACACACATACATACACACACACATACACACACACAAACACAACATACACACACATACACACACACAAACACACACACACACAAACAAACACAAACACATGCACACACACATACACAAACAAACAAACACACACACAGAGGCACACACACCAACCACACACACACACACACACCACACACACACACACACACACACACACACACACACACAACAAAATGACGGAGTGACAATATTGTGGAACGGAAAGAAAAAGCAACTGCAGGGACCCAGGCTTCGGCACAATCTGGTGAACAACTTTTCAGTGCGGCGCTCCAAAAACTCTACACGGATTTATGGGAGGAGGTGGAGAAGGAGAAAAAGAAGTACAAGAAGAAAAAGAAGGAGGAGAAGGAGGAAGAAAAAGAAGGAGAAGGAGGAAGAGGAGGAAGAAAAAGGAGGAGGAGGAGGAAGAGGAGGAAGAAAAAGGAGAGGAAGAGGAGGAAGAAAAAGGAGGAGGAAGAAGGAGGAGGAGGAGGAAGAAAAAGAAGGAAGAGGAGGAGGAAGAAAAAGAAGGAGAGGAGGAGGAAGAAAAAGGAGGAGGAGGAGGAAGAAAAAGGAAGGAGGAGGAGGAGGAGGAGGAAGAAAAAGAGGAGGAGGAGGAGGAGGAAGAAAAAGAAGGAGGAGGAGGAGGAGGAGGAAGAAAAAGGAGGAGGAGGAGGAGGAGGAAAGAGAAGGAGGAGGAGGAGGAGGAAGAAAAAGGAGGAGGAGGAGGAAGAAAAAGAAGGAGGAGGAGGAGGAAGAAAAAGATGAACACTCAGGATAATTTAGCCCCCCCCCACACACACAAACACATACACACACAAACACACACATGTGTATATATACATATGTATATATGTGTGTATATATGTGTGTATATATGTGTGTATATATGTATGTATATATATATATATGTGCACATTCTAAGCCCTCAATATGAAACCGAATGAGTCTACTTTTTATTTGTTTTGTCTTTACCTTTAATGATTATGTGGTATCCATAATGTTTGATAGTGTTTATGACAATAAAATGAGTGTGAGTCTCTTTCTCTTTCTCTGTCTCTGTCTGTCTGTCTGTCTGTCTGTCTGTCTGTCTCTCTTTTCTCTCTCTCTTCTCTCTCTCTCTCTCTCTCTCTCTCTCTCTCTCTCTCTCTCACACATTCCCAAACATACGAACTCGTAAATTAAGACCTCTAACCATCAAATCCTCTGAAAAAAAAATCCGTCCATAAAGAACCGAGAAATCATACTGAAAGGAAAGAAAAATCTGACGGGAATGCACACAGGTCTGTGCATGATCTATGAACGTGAGGTCCTCAGGTTTCATGGACTTCATCACGAAGCAATTTGCAGAATGGATGATCAAATCACTTGGTGATCAAACGCTCCCGGCTTCAATTTCATGATGAGTTCTTGTAGGTGTAAAGAAACAAGATTCAATTTCTCACACCACACTATCGCGTAATTGGGATTTTAAAAAGTAAAGAACATAATAATAAAACAAAGTAAAATAAAATGAAGTGAAACAAAATAAAATGAAATAAAATAAAATAAAAATTTAAAAAAAATGAAATAAAATAAAATAAAATAAAATAAAACAAACAAAATAAAATAAAAAAACCAAATAATAAAATAAAATAAAATAAAATAAAATAAAATAAAATAAAAAATAAAATAAAATAAATCAAACACTCAAAATCTTCATCCTCGAGACAATTCTGACCACCATCTGAAGTGAGTTCATCCTTATCATTATCAATATCATCATTATGCTACCAATTTTTGAAGAACAAGGTCTCCCAACAGTGTAAAAATCGCTACTCACAGTTCCGTAGCTTTCGATGGCGTTCTCGCCATCTTCGTCAGCGCTCTAATGCTGTCTGCGTGAATCTCTACTCAGATCTCGCGAACATGGGATGAACCCAGTTCACGAGATCGAATCAGAGAATGGTACACCGGGGGCAGGGTGTAACGGCCCCGGTCCCTGTTGAGCAGGGGGTTGGTGGCTGCGATGTAGATGGCCTCCTTGACTCCTCGCTGGAACCACTTATTTTCTCTGTCCAGGATGTTGACATTGTCCGCACTGAATTGATGTTTTTCGGCGTGTAGGTGAGCTCCTACTGGAGAAGAGTCCCTCTTGTGTTCTGTTAGTCTCTTCTGAAGGGGGCGTTCAGTTTCACCGACATAATGTTGGTTACAGTCCTGGCAGTCTATTCTGTATATAATGCCAGCTTTGTCGAGTTTGCTGGTTTTGTCCTTGGGGGTGACCAGCTGGCTGCGTATGGTGTTGGAAGGTTTGGAATGTACAGCCACCCCCAGTTTTCTGATCTTTCTGGACAGAGCGTCACTCACACCTCCTACGTATGGGATGGTGATGTGTCCTTGCGCTGGTGTTGTTTCACTGGCTGTTGGGATGCGGTGTTGGATTTCCTGCCTCCCGGGCTGTTCCAGGCCCACTTTTTGTAGCCCGAGATGGTGAGCACTTTTTTCAGGTGGTTTGTCTCCTTGTCTTTTGCCTCTTGGGTACTGCATATGGTGTTAGCTCTGTGGGTAAGGGTTCGAATCACTCCCAGTTTGTGTTCAAGGGGCTGGTGGCTGTCGAACTGTAAATATTGGTCCGTATGAGTTGGTTTACGGTAGACCGAGAAGGATAGAATGCCATCAGTTCTGGTGATGAGGGTGTCCAGCATGGCTATGGAGTTGTTCTGTTCCACTTCCCTCGTGAATTTGATGGCTGGGTGTTGGTTGTTCAGATGTTCTGTGAACTGTTCGACCAGTTGCTGGGGGAGGATAGTCATGGTGTCGTCTACGTAGCGCCCCCAGTATCGTGGTGGGGAGTGGAAAGAGGCCAATGCTTTCTCTTCAAAATCCTCCATGAACAGGTTGGCTACTATTGGGCTTACTGGGGAGCCCATGGCTGCTCCTTCTTTTTGTTGGTAGAATTCACCTTGGAAGGTGAAGTAGGTGGTGGTGAGGCAGCAGGACAAGAGTTCACATACGTCGTCCACTGTGAGAGATGTACGTTGGTGGAGGGTTTGGTCGTTTTGTAACCTTCGGCGTATGATCTCTATGCTTTCTTTCACTGGTACGCTGGTAAATAGGGCAGAGACATCATATGACACAAGGAGTTCATCATGAGCGAGGGTGTAGTTACTCAGTTTTTCCACTAGGTCAGCACTGTTGTGGATGTGATGATCTGTGTGTCCTACGAGAGGTGATAGGATGTCCGCCACAAATCTAGCCGTCTCATACATGATGGAACCTCTGGATGCGACTATGGGACGGAGGGGGACTTCTTTCTTGTGGACTTTGGGTAGACCATAGAACTTGGGGACGTCGGACACAGTTGGGTATAATTTCCTGTACTGTTCTAATGACAGGCGGTCCGTCTCTTTCAGGCGTTTCAGTGTGTCTTTCAGTTTGTTGGAAAACTTGGAAGTAGGATCTTTCTTGAGGCGTTCATATGTTGTAGTATCTTCCAGAAGTTTGCTTGCCTTCTCATAGTACATGGGTCTAGGCATGATGACTGTGGCACGACCTTTGTCAGCTGGTAGGATCATCGTGGCGTGTTCGTTCTTTAAATCCGCCAGAGCCCGTCTTTGGTCCGGTGTTAAGTTGGATTTCGGTAGTTTGGCCTGTTTCATGATTCTGACACAGTCTGATCTTAAGTGTGTGGCTTCTTCTGAATTAGGGCCAATATACCTGCAAGCTGTTTCAATGCTTGTGATGAGGTCTACCACTGGAAGCTTGTTAGGGGCTACGGCGAAATTTAGTCCTTTCTCTAGTACTTCCTGTTCTGGTTTAGTGAGTTGGCGATCTGATAGATTGATCACCCACCTCTCTTTGGTCTTTCTTTTTGTTTCTTCCGGTACAGGTGTAATCTCGCTTTTGTCATTCTGTTGTCTCCTGTTGTTTTTTGGTGCTAGAAGTTCGAATTTCTTTCGATGGCGTTGGCGTACTTTGTCCCATTCTATTCGTCGTGTGTTGTTTAGCCACTCTTTGATTTCGGAGAGCATAGCATCTGGTAGTGTGCTAGAGCTCAGTCTTTCCTCGAGGTCTTGGATTTTCCCTTCCAGACAAGTGATGCGGGTGTTGATTTGCTTGATGCGTTCGTTCATGAGTGCTCGTTGTGCCTGATTGATGATATTATTTGCTGCTGTTCCTTTCATCGAAGTTTTGATTTTTAGGCTGGTGGGAAAGACGCCGTGATGTTTGCAGTGCAGTGTGAAGTGTAGATGGTTCCTGAACTTCGCTAGGGAGCGGTGTAATTTCTCTGATTCACGAAAGGTAGTGATGATCGTCCGATCGTAATCGCGAATGAGACGTAGGGGAAGTTTCAACAGTTGGGGGGTAGACATAATGCTACCAATTTTTGAAGAACAAGGTCTCCCAACAGTGTAAAAATCGCTACTCACAGTTCCGTAGCTTTCGATGGCGTTCTCGCCATCTTCGTCAGCGCTCTAATGCTGTCTGCGTGAATCTCTACTCAGATCTCGCGAACATGGGATGAACCCAGTTCACGAGATTCGATCTCGTGAACTGGGTTCATCCCATGTTCGCGAGATCTGAGTAGAGATTCACGCAGACAGCATTAGAGCGCTGACGAAGATGGCGAGAACGCCATCGAAAGCTACGGAACTGTGAGTAGCGATTTTTACACTGTTGGGAGACCTTGTTCTTCAAAAATTGGTAGCATTATGTCTACCCCCCAATATCATCATTGTTATCATAATCATCATCATCGTCAAAATCATCAACATCATCATTGTTATCATAATCATCAGCGTCGTAAAAATCATTATTACTGTTGTCGTCATCAACATAGTCATCACAGTTACTATCATCACCATCCGAAATCCAGTCCATTATAATCATCATCGCCTTTACAGATGTCGTCTTCGTTGCTATCGTCCTCGTTCTTTCAGCGTCATCACAATCATGTTCTCATCATCATCGTCGTTATCATCGTCGTTCATCGTCGTCGTCATCGTCGTCGTCATCATCGTCGTCGTCATCATCATCATCATCATCATCATCATCATCATCATCATCATCATCAGTATTAACTACCTACATCATCATCATCATCTGTAAACGCGTCGTCTTTGTTGCTTTTATGAGCATCATCACATCATGTCCTAGTCGTCGTCGTCGTCATTATCATCATCATCACCATCACCACCACCACTAATAATTAACTGTATTCTGTATTCATCACAAACAAGGCAATCATCAGAACGTGAGGGAATGAAGTGAAGGAGTGGATAGCGAGAAACTCACTAAGTTCTCCATCTTTTTTTGTTTTGTTTTAAATTAATTTAAACAAGTTTTTACTTTTCAGTAATCTTTTGTCTAAAGTCCATATGTTCTGGTTACAAAAAAACAGAGAAGCGTTTTCACAAAGTTTGCTTATGATAGATTGAAAAAAACCACCACCGAAAAACAGTATTATGTGTACACACATTAGTTCAAGGGACATAATTATTCATTCAATGTCCGTACATGCATTCCTACAGGCAACATTGTTTCGTTTTTCCTCAGAAATTCAGCTGTATAGGTGGCCAAGGTTTTCGTGCAAACGGCATGTAGTCTTTTACTACTCTTTAAACCCAAAACTTTACATGTAATATGGAGGGGAGAGGGAGGGAGGGAGGGGGAAGGAGAGAGAGAGAGAGGGAGAGAGAGAGAGAGAGAGAGAGAGAGAGAGAGAGAGAGAGAGAGAGAGAGAGAGAGAGAGAGAGCACATTAAAACGGTAGTCTGGAACACTTACAGACTGCATAACATGACAACGGCTGAGCCAATAATTCTTTTACCTCTCTGCCAGGGGCACGGACACACAAAGTGCAGTGGAACTTACAACGGTCACGTTTTCTCTCCCCACAACGGGAAACAGGCAAAAAAAGGCAAATCACATAAAACCAATTACTTTCTAAGAGGACCCGAGGAGTTGATAAACGGATTACGTCAAAAAAGAACTGAACATTTGTACAGACTTTGACAGAAACGTGGACCCTGTTGAACTTGAGTGGTGAAAACGACGGGTTGAACTCGGTGTGTGCAGCAATGATATGTAGGTCAGTGGGGGGGTTTGCTGCGCATATAATCAAATCATCTAGAGCTGTTTCGGTCTTTATCTGTCTCTTGTGTTGTTCTCTCTCTCTCTCTCTGTCTCGCTCTCTCTGTCTCTCTGTCGCTCGCTCGCTTTCTCTCTCTCTCTCTCTCCTCTGCCCTTCTCTCTCTGTCTCTCTCTCTCTCGCTCTCTCTCGCGCTCTCTCTCTGTCGCTCTCTCTGTCGCTCTCTCTCTCACTCTCTGTCTGTCTCTCTCTCTCTGTCTGTCTCGCTCTCTCTTTCTCTCGCTCTGTCTCTCTTTCTCTCTCTCTCTCTGTCTCTCTCTCGCTCTCTCTCTCTCTCACTCTCTCTGTCGCTCTCTCTCTCTCTCTCGCTCTCTCTGTCTCTCTCTCGCTCTCTGTCTCTCTCTCGCTCTCTCTGCTCCCCTCTCTCTCTCTCGCTCTCTCTCTCTTGCTCTCTCTCTCTCTCTCGCTTCTCTCTTTCTCGCTCTCTCTCTCTCTCGCTCTCTCTCTTTCTCGCTCTCTCTCTCTCTCGCTCTCTGTCTCTGAGTTTAAGCATACACTGCAAATAATTACCACATAACTGAGAGCAAAATGCAAATAAGATTTCATCACAAACGTTGTTTTGTTAGAGCAGATTTGTCATACAATATATGCTAAAACATTCATTTCCAAATGATGGATATCATTCGCTGTTGTCTTCAGCGATAAACAACATTCCTCGTGTTTCTCCAGTGGTGCATTTCAAACATTTGCCAGTGCCATTTTTTCTGTCATCATTCTGACCAGGCCCGAGTATGTTGCCGTAACAGACGACAGTGCATTCAGCAGTTACAGGGCTGCGTCCATCTTACTCCTCATCCTCCTTTCCCTCGTCGTCCTCCTCGTCATCAATAACAAAACCCTCATTAGCATTATTCACCGACTGTTTAATGTACACGACGATTTCGGCAGAAGGCGTTCAAGTTCATATTGCCGACTACTCGAACCATCATCGTCATCATCATCGTCATCATCATCATCATCAGGTGCCCTGTCGCATGGCGTTGGCGACCATGGACTTCCATCCATCTCTATCTCTCGTTGCCTCTAGCATCTCCCCCACCCTCCTCATCCCCAGCCACTCTGCAAGTCCGTCCAGCATTCTCTCCCTGGGTCTACCTGGTGCTCTCTTTCCCTCCAGCTTTCCCGTTGTGACCAGGTGCTCCAAATTCCCCTTCCTCATAAAATGGCCTATAAATGTTGCCTGTCTTTTCCTAATCTTCCTTATGAGTGATCTACTTGTGTCTGCCTCCATCAAGACTGTCTCGTTTGTTTTCTATGCTGTCCATGGAACTCTCAACATTCTTCTTAGAAACCACATCTCGGCTGCCATATCAGGGCGAACACCATGTCAAAAACGACAACCCGGTATCAGAAGGCGTGAAAAGCATGTGAAGATATGGAACCAAGAAGAAGCTCGTGTTGCAAGACGTGTGGTTAATCCCTAGAGTCTAGTCACGCAGTTAACCCCAAGAAGACAGGAATTTAATCCCCGCTTTTCAGTTATGTTAATGCGGCCGAAAATGTGCTGTTTGGTATTTTTTATCATCAGTTTTCTTGTTGGGAGAGTCCAGTTCTCCGCCTTGCCAGTGTAATAAGTTGCTTGACAGATGGTGGGAAAGGTTCTTAATCATGACATTTGGTACAGAAGGTCATCGTTTTTCTGAGTCCGACAATTACTTTATCTCTGTCAAACACCACACACACACACCCCACACACATTCACACCCCACACACACCCACACACACACACAAAACACACACACACACACACACACACAACACACACACACACACACACACACACCCTCTCTCTCTCTCTCTCACTGTTTGTTCTTTTGCTTATCTACACGGACTATGCTGTATAGAGGAATTACAGTAAATGGTATCATCAGACAAGCGCCATGACAACTTTTCAAGGTCTGCATATGGAGTGAAGAGGGCGAAAATCATTGTTCATTCACTGAGGATGTTTGATTACCTGGCCAGAACTCAGCGACCAAAGGGCAATGTGTTACTGGACACACACAACAGTGGTTCTGTTAAAAGAGTGTATTTGCTGTGTATCACTCTCTACAGCACTGTCCACAAACCACTGAACCATGCTAAAAGTTTCAAAACAAGCCCTGAATTCTGAAAGTATTTGGCATTCTCTAATCCCAAACCACTGAACCACATACCCTGAATTCTGAAAGTATTTCGCATTCTCTAATCCCAAACCACTGAACCACATGCCCTGAATTCTGAAAGTATTTGCATTCTCTAATCCCAAACCACTGAACCACATGCCCTGAATTCTGAAAGTATTTCGCATTCTCTAATCCCATTAAATCAATGTGGCCATAGCAGGAACAAATATAATGCAATAGCAGACAGAATCTTGATCTGCCAATGTAGTCATGCAGAAAACTGGTCAGAGACGGTAAGACCACATCTTCGCTGTTACCCAGTCCTCCTTCCTCAGCAGCGGTCTACTTTTACAGTGTACTGAAGTAGGGCATGTTTCAGATAATACGTTGTGACATGTGACGTGACCAAACCAATCAAGCCTTGTGTCGCTTCAGTGCTGTCAGAGGGAGTTCTCCACCACCCACTTACGTGTTGATCTTGTTCCATACATACTCGTGAACCGTCAAACATGTTCCCTGTGGGCTCACCAAGTCTGGATCTTGTTACGTACGTAACGACTTTTTTCTGCCTTATCTTCGGCGATACTCCTGTGTCGCTACCACCACATCGTTTATTTCAGCACTCCAACTCCCCTCCCCCCAGAAAACAAAACAAAACAAACAAAAAGAACAACACACACACACTCACCAACACACATACAACACACACACACGCACACACACACGTATCATGTGCAGTTATGGCATATGCCAAGATTATTGGCTGCTTTATTTTGTGGTTGCTTTGAACTGTTGAGGATTGTTTATCTTTATATGTTCTGTCATTGAGTTGTGATTGTAGTTTTGAGTAGATCTGAGAATAACATAGTGTGGTGCGAGTCCAGTTTATGTACATTTTAATTTTCCTATGTGGATGTATAAAGGAGTATTGTATTATATTGTATTGCAGCATGGCATCTATTAATTTGTTTTCCCTATCCATCATATTTTCTCTCTTCAACCTGTTGCTACATCAACTGTTTCCTCTCTTTTTGTTCTTCCTTTCTTCCATGTCTTTCATATCAGCTGCGTTGCTTGCTCATCTCTTTGCTGTGCTTCAATCCTCAGGTGATTGCATCCTCCAGCTTCTGGACTTCTGTATCTTCTTTCTTTACATTAATCTTTCTGAATGTCAAAATTGGTCTTTTTGCTTTCTTCTTCCGTTTGTATTTAATCTTGCCTGTACTCCATGGTTAAAAACCACCGTGCAGCTGTGCTGTGTGATTTCTTGATTTGGCACGGGGAACACTTACATCTGAAAAACAGGAAGAAACTTATTTCATTTGTATTTTTATTTGTTTACATATTTATTCATTATAATGATAATAATGATGATTATGATGATGAGAAACTGGTAATAATAATAATAACGGATGAATAAATAAATAAATAAATTATATAATCATCATTATCACTATCAGTTTCTGCCACCAGTGCAAACATAGTCCCATCATGCTCCCCACCAGCTTCCCTGATAACAGGGTAGACCTATATGGCCTTGATGAGAGACCAGACAGTGAACTGCCAGGCTAGTGCCACTCAGATCAAAGTCAGCGTTTGGCGTTAGATCTCTAAACGCTGCATCCATTATACATTTTTCATTCGAAAATTTATCATCAACTGATCAAAAACACTAAGAAATGACGTCACTCATGACATTTATAATGCTTTGCACCCACAAAATAGCTCTTCACGGGTAAATAAATTGCAGTTGAACCAGGCCTACAAGTCTCGTTCGAAATTTTAATTAGGTCAGTTGTTGATACGTAGGCTACTTCCCAGCAGCAGGCTTTTGCTTGCTGACACTTGGTGCGTTTAGTCGACTCGTACATGAATTGTTTAAAACTCAGTGACATAAGACAAACATAACAAGGTAGAGAAAGGGTTTCAAAACACAACCAAAATATTACTTACCTTGAAACATGAGATGTGCAGTCACAAACTAGATACAGGCGAAAGCACGAATAACCCGACTTCCATACGTAGTTACGTCTGTATCAAAGCGGTAAGTATCGATAAAATCGCGCGAGAAAATGCGATACGTAGTCGGTACGTACGTATCTGGCCTGTATGGAATACGTGACGTGTAATCTAAAACTCCCTACTGACACAACATGCGTGCTACTTCCTACCGTTAACTCATACAGACATCTGCAGTGTTAGTCAGGGAAATTAAGAATACCCTCAGTGACA
>JAPXFY010000020.1:15620285-15660285 GCA_030674185.1 Monoplex corrugatus
GAGACACACACAGAGACAAACACACACACCACACACACACACACACACACACACACACACACCACACACACGCACATCCCAAACAAACAACAAGCAAAAAAAGAAATTTCGAAGCTGCTTATTACTCGTCCGTTCTGTCACAGAAGAAATGCACTAATAACCCTACTCCCACCCCCCCCCCCCCCCCACAATAAATTGAAAAAAAGGTCAAGTCATACTCACAATCTTTTTTTTTCACATGGAAACACAGACAGCAGAAGGCAAGGAAAGAGAAACATACTCACAAGCTTACTTTTCACATGTCACAAGCTTACTTTTCACATGTCACATGTCACAATCTTTCTTTTCACATGTCACAATCTTTCTTTCACATGTCACATGTCACAATCTTTCTTTTCACATGTCACAATCTTTCTTTTCACATGTCACAATCTCTTTTCACATGTCACAATCTTTCTTTTCACATGTCACAATCTTTCTTTTCACATGTCACATGTCCCAAACTTTCTTTTCACATGTCACAATCTTTCTTTTCACATGTCCAACTTCTTTCACATGCACAATTTTCTTTCACATGTCACAATCTTTCTTTTCACATGTCACAATCTTTCTTTTCAATGTCACAATCTTTCTTTTCACATGTCACAATCTTCTTTCACATGTCACAATCTTTCTTTTCACATGTCACAATCTTTCTTTCACATTCACAACACATGTACAATCTTTTTCACATGTCACAATCTTTCTTTTCACATGTCACATCTTATTTCACAATCTTCTTTTCACATGTCACAATCCACATGTCACAATCTTTCTTTTCACATGTCACATGTCACAATCCAATGTCACAATCTTCTTTCACATGTCACATTCACAATCTTTCTTTTCACATTCACAATCCACATGTCACAATCTTCTTCAAGTACATGTCACAATTTTCTTCACATGCACAATCCATTACAATCTTTCTTTCACATTCACATTCTTTCACATGTCACAATCTTTCTTTTCACAGATCACAATCTTTCTTTTCCCATGTCACAATCTTTCTTTTCACATGGAAAGACAGCAGAAGGCAAAGAAAGAGCGACGATACCACATCTAAAGAAAATGCATTTCATGCCAACAATCATTCAAACACTAAATTCTTTCTTCGCGATCACATTCCAACCCAATATTAATGACCACAGCATCTCATACAATTTTTCACAATACTATGATGATGACGACGACGACGATCAGGTTACACAAAAAGGAGAGAGAGAGAGAGAGAGAAGAGAGAGAGAGGGAGGGAGGGAGTGAGAGAGAGAGAAGCGAGGGTGAGAGAGAGAGCGAGAGACAGCCAGCATAAGAGAGAGTGAGAGAGAGAGAGAGAGAGAGAGAGAGAGAGAGGGAGTGATGAGAGAGAGAGAGAGCGAGGGTGAGAGAGAGAGAGCGAGAGACAGCCAGCATGAGAAAAGTGAGAGAGAGAGAGAGAGAGAACACACACACACACACACACAGACAGACAGACAGACAGAGCACTAAAACATCGAAACTCCAAAGAGATGCTTTACTGCTGACAATGGCGGTGACGATAATTCGTTTAAGCTCAGAAAAGGGACATGAAATCATAGTACCAAAAGTTACATGTGTCACATTTTCAATGGAAACTATGCAAAGTGGAAAAGTATTGTGAACTGGTTACGTTCAGAAAAGGAACTGAAGGGACAGTAAGTGAATCACATCAAAAGATGGGGCTGAAACTTTGACGACATTCCGACAGAAATATGGACGTAGTCGAACTTTTTTTGGGTGAGTTAGCATGCATTCTGCGTGAACTCAGCGCTGAAATGGACTTGAGTAGGGGCTTTAAATTAATGTAATAAAGTAACTATACCCTGCTCTCTCTCTCTCTCTCTCTCTGTCCCTGTGGGTGGATGGGACGTGAATGTGCCTCTGTTTTCCTCTACCTCTATGTATCATGCATGACTATTTGGCATCAAACAAAAGTAAAATTCAATAAAGACCTTTAACTTATCAGGCAAGAGTTCGAAACACCATCATTCAGACGACTACTGCTTTGTCAGGGCATATTTAATTTACGTATTGAACCTAAAGCGACGTTTGTTTGCAATGGTGGAAATCACAGGCTGTTGTCTGGGGCCTGTGATCAGCTAACTGCCACTGAAGTCATGTGCTCGCCTATGCCAGTAACATTATCAAGGAGGAGCTTGACCGCCTCATGCAACTCAAGATGAAGGAGCCACTAAACCCAAAGTGTTTTTCCGCAAATTTTTAACCTTACCGAAAAGGCAGAATAGTGACATCGCGTAAGTAAATTTGTAAAACCTTTTTATTCATTTGTTTGTTTTACAGCAAACGGACATCAACATACTGTGTAGCAGCGAAAAATGATATCAATTTCATGTACATAGGAGGAGCATTGTGGACATCTAACAACATACAACATACAGAAAACATATAGCAATATTTCAAATACTGGCGGTTTCAAAGTGAACGTCAAGATTTAAAAACATGTCATAAAGATGAATCTGTTCTTCACTGAGAAAACGGTGGCTTATAGTTATTCCATTGAGCGTTAGAGACGGCCAAGTGGCAGTTTATTCTGCATTATACTGTTCAATTGTAAATGTTACATTTGGAAGTCTTTGGAAAGTACGAACATTCGGAACACATTTGTCAATCTTGCATTTATAGATATAGGATTCTGCAAGCATTACAATCAGATCAAATATTCAATCTGTTTTTTTTTTCAGTTTGATCAACACCGAACAATACAAGATTCGTTGTGATTTTGAAGTCAAAAGTATTTTGACATTTTTCATTGATCAAGTGCTCTGTTAAGTTCCAAAAGTTACAGACACAGTAGCAGATCCACAGGAAGTGTTCAGTAAGTTTCTTGGATTATTACACCATGTACAATTTGTCGCAGATGTTATACCAATTCTATTTAAAAATCAAACTGGTTGCAATAATGCGATGGACTATTTTCAACTGCAGTCATTTTAGGTTGACATCATTTATTTATGGTATTTTTTTTTTATAAATGCCTTTTAACGTTTAATTACTGTGACCACTTTAGGCAACAGTTAGTTTACTATCATCATAGCAGAGTTTTCCCCACTTTTGTACACTCATTATTAGTCTTATAAGCACCGGGTACATTCAAAATATATTGCTTATGTCGTTATGCAATTACATTCTAGCTGTTGTTGATTGAAGAAATCCATCCACTGTAAGTGACAACATGAACACTTTGCTATTATGATTTGAAATTTTAAACCTTTTTGTCCAGATAAGTTTATGAACGTATATATATGCTCGTAAAACAGGTATACTCAATCCTTGCTTCAATGCCTTTGGAGGTAGTGTTTCTGCTGACTGTATTCTGTTTTCCATTCCATACAAATCGAGAACAGCTAACGTAAATGTAGAAATTCAGATAGCACAAGAGACTTTAGAAGTGCAACTTTACCAACGGCAGTGACTGTTCTTTGTGACCAAACTTTAAATAACGTTTTTACTACTGCCAACCTGTCGTTATAATTGATGGTTTCACAATTTTTTTTAGACCTTGAGTGAATCAAATACCAAATATTTTAAACTTACGAGGATTCCACATCATTTTTAAATGAAGACAGCATTTAAAATTTTTTTTCTCTCACTCCCTAGCCATATTACTTGCGTTTTCTCGGTGTTCATGAATAAGCCTGAAACTGTGCCGCACGTATCAAGTATATGCACAGATCTTTCAAAAGAGGTTTTATAGCCTATATTTATTAATCATCAGAAAACTGGGAAATTGTGTTCTACACCATAAACCTGGACTCCTTTTATTTATAGCCACCCTCCCTTATCATTATGGCAAGAATCTCTGCCCAAAGAATAAAAAGGTAGGGTGAGATTGGATCTCTTTGCCTGCGTCCCCTTTCTGCACTTAACCATTCTGTAATCTTACCGGTCATAAGCACACTTGACTTTGTGTTTTTATACAAGGTTTCAATCCAAACAATAAACAAAAGTTCCAAAGTCATCGGCTCTCTAAACTCTGAGTATGAACCTCCAATCAAGCGAACCCAAAGCTTTTTCATAATCAACCCAGAGCAGCAAACCTGGTATGTTATTTAGAGATTTAAATAATTCATCAATCCATACATTAATCTCATATTGTCTCCTTTACGTCTGTTTGCCATAAAACCAAACCTGTCTGATCTTCATAGATAATATTGGTAAAACCTTTTTCATTCTGTTTGAAATACATGCCGAGCCTATTTCATACACAACATTAAGAAGACAAATAGGACACCAATTATTTTGTGTATTCTTTAGATTTGTCATCTTTGGGAATAAAAGTGAACAATCCTCTTGTTGCATTGTAGAAATTTCTCCATCTTTGTATGCCTCATGGTTCCACTTGCTTAAAAATAAATTTGCGCTGAATCCGTCTGTGCCTGGACTTAGCCATTTTTTATGTTCTTCAATGCTACGCTTGCTTCCTGTATAATTATTTCACCATCTAATAATCGTTTTCCTTCATTTGATATTTTTGGTATCTTTCTGATAAGATTTTCTATTTCTCAGTGTTCAATGTGTCTTTCCATGTAGAGATTATTTTTATAAAAGGATTTAACTTCGTAAAGTATGTCTTGCTCATTTTTATAAAGTAAAACCCTGAGTATTAGTTAATTTTGTCATCTGTTTGCTTACATAATTTCTTTTTTCAAGTGACAAAAATATTTAGGAATTTTTACCCATACGCGATTTATAGAGCCTTCGATTTTAATAGAACACCGCCATTTTATTTTTTCTGGATTGTCTGAAGTTCTTGATTTTTTCCTTGACGTACTCTTACTTCACTTTCTATTTTGTTTTCAATCTTTTCAAGAGCTTCAATATCTTCTATAAGTCTGTTTTCCCTACTTTTGTTTCGTTTTCTTATTTTTCACAGTGGCACGTGCTGTGATTTATGACCGTATTTTCATTAACAGAAAGTCTAGAACGAGTTTATTAGGAATATTCAGTTCAATGTCAGACTCTGCATTTCATCCACAACTGATTTATTATAATGATCATCCGCATACTCTTTCGTAACATAAGAAATTTCTTCATTTCTTTCTTTCATATACTATTCGTCCTTCACAAGAAATGAATTGCTTTTGTGGAATAGCCTGAAAGAATATCGGTATTTTCAAAATACCAGTAGAGATTATATGATATTAGAAAACAGTCGAGTCGGTTTTGTTTTAGTGGTGTCGGCTTTATCCATGTATATCGTCTACATTCAGGATTGTTCTCTCTCCAGATATCTGCCTATTGAATTCTCTCGCCATATTTTGTAACGCTTCTCTGGCCTTCGGGTTGTTCATGCGCACATGATTATAACAGTCCATGTTATGATCAATAGCAATGTTCTAGTCACTTACAGCAAAGATGTTATTTTCATCATCATCATGCGCCCTGCCACATGGAGTTGGCGATCATGGTCCTCCATATACGTCTATCCATTGTCACCGCATGCACATGTTCCACCCTCTCTGTCCTCAACCACCCTGCAAGTCCGTCCAATATTTTCTCCCTAGGTTTACCTGGTGTTCACTTCCCTCCAGCTTTCCTGTTGTGATCAGGTGCTCTAATTCCCCTTTCCTCATAAAATGGCCTAGACATGTTGCCTGTCTTTTCCTTATCAATGATCTTCTTGTGTCTGCCTCCATCAATACAGTGTCGTTTGTTTTCTTTGCTGTCCATGTTGTTATCTTATAACTCTTAATTGTTCCACCTTCACATCTTTAAGAAAAACAGAAGAACTGGTACACTTTTTTTGGGATTTCTGGACATCAGTTACAACTTCTCTCATTCAAGTCAATGTGGTTTTCATCACACCAATCTACAAACTTTCAAACGTCTTGAAAATATGATCTGTCAGAACTGGAATGGTTGTTTATTCCTGAACCATCAGAATATTTGACGAACAAAATCAAGTTATTTCCTTTTCAGTCATTTGTGTAGACTGTATTAGAATTGGAGAATTAACAGTACCTTAACAAGAGCAAGTTGAAGAAAAGTTAAGTTTGATATCTGACAAAGTTCGCTTTACCATATAACCCCATACTTATAGAATATCTAGACAACACACATTCGCTTCTCGACATTTATCTGCCGTCAGATGAATTAGATATCAAAGTCTAATGAAAAATTTGTAAACAAAATTTGGAAAAGACAAAAAATATAGCAATGCAACAAGCACCCTGCGACAGCTCAGGATTTTCTTCTGATACAGAATCTGAAAATGAACACAAAGCTCCACTTTTATCTTAAAAGACCAACTCATGCACAAGTTTTGCACAAGCTTAGGGATTTTTATAGATCAGTACTAAGAAATGCAGATTAACCGCATATAAAATGTTTATATTCCATTAGATCATTTTTGAAAAACAATCAGATCCCAAGTACGAATGAGAGAGAGAGAGAGAGAGAGAGAAAAAAAGAAGAAAAAAACAAAGACCACTTTAGAACAACTAGGTTAAGGACCCAATAGATGTTTTTTCCCCAGAGCCACGCAGTTCATCTATCTTCCTGTTGGAAGAGTTGAGTTCTCGGCCTTGACAGTGTAACAAGTAGGTGACATGACGGATGGGGGGAAAGGTGCTTAGTTATAGTGTTCAATGCAGAAAGGCGTCTTTTCTGCTCTGTCCAAAAACTATTTCATCTCTGTTTCTATCAATTATCACACACACAACGCTGACCTGGAACATGGAACCATCTCCACCCACCCTGCACACCCCCACATGTTTTCACTTTGAAGGCTGCTGCAATAGTGCTGATAGTCTGTTACCTGGTCTCTTCACTTCCCCTCGCATCCCTGTATTTACCCTGACTTATTTTGTGTTGTACTAAGTTGTATTGCATTTCAGTATTTGTTTTATTTACACAAAAAACGAAGACAGATCCGAACCAGATTTCAAGTCCAGAAAGCAAACAACGTCGGTTATCAACTCGCCAAGTCCTGAAACAACTAAACAACCTGTTGAAACAAGAGCTAAGCTCATCAGTTCCCTTTTAATATTCATCCTCACTTACCAGTGCCAGACCTGTCATCATCATTATCAAGTTCCTTGCCTTGCGTTGGCGATCATGGCCTTCCATCTGTTTCTATCCCTTGTTGCCGCAAGCACATCTTCCACCCTCTCTGTCTTCAGCCACTCTGCAATTCCGTCCAATATTTTTTCCCTGGGTCTACCTGGTGCTCTCTTTCCTTCCAGCTTTCCTGTTGTGACCAGGTGTTCCAATTCTCGTTTCCTCATAAAATGGCCTAGAAATGTTGCCTGTCTTTTCCCAATCTTCCTTATGAATGATCTTCTTGTGTCTGCCTCCATCAAGACTGTATCGTTTGTTTTCTTTGCTGTTCATGGAATTCTCAACATTCTTCTTAGAAACCACATCTCGGCTGCCTCAATCTTGTTCTGGCTTTGTTTTTTGACTGTCCACGCCTCACAAGCGTATAACATTATCGGTTCTATATAACAATCAAGAACTCTCTTCCTGCTGTTAACTGATAGGCATTTGTCGGTAAGAATGCTTTTCGTCTTCTTGAATGCTGTTTTGGCTTGGCCGATTCTGCTGGCTATTTCTAATGTGCATCTGCCGCCTGGTGAAATGATCGTTCCCAGATATTTAAACTTATCAACCTGTCTCAAGGTTAAGCCGTTTGCTGTTATTTTGCATGAGGGGATTTCAATTCTTTTTTTATATTCATCCTGACATACCGGTGCCAGACCTGTACCCCGATCAGTCCCCTTCCCCTACAACATTAAATTACAACTGTGAGATGCGTTGTTTGAAAAGAGCTGTCAACAAGTCGCCGCATGATCAGAAACACCAAGATAGAGAAGCGGAGGGAACATCGGTCTAAGATCATATCCATCAACTGAATTTAGAGGTTTGGACATCTGACCAGAAGACAACTCTACAGGCTGGCTAAGTAAATATATAACTAAAACAAGTGGATTTAAAGCGAGAAGTAGACCAAAAGAGACCTAGGTTGATGGCATGAAAGAGACTTGACATCACACGGGTGCTGCTGACAGTCAATTCTTTCTACTCACAACGCCCATTAAGGTACAAGCATATAGATAAAATAAGACATGCATAATGATGTTTGTATGACACTATTTGTATTGCACAGCTTTGCACTGTACTGTACTGAACGCTTGCAATGCGTTGTACCACGTTGTGTTCTATTGAAGTGCATCATATTGTTGTTTACTTTATTCAGTTGTATTGTAGTTATTGTGTTGTCTCGTGCTGTGATGCATTACGTTGATTTACACTGTGTTTACTGTGTTATGTTAGTGTATTGTACAGTTGTGTGTATTTTGGTACTGCATTGTATTGTACGGTACTGCACCGCATCGTGTGTATTAAACGTTTTGTGTTGCATTCTACTGCATGGTATGTTCTACATTGTACTTTGTTCATTGTTCTACATTGTACTTTGTGCATTGTTCTACATTGTACTTTGTGCATTGTTCTACATTGTACTTTGTGCATTGTTCTACATTGTACTTTGTGCATTGTTCTACATTGTACTTTGTGCATTGTTCTACATTGTACTTTGTTCATTGTTCTACATTGTACTTTGTGCATTGTTCTACATTGTACTTTGTGCATTGTTCTACATTGTACTTTGTGCATTGTTCTACATTGTACTTTGTGCATTGTTCTCTATCAGTGTACTTTTGTGCATTGTTCTACATTGTACTTTGTGCATTGTTCTACATTGTACTTTGTGCATTGTTCTACATGTGTACTTTGTGCATTGCAAATATTGCATGTAACCGCACTGCATTGTAGCACATCGCCCCGGATAGCACTGTACTGCGGAGGACATGCATTTATACACAAGTACGATGTAATTTTCAGTGTGAAATTCTGATCTCCACAAAATTAATATAGTGTATCGTAATAGCACAGCGCCACTTTTTGGTCTTTCCTTTTTTTAGTGTACTGAAAACACACTGCACTCAGAAACTGTGGTTAATGGTTTCCACTATACAGGTGAGTGTGGAGGGAGTCGATTCTTTCCCTTCTGAGAGTCAAACCTAAACTTTCCCTTGTCCGGTGAGTGTTTGATCACCAGGCCACAATTTCACGATATATAATGATGATGATGATGACGACGACGACGATGATGATGATAATAATACTACTAATAATAGTAGTAATAAAGCGCTAAATTTTACCTACTTTCACCTACGCTGCCTCAGAAGGATTCTTGGCATTTCATGGCAGGACCACGTCCCCAACAAGGACGTCCTAGCACGTGCAGGAACTCTCAGCATGTTTGCCCTGCTCACAAAGAGACGCTTACGCTGGCTTGGCCATGTTACCCGCATGCATAGATGGCAGAATACCCAAAGACATTTTGTATGGTGAGCTTGCTACTGGCTCCAGACCCACGGGAAGGCCCATACTCCGCTACAAAGATGTGTGCAAGCGGGACCTCAAGGCGGGTGGCATTGCACCAGCAGGCTTCGAAGTGGTAGCAGCAGACTGCAGCAGCTGGCAACTTGCCATCAATTCGGCCATCAAGACATCGAAGCAGAGGAGAGAGGAGCAGTGGGAGGTAAGAAGAGCATGCATACGTCAGAGAGCAGGGTCAGCGCCTTCGGACGACACCGTCTTCACGTGCAGCAACTGCAACAGGACCTGCCGTTCGAGGATCGGGCTCTACAGCCACAGCCGGCGCTGCAGTTCCACCGCAAAATGACTTCCAAGGCGCAATCTCCATTGTCTCTCGAGACAGACGGATACCAATACAATACAATACAATACAGCGCTATATTTTCATGTAATATCAAATGGAAGTGTACACTCTCATTGCTCAGTTACGGCACACACAAAGGCAAAGTCACACTTACAACATGGAACAGTGTTTCTATCAAAGCAATACACACGAAAACCACGTGTTTTCTGTGACACACTCTCTGCAACGCTGTTTTAGAAACAACTGATCTATGTTTAAAATCTGACAGCATGCCCTGAATTTTGAAAGTACGTGTCATCCCCGTCATTCTCTAATCCCATGACACTGCGATTTTTGCAGGAACTGGTGTCAGTACTGCAGCAACGGGCAGGATCTTAAATGTCTGTCTCAGGGGTAAAGCAGAAAACTGATCAGGCGTGGTAAGATTAGTCCATACACTTGCTGTTTGTCAACCAGTCCTTCCTCCGTTAATTTCAGTGACAGTCTCCTTTCATGGTGCACCAAAGGGTGGTATGTACTGAACGCGGCAAGTGACGAGACCAAATCAATCAAGCTTATGTTACTGTTATCAGACGCTGCTTGTGGGTCCACTAATGTGTTCATCTTTTCCGTACATACTCGTTAATCTTCATACCCGGGTCCTGTTGGTCCGCTGAGGTGTTGCTCTCGTGCTGCACGTCCTCGTTTGTCTTATGTTAAGAGATAGGAAGCAGGGAATTTCCTCAGACACCTGTTCCCAAAAGACCTGATTTCTTTTTTCCTGAACCAGAAAGCAAGATTCTGTCAGAAAATGAACCCAACCGATCGGATTACATGATGCCAGCCCGTACAGAACCCTGCACACTAAGAGTAAATCTGGTCTCAGGGAAGAAAATGGGCGCAAGGGAATCCACATGAACAATACAACAGGAAGCACCGTTTTAAAGCACCAATCTGTGTGAGTGTTTTAAAACATCACTATCAGATCTAAAGAACAGTCAGGGGCACGTAATCTGGATCAATTCATAACAAAACACTTCAAAGCACAAGCTGGACGTCATCCCTGTCAGTTTGGAGATTGCGAGTTTGGTCAAGTGGCTTTGTCACTCCTGGACAAGTCTGTTTGGTCAAGTGGCTTTGTCACTCCTGGACAAGTCTGTTTGGTCAAGTGGCTTTGTCACTCCTGGACAAGTCTGTTTGGTCAAGTGGCTGTGTCACTCCTGGACAATTCTGTTTGATCAAGTGGCTTTGTCACTCCTGGACAATTCTGTTTGGTCAAGCGGCTGTGTCACTCCTGGACAATTCTGTTTGATCAAGTGGCTGTGTCACTCCTGGACAATTCTGTTTGGTCAAGTGGCTTTGTCACTCCTGGACAATTCTGTTTGGTCAAGTGGCTTTGTCACTCCTGGACAATTCTGTTTGGTCAAGTGGCTTTGTCACTCCTGGACAATTCTGTTTGGTCAAGTGGCTTTGTCATTCCTGGACAATTCTGTTTGGTCAAGTGGCTTTGTCACTCCTGGACAATTCTGTTTGGTCAAGTGGCTGTGTCACTCCTGGACAATTCTGTTTGGTCAAGTGGCTGTGTCACTCCTGGACAATTCTGTTTGGTCAAGTGGCTTTGTCATTCCTGGACAATTCTGTTTGGTCAAGTGGCTTTGTCATTCCTGGACAATTCTGTTTGGTCAAGTGGCTGTGTCACTCCTGGACAATTCTGTTTGGTCAAGTGGCTGTGTTACTCCTGGACAATTCTGTTTGGTCAAGTGGCTGTGTCACTCCTGGACAATTCTGTTTGGTCAAGTGGCTTTGTCACTACTGGACAATTCTGTTTGGTCAAGTGGCTTTGTCACTACTGGACAATTCTGTTTGGTCAAGTGGCTTTGTCACTACTGGACAATTCTGTTTGGTCAAGTGGCTTTGTCACTCCTGGACAATTCTATCTGATCAAGTGGCTCTGTCACTCCTGGACAATTCCATTTGATCAAGTGGCTCTGTCACTCTTGGACAATTGTATGTTTGTTCTGCCCAAGTCTGTCAGCAAATGATCTGGCAGACGTCTTAAGACTGCACAAAACGCTATTTGTTGGCAAAACCTTGAACCAGAGAGGGAAGAGAAAGGGGCATGTGTGGAGCGAACAAGTCAGTCATTATATTGGGGGCTTAGATTGGACGCAGATATTGAGTCCATGATTGTATCAAGTGGGCCAATCAGCCAGCCGAAGTCCCTGTGAAATTAATTAAAGCAAAGAAAAATGGAGCAAGCTTCAAACAGATTGCATGGCTTCGCAGCTGTCATGTTGCTCTTTCTCTTTTATTGTCGCATCCTTTCGCGGCTGTCACATATCGAGTGGAAAATTTTATATTGCGGCTCGTTTGCTTGTTTATTTGTTTGTTGAAACAAAACACACACACAAATCAAACCAACCCACCCATCCAAGAAAAACAAAACAAAACAAAATAAACAAAACAAAACATACGAGAAAACAAAATCTCTCTCTCTCTCTCTCTCTCTCTCTCTCTTTCTCTCTCTCTCTTTCTCTCTCTCTCTCTCTCTCTCTCTCTCTCTCTTCCTCTCTCTCTCTCTCTCTCTCTTTCTCCTCTCTCTCTCATTTTCTTTGCATTTGGACAGTGCATGTTCTAGCCCTCTCCCCTCACTCTCACACTTTGAGCTATTTCTCAAGAGTTTGCCAACGTCAGCCTTTTACAACCCTTTCCTTACACCTCCTATGTTTCATACACAACTCGACAAGACACTAGAATCGCATCTTCACTTAGATCTGCCCGCTTACGTAGTTACGATGACACTGGTTCTTGTTCGCCTGCTTCCCCAGGGGACACCACACACACACAGACACACACACACAGACACACACACACACACACGCACACACACACACACACACAAACACACACACACGCACGCACACACACACACACACATACATATATACATCTATATGTATCTATCTTATCTAGATGTATGTATGTATGTATGTATGTATGCATGTGTCTATCTATCTATATATAAGTATATATGTATATATATCTATATATATATATACGCGCATGTATACGAACATGTACACGCACACATGTTCATACACACACTCATAGTGACAGGGACCTGAACGTGGACCCCTTCTCTGCATGTGCATAGTGTATAGACCTGCCACAATTCTCTTAAGGACGGCATAAGAAAGTATATAGACACACACACACACAGACACACACACACACACACACATATACACACACACAACACACACACACACACACACACACACACACACACACACACACACACACACACGTACACTGTACATAAATCCTCCTGACCCCTTTGCTGCAACAGCAATCAGAGCTGTCAGACATTTTTCCTGACGATAGCCTTTGTATCCGTTTTCTGAGTTCCCAAATTCTTGAACATTTCATCTTCCACAGTACCAAAACTTCAGTCTAGTAATCATCTGTCACTGATCACATTTCCCTCCTCTTTCACACACACACACACACACACACACACACCACACACACACACACACACACACACACACACACACACACACAGTAACTATCTGTCTTCTAAAAACGTCCATGTCATGCTCCTACAATCGCTGAATACCATCAAAACCAAATTACCTAAAATATCCGGTTTTTATTTTCCACCAATATGTGACTCTGTAAATGACGGTGGCCGTATACAAACAGCTATATACATTCGTGAAGGACTGAACTATTGTGAACGATCATCGCCAGTACCTAAATCTACCGCATTTATTTCATCATGTGCAATCATTATAAAATTTTCCTCATCGTTAGTTGTGAATATGGCCTCTGTATACTTACCAAGAGGCCCAGACTCTGTGAACACTGAATGGTTAAAACACTTTCAAGATCAGGACGACAAGTGGATAATTGGAGGTGATTTTAATGCACATGCCCCATTTTGGGAAAAGTATTGTACAAACATAACAAGCAACAGGTTGATTGAAAATATTGTAGATTCCAATTTATATTTACTTAACAACGGACACGTTACCCGGATCCCCGATATACCAACCCACAGACCCACAGCTATCGACCTCACTTTAATCTCACCATCCCTAGCCCCAAACGCCACGTGGCAAACAGAGGATGACTTGTTGGGATCAGATCACATCCCCATACGTCTTACCCTAAACCATACTACAGAAATAGACGCCATACCACAAGATAGTTTACCCAAGTTTAATTATAAAAACGCTGACTGGATCAGTTTTAAGGCAATCCTTGAAAAGACAAGAACAGATCTATCTGAAGCAATGAACATAAACGAAACGTACGAAGTTTTCTGTAACTCACTCTTAAGGGCTGCTAACATTTCAATTCCAAAACTTACAGTGTCAAAAATAGGAAAACATCATGGAAATGTCTGGTGGAATGAGGACTGTCAAAAGGCAGTGAACGAAAAGAAAGAAAAATACAAAATTTATTTAGCAAACAGGTCACCTGAAAATCATACAGCGATGAAAAGTGCCAACATTAAGTGTAACAGAATCATAGAGCAAGCCAAAGAACAACACTGGACATCTTTTTGTAAATGTGAAATAAATAACCAGAAAGACACGATAAAGATTTGGGAAAAACTAAAATTAATGAAAAACGGGATTAAGTTGCCATCAATTCCAGTAAAGCTAGAAAATAACCCTATTCCTAGCTCATTGGAAAAAGCAGAAGCTTTTGCAGACGTGTTTGCTGAGGCCTGTCGTGTAGAAGGACTCCCTGTCTCTAATAGAATTTATAGGGAACGAGATGAAAAGAAAGATGTATATAAGGATCCTGCCTCTGACAATACTCACTACATAAATGCATCACTCACACTTCAAGAATTAAAAGATGCCATTCAGTCCCTTCCAAGTAAAAAAACGTCAGTTGGACTAGATGCAATTTCCAATGAGATGCTGAAAAATTTACCAGACAATTTTATAATCTTGCTACATGACATATTTCAAAAATGCTGGAATAGTGGGAAAATGCCTAACAACTGGAAAGAAACAATAGTGGTTCCTGTATTAAAACCAGGTAAATGTAATACCGATTTGAAAAACTACAGGCCAATTGCATTAACATCACATGTATGTAAACTAATGGAGAAAATAATCTTAAAGAGACTGATGCACTATTGTGAAAAGAATAAAATAATACCAGTAAATCAGGCAGGATTTCGAAAAGGCAGGTCACCAGTGGAAATCCTAACAAAGCTAACTACTAATATAAAACAACAATTTGCAAGACGTCAATGTGTTTTAGCTACATTTTTTGATATAACGAAAGCATACGATCAAGTGTGGCACTCCCGATTGTTATTCAAATTTAAAAGTATTGGGCTGACAGGTCACATTTTTGGCTATGTTAAGTGTTTCTTAGAAAACAGAGTATTTCAAACGAGGATTGAAAATGTATATTCCACGAAACGAATTCTTCAAATGGGTATCCCTCAGGGATCCGTTATAGCTCCCCTTCTTTTCATGATATTAATGCATGACTTACCCAGTAAAGTATCTAAGCATGTAGTTTTAGCTCAATATGCTGACGATTTATGCATGTGGATGCAGGTAAATATGAAAAAGAAAACTCCTTTGCGCTGTATCAATTATACACGCAAATGCTACCAATTAGAACTTGATAAAATAGCGCGATACATGGTAGAAAATGGGTTACATCTATCCCTGGAAAAAACAAAAATAGTTTTATTTAATAATGGAGCTAACCCAGTAAATATTCCCACTTTCAAACTGGGAGATACTCTTCTTCAGTTTAACGAGTCGATTAAATTCTTAGGAGTTTTCCTTACAGCAAAATTATCTTGGAATCAGCATATTGAATACTTATTAACCAAAGCTCAAAAAAGTTTAAATTTATTAAAAATAGTTCGCAAACAGACATGGGGTCAAGATTCATCAACACTTGTTCATCTTTGTAAATCGCTTGTTAGATCTAAATTAACCTATGCTCAAGAAATCTTCTTCAGTGCACCGAAACACTTACTAAAAAAACTGCAGAGCATAGATTGTAAAGGTTTCAAACTTGCACTGGGTCTTCCAATGCATGCTTCCTGTCTTCGGACATATAATGAAATCAAACTGTTGCCACTTGATGAGCAAAGGAAAGTCGCTTCTACTAAATTTTTGTTAAGAAACACCACCGTAGAAAACATCTCAGAAACAGAAATTAAACTGAGATCAGATACTGACTTTCCAAAACGAGCTAAATCAATATCTTCACAGGTCACACTTGCAACATACACATCTGACGTCATGAAAGGCTCAGGAATTGATCTAGACGTAGATCCTGTATCTATACGACCTTCCTTTTCGCCAGTACCCAGTTGGGAACTCCAAAGAGCACGATTTGACGTACACCACACTAATTTAAAAAAAGGAGACAATATAAACTTACTGGCAAGTCAGGTTAAATGTCATATAGACGACGTATATTCTGATCATTTGAAAATTTACACTGATGGGTCAGTAATTGAAAGAAAAGCAGGCTCAGCATTTTTAATACCTGCTCTCAAAATTGAAAAATCTTTCTACATAGGACTTGATAAATCTATCTTTACAGCTGAACTCTTTGCAATATTAATGGCTTTAAACTTTCTGATAAGTCTTCCTAGGACAATTTTTCAGATACTTCTTTGCGTTGATTCAAAATCAGTACTTCAGGCTCTTGAATTATCAAAATTACAAACAAGATCAGAAATGATTCTGGAAATAAGTCACTTGATTCATAATTTATCTTTAAGAGGCACTGATATTACTTTCTGCTGGATACCTTCTCATAGTTCTTTTAGTTATAATAATAAAGTTGACAGGGCTGCCAAACGGGGAGCTAATAACTCACTAGATTCAAACAATATCCAGCTCTCTCTCTCGTTGCACGAGAATTACACTTTAGTGGACAACTACGTCTGGAAGCAGTTCCAATTAAAACAGAAAAAGTATGATAAATGTCACATGAACTTTGAAGTTAGCAAAATACTTAAGCAGCTTCATGCCAGCAGAACTATACAGTCCCTTATGTACAGATGGAAACTTGATGCATTCAAAACAAAATATACCAATAACATAGTGTGTCTGTGTGGAAAGAAGATAACACATAGTCATATTCTTTCTTGCGTTAGGTAAAACGACATATTCCAACACTATCTGTGAGTACAGTTTCTGACATATTTGCCTCATCATCATTACTGTATGAATTTTTTGTTAGCCTGTCAAAAAGTCCTATAGCGAATTACCTTTAAAATGTTATTTGACTTGTTCATTGTTGTGGTTAGTCAATTATTAGTTTTACTTTTTATTCATTTCTTCCGGATATTTACTAATTTTGTTTGTTAGTTTGTTTGTTTAAATCGATAATTATGGTAACATTATTTGTTAGTTTTACCTTCCCTTCTTCAAAACAGTTATTTTCTGGATCATCTTTTCTCAAATTCAAAATTAACAATTTTCAAATATCCTCTTCACTCCTCCTCTATCACTCCCCTCCCCCCCCCCACCCACCCCTTTTTTTTTTTTTTTTTTTTTTTTTTTTTTTTGTCTAAAATCACTTTAGTGAATAGACATTAAATCAAAGACCACCACCACCACCACACACACACACACACACACACACAGACACACGCCACTCCAACCATCTAGAAACTTCGCAATTCTGTTGATGACGGAATTTTTATCCGTCTTGTTCCCAAACTGTTAAACTCTCTACTTTCCTCCTCCACTGCAGTATTTTCCCTTACCTTCTTCCTTTTCCTTTGCCACCCCCCCCCCCCCCCACCTCTTTCAGCTTTACACGCGTGTGACATGGACACCAGAATCGCTTTTTCATTTTGGAACAGCCGACTACTAAAATTTCCCTCAAGCTAGCTCTTGCGTCACATGTTTTTCAACAATATTTAAGCTCACTCACACACACACACACACACACACACACACACGCACGCATATGTATACACACACGCATACACACGCATACAAGCATACACACACGCGAACACATCCGTTGGACCTGGCCTTCAAATATCCTCTCCCGTAATGGATAATTGCTATTGCTGATTTGCTGATGGAAATGCTCTGTTGCTGGTCTGTAGTGGCCTCTTGGGGCTCCCATAGCAAGTGTAATGGGGTGCTACTAGACGTGTTCTTTCCCATCCCGCAAAATGTCACATTCCTTGAACCTCGATGCTTCTAATCTTTTATTCCTCACTTTTACACAATCAAAGTGAGTTGCATACAATGAAATCAAGTGAGGAAGCTTGTCATAAAAGACAGTGAAGAGTGAGTACGATTTAGGCAAAATATATTTTGTATGTAAGCCTGGGACCTGTTAACATATACATGTATATATATATATATTGTGTGTGTGTGTGTGTGTGTGTGTGTGTGTGTGTGTGTGTGTGTGTGTGTGTGTGTGTGTGGTGTGTGGTGTATGTGTGTATACACACACATTCATGTATACACACATTCATATATATATATCACATATATATATATATATATATATATATATGTATATATAATTATGTGTGTGTGTGCGTGCGTGTGTGTGTGCGTGTAGTGTGTGTGTGTGTGTGTGTGTGTGTGTGTGTGTGTGTGTGTGTGTGTGTGTGTGTGTGTGTGTGTGTGTGTGTGTGTGTGTGTGTGTGTGTAAACCAAGGGAGAAGCTTGTAAAAGGGGGAAAGCGAGTGGCGAATCTGTTTGCAAGTGTGATGTTGAAAACTGACCAAGCTGTTCATTGTTGGTCACACTGCTTTACACGTTAGAGTCAGATTCATCATGAATTTGATAGAAGACAGGTGGTAAGTGTCACACAAAAGAAAACATTATTCGCGACAGTAATTAAAATTGATATGCTTCTGAAATGTCATATACCATTTCTTGTATGAATCCACTGCACTAAGGATATCTTCGGAAAAAAAGAGGTGGCTAAGGAGTAAGCCCTAAACAATTCCGGAAAATACTCCTCAAAGACGCCTATTCCGGCCCACACTGATGTAAAATGTACTGCTAGGCATTGCTTTGGACCACATCATCATCAGGTGCCCTGCCGCATGGGGCTGGCGACCATGGACCTCCAACCATCTCTATTTCTCGTTGCCCCCCCCCCCCTCCTCATCCCCAGCCACTCTGCAAGTCCGTCCAGCATTTTCTCCCTGGGTCTACCTGGTGCTCTCTTTCCCTCCAGCTTTCCCGTTGTGACCAGGTGCTCCGAATCCCCCTTCCTCATAAAATGGCCTATAAATGTTGCCTGTCTTTTCCTAATCTTCCTTATGAGTGATCTATCTATGGACCACATCAGAGAGGCCAAAAGAGGGATCCTAATGTCTGGACAGACCAAGGTCTCCACATTCATTGCCCTGATCGGTGCCCCAGAGAGGCCACTCTAGCGCTGCTGCATAGCAACACGAGAGGCAGCAGATACCGAATTATAAGTCCAACCGGACTGGCGAAAGGAATGGGCATACAGATTGCTTCTGATGGTGGGAGAGATGGTGGGAGAGGGTCACTGATCAGCCATCACCTGCCTTGATCGCCTTGATCCGGTCATCGCCATTGCAGGAAGAAATGGTCTTGACTGTTGCTGGACAGACCACCCTGCCGTCATGTGCGGCAACTATGCCAAGGACTGAAACTCAAGAATCGACTTGTTCGGTTACAGCGAATGCTGGTCTACATTTATTCTTTAACCGGGAGCATCCATTGTCTAATCAGACAAACGGAGCCATCATATAATTCTTGACATTGTTGTTGTTGAGAAACGTGTCATGTCCAAAATGCTAAACCAATTCAAACGCCAACTACCGTCCTTTTGTCGCGATCGAGTTCCTTACTCAATGGTTAACCCTTTGACTCCCGCACACTATCCACCAACTGCAAATGCTTAACCCTTTGACTCCCTCACCCTATCCACCAGCTTCTTGCAGGTAGCTGGTGGACAGGGTGAGGTAGTCTAAGGGTTAAGTTTTTGCTTTGTTCGTGCATGGTTAACAATGCAGGATGCTGGTGGACAGGGTGCGGGAGTCCAAGCGTTAACCAAGATAGGTCAGATTCTCGTCGCCCTGACCATAGCAGATCACAAGATAACTCCACTGCCATAGCTTAACATGCAAAATTCTGACTTTCTCTTTATGCAACACGCTCCTGATTTCGACTGTAGATTTACTCCTCCGTTTGGAACTGTCACAGTTGTGCTGATGTTGATAAATGACCAGCTTCCATTCCCTCCCCAAACAGTTCCAACTCTTTTTATTTTTTTGGTGTCATCCATTCTTCCCCCCTCCCCTCAAACAGCAACAGCTGTTGTGTCGTTAACAGAAACCACCGTCACTAATGAGAACAGAACGTTTAACTGCACAAATCTAACGTCAGATTAATTCGGGGACCATGGCAACGAAGGGAAAATGGCCACTGCCGTCTATTGACAAAAACCGGAACTCGTTACAGACGAACATCCGCTTATATGTTTTGTTGAATGAAAACGAAATCTGTAAGCAAAAAAGCAAGGATATAGTTTCTTTTCGATCTACAACAGATTTTAGATGTTGGTGATGATTTATAATCTGAATAACACATATTTTGCGCTGTAAGAGATGAAAGTTACCACCTCGCTTCAGGCCGTGGGGATCACTCGTTATTTCTGTACGTGTGTGTTGGTTTGTTACCCGTTTGAGACGGGAACATGTTAATGACACAACAAACAGCAGTACCATCATCACCACCACCATCATCATCACCACCACCCACCACCACCACCACCACCACACCACCACCACCACCACCCCAATTGATCTAGACCCAGAGTCACCTCTGTATTTTAAAAGCCTACTGCATTTCGTTGAAACTGTTTATATCCTCGTTCTTCAGTGTCCACCATGCCCCACTCGTTATGACTTACAATTCAAACTCTCGCTCTGTATTTTCCAATTCCTACTTCACTTACACACATACTCACACACACACACACACACACACACACACACACACACACACACACACACACACACACACAACACACCACACACACACAGACACACTTACACAGCCACATACACACAGACACACTGCACCACACCACACACTTATCACACCATACCACACACAGACACACACAGACACACCACACACATGTACACACACACAACACACACACATATCAGTTACACATGCCACACACACACACAGCACACACCACACACCACACCACATCACACAAACACACACACATACACACAACACCACACCACATACACACACACACACACCACGACACACACACCACAACCACACCACACCCACACCACACACACACACTCACACACACACACACACACACCACACCACACACACTTACACATGCACACACACACAACACGACCCCACATCACACAAACAACCACACCACACACATATCACACACACACACACACCACACACCACACACCCCACACCACACACACACACACACACACACACACACACCACACACACCACACCACACACCACCACCACACACACACACACCACACACACACGCACACACAACAACACAGACACACCCACACACACACACACACACACACAACTTACACAGCACACACACGCACACACACACACACACCACACCCCTACACACACAGTACACACACAACACACAACACCACGCAACACACCACACCACACACACACACACACTATACACACACACACACACACACACACACACACACACACACACACACACACACCACACACACACACACACACACCACGCACACACACACACACACACACACACGCGGGCTTCAGTAGCTCAGTTGGTTTGAGCGTCGGATTCACATGATAATGGTTCTGGGTTCGAATCCCGGGGTTCGCTACATTAAAACTGGCCTTCTCACTGCCCATCTTAACATCGTGGTTGTTCTGGTGGTGTCGGTATAGGATTGGATAAGTCCCACTTTCCCCACTTCCCTGGGATGGTTATCCCGTCGACAATATCACCTGAGGTGGGTGTCGACGTAAAAAACTGAACTAAACGAAAACACAACACACACACAGACTCACCTGGACTCTAGAATCTCCTCTCCGTTTGGAACCACTGCCGCTACTGGTGGAGTTATACAGACGCTGACCTTTACTGTCGTGGGCACTATTACTGTTGGTGGCCCGGGTCCGCTGGAGGGGGGATCGGGCGGGTGTATCTCGGGCATGTTGCAAGCTGGTATAGACCAGGATCCTGGCTATCAGACTGTACAGCACGGTGGAGATGAGGAAAGGCAGGATGTAGAACACTACCAGGTCGAACATGTAGAGAACCAGGTAAGAAGACCTGTAAGCATGGAAATGTATAAATTCAAAAAACCTGTGATGTATTCATCATCATCATCATCAGGTGCCCTGCCGCATGGCGTTGGCGATCATGGACTTCCGTTTGTCTCTATCTCTCGTTGCCCCTAGCATCTCCCCCACCCTCCTCGTCCCCAGCCACTCTGCAAGTCCGTCCAGCATTTTCTCCCTGGGTCTACCTGGTGCTCTCTTTCCCTCCAGCTTTCCCGTTTAGTGACCAGGTGCTCAACTCCCCTTCCTCATAAAATGGCCTATGAATGACAGGAAACAGAATGTGATGTATTATGAAGGTAAATTGGGTATAAATTTGCAGTGTACAACCAGGTCGAACACGTAGAAGAACCAGGTTAGAAGACGTGTAAGCGTGAAAAGGTCTGATTTAAACAACCTCTGTTGTATTCTGAAGGTGAAACTGGGTTACGTTTGTCGTGTCTGTGAAAGAAATTAATGTTTTCTATGTTTCCTTTTGTAGAGTGTTTAATGCAATGAAAGTGTTTGTATCAACATGTGATGTTACTCAAATTTCAATGAACTGTAGGAGACATAAGTTCATTGAAAATGAGGTCAAAGATATCAAGCAATCTTTCAATAACGTATTACAGAGATTGCTATCGTTATACAACATTTAAAAGTTCGACATTCTGTATAAGTTTGTTGTTCATTGACTATTTCCGGGGCAATAACTGTAACTGAACAGTAATTCGACACAAAACATCTACAACACAAACCAGACACACATGAAAATAGAACGAGAACATGTATTTAACCAACAAAACAAGACAGCGCAAATTTTTCGCCACCTGGACTTCGTCAAGTGCATATAAAACAGAGACAACACAGATACACGTGCATACAATTACGGACAAACACAACACCAACAGATCAGCGAACTTGACTGACACTTCGTTCAGCTGGAGACAATGACTGATATAAAACCACTGCAATGGTGGATTGTAGGCTTAGGGCTAAAGTAAGGGAGACAAAGGGGATGACATTTTCAATGTAAACGTATATGCCAGAATGCTTTTGTTTCATCTTGAGGAAAGTCTAGGCCCGAAATATTGGAAATTATCTACTACATGAAAAATTTCGTAGTAGTAAGCGTAGCCTAACATCGGTTTTACAAATGAATGCTGATAAAAGTACAAAAAGACGTAATTATACACAGAACACAATCTCAAGGTGCACAGATAAAGTCCGTCTGTTAGCGCTAGAAGTCCGGAACAAAATATACAGCAACAGCAAAACCGACGAAATTTTGTTGAAATCACATTGGTCCTCTTTGAAGAACATGGTTACACTGACATAATCTAAAACAGTCATGTCTGCTTACATGCAGTCTACTGCTGGACTGTCATTAATCAATTACTCCATTACTTATAAGTCAGCGCACGAACACTTGCAGACAAGTTCTGTAATATGGACAACTAACCACACTCTGTTTTTCAAAGGATTCCAGTATCTACCCTTTATCCCCGTACAGACTGTGAATGTACTGCAAACATCGATGATAGATCAACTTATACAAAGTTCACGATTTCGTCTCTCATCTTTTGGTCTTCTCTTAAGTGACTTGAAATCAGTATCCAGGCTGACATGCCTGCTTTCTGCTTTTCGTTTGTTTGGTTAAATTTAAGAACAATAGACGAACAAGAAGTGATTGTTACTTAGGATGATATCCCGAATGTTTTCCCTTATATTTTGAAAGGATTAAGATATGAATAAAACTGACATGGAATCAGTATGCAGGCTAACATCTCTCATTTTAAAACGAAAATCATTCAATGTATGCGCGCGCACACACACACACACACACACACACACACACACACACACAAAACACAGACACACACACTCACACATACACACACATACGCACGCACGCACACACACACACACACCACACACACACACACACACACACACACACACACACACACACACACACACACACACACAAACAAAACACTCACACACACACAAAAACACACACACAAAACACATACACACACACACACAAACACAGAGAAACACAAACACACATACACACACAACAACAACAACAACAACAACAACATACTAACACAAAACTAAAAAAACACACCTGGCCAAACGAAATTGGCACTTGGTAAAGTCGGAGCCATCAGACAGCTGCCGGACTTTGAGGTCAGTCAGGCCCAGCCAAGGTCCGCAGTACAGCACTGTGAACAGCCAGATACCACCGGTGATCTTCTTAGCGCGAGACACCGTACACATGGTTTGCGCCCTCATGGGGTGACAGATAGCGATGTACCGTTCTATAGTAAAGGCCGTGATGGACAAAGATGAGGCGTCAACCCCGACGTACTGAGCGTAGATGAGGACGGAACATAAAACCCTCCCGAAAGGCCACTCGTCTATGCGGTAGAACGTTTCCGGTACGGCAGGAAGGGTTCCTGAGAGGAGAACGAGGCAGTCGGCGACAGCGAGGGAGAGGAGGTAGCAGTTGGTGGTGGTGTGCATGGAACGGGATCTAGCGATGACGATCACCACCAGAATGTTGCCCACAAACCCTACAATGAACACCAGGGCGCTCAAGGTCACCGCCACGCCATGATACACGGGGTCGTAGTACTGAGGGTCCGGTAAGGCGGGACTGGTTGAGAAGAACGACGACGTGCTGCTGTTGTTGTTGCTGACCTCATCTATCCATGTTACTCCTTCAGCAAACATCACCTGTCCTTTTGTAGGACTCAAGGTGTTGCTGGTGATGGTGGTGGTGGTGGTGGCCGTGGTGGTGGTGATGTTGATGGCGGTGACCGGGTCGGAGTTGAGGTTGTTGTTGTCGTGGTTTAGCGAAGTGGGAGGTGTGAGCATGGTGGTGGCAGGGCCGGTTAAGACTGTGGGCAACGTCATCGCTGACAACAGATGTGACGACAATGATGACAACTATCTGAAAATGAGAACACAACTACTCAACTTTGTACTTCATCCAAACCCAAAACAGCAGATTCAGTTCGGAAAGGTCTACATAACTACTGTGTATATCAAATCTTTTTTTTTTTTTTTTAATTTCGAGGCATACATGAAGTTTTGAAATATTTGAAATGCCAACATTCACACAACATATATCTGCGAAAACAAAATCAAAAGAATAGATAAACAACAACTCAAGAACACAACAGACCTATAAACGTATGCTGAAAACCAAAAGTTGATGTGAAAATATAAAATTTTAATTGAATTATTTTGGTCACAAATTGAATCAAACAGAGTAACAATGGTTCATGCAAAACAGTAAATGACAATGTTAACATTCTCTCTCTCTCTCTCTCTCTCTCTCTCTCTCTCTCTCTCTCTCACACACACACACACATACACACACACAGATTATGTGTGTATGTGTGTGTTCGTTCCTTGATTTAACGTCTTTTCACTATAAGTGATATTAGACGGGTAAAAATGGCATGGAGGAGGATTTTTTTTTTTTTTTTGGGGGGGGGGGGGAGGGGAGAGGGGACAGAGGGGAACAGAGTAAGAGACGGGAAAAAAAAATTAAAAGGAATCGGCAAGGTTTTTAGAAAAAGGATATGGATGAACAGAGAAATGAAACTAGAACAACGCTAACATTAAATGTAAAAGAAAACATCGTCATAAAAAACAAAACAAAACAAAATAAAATAATAATAATTAAAATAATAACCTTAAAGTAACGCATTAACAGGACTGTGAACCAATGATTCTGAAATTTTAACTAACAGAACTTGATCTGATATTACTTCTTTAAAATGCTTTTCAAGATAGTTTCCTTGTGTAAACATCTTTGGTAAGAAATAACGAAGCTTTCTGCAGTAAAACAAACAGTGATACAATGTGAATTGTTCACCGCAAATACATAAAACGTTTTTACAATATTTAGTTTTCAAAGCGTTCATTTGAATACGAAAATATGTGGTAACAATTGATCTCAAATGATATAACGAAGAATACTGAATTTTTTTACAGATATTTTGAACTGAAAGTTTGATTCTTTTTTGGGACACAAATTTTTCATTTAAATGTTCATGAAATCGAATCCATGATGCTAATTCTAGCGAGTTGTAAGCTTCATTTACCGAGGTGTTAACATGTAATTCTATGGAATTTTCAGAATTGAGTGCACCGGATTTAGCTGCTCTGTCAACTACGTTGTTGCCTTGAAGACCAACGTGAGAAGGCACCCAGCATAAACTGATTTCCGAGCCATTTATCTTTAAACAGTGTATTAGATGATTTGCCTCAATTATTAAATCAGGTCTTGTGTCTGTATCAAAAGACTGTAAGGCATATAATACAGATTTTGAATCAACAAAGAGAACTACTTTGAAAGACACAGGCCGAAGGCTTATTAAATAATGCAACGCTTGAACAACAGCGACCAGTTCTGCTGTATATATAGATACATTTGTCCCAATGAAAAAGACTTTTTAATGTTAAATTCTGGAACATAAAACGCTGCTCCAGCGCTCTGATTTGCTAAGACTGACCCATCGGTAAAAATGTGGAGGTGGGTACGGTACTTTTCATCGATGTGTTCACAAACTGTGGATAGCGTAATGTTGACATTATCATCTTTTTTAACGTCTGCATAATCGAGATCAAACGTGGCCTTTAGCATTTCCCATGTAGGGATAGGCGTTAACGATGGTTTCTCGGCTATTTCATCCATAGTTATGTTGGATTGTTTGATCAGGTCAGATATGTAAGTTGCGGTTGTAATTTGTGATGAAATGTTTTTTGCTCGTTTTGGAAAGTCAATATCAGACCTGATTTTAATTTCTTTGCTCACAAAATTATTCGCTTGTGAAGTAGTTCTAATTGCAAACTTTGCTGTAGCTAGCTCACGATGGTTGTTTAGAGGTAGAATTCCAGCAGCTTTGTACGTTACCAGAGTAGAAGCATGAGTTGGTACACCTAGTGCAATTTTAAGACTTTTGCAGTCCAAGTTCTGAATCTTTTTTAGTAAATATTTAGGTGCATTGAAAAAAATTTCTTGCGCGTAGGATAATTTAGACCTGACCAGCGCTGTTGCCAGATGAATCAGTATATTTGTATCCATTCCCCAGGGTAATTTGCTTATTATCTTTAGAAAATTTAAGGTTTTTCGTGCTTTTGTTAAAATATAATCAAAATGGATATTCCAGCTTAATTTCGACGTGATGTAAACTCCCAGAAATTTTACGACCTGTTTGTAATTTAACACTTCACCAAGCAATTCGAAAGTAGGTAAGTTATTTGAGTTACCACCAGGATCAAACAGCATCATGTTAGTTTTTTCTGCCGACAATGACAGACCATTTTCTAACATATAGTTTCCAAGGTTATCAAGATCAATTTGATACAACTTCCTGATGTAATTCCGTGTTCTCTGTGGAGTTGTCTTTTTTAAAGTGATATTCATCCAAGTACATATATCATCAGCATACTGTACTAAAACAACACGATTTGAAAGAGCTTTAGGAAGATCCTGTATAAGGATATTAAACAAAATAGGTGCTATCACTGAACCTTGTGGAATCCCCATGTCAAGGCATCGTGAAGTAGAATAACTAGCTCCCACTCTAGCCCGTATTGTTCTATTAGCTAAAAAAGATTTAATGTAATTGTACATATTACCAGATAAACCAACAGATTTTAGCTTGAACAATAGACGTTTATGCCAAACTTGATCGTAAGCTTTTTTTACATCAAAGAAAGTAGCTAAAACACTTTTTCTGCGGGCAAACTGTTGTTTGATCTGAGTTGTAAGTTTAACCAGGTGTTCAACTGCAGATCTCCCTTTTCTAAAACCCGCCTGGTTTACCGGAATAACATTATTTTTATCACAGTAGTGTAAAAGTCTGTTTAAGATCAATCTTTCCATTAGTTTGCTCGTGTGGGACGTCAAAGCAATGGGTCTGTAACTGTTTTTATCAGTTTTCGATTTTCCTGCTTTTAATATCGGTATAACTATAGACTTTTGCCAGATTTGTGGTACAGTTCCGTTAACCCAGCATTTCTGCAGAATTTTGTGTAGGAAAATAAGATAGTTTTCAGGGAGATGTTTAATCATTTCAGTCGAAACTGCATCAACACCTACCGAACTCGTTTTGTTGTGTAGAGACAGTATTGTGTTTTTTAGCTCTTCTAAGGTGATTGGAGAATTAAACCAGAGATCATTCTGAGATATTGGATCAGTGTAGATTGGGTTGTTATCTTCCATTTCTCTGTGATGTTTGCAGTCTGAAGATAAACCTTCAACTTTACTGTTTTTAGCAAATAATTCCACAAAAGTTTCTGCTTTGTCCATGTCTGAAGGAAATGTGTTACATGTTTCTATTATTATCGGACACCTTTGTAGGTTGGTTCCATTCTTCATTTGATTCATTTTCGTCCAGACTTTATGAAAATCTTTGAAATCTGAAATTTGTTTTGTGCAGAATGATGCCCAATAATCTTTCTTTGCTTCAGCGATGGTTTTGTTACATTGGATGTTAGCTTTTTTCATTTCCACATGATCTTCAGGTTTCCGGCTTTTGATGTAGATTTTGAATTTCTCCCTTTTATATTGAACTGCTTTCTCACATGCCTCTGTCCACCAAACATTACCCAATCGATTATTCGATCTAGAAGTTTTGAGTTTCGGAATTGATATGTCTGCAGCGGCTAGAATTGACTCTTGGAATTTAGAAAACATAATGTCTACATTTTCACTTTCATAATGTCTGTAATCCTGATTAGCAAGAGTAGTTCGAAATAAGGACCAGTCTGCACGCTTGTAATTATATTTTGGAATAATATCAGGAGAGCTGTCTTTCATCCTGATGTTTTTGTCAGTTATGGTTATGATGATAGGTAGATGATCGCTTCCCAAAGTGTCTCTGTGAGTTTCCCAGGTACAGGATGGTGCTAATTCTGGTGATATCAGAGACAAATCGATGGCTGTCGCCCTGTGTTTGGAGACATCAGGGATCCTAGTGACACTACCATCATTTAGAAGGTAAAGCGAACTATCAACGATATTTTCTACCAAACGATTGCTTGTAACAGTAGAACAGTTCTTTTCCCAAAATGGGGAGTGGGAATTAAAGTCTCCACCTATTAGCCATTTACCACGCTGCTGATCTTGGATTGTGCGCAGCCATTCTGTGTTGTGGTCATTTGGACCTGTTGGCAGGTAGACTGACAAAAAGTTGATGTTTAAAGAATTGCTTAATTGGACAGTGGCAGCACAAGCGTGCAAATCGTCGCTTGATTTCAAAACTGGGGAAGTAAGTAAGCAGTATTGTAAGTCTTTGAGTATATATATCGCGGTGGATACCTTCTTCCCGTGATTCCCACATTCATAGACTGGAGGATAGTAATAATTGGGGAAATTGGGAAGCTTGGTTGCGACAACATTCATCGACTGCAGAATCAAAACTTCACATCTATTTGATGTCAGGAAATGCTCTAAGTATGCCGAATTGGTGGAAAGGGATCTACAATTCCATTGCAAAAACTTGACTTGGGATTGCTGTCGCATTACTGATACTGGTTTATCTCCAACTTTCTATTGACTTTATTTATGGACGATAATAATGAAAACTTTGACTTTCTGTGTACAGGAGAGATGGACAGAAAGAAAATTACGCAATTACTTAGACTACGAAGTAAAGATAACAAAATTGTAGCAAAACGATGAAAAGAAAATTATATAGTCAACGTATAAATAACTTATTGAGGAGATATTAGAATACAATGAATAACAAATAACCAATAATCAAAATAATAGCATACACGTCTTCAAATGTACAGAGTGTATAGTCTGACTGAGTCTTGATAGTCGGACTAAAACCTGGTTATTGTATACTTTCAGCAGAAGAAATGTCAGAGATGACGCAGAAAAAGTCCTGTGACATGAACGTCAAGAATTGTATATGTAATACTGGTATGTGTGTGTGTGTGTGTGTGTGTGTGTGTGTGTGTGTGTGTGTGTGTGTGTGTGTGTGTGTGTGTGTGTGTGTGTGTGTGTATGTGTGTGTGTGTGTATGTGTGTGTGTGTGTGTGTGTGTGTATGAGTGAGAGAGACAGACAGACACACAGACACAGACGGAGGTAAAGAGAGAGAGAGAGAGAGAGAGAGAGAGAGATACAGACAGACAGACAGACAGACAGACAGACATAGTGTTTCAATAGCTTTCCGTACGCTCAAGCCTGCAGAGTATGTCGCTGATGGGAGAAAAGTGTACTGCGAGAAAAAGACAAATTGCTGGGGGATCCAAACCAATTCGTCTTCCCATTACCGATATAAGCGGGATGGGGGTAAGGGGGAAGGGCCGGGGAGAAGCACGGAACTAATGGACTTGATTCATGGTAATGACCACAACTTCGAAAAGATAATGGCAGGACCAGCCAGGATAGTGGCCAGCAAGCCTGGATCTGTCACTGCCCGCTAAAGTGTTGCCCGTCGCTAAAGCTCGATATTAAATCAAAGTTGTTCTCTGTTACCAAATACAAAAGGTTGTATCATAATATAATAATCAAAACTGATGCAAAATTAAAACTGTTGTGATAAATGGGAAAGAAAATTTAAGAAAAATATTAACTGGAATCCGTGTTTTTTTAAAGCAAAAATTATTGAAGATGTGAGAATGAAGTGGTTTCAAATTAGAATTACGTACCGAATTTAAGGAACAGGTATCATATTTCGAGAAATGAGATTAATAAATACCAGTGTATATATATTTTTTTGCAATTCTGTAAAGAAAAGTATTGAACGCATTTCTTTGAAATAAGAAATCATTCACAACTTTTGGCAGATGACTGAAAACATGTTTAACACTGAGTGTGAAAGAGCTTCAAATGTAAGGATTACTGAGGATATAATTCTTTGTGGCACTGAAAAAATGTTCACACTGATACTGTATTTGACTTTGTCATACTTCTTTCTAAGTACTGTTTGCACACATATACTAAAACAGACAAACATGAATGCTTTTATGAAGGAGCTACACACACGGTTCTTAGCAGAAGAGTATAACACAAAAATTAATCTTGATTTTACGCTGTGTTCTGTTATGTGGAGCTATTTTAAACGTCTGTTTCTTGAAAAATAACTCTAGGGTATATTGTTTTCTTCACGTTTTCTAAACTGTTATTTATCAGTGATTCCTACACATGTGAATATATTTCTATCTTAATTCATACAATTTTCCAATATGTACTTACCAGAAATGTGTATATTCAAACCTTGTGTACTTGTTTTTTGTTTTTGTGTGTGAAATATTTGTCTTTATCATTTATGTGTAAATTTTGCAGACACTTGTTGGATTTTTGCCATATTAGATGCGTGACAATTGACATGTTGTTTGACCTATGTCCATTGAAAAAAAATTAAAAAACTAACCCCATATATCTGGGCAATGTGATCTTCTTTGTTTCTTTTCCCCACAACGCCAAAGCTGTAAGACCGATAAATAGACGGAAATGTCAGTACACTAAACAGACACAGAAACAAAGCAGGTAACCACACATTATCAACTATACTGTCATAATGTATATCAACTATACTGTACATCTAATGTCATAATGTATATCAACTATACTGTACATCTAATGTCATAATGTATATCAACTATACTGTACATCTAATGTCATAATGTATATCAACTATACTGTACATCTACTGTCATCATGTATATCAACTATATTGTACATCTACTGTCATCATGTATATCAACTATACTGTACATCTACTGTCATCATGTATATCAACTATACTGTACATCTACTGTCATAATGTATCTTGGCGTCAACAAGACCCTTGGGACACAGAGACCCGCAGTTTGGGTCATGAAGTTTGAGAGACCCCTTTATGCCACAAAGCAGATGAGACTGGAATGTGCAGTCCCGGTCTTTCCCCAATGGGCGCCTAGAATGCTCAACTTAGAGTAGGAAACGGCTGAGACTGAAAACCCCCACAATGCTATGAACTGATCAACGATCGATCCACCAGCTTCCTAGTCATTAGTACGTCGCCCTTACCACTTCTCTCCCTTACTGTAACTAACACTCTTCTCTCCCTTACTGTAACTTTTCTTTTAACCAGAGAGGAAAATCATCATCATCAGTCCCGTAGTCTGGTTGACCGTTGGGGCACCACTGAAGATTTTGCAACCAACTTCCTCCACTCCTCACGGTCCTCAGCTTTCCGCAGAATGATGTTCCATTCAAGGCCAGTCCACTCTCTAATATTGTCTTCCCATCTTTTTCTCTGTCTGCCTCTTCGTCTCCCTCCCTGTACTGTTCCCTGCAAGACGGTCTTGGCCAGTCCAGATGATCGTGTGACGTGCCCGTACCACCTCAGTTTGCGTCTTATCACTGAAGTCAGGAGGGCTTTTTCGAATCGGGTTTTCACTTCCTTATTGGTTATATGATCTTTGTACGAGATACCAAGGAGTTTGCGGAAGCATGTCATCTCCATTGCCTGTATCCTTCTTTCAATGTCTGCTGTTATGGTCCATGTTTCGCATGCATACAAAAATATTGACATGACCAGGGAACGCATCAGTCTGATCTTGGAGCCGATAGCGATATTCTTGTCGTTCCAGATGACTTTTAGCTTGGTCATTGCAGCTGTGGTCTGGGTAATCCTGGAAAGTACTTCGGGCTTTGATCCTTCATCTGATACTATAGCTCCCAGATATTTAAAGCTTTAAGAGGAAAATATCTCATTATAAACTAAGATATAAGATGAAGCAAAGAACTGTAATTACATTTTGTACAACAGAAGATATCAGTTGATAATATGATCCAATCGCAGCAGGCTAACGTGAAACAGAACCAATCATATTTCAGTTCACTACGCAAATTATCAAACGCAACGTTTACTTTTGAATTAGCCAACAAACCCATTCACATTCAACAGGAGGTAGAAAGAAATGAATGAAATTTCAGCTTGAGTGTTTCAGCTCGAATAAACCGCTCGTTCATTGCGAAAAAAAGAAAGTAAACAGATTCCTTGAGAGATGAAATGAAGCTTCTGGAACTGGAATTTCAGTGAAAGCATCCATAATTGAATGCATCATCCGGTTTGTTATTTTTCTTCTGATATGACGTCTTTTTTCGGGAAGGGGGAAATTGCAAGAGGGGGGGGGGGGGAGGGAAGAAAAACGAACCATAATCTATTTTCTAAAGTACTTTCGCGCATTTTTTGCACAACTTAACCTGACAATTAACCATGTGACCTGATAATTTGTCTTAAGATTTCTGGTCTCTGTCTGCCCTAGAAAACACACACACATACGCACGCACGCACGCACGCACGCACACACACACACACACACACACACACACACACACACACAGAGGCCAGGGTTAACATCATTACTGAAGCCCACAGTTCAGGGAAGACAACGCCTCTGGCGGTAAAGTGACAGAGAAATAAAAAAAGAAACAACTGCACGTGCAAGCCAATTCTTCTTCCCATTAATTCTAGAAGTAGGGCACAGGAAATTTAACCCTGGTAGCAATTACTGGAAATCTAAAATGGCAGAATTGCAGGACTGGCAAGATTGGCAGCCTACATGCCTTGGCCAGTCGCCGCTGGCTGGAGAAAGTTGATCATAACATAACCATAGTTCCATAAATAGAAGCTTTTGGGGAACAGGGTAGTAAAGACCTCAGTACTTTCAGACCAGCTTGTTCAGGGCTGGTCCAACTCCTCTCCCATAGGCTTTACCTTTCCCAAAAATAACAGAAACAATCCCTCCTTTCCTTCCTTCCTTCCTCTCTCTCTCTCTCTCTCTCTCTCTCTCTCTCTCTCTGTCTGTCTGTCTGTCTTTCTGTCTTCTCCCCTGTATCTTTGCTTTAAGTAGACTGGAGGCTGCATTCATAAAACTCTCTTGAGCAAGATTTGAACCTGCGCAGTGAGACTGGATAGCCAGAGCTCCATTCATCGACAAAATTTCTTAACTTATAACCTGACAATGAAATTTCTTAGTCTTTTCCCTCCATCTTCTCAAAAACGAGGATTACGCATACATGACATTTCAACTGACCACAACTCCGACAGTTTTGGTATGGACTCTATTTATTACCTTTGGGAAAAAAAGCTTTCATGCTATTCTTTAATAACAAGTACAAAAAAGAACTTACTGTTACTTTGTTCTTACTTTCTTTTATGACTAGTCTACAGTTTTTCTTCTTTCTTTTATTTAAACAGATCATCGCTGATTTAACGTCTCCCCTTTACCACATAGATTATCCTGGAGATGACAGAAATTCTGAAAGTAGGTAACGGAATTAACAGGTAGATTTTCAAAAATCAAAAACAGCACGGGATGGACGGAAGTTAGGACTAAAGCAAAGATACAGGGGGAGAAAGACAGAAAGACAGACAGACAGAGAGAGAGAGAGAGAGAGAGAGAGAGAGAGAGAGAGAGAGAGAGGAGAGGAAGGAAAAGGAGGGATTGTTTCTGTTATTTTTGTTTAAAGCCCAGCTGACTGCGTAGAGCTATATCAGGGTTGTAACCGTTTGGAAACATACACAATATTTCAACAGAAAAACAAAAGAAAAGAAAATTGAGTACACATATCAATGCACTCGCGCACATAATCAAAGGAGATGCTCTTGCACTGGCGTTGACCATTCCGTCCAATTTATCACACAGAGGATTAACAAAAACATACCTGAATACAAATTTAAACATGACTAAGGGAGGGGGGGGGGGGGAAGAGTTTTCATTAAGATCCATATGAAAAGACGTGAACTCAAAAGCTACTTAAAATGGACAGAATCAGCCACTGCTCTGTTTGTGTACTCTGGTACAACATAGAACTTGGTGCAATCAACCCAACATATAATTAATCGACCGAATAACCACTGTCTAATCGACCACACACGCAAGCAAGCAAGCAAGCAAGCAAGCAAGCCAGTCACGGAGTTAGCAAACAGCAAACGAAACAACTGAACAAGTGATCAACGAGTAAAACATTGACAAACCCAACACAACTTGTGCAGAACCATTTTCAGTAAGTTACTGTCTTTTCGAAAATTGTTATACTTATTTTCTCATGAAACATGACAGACTTAACCCATCAAAGACCATGTATACCGGACATCACCATCTTCTATAACCACGGGAAAGGCAAATTTTTGAAGGTTGGGACCAATACTAATCACTGGTCATATAGTCACCATGTCTTTTCTTTTAAGCATGGGTACCCCAGAGGAACAGAAACAAGACAGTATACTCTTCTTCCCATCATAAGTCCTAACCCCAAGACAGTGTATGCCCTCTCCTCCCGATTCAAAAGGTAATAATAATAATAATAATAATAACAATAATAATAATAATAATGACAACAACAATAATAATAAATCACTCTTATGGTTAAAACAATCCATATCAAAAGTATCATCATCAAGTGCCCTGCCACATGGCGTTGGCAATCATGGCCCTCCATATGCATCTATCGCTTGTTCGCAAGCACATCTTCCACCCTCTCTGTCCTCAGTCACTCTGCAAGTCCGTCCAATATTTTTCCCTGGTGCTCTCTTTCCCTCCAGCTTTCCTATTGTGACCAGGTGCTCTAATTCCCCTTTCCTCACAAATGGCCCATAAATGTATCAAAAGTATGCTCGTTACAAAAAAAGTAATAACGAATAAAAGAAGCGCAGCGCAGATATACACGGACACATACATTAATCACACAGAATAACACGAAGATGAATAGCTGACCAGATCGATCATCATCCCATTCCTTTCCTATCAGTCCCAACCATCACCCTGCGGCTGCATGACAGACGTTGATGCCGATGGCATTAGCTGAAGCTGTTGCCCTTTTTTGTCTGCATTGTCTGACAAGACTGTCCACCTTGGACATCACATGTAATGTACGTGAGTGATGTTCGTTGCGTTGTATTCCGCTGTGCTGTATTGCATTACGCTGCATTGTTTTATATGCGTTCTCTGAAGAAGAGGCCGGCTGCCAAATGGCTGGATGTGATGATAGAACAGTTGATTGAATAGCAGAAGCAGAAGACTTTTATTTAATACAGCAGACGACATCACCCTACGAACTGAATCAAGGTAAAACGAAACCAAAATCACATTCAAGTTTATTAAGCTGGCTGCAAAGTGCATCTACTCTAGCAAAGTAGGCCAATCGCATTCCATGGAAGGACATAAAATGGGGACCAATCAAATTTCAGCCTAGAGGGTTTCAGTTGGAATAGACCATTTATTTATTGAGAAAGAAAATAAATTAAATTTCCCGAGAGACAAAATGCAGCCAATCGAATTCCAGTCCAAGCATTCACGATTGAATATATAGTTTAGACCTTTCTGTTTGTTCAGAGGTGACGTTTTCATACACACTGAGAAAAAAATAGTGTCAAGACATAAGAACAACACCCTTTTCCCGGCTGATTAACACACTTTGTACTCTACGATCTGAAAATTTATCATTTGACCTGAATATGTATCATCTCAGCTAAAAATGTATCAAAAGACTTGGACATAAATGTCGTACTATCGGTGAAATTGGCATATAACCTGAAAAAAATTATCATATAAAAAACCCAAATCACCTTGGACTTGAAAATTTACACTCTGCATTCGGCACAAACCAAACGCAAGTAATTTTAAGAACAGAGAGTTTGATGAAAACAAAGTAAACTGCAAATTGTAGAAACAAAATTATTAAACATTAAACAAATACAATAAATGAATACACAAATACATCAACATAATAAAAGATACATCTATATGAACTTGCAACGATATTTTTATGTGACTTGTACCATAAAACGGCATAACTGAAATTAGGATAATATTCAAATATGTATATATGAAACATTATGTATATATATATTATAGTAGCAAAGTAGGCCTCCTTCGGTCATGACTGACCATGGACAAAGTACATCCGTTCTAATGTCTAGATGGGCTGTCTGCTTGGTCCAAGCAGCGTCGCCTGTGACTGTACAGACCAATGCGAGAGAGGCAGTCTCTGTCGCAGCGGTCGCATGTGTATGCTGATGCTGGTCTGTTGGCTGTCATCCCTTTTCTGCGAACTCGCTTTTCTGCTGCAGCAGCTGACAGTTTGTCCTCACCAATCCGCAGCTGTTTCTTGAGAGTAGTTCTCCAGCTGTTGCGGTCGTCTGCGAGGTCCTCCCAGGACTCAGTGTTGATCTCAAGCGCCTTCATGTCACGCTTGCAAACGTCTTTGTATCTCAGCTGTGGGCGGCCAATGTTTCTCTGCCCTGTGGCAAGCTCACCATAAAGGATGTCTTTTGGGATGCGACCATCTTCCATGCGGCGAACGTGGCCCAACCAGCGCAGCCGACGCTGTCTCAGCATGGTATGCATGGTTGGGAGGCCAGCGCAGGTTAGGACTTCGGTGTTGGTCACCTTGTCTTGCCAGGAAATGCCAAGTATGCGCCGTAGGCTTCTCAGGTGGAAGGTATTGAGCATGCGTGGTCCACGCCTCGCTGCCATACAGCAAGGTGCTGAGGACATAGGCGTTGTATACAACCATCTTTGTCTTTGTGGTCAGCTTGGGATTTGTCCACACCCTTTGTGTGAGGCGGGCTAGTGTTGTGGCTGCCTTCCCGATCCTCTTGTCGACCTCTGTGTCAAGGTAGAGGTTATCGGTGATGGCGGACCCAAGATATGTGAATTGATGGATGGCTTCAAGCTCGTAGTCATCAATGGTGATGGCTGGTGGAGATGGCGTGTCTTGGCCCAGGACGTTTGTCTTCTTAAGACTGATGGTCAGACCAAAATCTTTGCAGGCCTGGGAGAAGCGGTCCATTAGTGACTGCAAGTCCCGCTGAGTATGGGTCACAACTGCGGCATCGTCGGCAAATAGCATGTCTCTGATGAGAGCTTCACGGACCTTTGTCCTTGCTCTGAGGCGGGCGAGGTTGAAGAGCCTGCCATCTGATCTGGTCCGCAGGTGGATCCCTTCTTGCGCTGTGCTGAACGCATGCCTCAGGAGGAGAGCGAAGAAGATTCCAAAGAGGGTTGGGGCCAGAACGCAGCCTTGTTTCACACCGCTGCGTACGTCGAAGGGCTTGGAGAGGTTTCCGTTGAACTGCACCATCCCTTTCATGTTTGAGTGGAAGGACTCAATTAAGCTGTGCAGTTTGGGGGGGCAGCCGATTTTTCGGAGAGCCTTGAAAAGGCCATCTCTGCTGACTAGGTCAAAGGCCTTGGTGAGGTCAATGAATGCCACATAAGGGGCATCCGCTGCTCTCTGCACTTCTCCTGGATTTGGCGAAAGGAGAAGACCATGTCTACCGTGGATCTCTCTGCTCGAAAACCACACTGTGATTCCGGGTAGACGCGTTCAGCCAGTTTCTGCAGGCAGATTAGGAGGACCCGAGCATAGACTTTGCCAACAATGCTGGAGCGAGATACCTCTGTAGTTGTTGCAGTCGCTCCTTTCGCCCTTGTTTTTGTACAGGGTGACGATCTTGACATCCCTCATGTCCTGTGGTACAGCTCCCTCATTCCAACACTGACAGAGAACTGCGTGCAAAGGGTGCAGAAGAGAAGTCTTGCAGTGCTTGATGAGGTCTGGGGGAATTCCGTCGTTGCCAGGTGCCTTCCCTGATGCCAGGCTATCAATGGCCTTGCTGAGTTCGTCCGCAGTTGGCTCTGCGTCAAGTTCTTCCATTACCGGCATGCACTTGATGGCATCGAGGGCTAAGGGGGACACCATGTTCTGTGTGGAGTAGAGGTCGGAGTAGTGTTCCGCCCATCTTTCCATCTGTTGGCTAGGATTGCTGATTACTTCCCCAGTGGAGGATTTGAGGGGGGCGATCTTGCTCTGTGTTGGTCCCAGTGCCTTCTTGATGCCATCATACATTCCTCGGATGTTGCCTCTTTCAGCAGCACTCTGTATCTCTTCGCTGAGCTCTGTCCACTACTGTTTGCGCAGCGCCTGGCGTTAAGCTGAACCTTACTTCTGGCAGCCCTGAGGATTTGCAGGTTCTTCTCACTGGGTGACCGCTTATACTTGGTGAGTGCGGCACACTTGGCCTCAACAGTGGGAGTCATCTCTGATGATTTGGCCTCAAACCAGTCGTGGGACTTCACAGTTTTCTTCCCAAAGGTGGCCATAGCCAAGCGGTGCATGGTGTCTCGTAGCGTTTCCCATCTCTCAGTGGCAGAGTCTCTGGGCTGCAATGCATCGTATTCTCTCTGAAAGGCCTCTGCGAACTGTTCTACAAGATCTGGCTGAGACATCTTGGCTGTACGTCTTTGAGCAGTGGAACTTCTTTGGTTGTAGCCTGATCTTGCAACATACCAGAGAGTGGTCTGTGTCGCAGTCTGCGCTGTGATAAGAGCGAGTGTGGAGAACGGTTTTTGATAGCGGCACGTCTTACTAGGATCAAATCCAGTTGGTGCCAATGTTTTGAGCGGGGATGCCTCCAGGAGACTTTGTGCTGAGGCTTCGTCTTGAAGAAGGAGTTGGCGATGCACAGTTCATGGCAGGCGCAAAACTCAAGCAGTCGCTGTCCATTCTCATTCATTTTCCCCACTCCAGAAAGGAGAAGGGCCATGAGTCATTGTCTGCACCCACTCTGGCGTTGAAGTCGCCCAGGAGAACAAGTTGTTCTGTCCTGGGGATGTTCCTTATGGTTGATGCAAGATTTTCGTAGAACTCATCCTTGGTGTCTGGAGAGGCGGACAGAGTTGGGGCATAAACGCTGATGAGAGTGACATAGCCTTCGGTGGTGTTGAGGCGGAGAGTCAAGAGTCGTTCTGAACCGCCGCTGCCTGGTTCAATCATGTTCAGCAGGCTGTTCCTTACTGCAAAGCCTACTCCGTGCTCTCTTGGGGCATCAGAACTCTTTCCTTGCCAGAAGAAGGTGTAGTCTCTTTCC